>WPIO01000097.1:0-600000 GCA_009760855.2 Cristatella mucedo | reverse complement strand
GATTTATTTGCTAGGTTTTGTGTTTTAATATAAATATAATCAACAACTACTATGAAACTCGTCGGAATGATTTTGATAAGAAATGCAAAGAGGAACTTGGGCATAAGTTATTCAAGTTGTCTTGATCTGTTGTTGACTCCTAATTAATGGCTTCACTGTGGTCTTCTTGAGAAACCTAAGGGTAGAACCGGACGCTATGGACATGTATGACGTATGACATTAGTTATTGTGATGAGCAGCAATCCGAGACATTTCATTTGTAGATCAGTAGATATGGGTGTAGCGAGTGTTATGTGAGCTTGTGTACCGCAGCCTATGGCAGTGCCATTGCCAAACTGTTGTCGTGTGCCGGTACTAGGCTAGCCCCCCTCATACCTTGGCTAGCAAATCAAAGCTTAGTGTTGCTACTGCTACTCCCGAACCAAGACTCTTAGCCAATCGGAGTGCAGCGTTGCTGAGTAGTAGTCGACAGACATTTCCGTTAGAGTTTACGTCTGCACATCAGTGAATATAGCTTTGTCGAGTACTGTTTAGTACGAGTGTTCTCGAAAGTCGTTTGCTATTCAGCAAGACACATACACTTACACTCACAACATCGGTCTACGGGAGAGAGCCTAGGAAGTGGAAAGACAAGTTGAACAGAAAGAGTAGAGGCATGTGAAGCTCAGAGATAAAGGAGAAGAGATGCTAGGGAAGGCGATGCCCAGTTTGGATGTAACAGTGACGATAGAGTCTCAGTTATTGTCTTTCTTGATTACAAAGGATTGGGACAAATTAATGGCGCTGCAAGGATCGCTAGGTGGTGCTAACCTGGAAGCAGTTTTGGAGTTGGTTGATGGCTGACATCAGAACTTTGTGTTGTGCATTTAGGATTCACTACCTCTATAGTTGTAGCACTATAAAGCTTGACTTGACCTTAGCTACGATGGACTTATATGGACTACAATAGCCCACATATGCCTGTCAATATGCAGCCAGTCTTGATTTTTTGCTTTCGTAAGTTTACCATTTATTATTGCATGCGAGCAAAGCGTTTGCTGCAAATCATTGGGCATCTGGGTGAGGACATACATTCTACTTAAAAGAGCAAGCTTGTCCTCAACATTTGTTTATGTATTGCTGTAGCACTCCATCAGTTAGGTGAGGCTCGACAGTGGATTGCGATGAGGGGGATGCAAATGGTTGCTAACGGCATCAATGTCAAGAGTCTTAAGATTTTTCGGTCCACAGACAAATCATGCCACTGAAGTGGACACAGATAACAGAGTAGATGACATCTGAGTGTTTGATATTTAGATTGTAAGCATAAAATGGGTTGACTCGATACGATCGGTGAAAAAGATTGGATCGGGATTAGGACCTCTGTTGTTAGTGGGCGTGCATATGATCCTGGAGGTGATGCAACCAAGATGAAAGTTTCCTAATATGAGAAATGGGTGAATATCTATAATTTATATTTGAAGTGAAATCTGAACAATCGCTTAATATGAAGCTGGTCCAGGTTTCTGGTAGACGAATAATTACTGCCATTATTGACAGTCTATTGCTTGAATACATGACACTAAAGATTCGAAGATTGTTTGAGGTAATGGCAAATGGCATGAAATTCTGAACACCAGTTTTTGATGCCATTGGGTTATGAAAAAAAAGAGAAGCCTGCGTGATTGGCTCTGATAGTGTTGATGAAGTTGAGTTTAGCCACGTTTCGGTCACAGCAATCAAATCAGGGTTTTATCAAGAATCGAGTTACGTATTGCTTGAGTTATATTGTGCAATTAATATGCATTCCATTGGTACAATTTTAAGAGAAGCCAACAGGATTAAATTGGACTTAATGACTACTAATTTATTGATTTTCGTAAACCTTACCTCCACACTAAATCTGGACGTCCATTCCAAGGTGGCATGTTGCTAAATGAACCCGGCAGCTTGTTCAGCAAGTCTTCTACAAGTTCAATATATGGCGTTGCACAAATATAGGCATGATTTCGGCATTTCAGATAAGCATACCACTGCCTAGTTAGTCTGTGCATTTATGGCATTGCACCTATACTTTCGTAACTCTCTCCTTGCAGGTCTTCCAGCCTATACATTAAGAAGTTTGCAGAAAAACGCAAAAACTTGGCAGCCAGGCTTGTCTGTCCATTAGTGCTGCTAGTGCCAGACTACACCATTTACCTATGACCTGAACTGGCTTGCCCATCAAGCAGTACAGCAAATTCAACGTCTTGTCATTCACTTCTGAGGTCTCTTCATGCATTGCTTTGACTTACCTTAATGCAATACTTACTCCTTGGGCCACCCCTTATGCAACTCGTGCCTCTGTATCTGGTCGTTTAACTGTGCCTCTAGCCATCCTCAAATCCTTTAGAGACCAAGCTCTTAGTTTATGCAGACCTAAAGCATGGAACTTTGACCCGATTGACATAATTACATCAGCTGAAGTGAAATTGAAAACTGACGTGTTATTATGCTTTGGCCGTGTGAATTATTCTTGACGTAAGGTTGCTTATGATTATCACTAATCTGTTAATATGCTAATGTATGTGAGATGCAGAGACAGAGATTTATTTCTCTTGAAGCACCGTAAAAATTCTTTATCATTATTAATGCTTGGGGTGAACGTGTTGAGCAGGTGGCAACAATGGACAGAATACTGCAGATGCATCCTTAACCCTTGCTTAATGGCATTGGCTTCCCACGGGAGCTACCTAATTTGTGAACTAATTGGTCTAGACCATGGAATTACGTAGGAATGTTTTTGAATGACTTTAGCAAATTGATAATAGGTTGGCATGCATGACCAGGCCAGCTAGTATGGGCAGTCAGAGTTGGCATGATTGTTACAGTAGTGAGCTTGGATGTGCCAGCAGTCGTGGGAACATGTACCAGAAGGACTGATTGGCAAGCATTTATGAGCTCCTAAATTTGTAATTCATTGGAGCAATAGACAAAACAGGTCAACTTGTAAGTAGAGTGTATCGATTCTTGTGCCTGGTCCTTAGAATCAAAGAATGTCTACTGCACGCCCTTTCTATTAAGGGTCTGCAGTGATTCATCAGCATCCAAGTGATGGTTCACAACTGTTATTCCTGTTATCCATAGCAACTCACCCAGTTCTGGTGTTTTAGAAGTGTCTGTAGTGACTTTAACAATGCACTAGACAATGATGTTGTAATAGTTGATTAGATCACTCCTATTTTTTTTAGTTAGCATCGGCTTCCTTTACAAAATTATTCAGCCAGAGCACTTCTCAAGTGTCACCTAATTTTGCTAATGCTTGCCACCAAGCGATTTCCGAAGTGTTTCGTCCTTGTTCATCTCCTAGTGAGATGGCTGAGGTTGTGGGGGCACTGCGGCCGTCAATAACCATATTATACTGATACTCATTAATTATACATATGGAATGCCTGCATTTAGCACGGTGCTTCGTGGCAGAAGTTGCTATAACTTGTTATTCTTTTTAGCTGTCGGTGCGACTGCCGTCTATCCTATCGACCTCGTCAAAACGCGTATGCAGAACCAGCGGGTTGGCACCATGGTCGGAGAGCTCCTGTATAAAAACAGCTTGGACTGCTTCAAGAAAGTGATTCGCTTCGAGGGCTTCTTTGGCCTCTACCGTGGACTCACGCCGCAGCTCATCGGAGTGGCTCCGGAGAAGGCCATCAAGCTAACGGTGAGAATTGCAGATAGATGTTCAAACTTGACGTGCGCCTGCCCACCTTGCAGTCGCATATCTTCAGCTTTTAACGCCTCTGAGCTGGAGCAAATGATGCCCTAAGACTTGCGTTAAAGAAACTACTGCTGCTACGTTCGGTCTATAAGAGTAGTTGTGTCTCCTCCTATGCTCTCCCGAAATGCATTAATAGTCAGATGCGTGTAAAAGCACCACCTTGGAGACCAGCCCGAAAGAGCTTGTCGTGGTCATGTCGTGCCAGTGAGCTGGTTAATCTAAAATGTACATTCTCTAGGAAGTGGTCGAAGGGAGGGTATAACAAACGCCGAGCATGCCCTAGGCCAGAATCGGCAGTGTATGGAAAGGAGAGACGTTTGGGAGCAAACTGTTATATCTCCCATCGCGCGAGGTTTTAGTTGTTCGAAGTGAAGCACTGCGCTGGCAAGTTCGCATTCACACTAATGTGAAGCAAACAGCTATAGGCTAAGCTATAAAGTCATTGTCACACTTGTGCTAAGTAAAAGGCTGTTCGGTGCTCTAGTGGTGGTCAAATGGGCCGAGTTTTGAAGTTGGGCGTGCAGCATTCTCACTGCTCGCTGCATACGAAGAATCTCGTGATGCTTTGCGGCTACCACTGACTGTGCTGTTGAGGAAAATTTGCCTACTGATCAGTTGTACTTAGTGCAAGCTGTTGGAGGTCGTGCAAGCGCTGTCGAGTCTTCAGGGAATTCGTAAACCTGAAGTAGAACCACTGGGTCTTGGTCGACCAGTCAGGGCGAATGGAGCTTGTCAGCTCTTTAATGGTGGCAAGCATCAGGATGTTGCTGTTCGCACTGCATTGTGTATCTATTTTAAACTTTATCTGGTGTTTACCAAGTACTGTCAATATCTGAGTCCACTTGTCAGTGACTCCAACTGAACAGAGGAAGCTGCCACGCCATCAGATCTCACTGCAATGTAGAAATCATCTTGAGTAGCCCTGTGACCCACTGCTTTGTTCATGTGCTTAATTGTCTACTAGGTCCACAGTCGTGGTGCACTTTCGACATGCTGATCACTAGTGGCCTTGGCCATTGCACTATGGGCCGCCTGCAAGGAACTTAAAAAACACACCTATTTAGGACAGCATTTAGTGGGTCCCTGTGATTCGTCCTTCACGTGCTTATGCGTGCTGACACTGTGCATGCTGCCACTAACCACATTTGCATGCTGACGCTGTGCATGTCACCCCTAACCATGTTATTCGTTTTGTTTGTTTTTTCAAGCATGATTTTACTTACCATTTAATTGCATTTTCCTTTGCAGCAAATGTAAAGCACCTAGAAAGAGATTAAGTTTTCTGAGGGCGCTTTATCAAGTACATTATTATTTTTATTATTAAGGTGTTTGGGCAGGACACCGGCCTTGAGTGCTGGGCTCATCCTGGCTTTCTGACCTCCGACCTGCTGATGGAATGAAGAGAGTGAGGAGAGAAGAGGGAGAGGAGCGAGACTAGTGAGACAATATGGCAAGTCTTAGTTTGAAAACTAGCATCAGTAGGCATTTGTTATTCTGCTGGCCAACCACTACTGTCATAGCAGGCATGTCCCACACCTCGTCAACCAGCCACTCAACAGCTTCGATTTCTTTAGAGTTCGCCTGGAAGTCGTCGGCATCTGGCCGGAGCAGTCTTGTACATTGCCCCCTCATCTAAGTGAACTTTCCGTACGGTTCCTGTCGTTTGCCTGCCGTCGTGTCGTTTGCCTGCCGTCATTCCTGACACAGGACATTTCGAGCTACACCTTGTTTTTCCACTGCCTGTGTAGCCTTTGTGCCACTGTCGGGGACGACCAAGGGCTTCTTGTTTTGTTCGGTCGTCAGGGTTAACATCTTATACATTTCTCGGTAGCTGTCACTATCTTCTAACCTGACCAACCGGCATAAAAGCAATCGCTATAGAAGACGAATTTTACGTGATCGTGCAAATGTGATAATTCATTAAATAAGTCATGGCGATCTCTGTTTATTCACAGCTGCTCGAAGCTAGGCCATGCCATTGTAATTGTACGTGGTTACTTGGAGAGGGGGAACCACCGGTGCTTGCCTTTGGGAGCACTGATGTTACAAGTGACGTTTATAAGGGACGGTGCTAATACGCGGTAACCCTTAGACCGGCTTTGACTGCATATCATTCTTTTACTTGCAGACTAGCTAATGAGATAGTATATTTTCCTAGCTTGATAATGGGGTACAGTTTCATCCGGATACTTGTCTAGTGTACCCACACAAGTTGCTGCTACCGTGATTCCAAATTACGTTTCCATGTAAAGGGCCTAGTGAATCTATGTTTCAATCAAATCATGTAGTGCTGCATTTATTGCTTGTCGCATAGATACGTCGATGGTCTTTCGTCCTCTGAGCATGCTTCCTGTTAATAGAGGATGCATTAGCGATTTGATCTGTTAGATTGCCTTACAGCTTGGCCTGTGGAAGTGGTTCTCCACATACTTACTGCTTATGCCGTTGTAAGCGGCCATATCACGATTCGTTTGTTATGTATGAAGATTTTGACGGCTCTCTCAAATGCCTCAAGAAGGATTCTGTTACATTCGTGCCTGGCCATTATGCCACACCTTTGTGGCCTTGTCTAATTTTGCCAGAATCTAGCACGCGACTTTGTATCTTAGTTTAACTTCTATAAGCGCCACTTATCCATTAAGTGCTGCTTTTCATTGGTCCCTTGGATCGCAGGCCTGACTGCATATTACTTGCAATGAGAACTAGGGCGGCAGTAGATTTTTGTTACTGCATACATGATGGCTAACTCGCTTGTCGTCATGCTTAATCAGTTGGCGTGGGGAGCTGCTTCATAATGAAAGATTGTGAAGCAGCCAAGGAATTTAGCACATAATTTGGTAATATGGTGTTGCTCACAATAGATAAAGAGCAGCTGATTCAAGAGCCTCGTTTATAGAGCAGCAGAATAGCGTTGGTAGAGTTCACCCTGCCACTACGGCGACCTCCTACAGCTGAAGAGGGCAATTAAGAATTGCCTGCTACTAAACTCAATCCTGGGTCGTTGACTTGTAAGCGTCATACCACTGGGCCAACACAGTAGTAGCCATGTGTTCTGACTAGATCATACTCCATCGCCATGTCTATCTGCTGTGTGGCTTGGTGCTTCCATTCAAGAGTGCCTCCACGATGTCCGCTGCGCTCTTTCACCAGAACCTTATATGTTGATGCATTGCCATTTACGTGCCCTAACTTCAGCAACTTGGTGTTTTAGTTTGATTAGGATTGTAGCGATTGGCGTACATGTCATGCAACATATTCTGGGATAATTATCAGCTCGAGCTCTGTAGACTAGCGTGCACTTAAAGATCTCAAACCTGTTTCATTCTGATAGTCTAAATTCTCCTAACAACAACGATTGCAGCTTCGCTTGCTGCTAGTGGTTTGGTGCTACACAGTTAACTACGTGATTCTGATTTCAGTCGATCTGAAAACCTGCCTTTGACGGCTCAGCACTGTGCAGATGTGCTTTTGCCCGGCGTTCCCTGACTACCCTTTTAGGTCCATTCATTCTTTGCCTCCAGCCTACCTATCAGATCTACTGCCCCACCAGGCTAACCATCGTACCACCTGCTTTTCGGAATGTAACTCTTTACCTATACCTCAGAAAAACCTCAAATCTTTTGGAGACCGTACATTTAGTTTGTATGCTCCCAAAGCCCGGAACTCACTCTCGACCTGCGTCACGATATCTCCTGGCTTGACAACATTAATAAAGAAACTAAAAAAATGCATCTATTTGTCACTGCATTTAGTGGGTTGCTGGGATTAATCCTTTATGCGCTTACGCAGGCTGATACTGTGCATGCAGCCGCTAACCATACTTGCATGCTGACCCTGTATGCGTCACCTCTAACCATGTTATTCTTGTTGTTTATGAACATGCTACCACTAACCATTCGATTGTGCTTCCTTTGCAGCAAATGTTGGGGCCTAGAAAGAGATTTTAGTTCTCTGAGGGCACTTAATTAAGTGTATTCTTATTATTTGTATTATTATTACTACTACCCTCTTGCTAGACTTCGTGAATTGGCACATTTCCAGCACATGTTAACTTATACCCGTTTGACTCAATAGAAAGTCATTGTTGATTGCTACTTAGCACCATCTATCTGTATCTCGTGCTGGTATAGTGGCTATGTTTCTCTGGTAGTGTTTCCTCTTCGGCCGTGGTTATTAGTATATCAAGTAACTGAGTTGAGAATGTGATAAGTATCTTCTGACCCGTGCCCAACTGCTGTCAACCCTGGAGTCAGTACTCGAAAGGGTATTTTATGCTGTGTTTGGTTGCTTGGTGTAATTACTCATTCGATGCGTTAGATGAACGATCTCGTCCGTGATAAGACAGCCGGGGCAGATGGAACGCTGCCGTTGTGGGCAGAAATTCTCGCAGGAGGATGTGTAAGCAGCTGGCAGCTGTCCATTTGCCATTCAGCTCTCTGTGCTTCATGTTGACCCAGCTGTGCTCACTTGAGGCAACCTCATTTTACAGGCAGGCGGTTCGCAAGTCGTTTTCACGAATCCTCTTGAAATAGTCAAGATACGACTGCAGGTTGCTGGAGAAGTTGCAACGTCAGCTAGGCCGAGTGCCATGTCTGTCATCAAAGATTTGGGATTCTTTGGTCTTTATAAGGTTCGTTTTTTTCAATCTAGTTAGCTACAACGGGGTGTTGTTAGCTGGCTTCGCCGAGCTGTAGCAGAGCGAGAGAGAGAGAAAGAGAGAGAGAGAGCAGTCGCAGCGTGAGTTGATCGGCTGTTCACTGGTGCTTGATACGAAGCACTGGTGATGTTCTAGTACATCGCATTGATGGTTGTGCTGCCAGGCCACTGGCGTGCGTTGTAGCCAATCTGTGGTGTCGCCTGCTTGCACTCTGCTCTGTGTGCTTGGCTGCATGCCAGCCAGCTGTCTGAAGCTGGTGCCGGCGCCCCCTGCAGCGGCAGCTGGGAAGACGTGCATTGTCTAGCGGCAGCGCACTCGCGTGCCCCCGCAGCCACCTCATGGTGGCGGCACCTGGCCACGTTGACTCTTCTTCTGTAGGGTGCCAAGGCGTGCTTTTTGCGTGACATACCATTCTCCGCAATTTACTTCCCCGTGTATGCGCACATGAAGAAATACCTCGCCGACGAGAACGGCTACAACAAGCCATCGACACTCTTCCTCGCTGCCTTGACCGCTGGTGAGGCTGTGATTAGTGTGCTGGACTTGAATCACCTGTGCAACACCTGCAGGGCGATGCCTGTCCTGTAGACTGTTTGTAGGCAGATCATTTAAGCAGTGGGTTTTTTGTCGAGACGACGCAGCAAAAAAGCGGTGATTTAGAACGAACTGTAGAGTTTGATGTACTGGCTAGCAGGAGCCTGGCAGGCAGTACAGGAGACCTCACAGGGCTCGTTGGTGTTAGCTCAACAAGAGTCAGCCAGCAAAGTGGGCGTTCAAGCCCAGCGAAGCAGAAATGCACTTGGTATGCTTAGGTCAGTAGCAACTTTTACTCGTGAGTTATATGTAATATAATTCATTTCTATAACGGTCTAAAAGAACTTAAACTCTATCCAGACACTTCACATATGCCATAGGGCTCGATAAAAAATAAATCAATCCTAGCTGATTAAACAGCCTCTTTTGTATAACGGCAGAAGAGCCTTTACGGCTATCAGCACCGCTTGCAGTGACGATAAAGGATCGCCCACCGTAGGAATCAATCCCACCAATCGATGCAACCGCCTTACCTAGTGTGCCATCACGGCTCGATCCAGCCCACGACCTTGGCCGGCACCCATAACGACCCTGACCTCGACCGGCACCCATAACGACCCTGACCTCGACCTGGCCTCGTGGTGACCTTGACCTCTGTCGTCCAAGGCAAAGGCCTTTATAACTGGGTCAATTCGGGGCTGGCTTTAATGGCAGTGTAATGCCAGCTGCAATTACAAGAGTAAATGGACCTGCCTAGGGCTCCTATGTTTCTTTCCAAGTGCCTGCACTCACTATTCGGTCACCATACCGTGTTGCACGTGCAATGACGAATGCGGCCAAGCTGAAGTCGCTGCATGCACTCTCTTCACTTGAGGGCGGAGCCCCGCTTGTTGGTTCATTTGATTCAAGCGCACACGTTTCCTAGGGATCTTTGCTGGCTTCCGGGTGAGCAGCGAGTCCTGCTCATGATGCTTATCGTTTGCAAAACTAACCCAAGGATCTCTTTTTGTGTAATCTAACTAGATTAAGCAACACTGCAACCTGGCTAGACGTTACGTCTGAAAAGTTCCATTAACTGTTGTTCCACCGACGTGCCTCGATGCGGTTTTAGACCCGTCTTTTGTCCAGTATTCGAGACGTTCGATGGAGGACTGATTGCAGGCTTTAAAGGCAAGGCTAGACGATTCTGTGCAATTGAGTGGTGCTTTCATTAGAAGACTCTCTGCAATTGGGTGGTGCTTCCGGAAGCTAGAGCTTGGCCTAGTACTGCAGCGATAGTTGACAAGTAGGCTGGCCTACAAACATCGAGTCATGCTGGCTTGCAAACAATTGAACATGAGTATGTATGAGCAAAAGGCCAGCAAAAACTCAAGCAGAAGCGTAGACATTAAAAAAAAAATCTTTGTGCATAGACTGCCCTGTGGCTACACTAGATAACAGATTTCAATTTTACAATTTTGGTTACAATATGTGTTTCCCTAATTCCTTATGCCTAAAATTATTAGAAAATACCTATTGTTCCACAAAAGTTTGCTTGTGTGGTCAGGACAATGATAATTAAAAATTCTCTGGTTTTGCTGTTAGGCATGGCATGGCCGTCCGTCATGTTTGCACATGTAGCTTTGCGCTGCCTCTCGAATTATTGAGGGTTAGACGGTCGTAACACTGTAGAATGGTATCCATAGACGTGTAAAAGTACAGGTGCCTTAAACGAACATTTTAGTTTATGTTATTGTTGAGCAAGAGAATAGTGAATAGCCATATTAGATTGACAGGACATTAAGAGGTTTCTTGAACCCAGCAGATGCATTTTGCTGTGTGTGGAGAATTTTTCCAAACAAGAGCAAAAAAGTGCTACGTGAAAGCATCTGTTCAGATGTGCAAGAGACCTATAAAGCCTGTCGAGGATCAAATAAGCCCAGTGAACGTCATTTCACGGGCGAACGCAGCAAGAGAACCCTTGAAGTTAAGGTACCACTGTCCTGAGCTCCCCGTCCTCACTCCTTCGGAGAGGGATCAGCCATCTTCAGGAGAGAGCAGCAGGTCAAACAGCATGGATGATATTGCAGATCCATGTTCGAATTTCACAGATGCAGCTGAGGAGATAAAGCGTGCATCAGAAAGACCTCAATGGTCTGATCAGAGACCTTGATCTTACTAAGTCCTATTCGGAGCTTCTGACATGTAGTCAATGAAAAAGAACTTAAGGATGAAAGTGCAAAGTTAAAGTAACAGATCAAACTTGTTCAGTCGCCAAGATTTGCTGTGCTTCTGCAACAATGTGGCTGGTGTATTCGAGGCTATAAGAATCACCTCTAGCCCGACTGAATGGCATCTAGTCAACAAAGTTCACCCAGAAGCCTCAGAGCCCTGCGGTTTCATGACAGGAACGTTGGACCCCAGATTAAGATCATGAGCAAAAAGACAGACCAAGAAGATGAACAGGACACGACCTGAACAAGGCACCACCTGAATAGGACACTAGCTGAACAGGAATGGCTTGAAACAATTTTGTTGCAGTGGTTCGTGGCTTTCTGGGAAATCGCAAGGCTTAAAACTTTTAGCAGCTGGTTCAGGCTGTTGTAAAGATTTATGCCAATTAGGGATTCAGAATGTCCCTCAAAGTCCCTATCCTTGAGGCTCATCTTTACAAATTCAAGGAGATCGTGGAAGCAGCTCGGAGGAGCAAGTCGAGCACTTTCACGAGGATATACTTTGGCAGTCGTTACCAAGGACAGGTAAACGAAATTATGATGGTGAACTAAGTTTGTGACTTCTTCGAGAAAGAGATTTGCAGTATACCTGCAATTATAAAACCTCTCATTTTTGAACCTTTTGAACTGTCATTTTTGTATGACTTCAGGCCAAAGACATGTTAACTTATATTCAATTGCTATTCTTTCTGACTAAATATGTGAACCACAAGCTGCGACATCAGTCTTCTCATCGTAAACTGGTTAATTTCAAGTTAATCACTGTTCTGATCTCTAAAGCAAAGTTTGGACAGAATAAGACCATTTTCTATGCATACTACACTAGGACAAACAATGTATTACATTTTGCTACTGATGTGCTTATTAACGCGAGCTTTATTAACAAAGCTTTTTCCTGTTTGGCTCATGTTTCTTCGCCACTCCCTCGCAGAGCCCTCTCACTTAACTACGGTGACCATTCCCATAATAATAATAATAATAATAATAATAATAATAATAATAATAATAATGCACTTGATAAAGTGCCCTCAGAGAACCTAATCTCTTTCTAGGCGCTTTACATTTGCTGCAAAGGGAATGTATCTACTCTCATGCTCAGGACATTACTATAGAAGATCGATATATGCATAGTTAGTCGATTCGTTGTACACACATCTAAAATTGCAAAGGTTACACCATTTCATGCATCTCTTGCCCAAAACTTCCTTGATTGTCCAGGTAGTATAGATGAAAGAAATTTGCCATAAACGTTTTTCCCCTTTTGTTTGCATCACGGGGGGTATGCAAACAATAAAAACAATCGCAAGATGCATTTCAATCGCATTTGATGTCACCTGCGATTCCAGTAACGTTTTTATCTTGACTATCTAATCATAATCAGGGGTTCGTTTGCTAGAATCCGTGCACTGTTGCTACCTAAATTGTTTTCTAAAAAGCCAGGTCTGCCTGTAGGGGCAGGTTTGTGTGGATTGTGCACATTTTTGATGCAGCGTCTGTCCATCAGTACGAACTGCCACATTGCAGTGAAAGCAACTTTCGAAGGAGAAGATAGGTGCAGTAGCCAATTTTGGAGTTTTCTAAGCAAGCATGTTTAAATAAATTCATCAATATACTAGCTGATTTAACAGCCTCTTTTGTATAGTGACAGAAGAACTTTTACGGCTATCACCACCGCTTGCAGTAACGATAAAGGATCGCCCATCGCAGGATTCGAACCCACGACACCGGGACCGAGGTCGTGCAAAGCAACTGCCTTACCTAGTGTTCTATCACGGCTCACCAATGATGGCCTTCAGGACCAGGAATGAAGACTTGCTCGATACTTGGCAAACTTTCAGCTGCAAACTTTCCAACTGCATGCCATTTCAGAATTGGGCACTGGTATGGGAGCATTGGCTCAGTAACTGATATTAATAATCATAATATTCATTTTGAGTTGAGGTCTTTACAGTATTAGCTACTCTCTATTGTGTACCCTGCTTGGCTCAGCGGCATGTTTTTGTCATCCCTTTGCTGCCACCAAGCTTGCACTAGACACGAATCATGAGTTAACACAGTCAAGCATAGCACAGCCAGAACCTGTCAGAGCTGTCAGCGAGCTTCCAAGTACTTGTACACAAATGAAAAACAAAGAAGGACTGCTGAAAAGTGTGGTCTGTCATCTTTTTGCTCACGACTTTGAACTAATAAATACTGTTTTCGCAGCAAGACGCCGCAATGTGCCGTGTCAGCGCCAGGTTATGTACAGCCTGATTGTTTAACTGCGCGGAGTCGAAGGTTCTGAGTTCAACTCCCGAGACCAACAGTGCATATTTTTTTTTTTAAAGCAACCGCTGGTTTTTATCTGAGCTGCACACTCGGGTGTGCACTCAGGTTGTGCGCTCGCTTTACTGTAGAAAGCTTTATACTATCCCGTGTTTTGCCAAGTAGTGGACTGTTGGCTGCCTTAAAAGTTGAGCTCCTGATGTCTGTCGCTGCTAAATAGGCTCCTTTTATCTGTCACCGTGCACAATAACTCACAATTGGAGCTCATTGCTGGTCAGAGCTGCTCGTTGCTGTGGGGGAGGTGATTAGCAATCTGGCAGGGGCCAGCCTTTTCATCCTAGTTTTTAATGCTGGAATCACAGTTAAATACATCACAGCTAAACCAGGTCGTTAGTAGAACCGTTCACGACTGTGCTCCATCAGCTTGCATTCTTTGTTTGCTATCGGTGCCTTCCATGGAGGACGGCTTTGGTTCTTGTTACTTCACTTCACCTGTCGCTTCTTCCTGTTCACCTGTCATTAGTGTAGCTTAGAGCACGAGTGGCCAGCCCTTATGCCCAGTCACATCGGCTTTAAGATGGCCAGTGTTGCCATCTCACGATCTTTAAGCGCTAGTGGTGCCTGCCTGAAAACCTTAGGGCACTATGGCTGTGTGCAGCACTTACCTTGGGTGCGATGACCCGGGTGACACAACGAAAGAGATACCATTTTAGCAGATGGTGGCATCGGCAGGCTCACGACTGTGGGTTAGCAGTTGCTATTGGCTGCTATTTATCTTGAAGTGTTGTCTTAGGTTCCGTGCGACTTGATGTCATTCCGTGGACCTCAACCTCTCGTGTTATAGGTCGTGGGTTGAATTTCCAAGGCTCTTCATGCAGCTTGGCGCTTTGACATCGTTCATGGGGCAGTGGCATTCTGCAGCTACGAATCTGGCTGTTGGCCTTGAAGCGTTTACATTTCTGAGGATGAAGGCTAGTGTGTTTGTTTTTGCCTGTAGGTTTCCCTTGGCTTAACCTGTTGTCGTTTTATATTTTTCCAGGTGTCCCTGCGGCTTCTCTAGTGACGCCGGCTGACGTGATCAAAACTCGTCTTCAGGTGCAAGCCCGTAAAGGCCAGACAACTTATTCCGGCTTGATCGACTGCGCCAGGAAGATCTGGAGAGAAGAAGGAGGGCGTGCATTCTGGAAGGGTGCTGGAGGTAGCTTTTTACTCTCACTCAAGTCCATATGAGATTGCAATGGTTCGGTTTGCATGCTCAGACTTGTACCGTACAAATTGAACATGGCACGGTGTGCATGCATTGACTGATGGCATGTACTGCCGTATAATCGACGTTGCGTGTCGGAATTGCTATAAAGCATCAGTGTTATATTTTGGAATTGACGTATTAGAACCTGCAATGTAGCATCAGTGTTGTTGCAAACTGGCTGTGTGTCGTTGGCTACTATGAACACTAGGCAACTGTGCCATTGCTTTTCTTTTGTTTGTAGCTCGTGTTTTCCGTTCATCACCACAGTTTGGTGTTACTTTGCTCACTTACGAGATGCTCCAAAGAGCATTTTACATTGATTTCGGAGGAAGGTAAGTTTATAGTAGAAAGCTTACTTGCAAATGACTGGCACCATTCAGTCGTGTTGTGCGAAGTAAGAAGTTCATTATAAGCCACTTGGTGCCATGTCTTGGCACCATCCTGGAGAGTCAGTTACAAGTCGAGTTTCACTTGGAACTTGTGAAGAACATGTGTATTGCTCTAGTAAATTTCTCTTACCAATTGCCCGGGATGTTGCAAAGATAGATATTTTATGAACGACCTTTATTTCATTGATACTCCATCAAATATACCTGTGCATAAATTTACAGAACTTGCTTTGTATAGTTGTCATAGGAAGTGCCAACTAAACCACTTACATGTCGAGCTATCGTTTGACTATACCGATTGCCAAAATAAGAGTGATGCATTGCAGGTAACTTATGAAAACCATGCAAGACCCAAAGTCTTCTGCTTGTTCGGTTGTGTGCCTTTATAAATGATGTATACATTACTATCTGACCTGCACTTCATGAGGCCCCAGGGTTAGTGCTTGATTTCCAAGGGAGATTACCACGTCGACGTCTTTATCTTATTCTTTTACTTTGTATGTTGCCTTTTTGGTAGCCACATTCGCTTGCGTTTTAGCCCTATGTTTTTGCATCTTTTTGTTATGGTGCAAATTTTTCATATCGCTCGTGAACAACAATTTCATCCAGCATGTGTAATATATCTACAAAGGCAGTTAAACTCATTTAATATCCTGTTCAGAACTAGCAATTTCATGCACAGTTCTGTTTTACTTACTCTAGCGTGATATGTTGAGATTAAATGTTGTTCCTTTTTAGCTGCATAATGCTGTGTAAATATTAAAAGTCAAATATGAAGGTCAATTTGGCTATACAATAGTGTAGTTGCTAGACTCTTGTTTTTCAAGTATAAATAATGAAAATGTCGTCTCAACATGCTGGTATGTTTGTGGAGGGGTCTCAGTAGCAAAAAGATTTCTCTTCGGAATATCCGATTTGAAAAACAGCTCAAGGGTATTTCGGGAGATACTGAATATTGATGATTGCCAAAATATGTGTAGGACATTCTGTAGCAGCAGTTGCCGTCTAGTCCTTCTTGCTTTCTGTTAAGCATGCTAATGTGAAAGCCACGTGTCAGTTAGTCAAACCTTATTTTAGGCGCCTTGAAGGATCTCAGCAAGCGACCGTTTCCGAGACGTACCATCCACAGAATGACGATCACATTGGTGGCTATCGGTTTGTTGGACCTACATTTGATGGAGTTGAAATGCGGTTTGGCCTCTGTTTGCCAAGGTTCAGAAATGTCTAAAGAAAAACTGCCGGCACTTGGCGACATTTGAGGCTAATGGTTTGCGATCTGAGCTCTGGTGGTCGGTCCTTTGAGTTTGTGCTCTTCCATCACAAGATGTGCAAGAAAACCCTGTGTAGTGTCTTGTGACAGGCTACTGAGTTTTGTTTGCCATCACCGGTGCTTTGGTTGGCTGGTTGATCGGACTTACCTTGCGGCCACCGTGTTCAGTGCACGTTTTGATCAGCATGAGCAACTCTATGCATCGTTTGCTTGTGTGGCTTTCCTTGCATTGTCATTTACGTCGCCTGAGTTAGTAGGTTTGTAGCTGGCTGAGCCAGCAGTGTGTACACATGGTAACGTCTGTCACTGCGTGAGATGCGTTATTTTTGTAGGACTATTTAACCTCAGCCTTGTCACCTGAGCTGAGACCTCAGCTGTCACACTAAAGTTCAGTGATTTTCATTTTTGAGATGCAAGTTTTTCAAATACAAGCACTGGGTGATGCATGCATCATTCTGTTAACTTTAGCTGCCGTTAAACTGTGACCCCTGTGCCGTCTCAGTGTGCGTGTTCTTACAGTACACCGCCTGGCAAGGAGAATTCTCTAGCTGGAGTTGAGATTATATATTTGGCTGATCAATTCAGGAAGATGCCCTTTTTGTTGGAGGGAGCATGGAAGCATGGAAATGGAAACAATGTTGGTTGCACAAAAGCTGGTCAAGCTAATTTATATTTATTGGGTGTGAACAGGGTAAACAAGCTGCATGCTTAATACTGACCATCTGGTCGCAAAAGTAAAAGTTTTTTAAATAAGTACTAGCTGACCTAACAGCCTCTTTTGTATAGCGAAAGAAGAGCCTTTACGGCTATCACCACTGCTTGCAGTGGCAATAAAGATTGCCCACCACAGGATTCGAACCCACGACCTCGGTCCCGAGGTCATCGAAAAGCAACCGCCTTACTTAGTGTATCATCACACCACCAAATTCCAAGAACTGCTATCGTGCAGAGCTTTGAGAAGAGGCTCAAACATTGGTGGCTACATTGGTGTCCATCAGACAAACATTGCTTCTTTTCCCGCAGCCGTGATTGCACACTAGGTAAGGTGGTTGCTTTTCACGACCTCGGTCGTGGGTTCAATTCCTGCGGTGGGCGAACCTTTATCGTCGCTGTAAGTGGTAATGATAGCCGTAAAGGCTCTTCTGTCGCTTTACAAAAGTGGCTGTTTAATCAGCTAGTATTTAATTTAATGTTATATAAGCATTTTATTATTGCTGTTATTGTTACTTAGAAGATGTGTCATTGAGGTGTGGCCTGCCCCATATGATACTAAGTATAATGCCTTATAGCTTGCAATTCAAGATCAAATAGAGTGGAGCTGCAGTTGGATAATTATGAGTCACCTATTATGGTTTAGCTCCAAATGTGTAGTTCAAGCATTGCCCAAGTAATCCGGTGCATATTGCTCTCTGAGTTCAAGCCATCGATTAAGTACGATATGTGTACTTCTTATTTTAATGCCATTTGACTGGGCTAGCTTTGTAAGATTAGCAAGCATAGCTGCATTCACAAAGTCTGAGGCTGATGGTATGTCGTACATGAATAGTCGTTCCACAGTCAAGGACCCAGCAGAGTAAAAGTTTGTGGTACCAACAGTCCTTAAGTGAAAGAAAGGAACAGCCAATGTATCATGAGACAACTTAAGGGCCGGTAGAACTGAGACTGCTACAGCAGCTTAGCCAGATTTGAAGGAGCTTGGCTATGGCAGGCCTGGCGAGTTAAGAGTAAAGCTAATGCTTTGTATCAGCTGCCACTTCAGCTACTTAAGCAAAGACAGATCTTTCCAAACGATTTAAATCAGAAGAAGGGGTAGTAGAATGACTGGCCTGATTGGAAAGTAGTCCTGATAGGTAGGCTGAAGCAAAAGAATTAAGGGACCTAAGAGGAGTAAACAGAACTTTGAAATCGATATACTGCTTGAAGGGGAGTAAGTGCAGGTCGGTGACAAGTACGGTAATGTGGCAACTACAGCATTCCCTGGACATGCCTAGCTTCAGATTTCTACCCGAACTGGAAGTACCCGTTTGCACGGGCCGGTAGGCCTGCTTGAAATGAGTTACGAAAGGTGTGACAGGATGTCACTAATGTATAGTTCAACTTTTGGAGGTCGTGTCACGCATAAGCAGCCCCGAATCGCTGCAATTTTACGAAGCTGGAAGGAGTACTTGGCTATCGATAGTATCAAACGCTGCCTGAAGATTCATCAAAACAAGCAGACGCTAAGCCTGCATTCCTAAGTAGTTTCTTAGACGGGTGCGAGCGACCGCCGTGGGCACTTCAGCTCGGCTGGTCCAAAGGTTTCCCAGGCCGCTGCCACTGATGATTGCCATTTTCTGAGCGGCCCTACGGCTGGTCTTTGTCTTATTTCCCCTCAGATTCTATTTTTTTGCAACATGGAGCATAGTTTCAAGCACTAAAGAGAATTATCTGCAAATTCATTGATGTTCAATCGATGCTGTGAAAGACGGTCAGCTTTCGAGAGCCTTCCGAATCGACGAAATTGAAGCTCGTTCCGTGTATACATGGTGATGCGGCTGCAGAAAATTTTTTCATCAATTGTACAACTGAGTAGTTACGGCCGCCGAACGTAAAAGACGGCTTCACCTGCACTTCCTCGACGGCCGTGTACATGAGCGGCACTCTGCGTGCGACTGCCGAGATTATATTATCCTAGCGGTGGTGCAGACAGCAGCGAAACGAGGAAGCAACATTGAAACACGGGTTCTACGGAATTAAGTTCGAGAAGGTACAAGTCGACTGAGTTGAAGCCTCTTTTATATTGCGGCAGAAGAGCCCTAGCAGCAACGAATGCTGCTCGCTCTCTTTCTGTAGAATAGCCTGCCGCCGGATTCGAACGCAGGACCTTTGCTGTGAAGTGAGATCGCCTTACATCCAGGCAAATACGCAGTCCATTCAGTTGCTTTGTTGTACAATACAATTTATTTCGAGTGTGGTGGTGGATACTTACAATACGAGCTCAGGAAAAAGCTAGCAATTATGCATGCTGGCCAATGTGAAGTGGCGTTTGTCTTTGTACACCTTTTCGGAGGGCCGAGTAATCAACCTAAATTATCTTTATAGAGACTTGGAATGGCATTGCACTCAAAGAAATGGTACGGCAGGCCGTCATCGGAAGTGTGACCTCTGTACCCTGAGGATAAAGCAGTTTTTCTCGCGCGGGGGGGGGGGGGGGACATTAAGTTAATGATGCAGAAGAACCCACGCTGCTACCAGCCAGAGCTGATATTAGTGCGATCGAATTTTTATTTTTTGTGTTAAAATTCTATTCCGAACCTTCCGCAAGACGTTACTGTGTGTACTCTTACATGACAGGATTTTTGCAGCAGATGCTAACGACATCGCATTAACGGATACTCGCTTGGAGAGGCGTGCTACTACATTCAAACTGCTTTTCTGTTCAAATCGTGTCCTCTGAATTCATCCGACCGGTTGTCGGCAGTCAGCGTCCCAGTCCGACGATCGGCGGCTGCCTTCGAGTGAAGCCAGCGCCGCACTGCAGCGACGGTTTCCCGGCTCAGTCGAGGTACACACCAACTCGAAACCTCTCCGAACGGCCCTAAAGCCGATAAGCTGGGCGACTTAGCCTCGGAGAGCCTGAGGACGTCGGAGCGGCCGACACGCTCAATGCAATGTGCTACCATTAGCATTATTGAAGGAGGCGGCTCGTTTGGATAAAAGGAGCCGATGCCAATAATTTAAGCCGGCGGCTGCGAAGCAGGATGAGGCCATGACAGGAGTGGGCCGAGAGAAGTGGCAGAGCAGGGTTCTTCTACACTCAGCAGGCAGTCAGGTTGCGATGGACCGATAGCTCTGTGCATGCATCTACGACAGCTCTCATCAGCAACGTCGGGCAAGGCCACGAGGAAAGCGCGCTCGGTTTTCCATCGCTTGAGCGACGTGGAAAAGCATCAGCCGTTGCTGCACTTTGGGCC
This sequence comes from Cristatella mucedo, assembly GCA_009760855.2. Taxonomy (NCBI): domain Eukaryota; kingdom Metazoa; phylum Bryozoa; class Phylactolaemata; family Cristatellidae; genus Cristatella; species Cristatella mucedo. The sequence continues at coordinate 579,737 of WPIO01000097.1, read as the reverse complement.
TGTACAAGTAGGACTCCTACTAGGAGGACAAAACCGCTAATGCGGATGGGGGCAGGCTAATTAAATTTCGTGACCATGCCACGTTGTGGTATACGAAGGTCGTGTGCTCGTTTAACTGGTAAGATATGCCGAACGTGCGTGTTATGCCTTAGACTGAAAGGTAACATGAATATAATACGAAGTTTAACATACCAAAGTAGAAACGTTAAGGCAGCTTCAGACTCAAGACATATCCTTGAAGTCAGTCTTAAGTGGATCGTGCAAGTGGTATTTCGAGCAGTGGCAAGGGAAAACGACGATGAACTTTAGGAGAAAATTTGAAACCGTATCACATCCGTTCCCGTCAATTTTACGGGTGAGCGGCTAGCACTAGCAATCAGTCAAGATTAAAGCCAGTGTACACCTCGTGAACACTTCACAAATCTTTGGAGCTTCAAATGATTATTAATTTTCACTGTGTCCAAAGAGTTTCAAAGTCATTAAATTCACTAAACAGGCCTTCTGTTCGTATTCGCCTAAGCACGGGAACTTGCTTCCGGCTTCGGTAACTACCTGTAATGACTGCGTCACAAAGTATTAGCTAAAGAGGCATCCGTTCCGCTCAGCTTTCCCTTCGTCCTAGTGAAATCATTACAGGCTAGGGCGCCTACACGAACAGAGTGTTAGAGTTCCAGAGCCTTGGTCCTATTTAGCTGGAGGATCGATCGCCAATGGTCTTCAATTTTAAATACAGGGCACTTACAGCTCAAATTAAGCCGGCAAATACAAGGTGATGCAAAAGAAAAGATTTGAAATAAACTTGCGGTTTTGTGAATTTAAAGCAGAACAGCGAAAAACCCACACCGGCAGGGCGTCGAAGACGGCCGCCCCTACCGTCGGAAAGTAAATCGTAGGTTTTCAAAATTTCTTATTAAATAGAGGTCGGCTCAGAATTACGCAGTGTGTATATGTTTCGTCATCTGTAATGGCGCACGGTCACAATGACTAGGCGCATTGCTACGCTAGAGAGTTTTTTACTGCTTAAACAGGGCCCTAGGGGTTTCGGTGGATTCAAGGGAGAATTCAAGAATTCAAGAATTCAAGTGATTACGATAGCCAACATTCAGACTTAAGAAACCGTTTGTAGAAAAGACGAGGCAGGTGAGAAATCGGAGTAATCAGTGACTTAAGAGAAGAACGAGGGATAGCACAGAATGAGGTGAAAGGGTCGGCTCCGGCGAAGATTTGTGAGCCGTCGCGTAAAGATTCTTGTTTGTATCGCTGAAAACTACTGAAATGACTAGGTATAATTTGGCCTACTGCGGTATAAAGTGGCCCAGGCCATAATTTCCTCCGGAGGATAAAGTGGCCCTAGGCCATTTTAACCCCGGGTATACCCTGGCCTGGGATATACTCTACCTGTTACACGGTTAGGAACTGTGGTTTAGCTTGAAATAATAATGATAATAATATTATGTTATATAATACATATAATAATATTATGATACAATATATGACTTTCGTATAGCACTCTAAGGAAACTACATATTTTTCTAAACACTTTAAATCTCTGGTAAGAAAACATATCGATTAGTTAGTGATAGCATGCTTAGTATCAGAACGAATAAGGACAAACAGGGCAATTCAGAGAACAGAGCAAGGGCTATGATGAACAGGTTTTTTTAGCTTCTCTTTAAACGTCATCAATCCACAGGATGTCGTGAAATCACTCGTTCTCGGCTTTGGGAGCATACGAGGTGAAGGCACTGTCGCCAAAGTATTTGATGTTGATTAGAGGCACAGCGAGACGACTTGAGTCAAAGCGGGCGGGACGATGCAAAGCCTGCTTAAGGAGTTCGGTATTTTATTTCCTATGGCTTCCGTTTGTCAAGCACATCTTCATCATCAAGGAGAGGACAGACCAGCAACGGATTGAAATAGAGGCCTGAGGTGGAGGGAGAGCGTCCGCCAGTGAGTTCGGTAGAGTCCGGCTGAGTCCAAGCCATTGACCTCCCAAAGGTCCTCGGTGTGGGTCGATAGCCATCCAGCCGAGGGCGGGGCACGGGATTCAACAGATGGCCGGAAAAGCAGCGATCGACTTCCACTCGTGATCGCTCATTTCGTGGAAGAAGAAAGTTAATGATATACCGGAAGAGAAAACGTGAAGCACGAGCAACTACCCTTAGATTTTCACACGTCTTTCGTCGTCGCAAGCGGACAAGTCAGCCGGCTTGGGCCAGGCTGCCACCAATTATAGGATTGAGATTGTCTCCCTCGCTGTAGTGGTCTGCCCCCGAGGCCTAGCTTCCGTCAGCGGGCGGATGCCTGCACTCAGCGCAGCTATCGGGCGCGTACTGGCTTTCTCGCCTACCTTCAGATCTCTCGAGCGCTAGTTAAGGAGGCGCTGACAACCGGAGGTGAGGGCGCAAGTAATCGAGTCCATGCGAGCTTCGCGTTTGAGCCGCCCAGAAAGTGCTTTGCCGACCGCACTTACAAGCAGGCATCGGTGCCCGGCGCACATTGAATAATTAGCGTGGGCGTCAAGGGTTCTTATCAGTAATCATTGCTCTTTGGGGCTCTGGCAAAATCACCGTGGCGTCTCGGAAAGCTGTGCACATTATTGGCGCGGAGCTGAGCTGAGCTGTGAAGCTTTCGCCGGCCGGAACGGCCAGCGTATCAGACGTGGCTAGGTAAGGAAGCGCCAGCGCCCGACTCGTCTGCTTCGCTGCATAGCTGGGCCTCTTCGTTATTGCGGGCATCGCATTCATCCCTCGCCAATAGCAACGACCAGCAACGGCTGTGGCTCTGTTGCTGCTTAGGTCTCATAGAAAACATTGCTTTAGCCCTCAACTTGTGAACCGCATTCGTCCCCCCATCGAGGCTTACCCCGACGCTACCGCCGATGTTCTGGGTGGGGGCGGCAGCTGTCGCGCCGTTTACCGGTGGCCTGCGCTTGAAAGCTGGCTTGCTCCTCCTGCGGTGCCCGGTGGTTTCGCTCTGCGATGCTCCTTGCAGACTCTTGTGTAGCTGCTAGCACAGCAGTAACCTATTTTTCGCTAGCTCGCAAAGCGGCTACGAGGCTGCTTGCGTCAGGGTGGGGGCACCGAAATCCGATGACGTTGCTCGTTCTGCAGAGCGCCTGTATGTTTAACCAGAAGGATTGAAGCAGAGACATTAACGTTCTTCATTGGTATGTCTGGCCATAGCTGTCGCCAGATTGTCTATGTTTTTTTTCCTAGCTGGATAAGATAGCCGGATATGCCTCAAAGTTATTAGGGATTTGGGGTGATCCCCACCCCCTTACTGTTTTGGATTTGACAGCCTATGCCTTCAGGATGTGTAGATAAGTGGATAAATGTGGATAAGTGTCAGTGCAACTGAGTAGGCAGCCACGTTTTTGCAACGGTAAAAGGATCTCTCAGGACGAGAAAGGAAGAGACGTTTTGGGAGGCAAACCGTTTGCCTTTGGTCGTAGGGGTTCCTGGGCACTCTTCGTGCCCTGGTGCAAGCTCGAGGCCAGCAGTGGGCAGGAGCAAGAGCTGGTGGCAGTGACCCTAGAGAGTGCCGACTCCAGGAGAGTACTTGCGGTGGCCGTGTCTCGTGCATTCTTACAGCAGTAAGGTCTCCCTGCCGAGGACAGCCCACAACGGTGGGGGTCGTGTAGGTACAGTGGGCAAAGTTACAATTAATGGTTAGCTGATTCAGCAGCCTCATTCACATTGTGGCAGATGAGCCTCAGCGGCTATCACCACCACCCGCTTGCTCGACTCGGGTCGTGAAGAAGAAGAGAGCGAGCGCACCTTACCCGGTAAGGGCTAAGACCCAGGAGTAAAGTGGGATGCACAGGCGTCCAGCTGCCCGCGCGGAGGTGCTCAACGCAGCGACGAGTTAGAGAGTGGCCACATTGAGAAATTCAGCCCTCCCTGGTCTTTGGCCATTCGCCAGCGCGCCGTGGTGGCCGGCCATGAACGAATGAGTGTCGTCGGTTCATGGTTACTGCTGCAGGCAACGCCAAGTGCCTGCTTGTGCTGCTCAGTCAGCCCCACCCAGCCAGCGGTGGAGGGCATGCCGCCCGGGTGCATCGTATCGGGCTGACCCGTGCAGCCACTCGACTCGCCTGCTTCAGCACAGCCTTCACCCCTGGCTTTTCTCGGGAGGCAGCTGTGAGTTGCTGCACTCCTCCTCCTCCGGGTGGCTGACTCTAGGCAGCTGTCGGGTTGACACTCGTGATAAGCCAATTATAGTGTGCCTTTGTAACCAACCTTAAAGGCTGGCTCAGATCTTGCCCAATTCACTCACTGGCATGCCTTTGTCACGCCTGTGCTGGCATGAGGGTGAACCGAGCATGAACGAGGGTGACCCGAAGGGTGGGCCTCGGTGGGAGTCATGCTGTAGGGGCAGAGCCAAGACCGAGCTTGACCTGGCCGATGACCTTGCAGGTATTTTCTGTGGCAGATGAAGGATTAAGACCGACTGGTGACTCAGGAGGTATGACTGTTGCTGCCAGCTGCTGGCCTAAACTCGGCTGCTTGGCTACCGGCTTCATACTGGTGTGCTGCGCTAGACTAGTTTACAGCCGGCCGTGTCGCGTACTTACCGCCTCGATTAGTGCCGTCGGGCCCGGCACACTGTGGTGCCGGGAGAAGCTACTACAGCTATCTACAAGTCAGAAGTGGGCCATGTTTGGCCACCCACTGTGGAGCTCTTACCCACCACTGCGTCTGCTGCTGAATGTGCTGCGCCCCTGCGGTCCAGTGTATGCCTTTGTCGTTTTCTTTGCCCCTCTATGATGGTGCCAAAGCCACTGCCGCTCTCCAACCACGGTGGCAGTCAGCCGAGCATTTGCAGTCCATGTCGGGCTGTTCAGCAGGTTCCACTTAATTGCTTATCTGTCGCAGCCCGATAGCCGGAAGTTGGCAGAGAGCCATCCTGCATATTCTGTTGTGGCAGGTTCTGGTCTTGGTGGCCTTGGTGCAGTTCAGCTCTGTCACGCCGGGAAATGGACGACAGACGGTGGCGCGGGCTGAGCCCGACTGAGTTTTATCAGCTTAAAGAATGCCTGTCGTGTAAGTTCGAGCTGCCGGCTGCCCGCGGGGAGGAAGCACCGCGAACCATGATTGGTAGCAGTGGCACGCACCTTGGGCAGCAGCCTTTGCTTCGCTTTTTCCTTCGAATGCGCGAAGCACACAGACACACGTGCGCACCCCCACACAGACATGCTCTGCATGCACACTCGTGCACGTGAGCAGGTAAAGGTGCTTCTGTGCATACTTTGGCCGTAGTCGAGGCTTGCAAGTCCCGATCCGCCACTTGTGTGTGGCTGGGCCTCGATGGCAGAGAGCCTCGCTTTGGGGTGGGCGCTTATCGGTGGCAGAGAAGGAGGTACCAGCAGATTTCTCGTCATCGGCCATCCGCACATTCATCGTGGTGCGCCGGCCGGCCGGCCGGAAGCGAGCCGAGCAGCCAGCGGCCTGCCGGGGCCGGCACTCGGCTGCTGGCCTATGCTGCCGGGTGCCCGATGTTCAGCTCTCGGCTGCGCCTCTACCACACTCTCTGTCTCAGCTATCCTCGTCGCATTTGGCCTTGCCCAAGCGCCAGCACTGGTGGGCTATCTGGCTGCACGGCAGAGCAGCAAGCACTTCGCAGCCGATGGCCGATGTGTCTGCCCCTTTCCCTTGCCGCTCTGGCTGCTTGGCGGTTGTCTGTGTCGAGTGCCTGCAAACGTGCCCCAGCTCCCTTGCCAGAGGTGGTGCCGGTGAGGTCGCTGGCGCGGTCAGAGAGTTTGGAGTTATCTCCAATGTGTTCACCCACTCCGGCTGGTCTTTGAGGTCACTCAGTCATGCTGGTGAGCTGGTGATGAAGTGACGGTTTGCTAGCAATTCCTGGTATAGGCATACCTGGCTGCAAGATGCCGGAAGTCATTGGCTTGCTTTCGTGTGGATCGCTGTTCGACCGAGCAGCTATGCCCTGAACTAGAGGCATCGGAGTCGGTCAGCTCAGCAGGTCGCAGCTGCCCTCTCTCCCTCCCTTCTAGGCTTTGGCCCCAGCAGGTACCGCTGCCCAGCCAGCCAGCCAGCCAGGGAGCTAGCTCCACCACTGGCCGGCTGCACTGGCAGCAGCAGTTTCAACTGCTTTGCTTGCAGCAGCTGCTGCTTGCCGACCAAAACCTCTACCTAACTACAGTGTCGTTTGCCTACTAGGCCTGCCGCATGGATTATGACTTGAGTAATAACTGATGCAGCTCTCGAGGCTAGGGATCCGGTAGTGGGGAACCAACGGTTGCCGAAGAGACACGGGAAACCTCAGGTCTAAGGCATACGTTGGCATCTTACGGCATGTTAGCTGCTGCATGTTTCTTTGATCTCGTGTCCTGTCAAAGTCGCCATCGTCAGTTTGCACCAGCCACTGTTGTTGTCCACCCTGTGCCGTTGTTTCGCTGAGCTGGCTGTGGGTGAACATAGCTGCCTAGAGCATGCCTTAGAATCTCGCTAGTCGTTACTGACCGGTTGCTTACCAGCTACTCGTGCTAGGACTAAGCCGTCGATGAGTGAATGCGCTCACTCGATTGCCCTGCTGCAGTAAGCAGGCAAGCTCATGAGTGTAGGTGTAGCTTTCATGCTGGCCGCTTACAGGTTTGTGTCGATATTTGTCGCCCCCTCCAGAACCGTGGAGGGCAAGAGATGCGGCCACTCTTTGCAGCAGATCAGCAGCTGGTACTGCTGTTTGTCTATCACTTGTTGCATTGCTTTCTCACTCTGTTCAAACCTGGGATCCCATTTCCCGGCTGGGGGAGGGGGAAGTGAGGAGTGTGGCGCTCCTGCTGGTACCACCATTCGGCCCGGCTTCATCTTTTACCGATGCTCATTTCAGGCCAGGCTTTGTTTGCTGTCATTAATTGCCCACCAGTTTTCAGTAATGCTTATTGTTTTTGATCCTTTCACCTGTGCCGGCCCTGAAAGGATATTGATCGAAGGATTTGATATTAGCGCACAACCAGAAAAAGTCATTGATTGCGTACCGGCTCATCTTCACCCCTGTTCGTCGGACACTTGTAGACATCTTTTTCCATGCTTATCTTCAGCCCACTAAAGGATAAACAAAAAACGAAATGGGATCTACTCCTTAGTCCTTGACGTCTTGATTGTGCTGTTTTCTCGAAATAAGCTGACATGGTTTATTGGTCTGACTCTGGCCAGTGTCAATTGTGTACCAAACCCCACTGCTTTGCCCTGTCGATGCTTTGCATTCCCGTCGATAGGCTGCTAGTAAAAAGTCCAATAACCTGCCTTTCGCCCAGCGGCTGCCCCGACACTGTCGTTGGCATTCCTGTGCTGCTTCGCGAGGAAGTCCGTTGATGGTGTGATGGCCATTTGCACCATCACAACCTCCGAGCCGAAGCGTGTAAGAAGGGTGACCCAGAGAAAGTGTTGTGCGCCCAAGATGCCGCCGGCGCTTCCTAGCTGGCTGCTTCTCGGTGGAGTTGCCATTTTCTTCCCGTTTGCCTTCCCGATGCCTGCACTACCTCTGCTTGATATCGAGCCTCTAGCCTGTCGTGAGGCAGCAGGCCTGGCACAAGATTGCACTCATCTGAGTCTTGGCTCCTCATGCCTCTTGTCCTTGTGTCGAGTGTCTTGTCTCTTTAGACGGCGCATCTCCGACAATCTTCACGGACACATGTTCAGCGTGCGTGGCCTTGCTCTGCTGCGGCTGCTGCACTAGGTGGTGCTGCCGACGTTGGGGAAGGGATTGCTCATGCTCTGCTTGGCTGAGCTGGCAATACTTGTCTCGGGGGACTTGCGGCTGCACGGCTCAGTGGCCAATCGACTCGGGGCGCTTTGAGCTGGCCCACTGAGCACTTGCTCTCTCTCTCTCTGTAGCACTCAGTCGGGAGAGCCACCCTTTGTCGGCATCTGAGCTCAGCGGCCTGCGCTTCCCAGTGGAATAAGTGCGCCCTGTCATATTCGATTGTCAGGCCGTTCTATTTTTGTCCTGATTCCAGCAGATCACTGTTTTGCGCTGCTGCGCCGTAAGATGTTGCAGCAGTGGTGTTGCCTGCACTCCTTTCGGCACCGAGTGCTCGGACCATCTGTGCAGACCCGTTGCTTCGCAACTTCCCGGGCAACCGTGGCCCATCTGCCAGCAGTCGTGTCGAACCGGTCTTCCTTCGGATGCAGTAGCAGCCGGCTGATTGAGGTGATGCCAGCATCATCGGAGCCGTGCGAATGAGCTGCAGGGGGGGGGGGGGGGGGGGACTCGAAGGGCAGCACAGTAACCGAACAGCCGGGCCAGGCTGGTCGGCAGCCGGGAGGCCTGAGCACTATAAAAGTCGTTTGCTTAGTGGAAATTAATGGGGTGCTTTGCCCTCGAGCTGCTGCATTTATTGCTGATTGCTCCAACAGGCCTGGCTTAGCTGTGAATTGAAGCACCAGCTGTAGCTGGCTTGTTTTTTGTATTCACTTTGTGAAGGCCTCCTTCTTTCAAGACCTTCGGAGGAAGCACGCTGGTTTGTTTGCATGATTGGAAGTGATTGAAAAGTCTTCTTGAAGCATAATAGTGCTACATATTGCTCAGCTATTGCCTAACAGGCTATCCGAGTAGTGCTTGATGCCAACCCCACCCTCTTACTACTGGATCTATGGGTTCTGTGATCACTTTTGCCCGATAGTGGGTCTCTCATCGTCGTGTAGGGAGCCCAAGTGGTCGAGATGCCAGAGGCTCTAGATGCACGAGTGATCACTCGCACCCCACCCAGCATCCTTAGAGGATGTGCAGATGTCCAGGATTCGGCCAGCAGCTGTGCACGAGAGCAACCTCTTACACCAAAGGCACTGGCAGGTCCTTCAGATATCTCTCTTCCACCCACTGCAGGCATCCCCGACCTTATGTCGTCTGCCTATCACTGACGGATCTTGATGCTATCCTCACCTTTTATATTCCGATTAAAGCACTATGAGATTTAACCATGAGGCGAGGTGATTGAGTAAAGAGAAGTACTCAAGTATGAATCAGCTCTGCTCTCTTTCTCTCTCGCTGCTCTGCTCTGCTCTGTGCTCTCTCTCCCCCTGTGTGTTGATTATGTGTTCATGTCTTTCTGTTTTTTTTCCAGAGTTCCTCCGTTCTTCCGATTGTCTGTCTCATTCTCTCCACCCGTATCTCCTTCTCTGTCTACGTGTCTGTCTGTCTTTATCTCAATCCCCACCCCTATCCCATACCCATCCCTCTCTCACTCTCTCGCTTACTTGTGCCCTCTCTCTCTCTCTCTCTCTCTCTCTCCCTCTGTCTCTCTGCGGACTCTTACTCTCTCCCACGTTACTCTCTTCTCCTTCTTCTCCTTCTTCTTCTTCTTTGCTTTCTTTCGATCTTTGTCTTTTGCTCTTGCCTTCTGTCCCAATTTGTCTGTTATCTTCCCCCTCTCTCACACTCTGTCTCTTTCTGTCATCTTGCTCGGGATTAGTGGGGCTTTGTGTTTAAGACCCCAACGGCATTGGTTGATGTAGCTAGGCTTTGAAGTGGTCTATTGTATTTCTGCAAACAGATACCGCTACAGTCCTAAAGCTCGTGCAAGCCGAGACCATCTGGTAAAGTAAAGTATCTCCCTTCTATGCAATCGATGTTCCCTGTTGACAGATTAACAGAAACTTGTATCCCCGATGAACAGTGCTGACACTCTGCATGCTGCCACTAACTACACTTGCATGCTGACCCTGTGCATGTCACCCCTAACCATGCTATTCATGTTGTTTATCAAGCATGATGCCACTCACCATTCGATCGCATTTCCTTTGCAGCAAATATAAAGCGTCTAGAAAGAGATTGAGTTCTCTGAGGGCGCTTTATCAAGTGTATTATTATTATTCTAGAGGAGGTTTCTGGTCTGAAATACCGATAACTTTCCTTGCTCTCACTAGCAAGTTGCCCATTATTGTCGATGGGGCTCAAATGGTTACTGTTGCACCTGCTTCTGTTGAGGCATCCTCTACCTAGGCTGTTCCAGGTGTTAAATGCCACTGGCAGCTTTTGTTTATTTTGCTACTTTTTTGTGGTTACCTCGCCTATTGTGGCATATCTAAGGGTTAGATTCAGTTTTTTATTCAGCCTACCTAGGTTGCTGTCACCTAGGTAGGGTAGAGCCCCACATGGAGCTGGCTGACAGGAGGCACAAGCTAAGCACTGAAAATCTGGCTGGGGAGGAGTCGACACGATTGGCAAGTGTACAGCTCAACAGCATTTTCAGCATTGAGCTCGAGAGTTCATTATCAGCATCGTTTTGGTCTGCAAGACCAGAGCCAGAAAGGCTGCCTGTTGGAAACAGGCTGGATGTCTTAACTCACCACCCACTTTGCTCTGACCGCTCTCTCGGTGGTGGTATAGTTAGTTACTTGGACCAGGGACAGCCGCGTGGCTGCTGAGTCTCGGGCCCTGCGCTGCCACCCCACAAAGCTTCGTTCACAGCTCATAGCCTTGCCAGAAAGGGTAGCACCCACGGTTGCATCTCTAGCAGTAGTAGTCCTAGTGAGGATATATATGCTTGCATACAATATAAGGTCCTCTCTCTTTATGACCCAGGTCGTGGGTTCGAGACCTGCCAGTGGGCAATTCTTCATTGCCCACTGCAAGCAGTGGTGCTAGCCTTTAGGGGCCTTCTGCTGCTATAAAAATGAGGCTGCTGAATCAGCTATTTCTTTTTGTATGCCTTAGGCATATAAAATAGTAATAACAATAATAATAATGCACTTGATAAGGCGCTCTCAGAGAACTCAATCTCTTTCTAGGCGCTTTACATTTGCTGCAAAGGGAAACACGATTGAATGGTGAGTAATATCATGCTTGATAAATAACATGAATAACATCGTTAGGGGTGACATGCGCAGGGTCAGCATGCAAGTGTGGTTAGTGGCAGCATGCACAGTGTCAGCACGCATAAGCACATCAAGGACGAATCACAGGGTCCCACTAAATGCTGTCCTAAATAGGTGTGTTTTTAAGTTCTTTTTGAATGTGGTCAAGTCAGGGGATGTTCTGACGCAAGTCAGGAGGGAGTTCCAGGCTTTAGGAGCATACGAACTAAATGCACGGTCTCCAAAGGATTTTAGGTTTGTACGAGGTATTGGTAGACTGTTGGATTCCGAAAAGGGGTTGCTACGATGCTTGGCCTGGTGGGGGAGTAGATCTGAGAGATAGACTGGAGCCAAAGAATGAAGTGACCTAAAAGTGAGCGACAAAACCTTAAAGTCAATTCGTTGCTTGACTGGTAGCCAGTGCAGGTCGGCGAGAAGTGGTGAAATGTGGCAGCTGAGCCGCTCACGACAGACCAGTATGGGTGCATTGTTTTGCACCAGCTGTAATCGCCTGACTGCACATGCCGGTAGGCCAACAAGCAGTGAGTTACAGAAGTCAAGACAGAAAGTCACAAATGCATGGACCAACTTAGACGTGGTGTCCTTATTTAAACAAGCCCAAATTTGAGCAATGTTATATAACTGAAAGTAGGCAAACTTGATTGTGGAGCTGATGTGGTCGTCTACTGAGAGGTCACTTTGGAACATGACACCTAGTTTTCGAGCTGATTCAACAGGAGATATGCTGGCAGAGCCAATTTTGAGCGTCAGCCTTTCCAGCTCACGACCTGGGTAGTCAAGGGTGTTCGGAAAGGTACATCACGTGATTTTGTCTCAGTCAGTTGATGGTCATTTGTCCCTGAGCTGAACATAAACTAGAAATTGGGCGATACCCTTATTCTAACGTGGACTCGGAAAAATAAAAACGTGCAACTGACATTACAGTATGGTTCTGGCGTTGGCTACCGTAGGATTGGGCTTAGACATTTTCACCTCGACCCCTTAAGGCCCGGTTTGTCACAGGAAAGATATCATATCGTCACTGGACTTCCATGCCTGTGACTGAAAATAATAGGCATGCTGACTTTCTTTTGCAACTAATACGTCGATGCAGGCCTAAGATCCTGCTAAAGCCATGATTCACATGGCAATACTAACGGCAATCTTATGATTTTGTTTTTGTATATGCACCAAACACACACACACACACACACACACACATTAAAAACAAGTTTTGCAATACATTTTATTTTTGACTAGGGTTTAGTGTTTAGGGCTTAGGGTTTCTATGCTTTTGGGGATCAGGGTGTAGGGTTATAACGTTTTGGAATTTGAGTTTACGGTTTGTGGTTTGCAGCTGCTGGATGCCTTGTTGAAATTTCTGCAATGGGCCCAGTGCTCATAGCAGAAAGTTCATCCTCTTCTGCTAAACGATACCATATTAGCTAAACGTTTGAAAGGTCTGGCTGATGTTAGCTTTAGTTTCTAGATACAGAGAAGTACTATGCTCACTCACGATCAATAGCTAATCGTGTTGCGAGTCGAGCAGCATCTTAAATGCATGTCTGCTACAGTGAAACCTAAGTGCAGTCTTGTTGCCTTAGCTCAGTCTTTTTGCTAGGGTTCCTCCTGCTCCCAAGGACCATTTTTGGAGCACATGGCCACGGCTTTCTTAGTCGGTGTCACCGTAAATACTGTCAGTTAAGTGTTTAGCTGTTTCAAGCATTTTTGCGCAGAAGAAACAGCCTTGTCAGCTATCCCAAATCTTGTAGAGCCATCATTCCGTAAGAATACGTTCCTTTTGGTCTGGGGAACTCGAGCTCAGAGGTACGGTCCGAAGGGTAGTGTCTCAACAGCCTAGTCCCACATAGAACATTGAGCGGCTCATATGCAGCATTGTCCTGTTTGTTTTGTCTGCTATGTAGACAAGGCTGGCTTTGCATGGTATTCTCTTTGTGCTTCTGGATAGGTATTTAGGGTGTTTTCTCCACAAGCGAATTATTGGTTTTTTGTGGTGCAAGTTGTGCATTGATAACAGCACTTCGTCTCTGGAGTTTGCCGATACTGCTGGCATACACACGCACGTGCTAGAGTGTGCACCATCTTGAATTGGGCTGAGACTGGAGCTGCATGCAATTGAAGACTTTAATCAATTCCCACTTGCCTCACTGACATCCCTGATGGGGTCCGAAATGGCATGCAGCAGGGTGTATTCAGAATCATTCAAGTTCGGTTATGAGCACTCAATTGCTGTCCATACAATCTGCTGTAGATTGTGGGGATGTGTAGACTCTCAAAATGAAACTTTGGCTGCCCTTTTTAAGGTAGCACATGCTCTGTCTATTTTTCTGTGTGGCATCTAGAGATCCGGCGCTGTCAGTGGTGGCTGACTTTGTGTGATTACAATTTTCGATGCTATGCTTGCTCATCGGTGATCATTTTTTCACCCGTTAAATAAGACAATAATGGTTGCCTGCCTCTGTGCGCCTCCTGCTTCATTACATTCGGTACACATCGCATCGTGGCGATTTCACTTCAGCTCCGAGGTCGTGAAGAACACGCCGATGGGGTTGCTGTTGGTGCCAGCACCCATGGCCGAGACTGTAAGCGCTCGTGCCAGCCTATGCACTATCTTTTTTAAATATCATTTCACCTACCCTATATATATATATATATATATATATATATATATATATATATATATATATATATATATATATATATATATATATATATATATATATATATATATATATATATATATATATATATATATATATATAATGTGACACTTTCCAAACTATAGAGCCCACCCAAGCCTGATTGGCTCTATAGCTTGGCTGGGAGCCACGCCTAGGGCGTATCACGGCTGCTGTCATTCCCGACTGTGTCCCATGTGCTGCTTGGTGGCTCTGCTAGCTGAAGAGGGACTGGCCGAGAAAAATGAGATCCTTGTCTAAGATTAGGGACTTCTATGAGTGTGGCTTACTAGAAATCTAACCAGCTCCCTGGTTCTCTATAGGCCCTTCTCTGCCTCACTCGTGCCATTCTTCTGGAACTATTTTGCCCTACGAGTCTATAAACCTAATTGTTGGCATGACTCAGAGAGGAGGACCTTTTAACACCTGCGTGCCTTACTTTGCTGCTTACAGATGCTTGTAGATGGAGTCCCTAATGCATATCCCAATGCTGTGTGTAAGCATGTGCTTTCGGCAGTGCATAACACCAAGCTTAGGCAGATTCGCACTGCTCACATACGTGTGTGCCCGCAGCAGCTCCATTAATCTCGAGAGGACTACAGTTCAGAGCTGAGGATGGCTGCCCATGAGTGCACACTAGGTGCTAGATGCTGCCTAGGGCAGGTACCTCGCCCGATAACCCCTGGCCTTGGGCCCGATTGAACTGGGCCCGATCTCATCAGTTGTGCTTGCGGCCCACTTCTGCAGTCGCACCCTCGGTCGGACGTTGCCACTGCTTCCGAAAGCACAGAAGTCTTTGTCGTCCTCCACCGGCGATTTGCCTCTGGCTGCTGCTGTGTTATCGACGGAGGCATTGAGTAAGCTGTGATCGCCTTGGCTGGCAGGCAGGCAGCTGCACGAGGATCAGCAGTTGCTATGGACCGACTTCTGTGCTCCGTAGCTCTCTCACACGACCTAGACCTTGACCTTGCCTTTCTTGCAGACTCGCCAAAGCAGCTCAAAGATCTCCTGGGTGACATGAATGACTCTAATGGCGTCCTTGCCAAGTACAACAAAGAACAGGTGAGCCAGACAGTTATCATCCACGTCAGCAGCCGCTGCTGCCGCTGCTCCAGCAGCGGTAGCCAGCACTGTCGTCGATGCCCGAGCTTAGCCGTTGGAGTCCTCACGGAAGTGGCTGCCAGCCCGTCAAACTGTGGAGTGCGCATCTTACAACGCTCCAGTGATATAGCCCACGGGGCAGCTGCTGAACGTGCCATTGGCTGCTGCTTCTCTGCCACCTGAGCTAGCCCGGCTGGCCGATTCTCTGGACTGATATCTGCAGGCTTTGGCAGGTTAGGTCGTATCATTTAGAGTGACTTTTTTGCTGATTCTCTCAGCTCATTAGGAGATTTTTCTCAGACATTTTGTCAGACCCTAGCCTGCCGATCCATCCAGCTCCACCCACTGCTGCTTTAGCCGTTCGGGCATGATTCAGGCTTCAGGCGCTGTGCAAATGTGTATTCTTAAACATTCATGGTTTCGTCCGAGTACAGTGAGCCTTACCTTTTGACTCTTTGATACTTGTCAGTGTCTGGTTGGGGGGGTTTAGTACCGATAAAAAGGCTGCTGCTAGTGGTAGCCATATGGTTTAATCCTGAGATTGAAAGCTTCAGGCCTCTTGCTCAAATGACCCGAGCTGCTCGGGCCTCAAGCATTCACTCGACACACTGTGTCTCTTCCTGACTTCAGTGCCCGGTGTCTGTAATCGGTAACTGTCTTGCATGACCCATCGCATCGACTTTGAGCTGCTGTTGTCAAGTCGTGAGTTTTGTTGCTTTTGAATGCTGTGTTTGTTTAGCGCAGGCCTGTTCGTTCGTGAGTTTGTACGAGCTGCGGTTTCTGACTGCAGAATTGATCGAGCATATCACGCCCGGTCTGCTTTGCCATTGTCACTCAACTGGCTGCTCTACTTCGGAGCTATGCTGCCTCACCAGCTGGACGAGCCAATATATAATACACCGAGTCAATGTAGCCTGCCGTTTCTTCCCGGGGCTTGACTTATGATAAATAAAGCACAGCCTGTGAGTTCGGCCTGTGGAGTAGCTCTTTTGGTCTGAGCCAGTGGTACTGTACCCCTGGGGAAGGGTGTGGGTCAGCAGGCCCTGGTCCACCCTCTCCGGTTGGTGCTGACCTGGTGGCTTGCCGATTCAGCTTTTAATTGATGGGCTAACTCTGTAGAGATAAACAGCTGGTCCCCTCCTTGACCTAATCCTGGTCGTACCCTTGTAATGGGTAGGGTAGCTTTAATTTATTGCCTTTTCTCTTTGAGTAGGCTGCCCATTCCTAGGCTCTAAATCAATCTTGCATGAGTTCCCAAGCTGCGCTTGCCTTGATCAAGCCGCTGTGTTGGTTAGGGTGAAAGTGAAAAAATGTGTCACGAGCTCCTCATTCCATTCAGCTTGATGGGACGATGGTGTAGCAAGAACTTTTTTCATCTTTCCAATGACTTCTAGAACTTATAACCTTCCTTCCAGTCATGGAGTCGAGAATCTGCTAGGGGTTGTAGCACACGGCACCCCAAAGCATGCCACCGATGGTGCCGTTCAAAGCTTAAAGCCCCTGCAGAATTTGACAGCCGCCACGTTTGTGATAAGCCAGATGCCTGAGTGAAGCGGCATGCTAAAGCACTGCTATAACATTATCATTACTTAAGTGAAAGTGTGCAACAACTTGCCCAGTTGTAGTTGAGGTGAGCCATACTCTCACTACAGTTGAAAGAAAAGCATAAGTGTGGCAAGCATTTACTTTGGCTGACTGCAGGGTGTCACCATGGCATCATCGGGCCAAGGATGCAGGACTTACCCTTCCCAGTGTACTACAACAAATGCTTTCACGACCTTTTGCTAATGTACTCAAGTAATGAATGTCGGGAATATTTTTTGTCAATCTGAACATTTTTGGTCGTCGTCGCAGAACAACTATTGAGTAACCAGAACACGTGGGCAGAAAGCCAGGCCATTTAAGGCTTTACAAACAAATTGAGACCTCTGAATGACCGTAAACCGTGACCAAACTTGGCACCTGGTAATTTTGAGGCCAGTGGAATCTTTGGTGGGTCGTATCGGTAAATTGAACGCCTGTTAGTTCAAGTTAATAGTTACGGTGCCTATGAGAGCACACTACTGCTTCTGGGTGAGGTGCTCACACTTCACGGCCCAGGTCGTGGGTTAGTGTCATGGGGTAGGTGATTCATTATTGCCTACTGCAAGATGATAGCTATTAAGGTTCTTACCCACTATATAAACGGAGCTGTTTGATCAGCTTCTCTTTACACCTCAATTTACTGTAGACGTTGTAGTGCCAGACAGCATCTGCAAGACAGTGTAGTGTGTACAAGTCAAGCTAGCTGACTGTGCAACAAGAGCCTTTGCAGCATATAATAAGACTGAAAACTGCCTTCAGCAGCCCTGGGACTCAGCCCAGGGATATAAATAAATAAATAAATAAATAAATAAGCACACACACACACACACATATATATATATATATATAGTGCTGGCCCGAAAAATCTAAGCATTATAAGAATTAACACGAATCTGAAACTTTGCTGAGTTTTACGAAATCACTGTCTAAAATACTAATACATGGTAAGATATACTAATACATGGTAAGATTAATATGAGGAAACAGTAAATGTACCAGATTGTGCATGCTGCCACCTCGGTTGTACTACAAGGTGTGGAAAAACATGCATAATTAACTTGTTTGGAGGTTTCACATGGGTTCGGAAACAGTTGCAGTTTTCAAAGGATTGTTTTTGGCAGCAGAATCAGAAGACGGTGAAGTAATATTTTTTGGATCTACCAGATATACCTCTCTAGAAAAATGGATCTTAAAAACTACGTCGGTCATTGGTTTGGGGAATGTTCATGGTTTGAGACTTCTTGTTTTTCGCATGCGCATAGACACAGGCCAGATATGGTTTGAGAATAGGCAAGAAATCGGTAGTGCAGTTGGAGCAAGGAACCAGCTCACTACATTTCCTGATGAAAAGAGAGTTGTAGAGCAAAAAACAGGCGGTTGCTTTTCACGACCCTGGACCCGAGGTCGGTCCAGAGGTCGTTGGTTCGAATCAAGCTGTGGGGATCCTTTATTGTCGCTGCAAGCAGTGGTGATAGCCTTAAGGCACTTCTGCTGCTATATGAAAAGAGAGGCTTTTAAATTAGCTGGTATTTTTTTGGAAAACACATGGGATGGCAAAACCATGGTGACCGGCATGGGTTATAATGTTTTCCTGAAATTATAGTACATGCATTTAGTAAACTGAGATAGCTAAAACCTAGAACACAATTTTAAAGAATTCTTTAATTCCTTGTTTACCAGAAAATACTGTTCGATTTTCCCTTTCAACTGTGTCATCAAATTTTAGTATCTTCTAACCATATCAAATTTATGGTTGTGAATGCTCAAATTAGCATGCTTCTAACTCTCGATGATTGCTGAAAAAATGCTCTACACGGTTGGTGAGATAAATTTTTATAGAGTCGGATACTAGATTCATCTAGTAAATTTTACCCCGTAGTGCTCCGACGGGAAAATAGTATCGAATGTAATCGAATATAATATAAAATAGGATCTGTCGGGTATGGTGACCATGTCAGTAGCCAGAAATTGCCCTGGTTACTACAAAAGCAGGGTCATTGCACATGTTTTTCACCTGTAAGATAATAACCAAGTTGATAGCATGTCCGATTCGTTACAAATATTGCTAAGGCATGCAAATAATATGCTCTGGTGAAATTTTCTTGGCAACAGTCCACGAGAAACCTGAATAATCAGAGATTATAAGTCGATTCATAGGGTGGGTAGGTTTGTAGGACCAACACTGTATATACATTGCCGGCCCAAAAATGTCCGAACCAGCAAGGGCCCTTTACTTTTTTGAGTTCTGCTGAATGCATTCTTTATTAACTGCTCAAACTAATTGTAGTACTAGTAAAATATGTTTTCTATCAAATGATATACAATTGAGCTCATGAGCTTCACTCTCGGCCGTATCGTTGACGTTTTAATGGCATGAAGTAGGATCACCAGGGGGGGCATCGGAGTTATCATCTCCCTTAAAACTAGGGTCGTACGTCCAGGTAAACATGACCAGCCTGCTAAAGTGAATCACACAGGAATGACCGGATGCAATTGCAAGCCTTCTGGGTACCATGCAGCCAGGCCATTTAGGGTTCAGAGGCTCTCAACCGAAGCGAAGTAAGCAGCGCTCAACCGAAAATGACCAGCTTTTCCAAGCTCTCGGATTGCCAGAAGGGTACCCTCCTCGCTTTGAAAAACGAGTATTATTCTAATCGAGCGATTGCAAAGAAGATAGGTATTACAGAAGCAGCAGTGGGGTATAATTTGAACAAGCTAGAACAGACCGGAACTATGAACGCTGGATCTGGAGTGGTAGGCGTTGCTGCACGACGATAACCGAGGACCGGAAGATGAAGGTGGTGGCAATTCATTGCAGGTTTACCAGTTCATTGAAAATTATGAAAGAGCTCGAGCTCTCAGGAGTTTTTACTGTGAGCGAAAGAACGATCAGGAAGAGGGTCAACGAGCGAGGTATTCGGTCCAGAGTTGCTAAGAGGAAGCTACTACTTAGCATTACGCACAAATATAGGAGGCTTGCTTTCACTAGTAAATACCGGCACTGTACCCCAGCTGAGTGGAGCAAAGTTCTGTGGACTGACGAATCCACGTTCACCCTCTTTGTGACCTCGGGGTGGGGGGGCACTCAGCGAGTGTGAAGACAAAAGGAGGATGCGTATCTAAATGTTTGTCTCCAAAGACGGTGAAATACTGTGGTGGTGGTGGTGGTGGGGTAATGATGTGGGGTTAGCTCTGCTGGTGTAGGGAGCTTGCACCACGCGGGGATAATGAATGCAGACCCCTACTTGGACACTGTTATGAATGTCGGTATTCCGTCAGCTCATAGCATACATGGTTTGTGCTTTATTTGGCAATAGGACAATGATTCGAAGCATAGGCATTGTTAAGGACTTTTTTGACAACCCTATTCGGCAAGGCTGCGATCACTTACGGATTTTCGAATGGCCCATTAAGAGTCCAGATATGAACCCCATTGAACGTTTGGGGCCGGATTTGGAGTGTAAAGTCATGCTTTCACGAAATTGTCATGAATTATTCGAACTTCTGCAGAAGGAGTGGAAGAAAATCAAATCTGACGTATGTGAGAAATTGTCGGGGTCAGCCCCGAGGCTCCTCACCCTTTAAAAAATCGTGTGGTAGAGCAACACGCCACACACACACACACACACACACACACACACACACACACACACACACACACACACACACACACACACACACACACACACACACACACACACACACACACACACACACACACACACACACACACACACACACACACACACACATCACACACACACACACACACACACACACACACACACACACACACACACACACACACACACACACACACACACACTAGTGGCCATAAGTTTTGCCGAATTTGGCCTGCTGTGAGTAGGGTCGATGTATCTCAGCCAATAGGTCTTGGAACTACTGTAAATTTATGGTAAATACTAATAAATCTTTTCATTCATTGGCTATCAAGAAGCAGTGTTTTGGTGTGTGACTTTTTGCTCTGGATGACTTCTGAGTGCTGAACCCAGGAAACCCATAAGTAGGCGTATGTATTGATGCCCTCCTTAGCAACCAGACAACTCCAATATCGATAGCCGGTTGCAGTTCCTGATTTTGGTGGCCGGGTGGGAAGGATTACTCCACTCACCTATGGGCAAGGCACACGATAACAATGATTGAAGCATCTGCTAGTAGAGAAAATCTACATATTGTGGTCGTACCTTTAAACATGGTCGATACACTTCTTATAGCATTTGCAACTTTATTCGTCTAATAGAATCTGCGACATAGTCTTGTTGCGCTAGCACACAGGTCAAGTTGGGCAGACACCCAACAACCTTAGCCGAAGCTGGCAGACGGTAGAAACACGTGAGTGTCTACTAGCAGATATGGCAAAGGGAGGTTGCCTTGCTGATTTTGTCAACGGCCAGCTGTGGTCTTACCATCTTGAGAAGGTTAGCACCCGAAAGATCGCTCGGAAGCATTGAACAAATGAGAAAGCGTTCCGATATAGCATTCGGGAAATGTCTGCGCTAGGGACGATGAAGAACCAGCCTCCGGCTGGGTACCCTCGGGCTTCTACTAAGAGCAATGATCGGCTCTTGAAAATGGAATGCCTGAAGGCTCACTTTGCCCCTGCTCGAGTCCATGCCAAAGCATTCGAACTTACCACCGGTAAGATCCTCAGTGAGCAGACGGTGAAGCAAAGGCTCAACGAACAAGGACTTATGACAAGGGTGGCAAAGAAAGATTTAGTTACTGACGAAAGCCCATAAAGAAGCACATCTTCTATGGGTGTGGCAGCATAGACACCAGGCTACCGAAGATTAGATGAGGGTATTATTTACCGAAGAAAGTAAGTAAGCCATGTATGGCAGCTACAAATGTCGATCCTGCGTTCGATGCAGGAGTGACGAGGCATATGCTGATGTCTGCTGTACATACTGTGAAGTTCGGGTCCTGATGTGCCCAGTGCATTGTGACTGAAAGGCACTAATTTTTTATATCAACAGAACAAGGATCCGAAACATACTGCCCAAGTTGTGCTGCAGTTTCTCGACAGGTCGCCTCATTTCACATGCTTGCAGTGGCCGAGTCAGAGCTTGGACCATAACCCGACTGAGTATCTGTGGGACAAAGCTCATCGTCGGCTGAGAGCTCTAGACACTAACATAAGATCCCCGGCCGAATTATGGGACAAATTGCAAGCGGTCTGGCATGCCATATCATCCGACGTAACTCTAAAACTCGTCAAGTCCATGCCAGCCCGAATAGTGGAAGTGATCGCTAATCGGGGAGGGGTCACAGCCTACAGGATTGAGTGTTTTTACTACTCATGCTGTGTTAAAAATGTAAATGTAGTGTTAAAAAACTGTGTATATTGGACTGTTTTGTTTACTTTGGCATACAGTTCACTGGTTTTGACGCTAGACGGGAGGACTTTAAAACTGCCTACAGCAATAGTCGACCAGGCAGCCATAGTTGGACAGGTTGTGCAAAACTCATGTCTGCTAATGCGCACACACACACACACACACACACACACACACACACACACACACACACACACACACACACACACACACACACACACACACACACACACACACACACACACACACACACACACACACACACACACACAAACACACACACACACACACACACAAACACACACACATATATAGTTCATCTGTATAGCACCCTAGGAGAACTAAATGCCAGTCTTGAGCCCACGACTCCGCAAATACATTCCCCTTGACCTTAATCGAAGTTTCTAAACAAGCACCTTAACCACCGGGCCAAACCAGGACGGTTAAGATGCTTGCACTTCACGACCCAGGTTGGGGTGCGAGTCCTGCAACAGACAATACTCAATTGCCTGCTGGAAGTGGGGTGTTTGCCCTAAAGGCTCTTCTGCTACTATACAAATGAGGCTGTTGGATCAGCCGATCTTTACATCTGTTTGAGGTGGATGTCATGCTCACAGCAATCAGGGTGGTGGCCGGGGCTGCCCGGCAGTGACACACGGGCTCACTGGTCGGTCGGCATGCATCTCGGTTCTGCTTGCTATTATTCAGGCGTGGTAATTCAAATCACCTGCAGCTGGAGGAATCCGGCTGACTGCTTTGTTTGCTTTGGGTTGCTTTACGGTCGGACTTACCAGCAGGTGTGAGCTGTATTAGCCGATTTCTCTAGAGATTGGCGATTCTGTCAGCTTGGTCTAGCCACTAGTATCCCACTTAGCTCGGGCCGTAGCCTCTTTAACTGCAGGCCGCCAAGGCCGGCCTATTAGCTTTTCCTGGCATCATCCGATGGCCTCTACATTGGTTTTGTGCTACAAGCAATGCTACTGGACTTGGTCGGGCATGTCGTATGCTCTTCTGCTTCACGTGTGAGTTTTCTTTGTGTGCATGCCATCTGTGCAATCTGGTCATCGCTTCTTGACATCGAGTGGGGTCTGCATGGAGAATGCTAATTTTATGCGTCTAACAAATCGTTTGCCACTTGCTATGCTGAACGATTATTGTTTTTTTTCTGCAGCCCATGGATTATTCTGCGTTCAAAACTTTTATGAAGATCTATTTGGAAATAGACATACCGGAGAAGCTGAGTGAGGATCTGTTCCTGTCGTTCGTTAAGAAAGCCTTAAATGAGACAGGTGATGGAGGTAACAAATCAATTTTTTTCTGGCTCATATATTCAGGCCTGTTACTACCAAATGCTGCAATGTCACGTTCGCCTTTGGTCGTGTCCATGGCTTTTGACTGCACATTAATGAACCTGTCGTGTATCTGTTGCTGGATGCTGAGCCAGTCGTGCACGTTAGGAGGGTCGCAGCCATGGCCGTAAGCATGTACTTGCTGCTCTCCCAGCCTGTCATCGCTTGCTGGTGCTTTCCTGTTTCCTGTTTGTAGATTGGGCATAGCGGGAAGTGATATTAATGTTGTGGCAAATCCAAGTAAAAATAGCTTGACAGAGATATAGCCGAAGTAGTCAGGTTTATAGAGCTTTTTTGGTGAGATTAAGTTAGTTGGATGTAGACTGGATGGTAAGAAGTTCGATTTCACTGTACACAGGTCTTGGTGCAGTGTAATGTGACACTGTTCTATTTTGATAGGGGAGAAGAAGGATTTGACTTATTGATCCACAATGATGTTGTATTTTTCATAACTTTGCTAACTTTCAGAGTTTAAGGTCTAGGGCAGCTGCATATATGCATGCTGCACCAGCACGTCTAGTACGATATGTTTTGCTATACCTTTCGGCATTGTGGTACTACTGTAAACGTCTGGCTCTTCGGCTGCATGTACTTCAAGTGTGTGCAGAACAGTTGAGGTGCATTCTCATTGGTCGGAATGGCTCAACTCAGTTGGTCACATAGCTGGCCTTTTATATTGACAGGCTACATGGCTTTTCTTCCTTAGCCTCTGGGATTGAGATGGCTCCTTAATAGTTTGAGAGATTCGGCTGCTAGATGATAAACTCAGTGATCTATTGTCAGCTTTAATGCCGTAGCGACAGCGAGGCTCTAAAAAAAGAAGCCCGGCCTCTGAAATACCCATTGTGCTTATGCATGCTGATACTGTGCATAGCTGCCACTAACCATATTTGCATACTGACCCTGTGCATGTCACCTCCAACCATGTTATGCTTGTTGTCATTAAGCATGCTACCACGAACCATTCGATCATGCTTCCTTTGCAGCATATGTAAAGTACCTAGAAAGAGATTGAGTTCTCTGGGGGTGCTATAACAAATGTATTATATTATTATTATTATTATGATACTGCTGCAGGAAGAGCGAAGATGTGGATTGTTTTTCCAAAGCATTATGCATGTACCCACACTTTACAGTAGAAGCTGAAACTCGCTTATATCTATGCATTTCTGAGCAGGTGTTGAAGCATGCATGCTGATACTGCCTGCAGCTCTTCAACGGTAATGCTACTAATAGGGATGATTGTTCGTGATGTTTTCTGAGTACATCCTGGGTATGCAGATTATAATCCGAAAAATTATTGGCATCCACTTTGTGTTTCAAATTTCCCAACTGACAACAATCGTACGTGGGCATGTCAGAAGCACGTGATGACCGTAGCTACTGCTTAGAGTTCGCTCCATAAACAGTCTATGAAACCGGTGAGTAGAGGGGAGGTGTGTGATATGTTACCTCATGTGGTTGGAAAAAGGTGCACGTTCTCTATTTTGATGTAAGCAGTTGAATGCACAGGTCGGTAGACAAACAGGCAGTGAGTTCCAGAAATCAAGACGGGATGTCACAAATGCATGAAACAATTTTTAGCAATGTTATGTAGCTGATAGTAGGCAGATTTGATTGTGGAACTGATGTTGTCGTCTAATGAGAGGTCACTTTGAAATATGACACCTAAATTTCGTGTAGATTCAACAGGAGATATGCTGGCAGAGCCGACTTTGAGCATTAGCCTTTCCAATTTCTGAATCACACTTGGTTTTCTCATAACTAGTAAGTTGGTTTTATCATCATTCAATTTAAGAAAATTTGCTGCCATCCATGTGCAGATGTCATCAATACATGCAGCAAGGGAGTTGAGAGAATTCGAGGTGCTCGAAGACTGGGAGGGATCAAAGCAAGGGTACAGCTGACTGTCATCTGCATAGAAGTGAAAGCCTAGATTGTGCTTGGCAATCATATCGGCAGGAGAAAGAGTTTAAACCGTGAAAATAATAGTACCAAGCTCGGAGCCCTGAGGTACCCCATATTTCAGAGCTACCTCGGATGATCTCTATCCATTCACATCAATATTCTGGATTCTCCCACTGAGAATGGACCTGAACCATTGCAGAGCAGAGTGCCAGTGATGCCCAGGAGAGATTCGTGGCGCCTAGGAAGGACATGGTGATCGATAGTACCAAAAGCGGCCGAGAGATCGAGCAAAACAAGTAGAGATACTCTACCCAAGTCTGCATTCCTATGTAGGTCGTTGTACACCCGAAGGAATGCTGACTCTGTGGAGTGATTAGCTCAAAAGCCAGACTGGAACTTACTAGCAAAGTTTGAAGTTTCAATATATGAGTTCAGCTGGTCTGCCACGACTCGTTCCAGTGTCTTTGATAGGAATGGTAGAGTGGAGAAGGGAGACTGGGCGGTAGTTGCTCAAGTTCTCTTGGTCTAATCTCGCTTTCTTGAGAAGTGGCCTGACTGCAGCTTTTTTGAAAGGTGGTGGGACATTACCTGAGGCTAATGACATATTAATGATGTTAGTTATGCATGGCAGCAGCAGATCAATACAACGTAGGAGCAGCACAGTGGGAATAGGGTCCAAAGGACTTGTCGCCTTCTTTGATTCGGATGTGAACCTGAGGACGAGGTCATTAGTGACTTGCTTGAATGTAGACATTGAGGTGTTGCCAGGAATCAAGGGACAGCATTCTACGGGGATGCAGCCGTCGCAGAGATGGGCTCCCTGATCTTGTCTATCTTCTGGACAAGTGAGTATAAACCGCTAGTATACATAAGCACACAAAGACAATTCACACGGACCTAGCAAATGTTGTGTGGAAAAGGTGTTTTTAGTTTTTCTGTGTCATTGCGTCAGGGACTGCCACGACTTCAGTCAGGAGATTTCTAGGTTTGGGAGTTAGAAAGATCTGGGATTTGTTTGAGGCACAGCTCAATGCATTGAGTCAGAAGAGCAAGTGGTTCGATCCCTAGCCTGATTGGGAAGTAGTTAGGATAGCTGCTTAATGGGGAGCTAATGCAGGTCAGCAGGAAGTGGTGTAATGTGGCAGTTGCAGTATTCTCGACCGACATGCTTTGCTGTACATTTGCACTACGTGTAAACATCTTATTTCACAAGCAGGGAGACCTACGACTAATGACTTACAGAAATCAAGACGAGATGTCTCAAATACTTGGGTCAGCTAGGCTGTGGTATCATTATGTAAGCAAAGTCGAATTTGTTCTGTGGTGCATAGCTGCAGATAAGTCTGTAGGGACCAGAACAGAGACTAAGGACTAATATATATATATATATATATATATATATATATATATATATATATATATATATATATATATATATATATATATATATATATATATATATATATGATAACAGTAAATCTATGTATCTCAGAAGGAGAATAGGTCTTAAGAGAGCTAGTAGTCTTCTTTGGCTTGTAGATGAACTTGTGTATGAGGTCAGTAGTGGGTGATAGGCTGAATGGTGGACGTTGATTTATTGCAAATAAGGGAGGGTGAGGAGTCTAATGTTTGTACTACCTTTGGAAAGGACTCTCTGATTTCATAAATCTTACTGGCAAAGAGGCTTGAAAAACGGTCTTCTAGATTAGCTCAAGGATCGCTTAGTAAGCTGCTGACCTGAGAATGGTTAAGGAGATCGTTGGTGGTCGACATCAGCATCTTTAGATTGTACATTAGTGATTCCACTAGGTTTTTTTTAGAAGCCAGACTTGGCCTTAGCTAGGATGAATTGATGTTTTATAATAATCCTCATATGCAAGCTGATGTACTGGTAGTCTTGATTTATTGTATGCTTTTCCAAGTTTTTGGGTAGTAGTCTTAACTACTGTAATGCTTGCAATAAATCACAGGCCATCTGGACAACGGTGCACACTGAACTTAGTCAGAATAGTAAAATCTCATTCAGAGCTTCGGCTAGTGTCGTGTAGTACTTTTCCACCAGTGAAGGCAGACCGGATGGAGGATGTTGCAGAATGGGCACAGTGGATATTTTTTGTGGCCAGTATCAGTGTCAAGAGCCATAATCTTTCACAATTAAGATGATATTGGATTCTGAATTACGCACAAACTACTGGCCGAATGAGCTCCATTTGTGGTCAGATGTGCAGCTTCGTTATCTTAGGGGTTGATAACATATAATCATTGCAGAACTTTTGATCGATTGTGTGACTGTTATTATGATTGGGGCCATGAACATAAGCTCATAAGCCTTAAGAGAAAACAAACCGGCTAATATACAAATTCGACACATAAGGGTTTTGCTGGGCCATGAGGATTAGTCGATTTCTGAAACACCGAATCAAAATGAGATCAGAAAAATAAAAAAAAGAATACTTTATAAATATGGAATATATATATATATATATATATATATATACATACAAATACATATATAACAGACAGAAAGGAAAGACATGTCATGACGAATGGTAGGAAGCTCTCTCGGCAGCAATTGTTGTCTCTTTCTTCTTTTTTTTTAGTTTCCATGTCCTTTCTTCAACTTTTCAACCTATCACCGATTGCCATATTTGTTATCAGCAAACCGATTTAAGCCGATAGAACCAAATTGCTAACTATGGGTAAACCTAATATGACTCAGAAATGGGAAACCTATTCCTCAAAATGGGCTGAGCCAGCATATCTCGTGTAGCATCTGCACGAAATCTGAGTATGCTATTCCAATGTGACATTTCACTAGACGACCACATTCGCTTCACAGTTAGGTTTGCCTACTTTCAGCTTATGGAACATTGCAAAAGTTTGGGCTTGCTTAGACAGGGGTACCAAATTCAAGTTGGTCCATGCATTTGTGACTCACCATCTCGAGCTCTGTAACCCACTGATTGCAGGTCTTCCGGCCTATGCAGTAATGCTCTGACAGATGGTGCGAAACTGTGCAGACAGGTTTGCCTGTCGTGAGTGTCCCAGTTTCTACATTACACCACTTCTCACTTACCTACACTAGCTCCCCAAGCAGCGGATCGATTTACAAGTTTTGTCAATTTATTTTAAGTCCCTTTGTTTTCTGGCTCCAGTCTACCTGTCTGAACTACTTCCCAATCAGACTAGGCATCTTATCACTTGCTGTTATGACTTTTGTTTTGCTTTGCCTCAAGCAAACCTCAAATCCTGTGGAGACCTTGCCTTTAGTTCACATGTTCCTAAAGCCTGGAACTCACTCCTGACTGACGTCACGACATCCACTGACTTTAATTCATTTTAAGGGAAGCTAAAACGCACCTGTTCCTAGTTTCATTCACTGAATCTTTGTGAATTGTCATTTCTGTGCTGTTGTGCTGGAGCTGTGCATTTTATCACTTACCCTAATGATATACTTCTTCTACATCATATATAAAGTGCCTAAAAAGAGATTTAGTTTTCTGAGGGCATCAAACAAATGTATCATTATTATTATGCAATCAAGAGCCTTTTAAAAACCATGCACGTATTATTAGTGGTTAATTGCAAATTGAATGGGCATTCTATATGCGAATTCTAAGAGTAGCCTGTGAGATTATAGAGTGCATAATGAATATTACGTTAGAACAATTCACCACATTGCTCGAGTGAGATGGAAATGCTGAGCAGCTTGCAACAATGCACGAAATGCTGGAGCCTCGTCCCTTATTCCTCTCTTACTTTGCCCTGGCTTTCGGCAGAAGATATCTCACGAACGGTGGCAGAGGTAGCGGTACCCAGAAATGCTTTTCAATGGCCAAAGCAAGAAGATCACAAGCATGCGCTAGAGTACAGAAGAGCATGGCCACTAACGTCCGGGGAAACTGTAATGGTGGATGGCATTAACTGTACCTTGAAAAGCTGCTCGAAAAGCTCATTAAAAATAAGTCTTTACTGGTTATGTAGTATAATTTAATTCATTTGTATATTGCTTTAAGAGAACTTTATCTCTTTTTTTGGCACTTCACTTATGTCACGGGCCAGAGCCCACGATTTTATAGTCATCAAATACATTCACCTTAGCCTTGGTCGGGCGAGCATTTTAACCAATCAGCCAAACCAGTGCTATTCCTTTCCTTTCAGCATCCTCATTTCGTGTGGCCTGTTCAGCTATGCAAGCTTGGCATTAGTCGGAAAGTTCCCCAAAGTTCCCGTTCCCCAAAGGCATCTGCTAGGGCTGCCTTGCTGCCAACTAATGTGTAATCAAGTTTTTCTTCGATCATCGATCAATTATTAATCATCAATCATCACTCTTGGCATTTTCCTCAAAGCAGCAACTCTGGTTTACCAGGTCCTCAACTGGTACATCAACTGGTGTGTTTGCCTTTGGTCACCGACCTAGTCACCAGATGGCCTCACATTTGTCAACGATGAAGCACTGTCTTAGCTCAACTCAAGGGTGAAGTGCTGCTTCTCCGGGTGCTTTTGGCAGATGATGGCATTTTAGCACACAATCTACAGCGCCTGGCATTCTATCGCAGCCATTACTAACATGCCTTTCAATGTTGACCACACCTACATCCTGATCGTTCAGTGGCCAGGTTATAAGTGCTGGTTTAATCCAGTGGTTAAGGTGCTCGCCCCCCCCCCCCGACCACGGTCTGGCTGAGGTCGTGGGCTCGAGCCCGGAGGCATATGTGAAGCGCCTGAATAGAGATTAAGTTCTCTTGGGGCGCTATACAAATGAATTGTATTTTTTTAAGTGACCTTGTCACAGCAGCTTTCACACTTCATCAACCGTTTTGCCTGCTACCATTGCCACCAGCATTCCTCGACAACCCCAAGTCTCTTCATGGCCGGTCAACTTGCTGCCTGCTACCGAAAGTCTCATAGGATGCAAGCACTGGCTTCTCTCTTTACCTATCTGTGGAGGCTTTAGTCGTCTGCCGTGTTACTGACTATGGCAGACTCTATGCTGCCCTGCAAAAGTTTCTGTGCATATGGTCCATCTATCTTAGTTCGGTTTTTGCCAATGGTTGTATTCAAACAAGTCATCATGCTACACTAATTATTAAATTGTAACAATATGTCAATACAATTTTGGCCTTAGTTACAGTTTGCCACGTTTGGCTTAGTGAGTAACTCCATTTACCGGCAACCGAGTTCTCATAAAAAAGACAGGT
Organism: Cristatella mucedo; assembly: GCA_009760855.2. NCBI lineage: Eukaryota > Metazoa > Bryozoa > Phylactolaemata > Cristatellidae > Cristatella > Cristatella mucedo. The sequence continues at coordinate 549,721 of WPIO01000097.1, read as the reverse complement.
TGTATAGTCACTTGACTATTATAGGAGGCCACCCAGCAAAACTTATTTTTGCCACGTTTCGTCAATGACGATGCCTTGGCCAATGATGAACCAAGGTACTCGGATGTTTTCTTGTCCTGTATGGACCAGCCAGTACCATAGTGACACTTGGTACAAAAGAACATGTCGCTAGTTACACTGCTGTCTAAGGGTACAATAGTGGTTTGATGTCGCTTTATGAAGACATCTATGAAGACTTATGAAGCAACTCAAATGGAGAAATCGTGAGGCGTCTGAAGATCACAGAGGGAACTCTTATAAGCACTATTAGGAAACATCTGGACCATGGTAGCACTGAGGCACTGCCATACTGTGGTCGCCATCGAGTAGCTTCTCTGAGGGTGGACTGGCCCCTGAAAACCATGGCTCTGAAGGACACTTTTGGTGTCACTGCTGAAATGCACTGCCAGAGTTGCTCTGCCAAGCTATCGGAATTGCCGTATGCCAAAATACCGTGAGTACATAGCTTTATGAACAAGAACTGAATTGATGGGTGGGCAAGTGCAAGCCACTGTTGACTGAGCAGCACAAAAAAGCAAGGCTAGATTTTGCTTGCTGATACCATCACTGGACAGCTGCACAGTAGAGCAGAGGGCTGTAGGCTGAAGAGTCCAAAGTCAATCTCTTTGGCTGCGACAAGGGGAGGAACTACGTTTGCCGAGGAAGGGGTGAAACTTACGTTGACGGTTGTCTGCAATAGAGAGTGAAATTTGGTGGTGGAAGTGGAATGTTATAGGGGTTGCTTCTCAACTTCCGGTGTTGGGCACCTCCACAGGATTCATGTAATACTGAAACAGAATGTCCATCTCGACGTTCACGGGCTCGATTTCTTTTGGCAGCATGACAACGATCCTAAGCACACTACTGTGGCACTTAAAAGAGTTTTCCACGAACCTCGCAGATCATGCAGTGGCCAAGCCAAAGCCCGGACTGGACCCAATAGAACACGTGGGAGGAAGTCAACCGCGCTTTTAGGTTCTGCAATCTGCGGCTCAGTAAACCCGACGAGTTCTTTGAGGATTGCTGGGCATCTATTCCTCCAGAAATGTGGTAGAAGTGGTTGGAGTCAATGGAGACAATAGGGAGAAGTTACCAAAAATCACGGTGCCTTGACTAGTTATTGATTGTACCCAATAAATGATGTGTAATTATATATGTCTTATCTTTTCTGCATAGTAAAAACTGCTGTTGAATTAGATCTGATCTAAATCTTGAGTGTTAGAAGTAAAATGGTGTGCTGGTAGCAGGTACCTAAAAAGCTTTGGAGGGCATAGTATGTCATTTCAGGAGGCCGTCTGATGTCACTGTGAACCATTTCTAGTGCTCGGTAGAAGTATTAGCAAGCCACGGAACCAAATGCCCACGGCCTGGGCTGTCTGTGAGATTAGCACAAGGGCTGACTTTATTTGGGTTTCCTTAGGGCAGGGCAGGGAAGGGCCAGACAGTTTCATGAGACAGTGCTCTATTTTGAACTACCTGATGGAATGACCCCTCTTGTTCTTCTACAGCCTCTTGAATGGTGCAATTAGGAATGAATGCCTAGTGATTTGCGTGGCCCATCTAGCTCGGCTGTGCAGATCAGTGGGTGCCTTTTGAGGGACGGTGGTCAAACGTTAGTAATTGGTGCCATGTAGTATTTTTCCTGCTAGATCTTGGTATTTTAGTAGCTTCGAATTGTATCTGTTCTCCGAGTGTTTACTGGTAGTTATGCTATTTTCATAATAGGACTAGTTAGCAAGCAGTCAGAAGTCCGTGGTACATTCAATGGTGAGCAATGACAGTGTACAATCAATTCATTTATCACTGCGATGTCTTTCGGACCATACTTCAGTGTATTCTTGCGTGTGTTCTAGCGCGTGCATGTGCATGTACAGGAACATACAAGCAAAAAACGTAAGCATGCACAAACATTCGTGCAAGCAAAATTCACGCAACAAACGTGCACACAAGGTAAATCTGGTACGAAATGCTGAGGTACTATTGAACGATTCGTACTTGTGCTACTGCTTAAGTGCGACTTTCGGTGCACCGGAATATCGCTATGCTATGCCAAAACCTGAGCTGCTGTAGGGTCCCTGTGTGTGCTCCTGCTACTTCCACCAGCCTGAGTGTACCGGCTCTCTATGAAAGCGTAGTCTTGATATGCTCATTAACTTCTATATCATAGCAGCAGCGACCTAAGCAAATGTTGCATGTTGATCCGAGTGCTGGGAACCAGTCAGCCAACCAGCCAGTCCGCAAACTCGCTCTAGCCACTGGACTAGCGCTTGGCTACAGATCTCTGTGCAATGGAGCAGTAGTAGTTCAATTGACATCGGATGCTGGATGCTGGAGCTGCATCGGCTGCCAGCATGATCTTGCAGTTATGCTCGCTTGCTGTCATCGGCTGCTACTGATCCTGTGCTGTAGTGAGCGCCGTTCTTTCTGAAAGGCAGCAGACGCTCCGCTTTTCTCTCCTTTCAGCAGGAGAAGGCAAGCTTGCACAGGGGGCTGATTCTCGTGCGGTGGCTATCAAGACCAGCCACATCTTGCTCAAGGATTTGGTGTGCTACATGTGTCTGCTGGAGGCATCCACTGCCGAGGAGAAGCTCGAATGTACGCTTGACCTCAGACCTAGCAAAGCTGTTGGTGGCGATGAGTGAGCTGATGAGCGACCGGAGCCGGTGCTGCCTTAGCAGCAGCGACATCAGGCAGAGGCAGAACGCCTGCAGGGCTAGCTGTGTTCACCATCGGCGTCTGTTGCAATTGGGCCAGGCGCTGTGTACCCTCTGCCTGTTTGTTAATTTTGCCCGCTCGTCATGCGAGAGAAGCAGTGCATCTCCACAGCCTCGGTGGCTATGCGGCCTGTGCTATGTGGCGATATTTAGTTATTTGGCTCTTTGCATTCGGGGATGACCTTCGTTGCAGTCACCTTCAATCTGTATGACACCGATGGAAATGGGGTGCTTGACTCTTCGGTAAGTGCTTGCTAGCAGGCTAAACCGCTAAAAGTCATGCGTGGCGATGCTAGAATTGAAACAAGACTAAAAAATAAAATCGTCCAGTCGGAGTGAGAGAGTAGGATGGAGGGAAAGAGAGAAAGTATCCTACTCTAAGGGCTAATCTGTCAGCATCAGTTGCTTACAACCATACCATAATTCTAATAATAATAATAATAATAATAATAATAATAATAATGCACTTGATAAAGCGCCATTAGAGAACTCAATCTCTTTCTAGGCGCTTTACATTTGCTGCAAAGGTAAATGCAACTGAATGGTGAGTAATATCATGCTGGTAAATTCTAGCTGGAAATACCTTTAAGGGTGAGACAGCTGATAACCTGGCATAGCCATACCCATAGACAGTCTACAGTGCCGTCAGGGATTACGATTTTTAAAGTCTGTGATATGTTTGCTTGCTGCTGATCTTGATCCCATTTGACAAGCAAAATACCTACTGTAATGATATCTGTGCCCCTGTCTGTAGCTTGCCATCTATGGCAGATTAATAACAATAATAATAATAATAATACACTAGATAAAGCACTCTCAGAGAACTCAATCTCTCTCGAGGCGCTTTACATTTGCTGCAAAGGAAACGCGATCGAATGGTGAGTGGTATCATGCTTGATAAACAACATGAATAATATGGTTAGAGGTGACATGCACAGGGTCAGCATGCAAGTGTGCTTAGTGGCAGCATGCAACAGTGTCAGCACACATAAGCACATAAAGGACGAATCACAGGGACCCACTAAATGCTGTCACAAATAGGTGCGTTTGTACGGTCTTTTTAAACGTGGTCAAGTCAAGGGATGTTGTGACACAAGTTGGGAGTGCTTCCAGGCTTCAGCAGGAAGCATGCAAACTAAATGCATGGTCTCCAAAGGATCTGAGGTTTGTGCGAGGTATTGGTTAACCGTCAGATTCCGAAAAGCAGGTGGTACGATGCTTGGCCTGGTGGGTAGGCAGACTTGATAATAATAATAAATCTGTATAGCACCATCGGAGAACCTAATCTCTTTATAAGCACTCTAATAAATATGCTGCAAAAGAAGCATGTTGATATGGTTAGTGGTATCATGCACGATGTCAACGTGCATAATATGGTTAGTGGTAACATGCACAGTGTTAAAATGCATAATATGGTTAGTGGTAACATGCAGTGTCAGCACACTTAATTACACAAAGAACAAATCATCACAAGGACCTACCAAATGCTGTGAGAAACAGGTGTTTTTAGCTTCTTTTTAAAGGTCTTCAGTAGATGTTCATCTTGGTTTCAGCTTCAGGTTTATAACTTCCTGCTTGAGTTAGCTAGGAACCGTCATTAGCCAGATGTTTTACTGGCTTGACCGGCCTGAGTGCTTTTGTTCCTTTCAAAGATAAGAAGAAATGAAAATCCATATTGCCAATCGAGTTGTAATAATTTGGTGTATATAGACTATCTCAAAGATGTATGCTATAAAGAAGTGGCAGCCTGGATAATATAAGGTCTGAATTCTTCTTAGCTCAAAGAAAGAGATGCTGGTCACTTACGGATAGGAGACGCCCATATGCCTGAGCGAGGACATGCTCCATGGCCTTATCGAAAATGGCTAAGTGTCACAAATCCTTTAGAAAATCTAAGCATTGTTTATTTATCTTTTGGCAGACGATTCTACCTGAAACTTTAGGGCCCATATGTTTCCTTAAAGTTCGAAGGAGGTGAGATAAGTTGGTTAGTGCCTTATTGTTCATAAGCTATAATAATAATAATAACAATAATAACACGTTTGTTATAGCACCCTCAGATAACCCAATCTCTTTCTAGGCACTTTACATTTGCTGCAAATGAAACACGATCGAATGGTTAGTGGTAGCATGCTCAATAAACAAAAGAATAACATGGTCAGGGGTGACATGCACAGGGTCAGCATGAAGGTATGGTTAGTGGCAGCTAGCCACTGAGCATTGAATTACCATTATTGATATATATTGAGTGCTGCTTCAAGGGCACACTGTTGTCTCGTGCGGTACAGACTTTATAATGCCGTGTGGAGTGCTGAAGTAGCCGACTTTAATGCTTTATCACTAACTTGAGTGGAGCTCCGGTTACGGTAAAACCAAGGGTGCATTTAAGTGCTAATATGGCCCAACTGCTGTCGCTTGAGCTGTTATAGTAGTCAAGTCGTTCATACGGACCCCAGTGAAAAACGAATATCGTGAGTAGGAGGCAAAATTCCAATGGTAGGCACCAGCAGTCTGATTACGTGGGTTGCCTCTTTGGCTACTGTGGTACCGTGTGATTGCCAGTCATAGTTAATAATATGCACTGGTCTATTTGTTGTACAGTCGTGTGTAGACTAATCTCATTTCATGCATTTTGATCTGTGGGCGTATGCTTAGCCTACTTCAGTACCGAGCAGCTCAGTCATCCAGCTGCAGTTATGGGGCTGATCATGCTTTGTGTGAGGTTGTACATGTGTGATGTGAGTTCTATAAAGTAATAGTTGCTGATTCGATGGCCCCATTTAGTGTACAGGGATATTGCAGCAGACGAGTCTTTTTGGATTTTGCACCTTACTTTCATCTGGCAATAAAGATTCACATGCTGAAGGCTTGAACCCACGATCTGGGTCGTGAAGTACAAGCACCTTACTGCTAGGGTATGACTCAATGGCACCGAGCACAATAAAGTTTGGGGCACTGAACCTGAGGGCCAAAAGTGAAAGTACCAAAGTGAAAATATGTACAGGGCTGTAGTGCCACTGGTCAGCCACTGTCGTAGCTTGCTCCAGCTGTGTCATGAAGCATGGCAACGTCACTGCCTTTATTATATACATGTCTTATAGAACACTCTTTTCATTTGCTAGGAAGTTGATAGCATCATCAATCACATGATGAACGTTGCACATCATTTGGGATGGGATGTATCCGAATTGAAACCGGTAAGTTGCTGTCGTATGTGTCTATCAATTTCTTCCATTATGTCGGCTGCATGCTCTCTGTTGATTACTGCTGCAGATCACCAAGGTACAGTGACATCTGTCGAGCTGTAATTTGCTGTTTAAATTTGTCTTAGGCTTTAAGGCTTTAGCCTAGAAAAAGTGGAAGCCATGCACTGAACCTATTGCGTGCTCGTTGGCCTCATGCATCTCAGATGTTTCGCAGATTGTTGGAACAATACAGGTCTATTGCATTGTGAATCTTGTTGAGCTTTTCTTCTTGCAGATCCTCCAGGAGATGATGCATGAAATAGATTACGATTCTGATGGTACTGTCACTTTAGACGAATGGAAACATGGAGGCCTAACCAACGTGCCTTTATTGGTACTACTCGGCTTGGATAAAGTAGGCATTCTTCTTGTTCTTTCTATCGACCTGTAGTCCTACCCAAATGTGCAGTGTGCCTACTTACTATCCTGCATAATGTTGGAGTCTTTCGTTATTATCGTTAGTTCTGGCTTCTTAAGTATTAGTGGAATCACCATGTTCTCCCCCCACTTAGTGCTGCTTCTTGACTCAGAGTTTTTCAAAGCTTTGCTCTTTTAATTTCTTGAGCAAAAATTGGTTATAACGGTCGAAATCGCCCAAGGCCGATAACTTGGTATATCATCAAGGTAGCATGAATCACTCGATCTCTTATGAAAAAAAAATTGGGGCTAGGTATTTCACAAATGACCTTCATACATGCCCCTGACGGTTAGTGCTGACGTGGAGCACGACCAGTCTTTTTTTTTAGATCACTCTGCTGATGAATGCCTCGTGCTGATGAAGCTTTGGTCTGTCAGTATTTAAACTTAGATAAATGCTCTCTTTGTTAAGAGAGACCAGTAGGCAGTCGAATGCTTGCCAATATTACACGGTGATGGGGTGTGGCCGATATTGCTTAGGTTATTAGATTACCACATATTTAATCGGTTTTGCCTGCCACTATGTTTTTGTCATCGTATGCCATACTTTTCCATGGATGTATTAGAGGCTGAAGTTTTGCCATTATAAGTTTCGAGATACGACTAGTTTTTCTGTTTCTGAGACGCTGCTGTATCTCAGTCCTGCTTAATAGGCTGTTAATTATTTGTTAAAAATGTTATTACGTAAATAAGAAGCATCTGAAGAAGGTGCATTGGAGTCATGATTTAGAACCTTTAGAACGTTCGCAAAGAGCTGCAGTTAGGAGTGGAGAGAGAGAGAGAGAGTGGCATGGGGTAAACAACAGAGATAACTAACACCGTGTACGAGTTGCAAGGGATACGGAAAACCTTGTGATTGTTTGATCTAGCAACAACAAATTGCAAAGCCAATTCTAATCCATACATTACTATAGCCATGCCGATCTAGTATAATTAGATCCTGTCCAACATTTTGTTTGCAAACCGTATGTGTGATCACGTGTATTCTGCCATCTGCTCATTCCTGAGCCTGCCCACCCTGTGCTCCAACCAGCCTATTTTCATTTAATGCATAATGCAGCCTTTGTGTGATCGACAAGGCTTGCATTAGTGTTTCGTTTCCCGGTGTGTAATAGGTAAAAGAAAAGGTTGGAAGAGCTGCGTGAGCAGATTGATTCTATATACTTGAACAGCCGGGACTATTCTGTGCAATTAGTGTTATGTTACTTCCCCCTCTTCTCTGATTTCAATGTTTAACGGCAACCGTCGAGTTGAGAAGGAGAGTGCATTGCCAACGTAAGGTTTTGACATTGTGCCATGATTGATGGTGCTACACGGACCACTCTGTCTATCGCTAAGTAACATGACAATATGGGGTAATAGTCACCATCTGAACTCCAAGTGCCATTGCAGTCACTGATAAAAATAAAATAAAAATTTACTTCATTTGTATAGCACCCTATGTGAATTTAGTCGCTATCCAGGCACAGATTGCAGGGTGAGCCCACGACCTTAATCGTGAAAGGCGAGCACCTTACCCCTGCATTGGCCAAACAGGGTGGCTGTGGCTGATGATCTGCCTAGCTTCACCAAGGGTCGCGACCAGTCTTTTTGTGACTGCAGATTCCTATTGCTGTCATGGTTATCCGCACTAGGCGAAGCATATGCTGGCAGCAGATGGGCTGTTTCTGGAGAGGGGAATGGTAAATGAAAGGATATCATGGGCTACATGAAAGAGGCTGCAGCGAGCCAAAATGTCGAATCGTGAACCTGTCCCTGAACGTTTTCCCACGAAAGCCAGCTGCTGGTAGCCATGTAGAAAGCCAAAGCAAACACTTTCATCTTGTCTGACTAGTAAGGAAACTTAAAATTCCTTAGCTGGTATGGCATTCTGGCATGTGCTTGTGATTAGCTACTTGAATCTGAACTTGTACAGCATCATCACAAGGCTTCCATTGACAGGCATTGGATAGTCTTGGTAACTATCAGCCTGTGCACCTGATGATTGCAGGTATTGCTTTTGTATTCTGCCCAGCACTGGGATTGTGGCCTAGTTTTTTGCTTCCTGTTGTATGCATGCTCACTTGTAAAAGAGAGAGAGAGAGAGCTAAATGTCTTATACATGCTTTTAGAATGTTCAAGACGACGGATCACATGTCTGGAGGCTTAAGCACTTCCATAGACCAGCGTATTGTAACCTTTGTCTCGGTTTGCTGGTGGGTTTCGGGAAGCAAGGATTGTCCTGTAAATGTAAGTGCCGACAATCAGCCACTGCTTATGCCCGTGTGTTATAGAGTCTGTTATAATTTTATTTCTCTGCATAAAATCAATGTCTCTGCCAATTACTGCATCGGCAAAGTTCGAGTCAAGGTGTCTATAAACGACTACTGACATCAACAGAGCAGAATTCTAACCTTCCGAGCTCAGGATTTAATTGTAGTCTTCCTTCCCATACTAAAGCAGTTGCATTCGGTCGGCCTCGTGAACCGATTAGGTTAAGCCTTTGTTTGATGAGTTGACCATGACACATTAGCTTTGTCAATGCTGAATTGTATCGTCATAACCCTGGGCTGTACCTGTGGCCTAGTAGATAGTACCACTGACTTAGGATCCGATTGCACTGGATTTGATTCCTGCTGGTTGTCAGCTATTCTTTAATGGTCCATTGACACTGGCTGTAGCCCGAAGGACCACGTGACACTTAAAGTGAAATGAGGACATGGAATATATCGCAAAGAATTCTATTACCAGGCCTGATTAGTGCAATGCACCCTCAATTGTGAACGAGGTCTTTGCAAAGTACCTTTTTGTTTACTTGGCTAATCACAGTGGAGCTAGCAAGCACTTCTAACACTACATATCGGTATCAATTTCAGGGGTTCTACTGCTGTGCTCCATATGACAACGGCTTTCTTAGTGCTGTTGAAGTGTGGCTTTTCTACGACTCTGTCAAAACCTGGTTTTCTTACTCTTGCAAGGTTTGTCATCCATAGTAGCTAGCTCAGTGCCTGTGGTCAAGCAGTAGGTGGTGAAGCAGGATAGCAATAAAAGCATTTACGGCGTTGCAAAATGCTGCAAACATATTCAATTAAGTAAATAGTTAAGGTCAGCTGGTTTATCAGCCTCATTTATAAAGCACAGAAAATCCCCTAGCAGCTACCATACATTGCTGCAGAGGGGAATACAGGTTTGCCTGCTGGACGACTCAAACTGACAACCTGGGTGATGAAGTTCAATCAGCTCACCTACTGTCCTACTTGAGTCTTTGGTGTATACTTCACCGAAACTTGGTGGGGGAGCAGTCCAAGAATTTAGGAAAAATTTGTGAAGACTCAGCAGCCAAAAGTAGTTCTACTTTTTGGCAAAAACTCGAGCAGGACTTAGCCAACGACCTACGATAGGTACCGTCAAGAGCACGCCTCCCTCATTGCTTTGAAAAGCATGTCACACGGCTCGACTGGCAAAACCACCAAAGCGTTCTACGAGAGTCCCTGTTTGTTAGATGCTACTAGCTCGGCATGTAAAAATCAGATTAATGAGGCAGCAGGCGATGAAGACAATCACCCAGAGGTGCATCACAGAGAGCCATAGCCATTTCCTACCTCCCAAAAAAACAAAATTTTTCCAAGACCACTCAGGGGTCGGCGTAAATGGCAAGACTTGGAGAAGGGCTGACCGTGTAAACATCCTGCAAGTAGGAAGACCGAAGTACAGCAGAAGCAGGTAGAAGGCAACACTCATCAAGTAAAAACAGCTCAAGGCATAGCCAACAGGCGGTCTTGTATTATGACAAACGGAGTCACAAGGAAACTGCTTATTTTGAACAGAAGAAGACTTGTCTCACAGGTCTTCGGCATTAACTGCAAGCATAATAGCAACTGCTTCATTGTCTGTTCTGATTGTTTTGTTTGCCTGCCGGTCACACGTAATAAATTATGGTTTTGCCAATGTTAGCATCTGGCTGCTTCTTCGAGCTCTAATTGGCTTTCGCGAAAGCCGGCACGATTCGTATGCCGAATGACATGTTAGCGTGCACCTCCTATGTGCATGTGTGCGCCAGCGCATGTTTGTCAGTTTGCCTTCAAAACCTGCCAGTTCACCCGTGTTTCTTGTCTGCACCACCTTCTCTGCTGTGCATGCTGTGGGTGTTTAATGGCGTAGGCATGTTATGAGATGTTCCATCACACGTTGCTGCTGTGTTGCATTCACAAAATCCTTGTTCTTTCCAGTTTGCCGATATACGGTGCATGAGCGCTGTGCCATGCGGGCTCCGCTGTCTTGCATAGCCACCTACGTCAAGTCTAGAAAGGCGCCCAAGGTAGGGAGCTGCTGCTGCTGCCGACTTGCCGACATTAGATGTGTGGGTGCAGGAGTACACGCCTTCTACTGTCATCAACATGGGTGCAGCTTTTGCTCCACAGCCGATAGTGCCATTTAGCCTCGGAGTTTATCCGCACGAATCGCCATTGCAGCAGCACACTGTGGTGGGGCGGTGGATGCACAGCTTCCCTGCTTATCGCCCGCGATGGTTTAGGCTGCCACCTTCGAAAGGCGGCCTTCTGTCATTACTTGGCCGTGCTCGTGCTTACGTGTCTGCCATGATTACTGGCAACCCTGAGTGTGCTGTAATTAGAGACAAGGCTTCATTCAATGCCAGCAGAGTGCAGTCGCTTATCATAACTCGTTCGGCTCTGCAAATCTGAGGCACTTGTGGTTTTGCCGTTCTCCTGGCATTTGCGATTGTATTACAGCCGCTTAAAAATGCATGTAAACAACGCCTACTCGTAGTCTGTTAATGAAAGCTTCAAGACTTTGCTTGCGCCCCGAAAAACTCTTGTGAGATGAGCTCTAGTTGTTGACTCATTTTGGCACCTGAGAAGGAAATCGTGGATGATTCACGATCCATGTGTGTGTTTGTGTGTATGCGCGTGTGTTTGTTTGTGTGCATGCATGCTAGCGTGCGCGCGTGTATGGGTGTGTGTGTGCGTGCGTGCGTGTGTGTGTGTGTGTGTGTGTGTGTGTGTGTGTGTGTGTGTGTGTGTGTGTGTATAAAGTAGCAGCTGACTGTCTACAAGAGACGTGCCAGCTCGCGTCACCTGGCATCAGTGCCTGGTGCACCTTACTCTATCGAAGATCGTTCGGGCGCGTACCTAGCCACTCCCAAGTAAACTATTTTAGTTAGCACACTCTGACCAGTCTGCCTTGAGTTGAGAGTCGATGTGTCTTTGAAAAGCAAGCTATTCACAGTGTTTATCGAAGTCGTTCCCTGTAGAGAGCAGCATCGTTACGGATCCAGTTTGCTCACGCCTGCTGTCTGTTGTTGATCCACGCTCTCCATGCGATCTGGGAGCACATTGTGTTGCTGAAGGCTTACTTGGCACGGGACTGCTTGTAGATGTTGACCCATCACTGGGTTGAGGGCAACTGCAGTGGAAAATGCAGTAGATGCAAGAAGTCCGTGAAGGCGTACAAGAGCTTGACAGGACTTCGCTGCCGATGGTGTCACGTGACGGTATGCGTGCCGCGCATGACTAGTGTGACGAATCCTGTTCTTAGAGCTGTTCTTTTGGCATACCTGCACTTCTGTCTTCAGCTCAAATATGCAGCCTTATATATGTATATATACACACATACGTGCACAACACACACATGTGTGTATGTATATATCTCTACTAATTAAAGTGAGAAAGTTCGTCATGCTGCAAGATGGCACACTTGGGGCACGTGGCAAGATGGCGCAGTGTTGTCGTCCGTGATGGAACTACTATGACTCAGCAAAGCAAATCCGAAAGCACTGAGCTGCTCATATTATATATATATATATATATATATATATATATATATATATATATATATATATATATATATATATATATATATACTCACACACACACACACACACACAAATACATATATAACAGACAGAAAGGAAAGACATGTCGTATCGAATGGTAGGAAGCTCTCTCGGCAGCGATGGTAGTCTCTTTTTTTTTTAGTCTCCATATCCTTTCTTAAACTTTTCAACCTATCACTGATTGCCATATTTGTACTGGCAGTAGATCATGTAGCTATGCAGCATTGTCAGATCAGCAGGCCTGAGGCAGAGAGAGAGAGAGAGACAGACAGACAGAGAATGAGAGGACGGGAGAGAATGAGAAGACGGAGAGAGAGAATGCAAGAGATATGTAAATGCCATTATTGCTGTTGCTGTGGACGACTTTGATGGCATTAGCAAGCATTCCCGCGAGTACCAGTTGCCGAAAGCTATGGGCATGCACACACAATCATAGATGGCCGTAGCATACATCAGGAGCTGGCGCTTGCATCCTCTGTGCTCATACACACCGAAAGCTATTCGAGACGCTATGCTCTTGCATTTCTGCTTTGGCCGGCACAGATGTCCCATTGTGATCACGAATAGTATCTCAGCTGTATTGATTTGATGGCACATGCTATTTCTTTATGGGCTGCATGCTATTTTATTGTTCCTGGTGACACCAGTCAATTCTGCATTGTCTGACAAGCTGTGTTCATGCTTGCTTGTACTGTACTTGCTCTAGTTTTGGTCGTCCTGTTGGGGTCTACATTGTACGTCGTCATTTCGCAGTGGGCTAAGTGGTGCTTCCCCGAATTTGACGACCGATGGCTCTGAGCTCAGTCTACTTTTGACTCAGTGTGTCTATATATCAATGTTGGTGTCCCGGAGCTAGGGTTGCACGACGAGACTGGTCTATGACCCTTCTGACCGTCCTTCTTGGAGTACGGCCTTACTTGTTTACTTGGACGGCTTGTAGGTTGTTGATGTTCTTGGGGTTTGTGTCTGAAAAAATTGGCCTGATAAAGGTGCTCTTCGATCACACATCTTCGACAGAAAAAAGAAGCAGTAAAACAGTTGCAACTATTGCCACTATTGCTGAGTGCGTTTTAGGTCGTCCGGTGTTTTAGGTGCCAGTCAGCTGTTGCGGCAAACGTATGTCAGCAGTTATGGCATATGAACAGCAGTTGCTGTATGCAGGAATTAGGATCTTAGGCAGTGTCTTTGGCTGTGGCACGACAGCAATGGCACCAACAGCAGCAGTTGCAGCAGCAGTAGGAGGAACGTGAGTTTGGCAATTGTGGCATTTCACCAGAGGACTCAACCATAAAAGCATTGGGACGGCTGAAGTAGCCACCACACCAAGTGCTAGTTTGACCATTGGCCTTTTATGTAAATAACTACTTTCTCAGATGTCGCAAGTATTTGCAGTCTGCACAAAGCCCAGCAGTAAGGTATGCACACTTTGCGATATCCAGATCATGGGGTTGAGTCCTGCAGCAGGCAATTATTTATTGCCTGCCGAAAGGACCACCTAGGCCCCGTGGGGGTGGGCTGCAAAGGCTGCTCTCATGCTATATAAATGATGCTATATAAATGAAGGCACTCACTCAACTGCTTGCTGTTTTTATTTTTTATCTTTTGTTGTGTGCAATTTATCACTAAACATACAGACATGCTTCTCTTACAGCATATGCAAAGTTCTCAGATAAAGATTGAGTTTCTAAGGCTGCTATGCAATTGCATTATTATCATTATTGTTAGATAAAAGTAGGCTAGCCCTAAATTACCACTTTCTAACATGATCAGTGGTATCACACTTTTCTCACACTGTTTCACTAGGTTTACCTTAGCCATAGCTAAACAGCACCAAAACCGGACTACTTTTAATTCGATGTCATGAGGTCACTCTGAAGCTCACACAAACTCGGTGTCATGTGGCACTGGGACAGCTGTCCTTTCTTTGCTACCAATCGCACACCATTAGCCATCATGCCGACCTGGTTTGTCCCAGTGGTTAAGTGTCTGTGGTCTAGTCGGCCTACTTTCAGTATGCCATATTGCGAAAAATATTCTTGCATAGATTAGGGTACCGATGCCAAGTTGGTCCATAGATGTATACTACTAATAATAAAAAGAAATTTGAATAGCGCCCTTTAATAACTACTTGTTTTAGGCACTTCGCCTATTATGTAAGGGAAAATGCATCCCGTCCAGACTTTCATGACTCTGCACGTCTACCTGTATGTGCAATAAGACAACAGCCTGTGCAGAACTCAGTAGCAAAGTTTGTCAGTCGCGAACGTGGCAACTGCCACTTTATACCACTCTTTCTTTCTTTCTCTCCTACTTGCTCGAGCTCCTCATCAAGCAGTGCATCGACGTCAAGGTCTTGTCGCTCACTTTAGGTCCTTTCAATCTCTTGATCTGGCTTATTCATGTATAATATTTATTTCGTGGGCTTCCTGTCGTACCACGTGCTCGGCTGGCTTGGTCTATAGAGCAGTGTCTCAAACCAACCACAGATCCGTTGTAGACTGTTCTTCCAGTTCTTATGCACCTGTGCCTAGAACTTATCACCGACATACATAAAGACAGCCTTTGAATTGACGGTTCAATTTAAACAAACTGCTTGTTCCTCCTAGTCTTTACTTTGTCCATGCGAACTGTCCTCTGTGTGCTTATGCATAGACACGTGCGTGTTATTACTACTAATCAGTTAATTTTGCTTCTTTTCTAGCCTATTTAAAGTGCTTAGAAAGAGAGAGATGTAGTTTATTGAGGCGATTTAGGAAGTGACCTGGTATTGTAATTGCCACATGGCAAACCGGATGCAGGCTATTGGATGCACACAGCAGTGGACATGGTTCTGCAAAGCCAGGGGTTGTTTTGAGCAAGACTGCCCAGTCGTAGATCGATCGTAGCTGTTAGTGAACGCAGCGCACGCTTGTTTAATGCTTGGTATGGCGAGGAGAGTAATCACGGTCAGCTGTCGCTCGTGTCTGTGCTGAGGTAGGGTTGCGCCTTCCTTGTTATTGGCTACTGCATGACGAGCAGGACTGGGGTTCTTTGTCACTGCAGGTACACAATAAATGCAGCAACGGTGTTCCTAGTGAGTGCACTATAGGAGAACTGCGAGAGCATCTGGTTTCTCCAACTTCTATATTTCCATCGGCCCTGCTGGTAGGTATGTTTAAAGGTTTTGCAATTGAACTTATTTTCTTTCACTGTGCAAGCTTGGATGGGGCCTCGTGTGCAGCACCGCTGTCTGGGACGTGGTGCCTGACTGACTGTGCCTGATCTAACAGCGCAGGCCTTCATTCCATCATGTTATTGCACATCAAGCTCTTGTGAGTAGCCATTAGTGAGGTTATGCTGCAGAATAAACGACTATTGTGTGTACATGCGCAGGAGCTTATGGTACCTGGCCATGCCCCAGATGGCTATGCAGCACGGGGTAAACAAAATACCAGCTGATTAAACAGCCTCTTTATGTATAGCGACAGAAGAGCCTTTTTACGGCTATCACCACCGCTTGCAGTGGCAATAAAGGATCGTCCACCACAGGATTCGAACCCACGACCTCGGCGAAAAAGAAGAAAGTGGTGACTCAAAAATGAAAGCAGACATGCTACGTCGCTTTTTGTTTGTTTATATGTTAGAGAGTTGTTTGCTTCGTCTTGGCTTCAGCTTTTGTTATATTATGATTCTTTGCTTAGGTGGTGCTTGTGAACAAACTTTCCTTGATTTCTGGAGGCAGCACAGAGAATTATGCCTCTGCTTATGTCACTGCTGTTACCGAAGGTGTCTTCCTTCATGATTCTTTATTAATATTTAGTGCTTAACGATATGAGAGCCCATGGTCCTATTTAGATGTTTTGGGTATGTTTTCTTGGCTCTCAAAATTACAAAAAACGTTAAGATGTTAAGCAGCACTAGTGACTCGGCCATCGCAACATGACGTGTTCATTCCTAAGCTGCTGGAAGTAGAGCTCAGGCAAAGTACAGATGGCTGGTTGAGCACAGTATCCCAAGCCTGTGTGCACAACTTTAGGATAGGGAATAGTCTTTGTCCCACACTATTCATGGGTTGCCTGGGATGTGGTGGCACCGCTCTGGGAGATTACCGGTCTGGACATATGTAAGGCGTGCACTGTATACATGCACTGGTTGGCCGACCACAGCAGGCGTAATGGATGCACTTGGTGCCAGAGTTCCAATTATAAATATGCTCAGTCACTCATGCAGGACACCGCGATTTGGCCCGAACATGTAAGTGGTGATTTTAACCTGAGGCTTTAGAGCCCTGCGTCGAACGTTGTAGGTACAATAGTCTCGATAGAGCCCCATGAGCTAGAGCCGTTGACCGTTAAGCCAGAGGTTTCAGGATCGTTGCGGCTCAAGGCAAAATTCTTCTTCGGCTAAATCAGTCCCACGGCAGACGACCTTCGGTTGCTTTGTATTTTGAAATAAGGCGTTTATGTAGCACCCACCAAGACTTAATCTGTTTCTAGGCACTTTACATATGCTGCAAAGGAAGAGTGTCAACTCGCTAGTGATAGCATATTCAGTGCTGGCACACGTAAGCACACAAAGACAGTTCTAATGGCCCAGCAATGCTGTAACAGGTGGGTTTTAGCTTATTTTTAAATTTCGTCAAGTCAGGATATGTCGTGGCATAAGTCGGGGATTCTAGACTTTGTGAGCATTTTTGATCTAAAGGCATGGTCTTGAGAAGATTTGAGGCTGATGGATTTGAGATTGGTTAAAGGCACAGCTAAACGACTTGAGATGCAAGTGCCGGTGGGACCATGCCTAGCCTAATTTGGATGATGTTCGGATAGGTAGGGCGGTGAAAGAGAATGGAGGGACCTAAATGTGAGGGGATCAACACCATGTAGTCGATGGGCTGCATGATGGGGAGCCATTGCAGGACGGTTAGAAGTGGCGTAATGTGGCAATTGCAATGTTCATGGCAGACAAGCCTAGCTGCAGAGTTTTGCACAAACTGTGAACGCCTGATTGCATATGCTGTGGGTTGTGCATGTGTGGGCACGCTCGAGTGAGCGCTCCTGCTCACGTGCATGCGTGCTCGTGTGCACACTCAAGTGGTCTCCTTCCTGTCAGTGAGGTAAGGGTATAATTGTTTTCTTGCACCAGCATCTCACCGTAGGAATAGTTGTTATGTAGTCCCACAACACTAGAATAAATCATTGCCGTGGCTAGCAATTTCTCTTAGCTATGCTAGGCATTTTTGGCTACCTGCTTCATTCACTGGTTGGTTTAAATTCAGACAATATAGTTAACCTTTTTCTTAGTCACTTCTTAAAATCTTCTTTACTTCATCACATGTGCGTATGCGTGAGCGGTGGCTTGTACAATTTTGGCTTAATACCATGCATGACTTTACCTGTATGCCATGGAAATGGATCCGTGGCTCTAGCGCCTTGACAGCCGTTAGCACCTTCCGGCACTGCAGGGCCGTTACTCGGTTCATCAGGCTTTCTGATACGCTTGCCATTGTGTCACTCACTACTCTCGCCCTTCGAAAGCTGATGAGTTTATATGAATTCTGAGGCAGCCTTGTTTACTGGTTTCACTTTGCAGGACAGGCCACTTCAGAAGCAGCTCTCCACACAGTCACAGAGTTTGTCTCGTCAAACGTCGACCATTGGCGATGAAGCAGTCCTACAGGTCAGAGAGCTGCTTTGCCGTTGCGCTGGTTGTTCGAGAATCTCTTTATGGCCACAGTTTTTGAGTTACTCAAGTCGTAGTTGGTTAAGAAAAGTGGATTGCAAGGCTAATTCAAATACTCTATCAGGGGTGGTTATCTTTGGCAGCAGATGATGACCCTATGCTAACTAACTGCCTGGAAGGGCAAAGTATTTTTTGAAAAATCTTTATTTGGTGCTTATGCAGTGGCTCAGCCAGCCGCCTCATTTGAACCCTATACAACTACTATGTAGCAATATCGACAGGCGGCAGAGGCCAGGTGTTCGACCCAACCCTAGTAGCCGACCTTTTCTGTAAAACTTAAGACTGTTTGAAAGGTGCTACAGCAGATGTGACAATGCACAAGCTGGCAATCTCTATTCCTGGTCAGATAAGGATGGTCATACATAGCCGTGGTAGGAAGACGTTACACTAAAAGCATACACACCAACAGCATATGTATTTGTTTTTGGGTTTTCAATAAATATTTTCCCATGCTTCACATAACTGTAGTATGCCTGGAGTCATAGTAAACCTCCTATTACCCGAACGAATTTACAGCCAGTGTAGCGGTGGCCATACTGTGAGGATTTTTTTGGGAGTATATAATAATAATAATAATAAATTTGATATAGCACTCTCAGAGAACTCAGTCTTTTTCTAGGCACTTTGTATTTGCTGCCAAGAAAGCACGATATTCCAACTTCAAATCTTGCAAGTTAATTCTAGTCTAGCTAGAGGTTATCACTCCTCGAAGTCAGCACTATTGCAAGTATGTACCGACCTCGGGAATGTTAATTAGTGTGTCCCATCTAGATGTGCTGGATATCTCATTGTTTGATGCAGTTGATCACCGAGACCATACCAAGCCTGTAGCCTCATGTGGGCATCACTGGTATGGCACTGCAGTCGTGTTGGTACTATCTTAGTTGGAGATTTCTTTCCCTGTCAATGTCAATGGCCACTAATCATCCAGGGAGCTTTTGAAGCATAGATACCCAGGGCATCTGTCATAAGTTACCTTCTTTTCACAGTGCTAATCTTCCCTCTCTTATGCAATTGCCAAGCACAATCTAGACTGTCAATTCTCTGCAGCTGACACTCAGCTCAACCAGTGCTACGATCTTCCTTTGGTCTTAGCCCAAGGATAAGGTGCTCGCTCTTCACGACCAAGGTCGTGGCTTGGAGTCCTGCAGCAGACAATCCTTTATTGCTTACTGCTAGGGGCGATGGCTGCTACAGGGCGATGGCCGCTAGGGACGATGGCCGCTAGGGGACGATGGCTGCTAGGGGGCGATGGCTGCAAGGGGGCGATGGCTGCTAGTGGGCGATTGCTGCTAGGGGGCGATGGCTGCTAGGAGGCGATGGCTGCTAGGGGCGATGGCTGCTAGGGGGCGATGGCTGCTAGGGGGCGATGGCTGCTAGGGGGCGATGGCTGCTAGGGGGCGATGGCTGCTAGGGGGCGATGGCTGCTAGGGGGCGATGGCTGCTAGGGGGCGATGGCCGCCATGTCTCTTCTGCTGCTATTTAAATGAGGCTGTTTGATCAGCTGATTCTTTATCTTCACATCTCCCCGGCGCCCCGGCTTCTCTCAACTGCATTGAGGCTTGCGTTGTCGACATTCACTTTTGGTTGGTTGCTAATTCTCTGAAATTGAACGACGACAAGACCCACCCATAATAGCTATGGTCAAGCCTATTGTACTCAGAAACTAGCAAGCCTCACGGACAACATTGGCACAGCTGTAGCCTCTGCACGGCCAATATGACCTTTTTGCTAGATGATCTCATCGAGAGCACATTCAATGCTGCCTACTTTCAGCTATGTCCTGTTGCAAAAGTTTGATCTCATGTAGATTATGGTACCTCTACCCGCAAAGTTAGTCCGTAGATGAATACCATATGTCTCTCTTGCAGGTTTTTCTGCCTATGCATTAAGACACTTGCCTTTGGTGAAAAACTATGCAGCTAGGCTTTTTGTCAGTATCATTGCAACTGCCACATTGTATCACTTCTTTCTGAGCATAGTGGCTTTCCATCAAGCTGCACATTGACGGCAAGGTCATATCGCTCAATTTGAGGTCCTTCTGTTCTCTTCCTCCAGCTTATTTGTCTTTCATGCTTACTCCCTTGGCTTCCTGTTCCACCACCCGCTCCTCTGACTCTGATAGTTGAGCTGTGCCTCTAACCAACTTCAGATCATTCTTAGACCATGTTTCCTATGCACCTAAATCCTGGAACTGTGTGCTGATTGACGTCACAACACCAATCAGCAAATGTAAAGCGCTTAGAGAGATTGAGTTCTCCGAGGGTGCTTTATCAAGTGCATTATTTTTATTAATAAAGTGACATTGTTAAGAAACCTAAAAACTCACTTGTTCGAGGAAAACTAAGTATCGCTGCATTTGCTTCGCCCACGTGAATTGTCTCAAGTGCTCACACTTGCTGTGATTGTGCATGTAATAATTCCTAATAAGTTGACATTCCTCCCTTCCAGAATATATGATGTGCTAAAGAGGAGATTTAATTCTGTTAGGGCTATATATAAAATAATTGTTATTATTATTAGTAGTACTATTCTTGCTATTATTGTCATTTCTCACTGCTTCCCCCACACTTAGTTCCATGTACTCGGTGATCCTAACACTGCTATTCCTCTCGATAGCAGCAAATGATCATGACTGGCAAAAGATGGGCAACCTTTTGAGGTTAAGAGCTTTTGACGATTCGCTGAATGAGAATCGGCCTTATGTGTGGGCAAAGAGAAAAATGAGAAGGCGCGAGTTGCTGTCCCAACTCTCGACTGGTGCCCCTATTGCACAGGGCTTGAGCTGCCCTAGGGAGAGGAAGGGCACTGGCGGCAGCGGTAGCACATCGAATGCCTTTAAAGGCAGGCTGCCATTGCACACAGGATAGTGTAGAGTTGATCTTTTTTGCTCATATACCTGCTGACGAACCCTGCCGAGCTCGGAGTTGAGCATTTGAGTTGAATTGCATCGGCGCCCTTGAACAAATCAAGATCAAGCTTGTGACGTCGGCCAGAGATTCCAGTGCAGGCACACAGGCCACCAGTTCACGTGACCAGTCCCCCCCCCCAGTCTCACGGTGCCCTCCCCACCTCACCCTTGTCGCCGGCAGCGGGGTTATGCGAAATGCTCATTTTTTCCAATTGTAGGGCCAGTGCAATTCCTTTCAGATTTTACCTCCTGCCGACACTAAGCCGCTGGTCGTGTTTGTGAACCCGAAGAGCGGTGGCAAGCAGGGCTCACATCTCCTGCAGAAGATGCAGGGCTTGCTCAATCCGCGGCAGGTGTTCAACCTTCTTCAGGGCGGTCCTGGGCCGGGGTAAGCCGAATTGATCTACCGATTTTCGTGTGTGTGCTCTGTCGTTCACAGAGCCGGCGCTGCACAGAGCGGCACTCGATCGCTTAGCTTGCCGACCAAACGTCAGCATAATTTTTCTTTCACATACCTCTCAAACCGTGCAATCGATTTTTCCGTCCATCCTCTCGTGTACACGTCACTGGTTTGGCCCAATGGTTAAGGTGTTCGCCTCATCCAAGGTCAAGGTAAATGCATTTTATTTCCAGGGGTTGTGGGCTCGGGCCCATGACATTTGTGACACTCCCGAATAGACATTTAAGTTCTCCTAGTGCACTGTACAAATGAATCACGTGCACACACACACACACACACACACACACACACACACACACACACAACACACACACACACACACACACACACACACACACACACACACACACACACACACGCATGCAGGCATGCACATACGCCCAGTTGTCATACCTGGAGCTCAGCTGTAGCTATGTTTGTATTATTCAGTGGTGAGCTGCTGGCTTTATCGAGGCTCCACCGCCTGTTGGGACCTGACCTGGCTCATTAGAAAACCTCACAGCGTAGGAAAAGGTAGCAGATGGAAGCAGCTATGCCGATTACACTGAGACTGGAAGAGCAAGCACGTCTAGTAGAGGGCCGGGTCGGCTATCTAGCCGAAGGCCATGAAGTTGCCACTCTGGTTTTGCCCAGGAGGTAAGATGCTGCCATTAAACGACCGAAGTCGTGGGCTCCAACCCTGCTGCATATATATCGTGTCACTATGTGTACATGCACACACACACACACACACACACACACACACACACACACACACACACACACACACACACACACACACACACACACACACACACACACACACACACACACACACACACACACACGCAATAATAATAATAATAATGCACTTGATAAAGCGCCCTCAGAGAACTCAATCTCTTCCTAAGCGCTTTACATTTGCTGCAAAGGGAATATATATATTGTATTATCGTGTGTTCTACTAAGGCTGAATCGACCACTATATAGAAGACTCACGTAGAAGTCGATCACATGATTTGCATGTAGCAACTGTGGTGCAGTACCCTCAATTAGTAGGCAGGGGCACTGTCATAAGCCACGGGTAGGGGGCCAATGCCCCCTACCCGTGTC
Source organism: Cristatella mucedo (assembly GCA_009760855.2). NCBI lineage: Eukaryota > Metazoa > Bryozoa > Phylactolaemata > Cristatellidae > Cristatella > Cristatella mucedo. The sequence continues at coordinate 527,292 of WPIO01000097.1, read as the reverse complement.
TTACGACAGGGCACCGACTTGGGCCGCTCGCCCCCTATTCCTAGGGCCTCCACCCCGACTGTTACCAGCGACAAAATTCTGTCTTAATTCAACTTGATGAGCAACCGCCGAGTTCGTGTCGAATAAACACTTTGAATTTGTGCTATAATTTTTTGTAAATTACAGGTCTAGCCCTGCCTACACGAAAATCCTGCGGATCTTGCCCCCTACATAAAGATTTGGCTGTTTTTGCTCTCCTAGATGAAAATCCTGGCACTGCCACTGGACTGGGTCAGTTTGGACTCTCCCATATCGAGGAGGATTGGGTCCATGTCTCGTGAAACAATGTAGTGGCCCAGAAAATTTGAATCAGTCAGGGATGCTGAAACCATAAAGGTAATTTTTCTGGCCCTTCCCAATCAGAGGAGCTGGTCACGTGGCCTTGTGACCTGCACTTTTTTAGAGCACCCATAGGCAAGCTTGATCATTCGTCTGTCTGCCGCGAGTCTGTGTCTGGGGTAATCTGGAAAGCGCCAACTGCCGGGTGCCCGTGGTGGTGCAGGTTTCCTTTGCATTGCACTCTGCTCATCCCCTTGCTGCTGATATATCATCTACTGATCTACCATCAGTGGGATGCCGGTTTCAGAGCTGTTGCATTTTTAGACTCAAGGCGTTTGAACTCGTTGACAACTGGCGCGTCATGGTGGCCGGAGGTGATGGCACCGTCGGCTGGCTGCTCGAGGCGATGGGTGTGTATGCAGCTGCGGCAGCGCCCCCTCCCCCTCCCTCCGGCACCCCATCGCCGCCATGCAGGTTTGCTTGTGCGTGGCATCTGCTGGCACTTGGCACGGCTTGTGGGTCGCCTCCCTCAGAGATTGAGCGTGTGCAGCAATGTCGTCGTCATCGTCACGACCTACCGCTGCTGCCCAAATCTCAAAGGGAAACAAGGAAACTCGTGGATAAGACTGGCACGCGTGTATTTACTCTGGAGAGGCTTCAGTTTGGGGACTGCTCGTCGTCGGGAATGTCGGCCACCCGGCTGCCTTCGGTTTCTCTATCTGGCAGCGGCAGCACCTGATAGGTGAAGAGATTGACGGCGATGCATACCTTTTGCAGACAAGATGACCAATGCCGAGAAGAGGCCACCAGTGGTCGTGCTGCCACTTGGTACGGGCAACGATCTGGCCCGCTGCCTGCGCTGGGGCGGCGGCTACAACGGAGAGAGCTTGCGCGACATCATGAAGGCTATCATGGCGAGCTCGGTCGTCATGCTCGACCGCTGGCATATAGAGTTCAGTCACGAGGAGGCCGATGGCAGAGGAACCGGAGGTGACGATCACGCCAGCAACGGCGACCCTGTGCCGGCGAACATATTCAACAATTACTTCTCTGTGGGAGTGGTAAGTGGCGTGGGCGCGCGCCGCCCGCGTGGCTGTCTCTCCCCGCCCCTCCCAGCTGCTGCCACGCCCACCATGGCGAACCCACGTGGGTTGACAGTTAGGCAGTTAGGCCAGCCCATGGCTGGCTCTAATGCTGCTGCTAGTAGTCGTGAAGGTGACCCCAGATGCTATTCCTGGTATCTAATTATTAGCTAATTAGGCTATACATCTAATGCCATTAGCTTTGCTGCTGTGGTCCTGGCAAACCATTAGTAGCAAGACTGCCAGTCGTCAGCGTTTCGCCCGAGCTCGGTTGCCTGCTCTTGTGCAATGAGCAAAGTTTTTTCGCAATTTAAATAAAGGGACGGCCAGTCTTTCTCTGGAATCGTGCTTCAGTTCGCTGTTCACATTTTTGTGGCCAGTTCAAATCCGAACCTCTTGCTTCCGGGGCTGCGTGCCACAGAGGTGCCGTGAAGCTGATAGGAATGCGTAGTGGCCCTCGGGCCCTCAACTCAGCTCGGCCGCGGCCGCCCACTGAGCACGTGGCTCTGTGAGCACGTGGTGGCGCCTGGGTTTGCCTGACAGGAGATCTTAAGGAGGCTGACTGCTTTCGATTCCATCGAGGTGGCTGTTAATTGAATTCTTTCGTGAGGCCATTCGCTAGCCCGATGCCTATTGGTGCACCCTTTCGGTCATCTGCTCAGAACTCATGCAGTGAAGCATTTGGTTTCGAATAGTGGAAGGATCATGGTTCTACTTCGGAAGCCACGCCCATTCTAACTGCTCGACTACCTGCACCAACCAGTTGGTCCCTTCTCTAGATGCAGGGCAGAGGCCGACTTAGTGACTGGTTTACGCTTTCAATTCGTGGAACTTAGCAGTGGGCTGTAGACTTGCTGGCTTTGACCAATGGCCAGTGATTGGCTGGCAGCTAGTTGAATACCGGTTGATTTATTCTAGAACACTAATGTCGGCTTGTGCGGTGTACTCTGTGCAGATTTTTGTTGCTGCTGCTAACAGTATTGTGCTCGTGCCTTTTTTTTTTTAGGATGCTTCCATAGCTCACAAGTTCCACACTATGAGAGAAAAGCATCCGGAGCGATTTAATAGCAGGTAATGTGCACACTGTGGCTCACAATAGTTTTGCGATCGGCAAATACGCCCGGCCGTTTTTCGGTCGTTCGGTCACCCACCCACCCCTCTGACTAGCTCCTGGCAGTTGTGTGAGTGTAGGTTCACAGTGAATGCTGGTGCAAGGCTGCTGATGGAAGTAGCCTGATAATAATGATGATAATAATAATTATAATAAAAATGATAATAATAATACATACGTATAGCACCCTCAGAGAACTGAATCTCTTTCTAGGCACTTTACAGATGCTGTATAAAAAACATTACCAAGTGATTGATTGTAACATCCGAAAGCAGCAGGCCCAGTTTAAGCAGGTACATGCATACTAGAAAAGTTATTCAAGGGGCAGAATATTTGACAACGCTTTCATCACTGCTTGCTGGTCGACCAGTCTGCACAATCAGGCGCTTACAGCTGGTGCAGAACTCAGCAGCTAGGCTTGTCTGTCCTGTGTGCCACAGTTGCCACATAACATCACTTCTCGCCGACTTGCACTGGCTAACAGTCAAGCAACGTAGCAACTTCAAGGTTTTGTCCCTCACTTTTAGGTCCCTTCATTCTTTGGCTCCAGCCTACCTATCAGATCTACTCGTCCACCAGGCTAAGCATCGTACCACCTGCTTTTCGGAATCTAACTGTTTACCTATACCTCGTACAAACCTCAAAACCTTTGGAGACGGTGCCTTAAATTCTTATGCACGCAAAGCCTGGAACTCACTCTGGACTTGCGTCATGACATCTCCTGACTTGTCCACATTAAAAAGGAAATTAAAATGCATCTATTTATGAGAGCATTTAGTGGGTCCCTGTGATTCGTCCTTTATGTGCTTATGCTTGCTGACACCGTGCATGCTGCCTCTAACCACACTTACATGCTGACCCTGTGCATGTCACCCATAACCATGTTATTCTTGTTGTTTACCGAGCATGCTACCACTAACCATCCGATCGTATTTCCTTTGCAGCAAATGTAAAGCACCTAGAAAGATGTAATGGAATAGTAATGTATCTCCGGCTGTAACTCCCCAAAGCCGTAAAGGCTATGTGACCGTTACGCAGAAGAGTTTTGCATAGCGCACTCACAGCCTAAGCGGCTTTTGGTATGCATTCGGTAGCCAACAAACTTTGTCTCACGCAACAAAGAGAAAGTGGGAAGCATAGCAGAATCAGGAGAGCAGTTGATATTGAGTTCTCTGAGGGTCTTTATCAAGTGTGTTATTATTATTATTATTTGTAGTAGTACAAAACCTCCTTATTAAGCCATTATGAAGTCATTTCTGTGGGTGAGCTACATCTGTTTGTTAGAGGCTGTTTGCCGGAGTGTGGCACAATTGTAAGAGGATGAATTTATGTCCAGGAAAGCTTCCAATTTTAACTTCACTAGATGTTCTATTTATGGCTAAATTGGAGTCAGTGGCTTGCAAATGTTCGTGATGGGGTATGCTCTACCTGCAACCCCCTGCGCCTAGTAGTCCACTGCAGTAGTCGTTTGACTCTGGTTTGACACTTGCTAGCTGGTGCATGGTCTACACGTGGCTCTGCACTGGCTACGTTTACTAGCATCAACGCTTGCGTTTGATCACAACGGTGCTTTCTAGAGGGCAGAGGAGTGCAGGACAGTCTTCTGCTCATTTACTGTCTGAATGTACTAACACCTAACACGGCTGTGTTACCATCTTTTCATTAGTAAAAAAGGAGTTAGTTAATTGTGTCCTGCCCGAGCTACAATACTTCACCGGCCTGGCAGTGTGCTTAACGTCGTTATCTTGCTGCCAAACGTGACGACTCCCAAAGGAAGTATCTGAGCCTCGACATCCACTGTTCTTGACCACAATGGCTTGAATAAAGTACTATTGACGAATCCGTGTTTGGTGCCTGTGCAGTGACTCAGCCAGTTGCTCAATCTGAACCCTATACAACTACTATGGAGTAATAGCGGCAGGTGGCTGAGGCCGGGTGTTTGGCCTACACCAGTAGCCGACTTTTTCAGTAAAACTTAGGCTCAGTGGAATGTGCTACAGCAGAAGGGACAAAGCAAAAGCTGATGGCCTCTATTTATTTTCAGACAAGAGAGGTCGGTCATGAAGTATCGTGGTGGGACGACGTCACACCAAAGGCATACACACCAAATGCATATGCGTTTGTTTTTGGGGGTGTCAGTAAATATTTTCACATGCTTCGCCTAACTTTAGTATAACCTAGTATTGTGGAAAACTCTCGTTGATTATCCCAACGAATTTGCAGCCATGCCAGCTGCGGCCGTACTGTAAAGATTTTGTTTGCACCTGAGTGTATTTTATGGCGTTTCTTATGCTCACACCAAACGGCAGGGTCTTCTGGTTATTTTCTAGATTCTTTAACAGCAGAGCCGTGTATAGCTTTATAATTTTTTCATACCACTCGAGTAGAGTATAAATGCTTTTTTCGAAACATTTATATACCGTCTATACTCGCAAGCGGCCAGTCGAGGGACTGGCTCCTCCTTCCATGCCAACCAGTGAGGACTCAGCTGCTACGTTAGAGCGGAGAAGTGCATGCAATTTGAAATATACAGATCCACGACGGCTCTGCCACGGGACTCAGAGCAGAAAAGCTCTTCTTTAACAGGGAATAATCCGGCAGCCCATTGTTTACCGGCTTGTATTTTACTTACTGGGCGATCGAGACTCAGCAGCTCTCCTGCTGTGAAAGCGGCTCTTACAGCGTGGACTTGATGTGGCCTCTCACGTCACTTACTGTACTTACTCACACTCTTTTTCTGTTATTGGTGCTTGCCTTGGTCTGCTATTTCTTCACCAAAGCTTTCATCATGGTCGATGCATGAAGCTCCTAAAAAAGCTCTCATTGTCCTTTGAATTCGATGCAGTGGCTGATGCCCCACCTGCTGGATTCAGCTATGGCACTGAAGTGTCATCAGTCGCTTTTCGGTCACCGAGCCCAGACATCATTTGTGATTTTATTAGGAGAAACTGAAAGCAAACTGTCATTTCACAATATAGCGAGCTGACCATAGGACTCCAACCCTGGAGGACCCCCATGCCGGAAGCTGTAGCTTCAGCATCTACAGATACGGGAAGCCCAGTCAGTTTCTCGAGATCAGTAAGCAAATGCAAAGTGGTCATTAATAAATTGAGATCTTGGGTTGGATGTTTAAATGCAAACAGTGCTAATCATGCTATCGAGCTTATTTCAGTATGCCCCGGATTCACGAAATAATCGATGAAATTTATATATATTTATATCTATGAAGATATCTATATATTCATATATAGATATTAGTATAGATATATATGATATTTAATAAACTGAGCTGCAATCTGAAATTGGTATCAGGTGCTTTTTTGTGATAATTGCCTGTACATTTGCTTGAAATGTGATGGCCGGATGTGCTCGAAGCCATGGAAAAAATAGCTCAAGTGAAGAAGGGCTTCAGCCGTGTGCCTATTTGACTAGGCCATGTTTACCGATGGGGAACTAGAGGTCAAGTACGAAACTGCAATGCATCTGCCACTAACCATACTTTCATACTGACCCCGTGTGCATGCAACCCCTAACCACGTTATTCTTGTTCTTTATTGAGCATGCTACCATACTCATTCGATCTTGCTTCCTTCGCAGCAAATGTGAAGTGCCTGTAAATTGTCTAGAAAGAGATTGAGTTCTCCAAGGGCGCTATATCAAATGTATAATAGTTATTACTATTCCTATTACATGGATTTATAGCAGCAGCTTGAGCTAAAGGATGTTTTGCAATGTGTCCTTTATTCTTTCTCTGCAATTGTGGCACTTGGCTTTTCGAATGAGCAGGAGATCTTCTGCAAACTATTAAAAAGGCAGAATACTTAACATACTTGGCATGCTCTCCGGCAGGCTGCCTTGCGTACTGACGATCGTATAAATCAGGGCTCCGTGTCTGTATGTGGGGTGGGGGTGCTCAGTTGTCAATCCTTGCTGTCAATGCGACATCAGATAAGTCCATTCTTAGTAGTATTGAAGCAAGGACTATCAAGGACTTGAGTGCTTTATAGATATTTCCAGAGTTCCCGTGAAGAATGTGAGGAGGCCCATTTCTTAAATATGCCCTCCTCTAGAGCTTGAATTCGTTTTGCTTAGCAGCACATTCCTGTAATTGTGTATACCCTCTAGTATTATAAGGTTGAGGAAACGGTTCATGGCCCTGTTAAAGTAATGAATGAATTAATTATTTATTAAAGTAATAATTTAATAACTATTTATTAAAATAATTATTTTAACATGGCACATGAACTTTTTCCTCAAACTTATAATAAGACATTTCTACAGCACCCCTAGAGAACTAAATCTCTTTCTAGGCACTTTAGATATGCAGTAAAGAAAGCATCCACATTACCTGTAGTAATTCTATGTGTTTGGCTAATGATTTCTGACTTTATAGGATGAGAAATAAACTATGGTACCTCGAATTTAGCACATCGGAGACATTGTTTGCTAGCTGTAAGAATTTGCACGAGGACATCGATATCATGGTATGTAGCTGCAGCTCTGTTCTACCATCTTCTATGCAGCCAAGTCAGTTCGTGGTGCAGAGCAGACTTACCAGCAGGGTGTTATGTTCATCTTGCAATACTATTGTCGTCTCGGTTGGTTAAAGTGTGTTGCAAAAGTGTCAGCCTTTTAGTTAATGTGAAGCTTGCTGGGGGCGGTTTGGAGCTGAGAGAAAGGGAGATAAGTAAGTGGGTGAGAGAGTGTGGATGAGTGCAAACATGTGAGTGAGTATGGATTATTGAGTGAGTGGATGAGAGAGACTGACAGAGAGAGAGAGAGAGAGAGAGAGAGAGAGAGAGAGAGAGAGAGAGAGAGAGAGAGAGAGAGAGAGAGAGAGAGAGAGAGAGAGAGAGAGAGAGAGAGGAGTGGGGCAGTGGCTGGAAGAGAGAGAAACTAGGAGTGAGAGAGAGAGGGGAGGAATTTAGAGAGTGGTAGAGGGGGAGTGTAGAAGGAGAGAGAGAGAGAGAGAGAGAGAGAGAGAGAGAGAGAGAGAGAGAGAGAGAGAGAGAGAGAGAGAGAGAGGATGTATTTGCTTTCCTGTGCACTTCTGTCGTTATCGTTTTAGTGCGACGGTGTGTCACTCGACTTAGCCAATGGACCCCGCTTGGAAGGCATCGCTGTACTGAACATACCCAGCATTCATGGTGGTTCGAACCTCTGGGGAGACTTGAGCACAAAACGGCGTCGCAGTTCGGCAACCTCACTGAAAAAGGAGAAGGAAGACGTAGCTGCCGGTAATCTACTCAATGCCGTGCAAGGTAGACCAAAAACAGAGTGTGGAGGGCTACTTGTTGGCCATTTGCTTTGTTGACACTAGCATCTCCACCGACCCACCGGGCAAAGTGCAAACTTTTAGCTTGAAGCCCAGAGTGCAGTGCAAAAACAATCGTCATCTGTAGACGGCAATGTTACTTTAGCTATTGGCATGATTTGGAGTGGGTCCTCGCTAAGAGATTTACTTGTTCAAGTCCCGTTAGACGATGGCCACCTGCTTGGGCATCGGCGCCCCCTGCTTCTGAACTGTCGTGCCGTGCTGATTCCCACTGCATACAAAACTCTCGCCGACCTGCACTGGCTCCTAGTCAAGCAACGCATCGACTTCAAGGGTTTGTCCCTCACTGCTAGGCCCTTAATTCTTTGGCTCCAGCCTACCTATCAGATCTACTCCCCCCACCAGGCTAAGCATCATACCACCCGCTTTTCGGAATCTTAACTGTTTACCTATACCTCGTACAAACCTCAAATCCCGACCGTGCCTTTAGTTCGTATGCTCCCAAAGCCTGAAACTCACTCCCGACCTGCGTCATGACATCTCCTGACTCGTCCACATTTAAATGCATCGTCCCTGTGATTCATCTTTATATCACTTTTGCATGCTGCCACTAACCACACTTGCATGTCACCTGTTACCATGTTGTTCTTGTTGTTTATTGAGCACGCTACCACTAACCATTTGATCGTGCTTCCTTTGCAGCAAATGTAAAGTGCCTAGAAAGAGATTGAGTTCTCTGAGGGCGCTTTATTAAATGTATTGCTAATATTAGTATTAAAACTGCTAGAAAAGATTATCTGCCTAGGTATGTGGGCCAATCCACAAGGATAACAGATAAGTCAAAAGTCAATATCACAGTCAAATCTGCCTATTTTCAGCTTCATAACATTGCTAAAATTCGGGCTTGTTTAGATAAGGATACCACATCTAAGTTGGTCCATGCATTCGTGACATCTTGTCTCGACTTCTGCAACTCACTGCTTACTGGCCTACCAGCATGTGCGATCAGGCGATTGCAGCTGGTGCAAAACTCTGCAGCTAGGCTTGTCTGTCGTGAGCGTCGCAGTTGCCACATTACTCCACTTCTCGCCGACCTGCACTGGCTACCAGTCAAGCAACGGATTGACTTCAAGGTTTTGTCGCTCACTTTTAGGTCACTTCATTCTTTGGCTCCAGCCTATCTCTCAGATATACTCCCCCATCAGGCCAAGCATCGTGCCACCTGCTTTTCGGAATCCAACAGTCTACAAATACTCCGTACAAACCTCAAATCCTTTGGAGCCCGTGCATTTAGTTCGTATGCTCCCAAAGCCTGGAACTCCCTCCCGACCTGCATCAGAACATCCCCTGGCCTGACCACATTTAAAAAAGAATTTAAAAACACACCTATTTAGGACAGCATTTAGTGGGTCACTGTGATTCGTCCTTGATGTGCTTGTGCGTGCTGACACTATGCATGCTGCCAATAACCACATTTGCATGCTGACCCTGTGCATGTCACCCCTAACCATGCTATTCATTTTGTTTGTTTATCAAGCATATATAACATGATTTTACTCACCATTCAATTGCATTTCCCTTTGTAGCAAATGTAAAGTGCCTAGAGAGAGAGAGATTAAGTTCTCTGAGGGCGCTTTATCAAGTGCATTATTATTATTAAGTCATATGCAATTTTTAAATCTGCTTTTCAATATATTTCCCAAATGCTTTTGCAGACAGAATTCCGGCCTTCTGAAGCATTTCAAGGCGAATATTCTGGTCCATAATGTGAGGATTGTGATCTAGTGACCCCTTGGCAGTATTGGAAAAAGAGCCCCACACGATGTCATTGCCTTGGCCTTGATTAACATTTTCGGGGCAGTCCTCCTCAAACTCCTTTTCTTCGGCTGCCCAGAGGCTGTGTTAATTATTACTGAAAGATCCTCCTGTTGTTAATGCCTTGTTTTCGAATTGCTGGCAATATGCCTTCATCGAGTGCCCTCCATCTTTGGCATGGCACAGCAGTGCTAGTTGCCGATGAGAAGGGCGATGCAGGTATTGGCAAGAGGTGGGAATGCCACTTGGGCTTGAATCTACTCATGTTATGTTCAGTGTAGCCTTTTTCTCAAATGTGCATGAATTAAAAAATGGCGATCACTTTAGAGTCAAATTGGTCGATTTATTAAATAATTTATTATCTGCTAGAAGCCTATTAGGCTTCCGGTGCCACTTGGACGGTTCTAGGAGCAATGGTATCGGAAACACCCATTTCGGAGAGAGTGCTGGGATGGTAATAATAATAATAATAATATTGCACTTGATAAAGCGCCCTCAGAGAACTTAATCTCTTTCTAGGCGCTTTACATTTGCTGCAAAGTGATACGCAATAGAATAGTAAGTAAAATCATGCTTGAAAAACAAACAAAATGAATAACATGGTTAGGGGTTACATGCACTGGGTCAGCATGCAAATGTGGTTAGTGGCAGCATGAACAGTGTCAGCACGCATAAGCACATCGAGGACGAATCACAAGGACCCACTAAATGCTGTCCTAAATAGGTATGTTTTTAAGTTTCTTTTAAATGTGGTCAGGTCAGGGGATGTTCTGACGCAGGTCGGGAGGGAGTTCCAGGCTGTGGGAGCATACGAGCTAAATGCACGGTCTCCAAAGGATTTAAGGTTTGTACGAGGTATTTCTAGACTGTTGGATTCCGAAAAGCGAGTGGTACGATGCTTTGCCTGATGGGGTAGTATATCTGAAAGATAGGCTGGAGCCATAGAATGAAGAGACCTAAAAGTGAGCGACAAAACCTCGTACGTATGTGTGGACCAGGAGACGTCCGTAGGCCAAAAGCTCTGATGGCAGTCAAAGATGCTATGGTACTTGATCGTCAAGGGAACCGTAAGCTCACCAGTGTCCAAGGTCTGCCGTGCAATATCACACAACTACGACCTTTGAACTCTGCCTCCGATTTTGAGCCGCCGGAGACCACTCTCGTTTACACTCACACTCACTAGCACTCACGTACTCTCTCACGTACTCACTCTCACATGTGCACGTGCACGCGCACACATACAACTCGCTTGCTTGTTCACTCGCTCACTCACTCCTTCACCCACTCACCCACTCACCCACTCACCCACTCACTCACTCACTCACTCACTCACTCACTCACTCACTCACTCACTCACTCACACTCACTCACTCACTCACACACACATACACACACAGATACATGCGCACGTGCATACACACTACACTCATGCACTCACACATACTCACACACACACACACACACACACACACACACGCATGCATGCATGCACACACCCACACACAGCATTCAGAAAGTCACATGTCACCACAGAATTACTGTTTTCTACAAATTTTAATAAAGCTAGAGGTAGGAGACGCTTAGATAAGCAATAGGAACGCAGAGCTTTTTCTAAATCTAAAATCAAAGTGATCTTACAATCTATTATGGTCTAACAAAATAGTTGGAAAATCGGCCTGTTTGCCCTAAAGAGCACAAACTCTGAATTAGACATCATTAAAGAACCCAGGGACCTTCTGGATCAGTGACTGAACTCTGTAGTTAGTGTTTTGAGATTTTTGCCAGTGGCTGGCTGTAGGAAGCTGTACCCAAAATTTTTCATTCAGGTTTGCTAGTTCAAGACAATCGACAATGTTTCGCAGGCAGAACCGGCAAACTAACAACTTTACATTATAGTTTTTCATAATTTTTCTAGTGAACAGGCTCAAGAGGATGGTTTTGATGCATTATGCTGTAAAATATTTTTCTTAAGGGATATTTGCAGCAAATGTAAAGCGCCTAGAAAGAGATTGAGTTCTCTGAGGGTGCTTTATCAAGTGCATTATTATTATTATTATATGAAGTGTGGACACTAAATTAAAGTAAGCAATTTGTATGCCTAAATGATTAGAAAGCAGTCAGTTTTGGATTACCCATAAACAATGCAGGCGCCAGCCTATGAATACCAAGCCTTTTAGTGGTCCTCCTACAATGGATCATAATAGATCTGGTCTTGAAAGAAAATTACACCCAAGCTTCATTATATCTTTTCCAAAAGATAGAATAAATGAATCAACTCACAGAAGCAAAATTCATTACATTAAAAGAGTCCACAAGGAAACTTAATAGGTGTAATATACTCATTTTCAACTTCGAGTTCATCAACCGCATAATCAGATTTATATAACAGTTCGTCTTTAAAAGCTCATCTCTCAGCTTTCAGTTTGTAAAAAAAAACAGGTATACAGATATGGTGGTCATCATCGAGCACCGAGGTGGACACTATTTTTAGTTTAATGTTTGTTATCCACTACTAATGTAATATATTTTTTTTAAATTTTTGGCTGATACAAAATCGAAAACGTAATAGAAGATAATTTGCATGGAGGGTCCCGAAATTTCGAGTGCCCAGGAGCCTCCGTAGGGTTTGATCCAGCACTGAAAGAAGCCGTGGACTCGGAGCCAAGTCATGCTCTAGTGATTGCTCTAGTGGTTGGCAGCAAACTTTCTACAATGAAATGACAACAAAACCAACTTAGTAGTTATGGGCAAACCAAGTGTGACTCAGAAAATGGAAAGATTATTGCTCAGAATCCACTCTGCCAGCATATCTCCTGTTGCATATTCATGTAATCTGGGTGTCCTATCCAAAAGTAACCTTCCAGTAGATGAACACATCAGGTCCGCTGTCAAATCTGCCTACTTTCAGTTACATAACATTGCTAAAATTCGGGCTTGCTTAGACAGGGATACTGCATTCAAATTGGTCCGTGCATTTGTGACATCCTGTCTCGACTTCTGTAACTCACTGCTTGGTGGTTTACCAGCTTGTGTAATCAGGTGCTTACAGTTGGTACAAAACTCTGCAGCTAGGCTCATCTGCCATGGGTGTCGTAATTGCCACATCACACCACTTCTCGCCGACCTGCACTGGCTCCCAATCAAGAAGCTTATCGACTTCAAGGTTTTGTCACTCACTTCTAGGTCCCTTAATTCTCTGGCTCCAGCCTACCGATCAGAACTACTCCCCCACAAGGCTAAGCATCGTACAACCTGATGTTCTAACTTAAATCGCTTAGTTACACTTCGTACGAACCTCAAAATCTTTGAAGACCACGCCTTTAGTTAACATGCTCCCAAAGCCTGGAACTTACTCCCGACTGATGCTGTGTCATCCCCTGACAGGAGGACATTTAAAAAGGATATCAAGACACCTGTTTATGACAGCATTTAGTGAGTCCCCGTGGTTCGCTTTTTGTGTTCTTGTGCGTATTGACACTGTGCACGCCGCCACTAACTATATTTTACATGTTGACACTGTCCATGTCACATCTAATAATGATATACTTGATGATATTGCGAATGTTGTTACCACTAATCATCCGGTCATGTTTTTTTTTACAGCATCTGTACCTTAATAGAGATTCAATGTTAGTTACCACTAATCATTCGATCATGCTTTCTTTAAGCATCTGTACCTAGAAAGAGATGCAGTTCTCCGAGGGCACTATACACATGTATTATTGTTATTATTATTATTATTATTATCCATGATGACTGCAAATAATGGCAGTGCATAAAGAAATTGCTGTGGAGCCTATTTCTTTCTTAGCAACATTAGAAATAATGGGAGTTTTAAAGTCTTTAGCAACGTCCGTGCAAAGAATTGCTATATCTAGAACGTGCAAACCAGAAACAACATTTGGGGTAAAGCTGCACCAACATTAAAGCCCAGCTGCTATAGAGGCCTGCATGTCTTTAGTCCCCCTCCTGTGTACTAGCTGTCAACGATATGGCAGCCAGGTACAGAGTTCCTGGTCAGTTTTGAGGGCATAGGAGCCTCATTTTCAAAGATTATCCCCTGTTGGATGTCACAAATTAATGGCAGGAGTACTTAAGAATTTTGGCTTCAGAATCATTCTGCATTTCTGTCGCTAGCTCAAAGCTTAAACGGCTTTTCGTGCATGCCAAATAGCCACTGATGTAATGTCGCCAAATAGCCACTTGTCGACCGGGAGATGGTGTGGCACTTTTACTCAAGGGGATGCCCTTTTGAATTTCTTGGATTTAAAAAGTAGCTGTTGGATTTATCACCAACTCTGCTTGAGGCTCGGTGAATTTTCGGCAGACCTAGCAATGTTGAGCTGCAATAACATTCATTAGAGTGCACGGGGAAGTTAGTAAGATCTCGAGCTTGCCAAATAAGTAGCTCGCTGGACATGGATCGAATACGACGACTTGCATGGGATGCAGTCTTCTGAATACAACTCCCATCACATGTCTGGTGGTCGTCCAAGAGGACGCCCAAATTGCAAGAACTCGACATGAGGTCTCATCGGGGTGCCTCCGATTATAAGAATCAATTCACCTAGTCCGTGTGTGTGTGTGCGCGCGCGCATGCGCGTGCGCACGCATGTAGGGTTTTCTAAGAGCAGTTTGGTCTTGTCATCATTCAACTTATTTTTAAACTTCAACTGGAGTGCGCAGCGTAAGTGCCCTACCGGGGTTTTTACTAACTGTTGCATCGTGATTGCCGATGCAATGCGGGGGACCATGTCATTCTTGGCTGTACTTTGTTTGCAGACATCGGAGACAAAATGATAGAAGTAGTCGGTGTGGACAATCCGATTCAGCTCGGTGCAATTCGAACTGGCCTGAAGGCTTCTGGCCGTCGCCTGGCACAGTGCTCGTCTGTCGTGCTCAGGTACATATAGCCAGCCCCCCTCTCGCGAGGCTTTGTATCGTTCTGCTTTTTTGTCGAGGAAAAACTGAGCATGCACCGCCTGGCCTTGTCGTTAATGCAATGAGCACTGCTGGGGAAGCATATGGTCAACAAAGCAGGTATGGCTGCTCCATACTGCCGTCAGGCAGTTGCTGATGTGATGTGCCATTGTTGGCTAGCCGGTTTTGATACGTTCTATCAGAGGTCAGTGCTTGCTTTCAGCTGCTGTCACATACACCAAGTCACATATGCACCAGCGCACAAATGCATATGCATTCCGACACGCACGTGCTTGTGCACACCCTCTGATGTCCAAACTAAAAGCCACTTGCTGCCCGGACCGTGGCTGTTGGTTGATTCTTTCCTGGTAGTTGCCTTGGTTATCGAAGGTTTTACGACTCCATAGACTTGTATAAGACATTAGACCGATGACCGCGTACGATTTGCTACTTGGGAGAATCGTCTGCCTACTGGTAGAATCATGTGCCTAATCATGTGAGGTGCTTTTCGTCTTTGCGAGGTCGGTGGTTATATCGGTTATATCTTCACTCTGTAGTTACGGGCTGGCTGAAGAGCTCCTTTTCGACTGGCTTGCCATATTCTCTGCTTAATGTAATGCCATTTCTGGGCATTAGAAGCCGTCCATGGTGACTTCATTGCCCAGCTGGGGCGAATGGGAGCATGACATGTACAGGGACACTCGTCTGCGTGATTTTTTACTAGCATCAGATCTAGTGGCCTACAACTGCCCTTGCTGGACAGGCTCGAAGGCTCGAGTGTGCTGTTCTGTGCTGCAGCGGAGGTCTAGCAGTCGCTGGGCAGATAGCAGTGCTGACGGGCACTGCAGTCCGCCCTGCAAACTCGGCATTTACAAGTGACTCGTCAGCACCCGAATACTCCTCTGTTATGCACCGTTTTGATGGCGCTACATTATTTGCTGTGCACAATTTCTTTATTGTCCTTGTCCACTCCGGTGAACCGTCTGTCTGTTTAGTCGACTTTCAATCTTTCTTTTTCCATATCTGCTGCTATATGCATCTTGCAAAAGATGTTGCTGAATTATTAGCCTTTAAAGCAACATTTTGCTTGTGTAAGAACAACTTTTAGGGAGCTTCGTTTTAGCACTCCCATCGTCGTCGAAATAATTGTACGACTGCCCTCAATCACCAGCGATGGTTGTAGCTTATTCTATCATTATGATAGCAACTGCCAATCATCTGTCCTCCATAAGTCCATAAGTGTTCAGACGACCCGCCAGAAAGTTTACTGACGCAATAGAGTGACTTTGACCGACTGCTTCTACAGCTGACTTGAATTGTTGTCAAAAGTTTGTTGCCAAAGTATGCAGGTACTGTGATTGGACTTTCATCTGCCTGCTACTAGCTGCAAACTTTAAAGTTATAAGCTGGAGAATTTTCTATAGTATAATCGGGGGGGGGGGGAGCTGAAGGCTTTGGTGCCTATTCAATGGTGTACCAAGCAACAAAATAAAACTGAAAGTTATAGCTGACGTTTGTGAACAGTCGGGATTGTTGCTCTTGTTGTGGGAATTGTCTGGGCACATTTTTAATATAAATCTTTGTTGTTCCTAAACTTTGATGACTTGCCAGAATAGAAAAGGTTGTCTTTCACTCCTGTTCCCATAAAAATGATCCTCATGAGAACCGCCCTGCTGCTTGAAACTGACGTGCTGGCATGGTAAACATGCTCACTTTGCATGCCGGTAACTGTCTAGTGATTCGTTGTTCCATTCTTTTTTCGCAGAACACGCAAACGATTACCAATGCAGATCGACGGAGAGCCGTGGATACAGCCACCATGCACGGTATGTGTCTACATATCAGCTATGTTCACAGGAATGTGATGTTTTCTGACTCACTGTTCATGCTGATCTTAGGCAAGCTATGACAGTCAATGACTGCAAAAGAAATATGCATGATTATTATGTTTGTTTTGTTTAATATGGTATGCGATCATCATGATTGCTGATCTTGACCGTTCTTTCTCTTTGTTTGTCGATTGCCTGCCGTTTTGCAAACCTGTCTTTAACAGACTACATATTAATTTCTGCTAACGTTCAAACAGTGCAGTGTGTGCTCTGTAAATAGCATGAAGTACAGTATCGCTGGTATTAATTAGTCTAGTCGTCAGTGCAGTGTTTCTTTAGTTTCTCTTCCCCTCCTACTTGTATGCTAAGCGTTGGAATTACTTGTCGTTGCAGATTTCCATATCACACAAGAATCAGGTGCCTATGTGTCTTGCGCCTGAAACAGGTGGCATACGTTCGTGCTTTGGATGCTTTTGAGGAAGGCACACCAGCCGTTTTTGTCAAGTTTGACATTTACCTATATCTGGACCACTAAAGGATAATCATTGCAACAGGTTCTTGCTAGGTTGAAACCTATCATGCATAGACACCCCTGGTGAGAATCACCACAGGTCAGCGTAGGTGAAGTAGGCACACACCGTCAGTGCTTCTATCACTCTGTAAGCCCTGCCGTCTGGCGGCGGAAGAAGTCATACACACACTGCAGAGTCAGCAGTCAGTAGCTGGGGCGTCTATACCTGTCGGTATGCGGACCTCAGCTGCGGTATCGTGTGCGGTTCAACTATTCTTTATGTGTTTTGGTGATTCAGTATGTTTCAGCTTGCCGTGCCGGTATGCTGCTGAAGGAATGCTGTGCGAGCTCTGCACTAGACTCACTATCAGTGGCAGCTGCATTTGTCCCGGAGTAGACCACAAACGATCTTTGAGCAATCAAACGTGATGCAACATTTATGTCCACCGCCTATAAGCAACTGACGATGATAGCCTAGTACCGGCAGCAGCATGGTTGCAGGCTTCTATAGTCTGCTATTCCAATTTGAGGAACTGCCTCGTTGGGTAGTGAAACATGCTGGTACCATCGGGCTACACTGACTCGAGTATGCAACTATCATTTATGTGGGCTGTTTGTGATGCAAGCACTTACCGGGCAGTCTGACTGACATTGTGTTGTGCTTTTCGGGTGATGCAGGATCAACACCCATCAGTATTTCTGTTGTGATGGCAGTCTCATTCCAGAGGGTGTAGCTTCGCTGCCAATGCAGATGTAATTGCTGTGCTAGTAGCCATGGTCTAGCAGTCATCAATACAATCTCATTGATAGGAGACGTGTTTTTCCTGTGCATCTCCTCGATCTGATGAGCATGTTCTCATTCTCTGCATCATCTGCCCAGATTCTGCTGATTGTGTAATCGATAGCTAGCCGGGTAATAGCCTGATGGGCAGTTGACAAGATTAGTGATTGGCTGGCGTTTGACCCCGAATGGTCTTCCTTGCAGCCGGCGACGTCACGAAGAGCACTGCAGCACTTAGCGAAAGAAATATCCCATGACATTATGAATGTTTACAGTATATACGACATGTGCAATACCTTATATGTTGCCATGCACCCGTACTGGTATAATTAGCTCTACCTGTATATACATATTTATGCTTGTATATGCAGTTGCATGCATACCTGTTATATGCAGATTATCTTAACAGTATATTTCCAATTACATGCATTGGTATATGTATCCATATTCTCTTTAACGAATGCAGGTAAAAAGTTCACAGATTTTTCTGTCAGCCTATCTTGTCATCAGTGGCAAAGCCAATGACCTGCTATCCCAGGACAACAACCTGGGCCCTATTCCTGTGCCCATGCTGTTGCCAACAACGAAATTATGTCTTAATTTCACTTGATGAGCAACTTCCGAGTTTTCTCGAGATAAACACTGCGATTTTGTGCTTTAATTTTTCATTAATTGTGGCTTATCTAGCCCCTACATAAAATATTTGCAGGTCTTGCTCCCTCCAGATAAAAATCCTGGCTTTGCCACTGCCTGGCATGTTACTGATTGCTCAGGATGAGACAATGCAGGGAAAACCGAATTAAACAAGCATTCAGAGCAAAGCGTGTTTTGTGTGCTGGTGTGTGTGTGTGTGTGTGTGTGTGTGTGTGTGTGTGTGTGCGTGCTAGCGAGCGATTTGGCCGAAAGCTTTATCAGCCAACAAACACTAAGAGGTGTTGAATTGAACGTTCACTAGAAATGAGTCTTTCCTGGGCAGTCATCTCAGATGTGTTGGAAGAAAAAAAAGGTTGGCGAACTTCTTGGCAGGCGATTGTCTTGCATTTGATTATACGGTCTCTTTCTCTCTCTCTCTCTCTCTCTCTCTCTCTCTCTCTCTCTCTCTCTCTCTCTCGCGTGCATCCTGCAAATCGTTTGGGCGTACAGTGCAGCCTACATGCTGTGCTTAGTTCGTTTTTGCTCCAACTGTGGGCGTGGCACTGCCGTGATTTTGTCCTGTATGCCCGTTCATTGAGCATGCTACTGGGGTGGGCGTGACCCACCAAAGCAAGGACCGTGCCTTGTAACTAAGCAGAATTGCCGTGTGGGTAATGTGACCCCGTTATCGCGAGCTCTCCTGCTTTCTGCGAGTTTGCTGGCCAGTGCAGAAGCTATTCTCTCCTTTCTCTCTCTCTTCCTTTTGCCTAACAGCTACTGTGCCCGATGCCCTCCACCGACTGAGCGGAAGTTGCCGTTGTTCTCTGGGTCTGATATTGGCTTCTTGGTGAGTCGTGATGGTTCACTAGACAAAGCCGTTGCTTTTCAAAACCTCGATCCCGAGATCGTGGGTTAGAATCCTGTGGCGGGCGATCCTTTATCACCACTGCAAGCAGTGGTTATAGCCTTATAGGCTCCTCTGTCGCTAGACAAAAGAGGCTGTTAAATCAGCTAGTATTTTTTTATGAGTGGTCCAGCAACAGATTTTGTGAAAGGTTAAAGGACAAGACCTGAGGCTAAGGACATGTTATTTATTTTGTTTTAGTTATGAATTGCAGCAGCAGATTTATGCATAGCAAAAGGAGAACAGTCGGCGTAGGGTCTAAAGGGCCCCTCGGTCTTAGCCCAGCGGTAAGGTAGTAGCTATTCACGACCCGGGTTCTGGGTATCAATTTTGCTGTGGGCGATCCTTTATTGCCCACGGCAAGAGTTGATGATAGCCCTCAGGGCTCTTCTGCCGTCATACAAATGATGCTGTCAAATCAGCTAATTATTTTTTATATGCCGAAGAGATCGAGCCATCGACCTCGGTCGTCAATGGCATGCGTGTAGGTACCTCACGTGACGATGCATTGCGTGACGTTGTCTCAAGTCAGTTGCCGGTCATTTGCCCTTGGGCTGAGCATGAACGGTGCCGCAATAAATGAGGCTGTTAAATCAGCTAACCTACTAGTCTTCTTTGACCGGAAGATGAGCTCAAATAAGAGATCACTAGTGGCAGGATTAAATGCAGACATTGATAAGAATTGAGATAGCAGAGTCTTGTGTAGACGTCGCTGAGGTAGAGGAGTCCAGTAAGTTAAGGAGATAGTTGATCGTCATCAGCCCATTGTTGATTGTTTATATGCGACTCTACTTATGTTTTTAGAGAAGCTCAAATTGACCCGCTATGATAGATTGGTATGATCAACAGTAGCTATATGCCAGTTGATGGACAATCAGTTCTGATCTCGCGTATGCTTTCTCTATCTTTCGCTTTTTAGTAGACCTAGCTAGTTTAATATCTTTTGTAAACCAGGGGCAATCTGGCGTGGGCATAAAGTGTGCTTGTCAAAGGAGCAAACTCGTCAAGAACGTCGGCTATTGTCGTGTTGCAACATTGCACCAGTGAGAGCAGGTCGTGGATTGAGCAGGAGTGGCTTGAAAGATATTTTCGGTTGGACAGCATCGATGTCGTGTCTTAAGGTTTCGCGATTTGAATTTAATTCTGAATACCGATGAGGGCATTTACTGCAAACCGAACGAGATTTGCAAGTGTTCAGATACATCGAATTTGGTAATAATTGGGGACTGTACCAGGCAGTTGTCATAGGATATTTGTTCGTTCGATTTCTGGATATGGGTTGCGAGTGGGGTCTGCTCTTGAGCCACAAGAGAAAATAAGTCAATCAGTGCAAGAAATTCAGAACATGAGGCGGTAGTTGAGTCGTCGAAATTGTTTTTAAAATCTCAGAACGACGAGCCCCCGGGGTAATAATAGACCTGATGACCATTGAGTTAGAGGGCTTAAAGGAGAGCACACTATTCGGCAATGCAGGAAATGCTGGACCCCTCCACCCCTCTGATGCTAGGAGTCGGCTTCTTACGAGAGGTTCATAATTCACGAACCCGGACGGCAGCAGCCGCTTTTGGACGACGATGGGGAAAAGCTAATAGGCTTGCACGATCTTACTTAATAGTAAGGTCACTAAGAGTCAGCTCAGCTAAAGTCGCAGCCCTTTCGGGTGCAGTAGCTCAGGCCAGTATTTCTGTGGGTGCGTGGGAGCATGGCGACTGACGATGCAGTCGAGGAAGTGAGTAGCATGGAAGTAGCAGCTAAGGACGGCTAGAAAGGATGTGCCACAGTTGGTAGCAGGAGAATGGAAAATGCGAAAGAATAGTGGAAGTAAGTTCCACAGTGTATGACCTGCAGAGTAAAACCTTCTGTCACCAACGATCTTTAAGCATAGGAATGGAACACCTAATTTATTGTCCACACAGGGTCTGAGGGCACGAGGAAGCTGAAACTGTTGCAGTAGTTCAGCTAGGTATGAAAAAGCCAAGCCGTGGCGAGCCTTGTGGGTAATATATGTGTAATAATGTTGCTCTGTCGATCAACCGCGAGCCATCGCAGCTCCATCAGCAAAGGAGACACGTGGCTGAAGCTCTTGAATTTGTTAACTAGCCATGCAGCCATATTAATCACGAGCTGTAGAAGCTCAATAGATTTTTCGGTAGCCCAGCCAAGAATGGGATTGCATTAGTCCGGCCTAGACAGAACCGGGGGAGCCAGCTAAATTTCTGGCAAGCCACCATGGTAGATTATCTCTAATCTTACACAGCAATTTGACGTGTTGGCTAGCTGCCGAGGCAGTCTTTTTAATGAAATTTTAAAAATTTAAGCTGCAATCAAACACGTCACCGAAAATTCCTTCCTTGCAGTGGAGGTCGCATTGCAGCATCATCACTGTAGCTCAGCCGCATGCTTTGTTCTATGAGTGCTAGTTAGATTTAAGGAAATTTTCGTACATCCAGGATTCAATGTCTGCGACGAAAGCGTTAGGTTTGTTAACCGCTGCAGCAGATTTCGATGGTTTTAAACGACAAACAACGACAAATACAACTGGGTATTGTTAGCATAAAAACGATAGTCGATCCCATGCGTCTGAAGCACCTTTCCCGTAGGCCCGGTATAAATGAAGAATAGCAAAAAGCCGAGAACGAACCCTTGTGGAACTCCACTGGTAACTGTTCTGCTGGATGAGACTTGGCCACTAAACGAATGAGCTGAACACGACAGGATAGGTTCTATTTGAACCACCACATCAGTGCCACGTCTGCCAGATTGATAACAATATTAATAATAATGCACTTGATAAAGCGCCCTCAGAGAACGCAATCTCTTTCTCGGAGCTTCACATTTGCTGCAAGGGAAACGCGATTGACTGGTGAGTAATATCATGCTTGATGAACAACATGAATAACATGGTTAGGGGTGACATGCACAGGTTCAGCATGCAAGTGCGGTTAGTGGCAGCATAGATCCTTGTTCGCAATTTTTCAAGTAGGATCGCTCGATCAATAGAGTCGAACGCAGATGAAAGATCAGGCAGGGCCAGAGCATTAATATTGGCGTCATCGTTGCTTCTTGCGATGTCGTTGGTCACACGGAGGAATTAAATATCAATATAAATTTGTATAGCGTCCTAAGAGAACTTAATCTCTATTCAGGCGCTTCACATATGCCACGAGGCTCTACCCACATCCTCGACCACACCTTAGTCGGAGCACCTTATGAGCCAGTTGGTCTACAGAAAGTAACGTTCGTGTGATTTTTAGCTAGTGCTAGAATGGCGAAGGTGGATTTGTCAACTGTATGCCTGGTCGGCTGAGATTCCCCTCCCCGGTGTCTTGCACTAGCTACTGCCAGCGTATATATGGGCTCTCTTTACCCTGTGAAACTCAAGGGGAGCTGTTTCAGTGGAGTTTTGTTTGAATCCCGACTGAAACTTTTCCCGACAGTTCACTCCCTTTAATGTGTTCAACAAGCTGCTTAGCGACAATTATTTCGAGTATATTCGACAAAAAAGGAAGTAGAGAAACTGGGCGATAGTTTGCTTGGACCTTTGAATCCAAGCCAAGCTTTTTAAGAGTTTATCGAACGACGGCTAATTTACAAGACCTTGGAACAACCCCGCTATCCAGAAAAGCATTAAAAACCTGAGTTATACCCCGACTAAGTTTGTCTGCTAGTGAAGAAATGAGAAGGTTGGTATTGGATCTTCAGGAGATGAGCTCTTTTTGCTAGACTTTCCTAAGGTAGCCACTTCGCTTATAGAAAGCTTGGTGAAGTTAAGGATGGTCAAAGGTTGCTACTTAAAATTTGCTTTAGTCGGAGATGACTTAATGGAAGTACGAATATGTGCAAATTTTTAAATGACTGAAAATTATCGGCCGAATCCCTATTATATCCAGGCAGTGAGACCTCGCAGGGTTGGCAAGCAAATGATTCACAATCTCATAAATTGGTTTTGGGTCTGACTGGCAGGACTTGTTTTTGAGTGATACACTGCATTAATGAGGGTATCGAGGTAGCTGACAGAGTCTGGGTTTAGATCAAGAAGCCCTGCATCACAGACACACGGAATCAAGACTTTACTAGTGGTTTACAACACTGCAGCCAGGCTTGTCTGCTGCGAGCTTCACTGTTGCCACAGTAAAAAACGCTTATCGCCGACCTGCACTGATTCCCAGTCAAGCAGCGAATCGACTTCAAGGTTCTGCCACTCACTTTTAAGTCCCTTCATTCTCTGGCTCCAGCCTACCTATCGGAACTACTCCCTAGCCAGGTTAGGCATCGCACTACCTGCTTTTCTGACTCAAATCGTTTAGCTCAATATCAAACGAATCTGAAATATTTTGGAGACCGCTCCTTTAGTTCGTGTGTTCCCAAAGCCTGGTGCTCCCTCCCGACTGACCGTCACATCTCTTGACTTGACGAAATTTAAAAAGAATGCAAAACGCATCCGTTTCTCGACGCATTTGGTGGGTCCTCGTGATTTGTCCTTTAAGTGCTAACACGTGCTGATGCTGTGCATACGACCATTAACCATTCTATGCATGCCGACACTGTGCATGTTACCAGTAACTGTCCTTCTTCCTTTATAGCATATGTTATAAGCTTAGGAAGAGATACAGTTCTCTGAGGGTGCTAAACAAATGTATTCTTATTAGCTGTTCTCTCTTAAAGCAGTCAGCTTAAACAATTACGGTTTTCAGGGGTACTGGTCATAAGACATCCAGATGCAGATTCGTCAGCAGTAACTCCGAGGGAGGACCATTCTCTATGTAACTACCTATCACTTTCCCCGAGTATTGAGCCGGACGTCAACAAATCTCAAGCTTCGCGAATCCAACCTTCATATCCTGGATGGCCATTTGAAGCCGGCACCAATCCGACTGACTTCCATTTCTCCTCGTGCTCTACTTCACCATGCTTCCATCGTCTGCTTCTTCACCACCGCCAGAACCTAACTGTATTTCCACGTGTACACACATAGTGACTCCTTGCAGCTGGATAGAATAATGTGCTCAACGATCCGACTGCATAACCTCATACATCTTTAAGGAGCTGCCACCTGACCAATCGAGGTGCGTCTGAAATCGTAACCGGTTCTCGTGATTGCATGCCGACCCTGTGCATGTCACCCCTAACCATGCTATTCATTTTGTTTGTTTTTCAAGCATGATTTTACTTACCATTCAATTGCATTTCCCTTTGCAGCAAATGTAAAGCGCCTAGAAAGAGATTGAGTTCTCTGAGGGCGCTTTATCAAGTACATTATCATTATTATTATCGTCAGCAATATCTTAGCGAGATCAGTGAAATGATCAACTCAGACATGGTTTACGACAGAGGTCAGAAAACTCTGTAGCTCAATTTAGTAACTCAAAATTGACAGATATGAAATGTGAAGGTTGCTTTGGGGAAGCTTATAGGTAGCACGCCCAAACAGAAAGACCGGAGGAAAAGCAAAAGAAGGAAAATCAAGTGGTAAGTTGTCGCCTGGGCAGACAACATAATGTCTAGAGTCAAACCGAGTTACAAACATCTAAAAAGAAGTTAAAGCACACATGTTCCTTATAGCATCGTTCTTTGTTGCTGCTTATGCAAGCTGAAATTGTGTATCATAATCAATCGACAGGCTTCTTTCCCAGCATTAGTTCAAGTCCCTAGAAAGTGATTTAGTTCTGTCAAATGCTACATACATGTTTGATTGTTATCATTATTATTAGAGAGCTGTGCATGTTTAAGTTATACCAACCCGATGCAAAAGCTCAAGCACAAAAATATCGAGCAGAGTTCTTATATCTATCAATCACATGCACATCAAGGTTCTTGCCTGCCATAACTAGCACACATCGATACGGTAGCAGCTTAGCACAGCCTATGCACACAGCCTTTTGCATAGTGTGATGCTTGCGACCGTAGTATTGCTCAACTCTGTCCATATCTAGCTCTGCTCACATACAGAACTAGGTGTCACAGCTTTGCAAGCAGTTTACTTGTTATTTGTCATGCAAGCTGAGGAAAGCGATGCTGCCAACTCTGCATAGACGAGTAGGTTCAGAAGCAGTCCTTGGCGCTGTCCTTGGACACCGTCAGCTGACACGAGCCGAGCAGCAGGAGATCGAAGGCAGCACGTTCCAAAGACCTAAGTGAACTGGACCCGCAGGGGAGGGGCCGTGGCAGCATCGGCAATGGCAGCGGCAGTGGTAATCAAGAGGGCCGCAGGACGCTGCGGCCGGCACAACCCCTGCAGGCAAACCTCTGACAGGTCTGCAGGCAAACCTCTGACACACTGCCACTGTGCTAAGGCTCAGCCGTTCGCTGTCGGCCAGTGCGGAGTGCAAGCAGCGGTTCAGTACATCAATGTGATCCACCATGTAAGCAAAGATAATATGTAATTTAATAGGAGGTAGCACGAAAAAAACATTCCGTCAAGGGCTCAGGATCTGAGGACTCAGGGACTCGACGAAGCGCAGCAGCGGCCAACCCAGTGAAAGTGAAGCTGCTGCTCGTTCGTTTGCTCATGCGTTTGCTTCGAATTAATGAAGGAGGCTTGCTGAATGCATGCAGCTCCACGTCCGTCAGCGCACAGAGCACAATGAGCGCTAAGCGAGCGCACACTGCAAACGACAGCTTCGGCCGGTCTTAAACTGTACGCTTTTAAGTAGGCAAATACAAACCACCAGCCGACAGGGCTTGGAGTCAGCTAGAGCATTCTCGGCGTGCTGTCACACCGAAGCAGCGGACCGATGCGGATGAATGCGGCCCTAGCCGGAGAGAGAGATGACGGCCATCGGTAGGCTACACACCACGACGGGCAGGACCGACGAGGGCAGCCCCGGGTGTGAAGCGATGCGAGACGCCACCCACGTGCTAATGCCTATCGGCCTAGCACCTGCCGACAGCTGACCATCGCGTCAGACCAGCCGCGCCGGGCAAGCTACGTGTCAAGCTTCAGCGCACGCGATTATAAATAACTGAATAGTCTAAAGCAGGCGAGAGAGCATCAGAGTGTGCGGAGGCAAGTAGCGTGCAGTCAACTGCCGTCAGCACGTGACGGCAGAGCTGCTGAGGCGTCGCACCAGGTGACGGCCACGCTCCCGGGTGGCGCAAGCGGCTCCCCACAGCCGGCGGCGATGTGACGCCGTGCGAACCCGCGAGGAGCTCGAGCATCGCGACGAACGCAGCGCAAGCTGCGTGAATCAGCACAGGGGGTGGGGTGGCATGGGATAGATATCACACGCGGTTGTCCCTGAGAGAGCAGCTGCGTGCCGCATGATCAGGCTGCCGCTCCTCGCCGGCTCTAGCACCGGTGCTCGTTTGTCGTGCTCACTTAGACGTCATCATGACCTGGGTGATGAAGGTGACGATCGCCGTCGCCGGCTGGTCCAGGTCGGCTTCGGCGAACAGCAGGCATTGGTTTCCGTTCTTCTTAGCAACGAAGCCGAAGATCCTGCAACGAAGGTCGTGAAGACATTCACTCACCGAGCGAGCACGCAAGCACCGATGGCAAGAGGATGACGGCGGCGGCGGCAGCATCAAAAATGCACAGTCAACGGTCATCGGAAGACCGAAGGTGCTCCAAAGCAGCTCCTTGGGGCGGCTCAGAAAGAGTGGCATCGGCATCGTTTGACAGCAAATGAATTTCGACACGCTGTCTCCTTCCAAAGCATAATTTTGGGCAGAACAGCACAGGAACAGCAGCAGCTCATCACGGATGCTGGAACTAATTGAATAGCGTGCCCGGGTAGAGCTATACTTAAGCTGGACAGATCGATGGGAGCATGGCGTCTGGTGGCCAACAAACAGGTCGGTGGGAGAGAGACATAGACAGACTGCACGCTGGCAGGCTTAATGCCCTAAACAAGTAGCAATTTAGTGTACCTGACCCCTAGCAGGCTAGACAGGGGAAACCAGAAACTGCAAGCAAGGCTACGATGGGTGGCTAAACATCGTATGTGTGCAGGCATTGGAATTGCTCCGATCGGGTAATGCGTTAAAGTGCAAAGAAATCTGTCGGAAGCCTTTCTCTCTTAACAGCTTTGCTGGAACCTGTCCATTGGCTAATAACGATAAATATAGTGGACTGATCCATGACCCTGCTAGGTAGGCCACGGCCAAGAGCTATGCATCAGGCGAACTCTCACGTGGGCAAAGGAAAAAGATGGCAAAACATTAATTTTATCCAACGTTAATTGTTTGCTTTCGAAGACACCTGCTGAATTTTGCATGCTACAGCGAGGGGCACTGATACCATGCAGAATGCCTAGATCAGGCACCATTGGTTCAGCTTGCTAAACAACGGCCTGGAGGAATGAGACAGCAAAGCTCAGAATAAGCAAGGTCAACAGAATAAAAGGCAACGGCTCTGACCGGGGCAAGGCCTAGCTCGGCCGGGCTGGTTGGGGTATCTAGCCGACCGCCTGATCAAGCCATTAGCGACAGGCTGGTTATAATTTTGCTTGTTCCCAATTGATGATGTTAAAAACGATCGAACATCAAACATCAGTTCGGCTCGATCTAGGTTAGTGATGGGAGGTTCACTGAGTCGAGTATGTGGAGCACAATAGTTTACCAAAGAAGTCATTGCACAGCCGGTGTATGTATGTATGTATGTATGTATTTATGTATGTATGTATGTATGTATGTATGTATGTATGTATGTATGTATGTATGTATGTATGTATGTATGTATGTATGTATGTATGTATGTATGTATGTATGTATGTATGTATGTATGTATGTATGTATGTATGTATGTATGTATGTATGTATGTATGTATGTATGCTTGAGAGCGAGATCTCCTTTGCTGGCTCGTGATAGCAAGCCCATTTGCAAATGCAAAAATGTAAAAACACAGCATCGAGACGAGACAGACGCCCCCGGCTCTCAGCCATATGGCGGATAATACAAGTATACAAGTGCCCAAAGCTATCAAAGCAAAATCTCCTAGACAACTTAGTCGACAGTTACAACCTTCCCACAATATCCTGTGTTTAGCCTCAATCGAGTTTCGAGGTCAAAGGCAGAGACCTGACCCTGATTCTTCCGAAAGGACACGAGTGAAATGACTCACATAAAGATAGGACTAGCTTCAGAGTGCCAGTTCTTCAAATGGAACTTTTCGCATCTGCTCTCGCTTTTCCGGACAAGCTCCACACGAGTGTCATATCGAAGGCAGACCACTCACTTTGCCTCTTTGATGGTGCTGCCATTTTCCAATGCCTGTGTGAACCGTCTGTCGGCGGGATCAAGACCACAGTAGATGACGCTCTCACGCGGGAAGTGCTGCCGAGTGAACAACCTACGAATAAAGTGAGCATACCCATGTACTTAGTAGCTAGCTCAACATTTGCTAGCAGCTGAACCGCCGAGCTGGTTTAATCTAGCGGTTAAGGTGCTCGCCCCGACCAAGGTCTGACAGAGGTCGTGGGCTCGAGCCCCGAGGCACACGTGAAGCGCCTGAATAGAGATTAAGTTCTCCTGGGGCGCTACATAAATGAATTATATATTATATATAACTGTACACAACTAGCAGTACAGCCGTTAGTCATCCCTGTCACAAATCATGCAAGCGATGCTTGATGCAGTTGTCTTTTGGTAGCAATCCTTATCCAGTTCTCTATACAAGCATACATGCCCGTTTCACAATCATTACTTGTGTCATGGCGTGCATCACAGGGACACAAGTACAAGCGCTCATGTTTACTCCGTTATACAGAGACCTAAGAGAGGTTCACATATACAAAACAATCCCAGGCACATGCACATAATAATAATAATAATGCACTTGATAAAGCGCCCTCTGAGAACTCAATCTCTTTCTAGGTGCTTTACATTTGGTGCAAAGGGAAATGCGATTGAATGGTGAGTATTACCATGCTTGATAAACAACATGAATAACATGGTTAGGGGTGACATGCACAGGGTCAGCATGCAAGTGTGGTTAGTGGCAGCATGCATGTGCACCAACATGCATATAAACAAACATCAAGTCGATTGAACACACTATAAACGCTAAGGAAGATGCACAAAAACGTGCATGCGATCGATCGTACGTACGTACGTACGTATACACAAACACACACATGTGTGTGTGTGCACACACATACATGCATAGAGGCAGGTGAGAGTACCCGAAGGCTCAACTTGAGCAGGTGCAGACTACTTCAAACTACATTTGATGCTAATACCATTGGGCCATGCCTACCAGATAACATGTGCCAATGTAGCCTTAACTGAGAATTTTCTGGCTCAAATGGTGAATGGTCCTCAGAATATCGATGCCCCATGCTGGGCTACATATTGTAATCAATAGGCAAGAGAGAGTTGGAGAAGGTAGATGAGATATCACAAATCCACGGATAAAGTTGGCTGTGGTACCCCTTTTGAAGCACACACAGTTTTTTGCAACATTAAGTAGCTGAAACATGGCAGACTGTACAGCTGATATGGTCATCCAGCATAAGGTAATCTTAGAACATGGTCCGTGCAAAGGTAACAGGAAATGTACTGGCCGAACCTAATTTCAGGGTTTGACTTTCCAATTTCTGAGTAACACTGGGTTTGCATATCACTATTAATTAGGTCATTTTGTCGTTAAATCTGAGAAAGTGCTGTGCAATTCATGTGCTTGCACTTCCATGCTCACTATCAGTCAATCATTGCACTCACAGTCTTGTTTTATGACCCTGAAGATGCAAAGATCAGTGAAATATAAGCTCTAGGCTAACAAACTGATCCAATCAAGATAGGATTCGCATTGTGAAGTCTTATGAGAGGAAAATATTGCATGTCACGAATTAGGTTTGATTGAAATAAGCCACAAACACGAACAAACAGTTCATTGTGGTAGCTTCAGAGGCAAATTCCTGCTTCGACACAGTCACAGTATTTGTACGATTCTCTCCATAGCACCCCAATATTCATCGGATACGCCAGGGATTGTACTCCCAGAAAATCATTTCAGTGATTGACAGTCTATTTTTTGCACGCACAGCCATAGAGGGCATGGTTCGAAGTAATGAAAAATATTAAGGACTCAATAAAGAACAAACTCGGCTTTAGGCACTTTCTGGAAGACAAAGAATCGAGAAACCTAAAATCCAAGGATAAACTTGCTCGGTAAGAATTTCAACTAGTACCTTTAATGCCTGTAGTCTAATATGGCTTAGGAACATAATACACAGTTGTTTTCATCTGTCAGGCATACAAATAACTCCATTACTACAAGCTGAGGAGGCTGTCTCCAATAAAATGGGCCAGTATATTGCCTGTAACCTAAACATGCAGTTTGAGTGTCCCGGTCTAAATAATAATAATAAGAAGAAGAATACATTTGTACAGTGCCCTCTGAGTACTGATTCGCTTTCTAGGCACTTTACATTTGCTGCAAAGGAAACTTGATCGAATGGTTAATGGCAGCATGCTCAATACAAAGCATAACATGATTAGAGGTGACATGCACAGGATCAGCATGCAAATATGGTTAGTAGCAGCACATACAGCACAATGCAG
Source organism: Cristatella mucedo (assembly GCA_009760855.2). Lineage (NCBI taxonomy): Eukaryota > Metazoa > Bryozoa > Phylactolaemata > Cristatellidae > Cristatella > Cristatella mucedo. The sequence continues at coordinate 496,610 of WPIO01000097.1, read as the reverse complement.
CACAATGACCTCGTACTAGTTACTAGATAAGCTCCAGTCAAGCCTACCTACATTCAGCTATGTAACATGGCGAACATTCGGACTGGCAAGATAAGCATACTATAGCCAAGCTGGCAAACGCATTTGTATTTGTGACATCCTGTGTGGACTTCTGTAACCCGTGAGTCGAAATTCTTCCTGCCTGTGCATACAATGCTCGTAGTTGATGCAAAACTCTGCAGCTAGGCTGATCTATCATGAACATAGCAACTTTCACATAAACCACTTCTCTTCGATCTGCACTGGCTCCGCATCAGCAATGCATTACCTTTAAGGTACTGGCACTCACTTGTAGGCCCCTTCATTACTCACTTGTAGGCCCCTTCATTACTTACTTGTAGGCCCCTTCATTCTCTTGCTTCAGCCTACCTAACTGAAACACTTGCTAATCAGGCTTCTCATCGCACCGCCTGTCCTCGCCGGACTCAGGTCGTTTGGTTGTGCCTCCCATAAACATCAAACCCTTTTGAGACCATGCCTTCAATTCCAATGCTACTACAGCGTGGAACTCACTCTGGCCTGGCAGTGCAGCATCCTCTGCACTTGAAAATAAAAAAAAAGCTAAAAACCCACGTGTTCCTTACATCTGTTCGTGAAAACTGTGCTTTGTATGCTGGTGCATGCTGAAAGTGTGCAAGCTATCACTAACAAACCCACTGGCATTGCTTCCTACACAGCATATGCATAAAGCATACAGAAAGAGATTCAGTTTTCTCCATGATTCTATGTTTATTAATTATCACTATAAGCAGAAAAATCAGCAGGACGATTTTTGTTTATAGGCAGGCATCGACATCGCTCATTACTTCGAACCATATCCGGTCTAAATCTACCAGTGTGCAATGTGAAACATTTTTAAACTTCAAAATTACTGAGGGAGAGCCTAGGCCTACCTTGGAAATACATATCTCTGAAGTGCAATACCGGCATGCCTATGAAACCATCGTGCGCAGTGGTGAGAGTCGATGCTGCAAACAACTACCTTCTGAATGATGCGGCTTCGTCAAAAGCAGGAGTTGCAAACCTGAGAAGCAGCCAAAACAGGCTGTTTTTTTCATATCCTGGCTGATTGAAAGCTAAGCTAATTGATATCTCTGTTATTAAATCACAATATGATTTACATCTGATGGAATCGGTTTGATCGCTTTTAGTTGGTTGACTAACCGGCTTAGTTCACGACAGTCTCTTTTTCATGGTGACTGTACATGATCATCTGGTTGAAACACCAGGCTAACCAGACAGTTGGTTTCAAACGGGCGTTTGCGAAGGCTGCACTAGGATGCAATTGCTGAGACTAACGAGACAACGCGGCTATTTCTCTTGCCGTGAGCTCCAAAGCACGTTTGGAGCCTAGCGATGGAAAGAGGCTTGTGGACGACATCATAACGAGCGCCACATACAGGGAGAGTGAGGAGACTACGAATCATTCAAACCTAAGGAACCCCCAACCCCCTATTCTAGATATCGTACAACAGCAGTCACCGCTGCCGGCATACCTCTAGAGTAGGTCATCATGGGCAAGGGCAAGGTTCAGTCCCTCTAGAAAAACTAGCAAAAGATTATGTCATTTAGGGATTTCCCTTCATGCAATGACCTTGCATCTTGTAAAGTCTCAGCTAAAAACGTTTCCGTGATGGTCAATTTTTCCTTTGCCTCAGTGAACTTGTCAGTTTTGCTATTGTTCCAGTGTGTGCTTTGCTTGCATACCTATGCTTGATTCAGTGCATGCTGCTTCTAGCCAAGGTCTTACTAGTCGGTCTTCATACTTCATTTAGCATGTTGGCCTGTGCCTGATACTAGTTTGCTTTTGTAAGCTTGGCATCGTCCATCTCACCAACCCTCGGATATGGATTCTCTAGCAGCGAGCTGAAAAACACGCAGACAGAGATGGCAATTCTCTTTGGATGCCATGTAAGCGTTGCAGTACTACTACCAGTAAAATGACCTACTTCTGATTGTTGTCAGTAACCGTGATGCCTTCGGCAGACACTTTGAAGTTGACAATAGCCGATGTGAACTTGCTTCCTGCAAATGTCTGCTGCACAGCTCTTGATATAGCCTGAGGTCCACTCAAGGCATTCACATCCACTGCATTAAGGTACAGTACATTGCAGGCTGCAAAAAAAGAAGCAGGTTTACGATAAGTCACAACTCCAGCAACTGTGCAAATCACAAGGAACCAGAAGCTAGGCACAGCAGTTTCGAGAGCATCAAACACCAGTCGGTCAACCGGCTATTTCGGTGCAATATGCAAATGCATGCCTGCGGCCTCGATCAATGCATATGCACACAGTCTACTCCGTCTATTGGACCCACCAGGGGTTCGACCAAAATTAATGCATATGGACTTGAGTGGCACTCATAAGCAGACGCTAGTTCACGATTTAGTGCAGGTGGTAAAGTGAAGAACGACTGGAGGATTAAGGAAAGATATAGAACTGAACAATTAGCAAAAAAGTAATTGAAAGCTAAGTTTATACTTAAAATATATAAAGTGTGCTTTCTGTTAGAAGTACCTTGATGTTTTGCTTTAATAATAATAATAATACACTTGATAAAGCACCCTCAGAGAACTCAATCTCTTTCTAGGCGCTTTAAATTTGCTGTAAAGGAAACACCATCGAATGATTAGTAGTGGCATGCTCGATAAACAACAAAAATAACATGGTTAGGGGTGACATGCACAGGGTCGGCATGCAAGTATGGTTAGTGGCAGCATGCAGTGTCAGCATGCATAAACACATAAGGAACAAATCAGAGGGACCCACTAAATAATGTCATAAATAGATGCGTTTTTAATTTCTTTTTATATGTAGTCAAGTCAGGGGATGTCGTGACGCAAGTCGGGAGTGAGTTACAGGCTTTGAGGGCATACGAACTAAAGGCACGATCTCCAAAGGATTTGAGATTTCCACAAAATATACGTAAGCAGTTAGATTCCGAAAAGCAGGTGGTACAATGCTTAGCCTGGTGCAGGAGTAGATCTGATAGGTAGAACATTGGTCACATTTTCTGTTTTCTTGAAGTTTTGCCATAGGTCGCATGCAATATTGTTACAGAATCATCCACAATCTTGGCTTTTGTACCGGCAATTCGTTGCACTGCATTCTTTGTCACTCCAACCTTCCGGGTTAATTTTCGAAGTGGTTTCTTATCAACTACCACCCTGATTACTCCACCTTATCGCTTAACATAAATTCTGTAGGCAGTACTGACTCAGCACAAAATGAAATTTACAAACAGCTTTAAGAGCTGCTTGCAGATTCCTATGTGAGGTACCCACCATGTATGAGGTCACCAAAAGAAGAACTATATTGCAACCAGTTCTGCATTTAAAGATCATCTGTCAAGCACCCATCACAATGCCAAACTCTTACCACTGCTGCAATTTCATATCCTCTCTTTTCTGGCCCGACACTTCAAATCGTGTCTAACTTTCAAGAGTTGTGGCTGCTTTCACATAGAGATGGCCAGTATTAAGCCGTGAATGGACAAACCTTGACCTTCCTAGAGGTAATCAACACAGGAAGGTGAAGAGCCGTGTCGGGCAGCCAGGCTACCCGACACGGCTCTTCAGGTGGCCCAAGGGGGGGGGACGAAGGTCCGCTGGACCGTCTTTCCTATGCCCGTGCGCTGCTGCACCATTTTCGGGCTGTAGCCAGCAAAGCCTGTAGTGACTAAGCAATGCCTGCCTGCTAATACCACCTAACGCTGGCTAAAATCAAACAAGCCAGACTAAGTTTTGTAGTGGGTGAGCACGGCAGACACACAGGAGACCCAAAGCCAGCTGCACCTTTGGACAGGTGATCTGTCCGAGAACAGGTGGTGTTTAGACCAAGTTTGGCAGCCTATAGTTTAAGCCCAGAAACGCCATTGGCAACTGTTCCACAGATAGCCAAGAGAGTAGACTGAAAGAGGGTCAGGTGGTCTGGGGGGAGAACAGTGTCGAACGAAGATACAAAGAAACCACTCAGAAAACTAGACTTTGCACACTACGGCAGCAGCCAGCATCATCCGTCTGTGGCACCGGGCTGCATGCACATGCCAAGGCGCAGCGTGGCAGAGCAGCAGAGCGGCGATGCACCCACCACCACAACAAAGACCTCCTCCTCCCCCCCCGGCTGACCAGGGGAGCTAACCTGCTCCGCCACGCAGAAGCTCAGCGTGTTCATTGCTGGACGCCGTCAAGTCGAGCCCAGACACGCCGTGCTGCAGGCCGTCCACGCGGTCGGCATCCACCAGGTTGAACGAGACGGTGTGCTTGAGCTTGTCTGCAAGTACACGACGGACGGGTCCACTGAGCTGGCCAGATAGAAAATCGGCTCAGACACTGTGCCGCAGCGCGCCTAGGAGTGCACTGCAGCACCACAGCCGGCGGGCAGCAGCGCCGCAGCCGGCGGGCAGAGGCACAAGAATCGCTTGCGCCTCACCTGGATCGGGAAGAACGAGCTTGACGGGCAGCGCCAGAGGTGTCACCGTGTGCTGGTAGATGAGCGACGCCAGGCTGCCTACGGAGCAGGCACACGGGACAGACACGGTCAAAGGCATCAAGTCAGCCTCTTGCATGCCCGCCTGAACCATTCCCAGCAAGCAGGAGGGGGCGCCGCTAATAGGAGCCGAGGGTATTGGCGGCACCACCAGTAAGCGGCGGCGTTGCGCAGGCCAGTCTATGTAGCTGGCCTGAACCGGAAACTCTCGGGCACACGAGGGCACTCGGGTGGTGGCGGTGGGTCGGGTCGGGTCGGACGCCCGGCTGCATTCGACATGTGGCTGCTTCTTGCCCCACTCTGCCGAGCACCTGGCCGAGCTCGGTGGCATCGTACGACAGGTGGCGCTACGAGCCACCGCCCAGGCAGCCAGCAGCTACTCACTGAACGTCGGCTCGTTGGGGCAGCCCTTCAGGCGCACTCCCTTCGGCGTTGGCTCGATGAGGAAGAATCGCACGTACTCGGACAGGGCATCGGCTCCGCTCCGGACGGTCACGTTGGTGGGCAGCTGAGCGAACTTGACGGCCAGACCAAAGGCGCCGGGGAATGAGTTGCTGTCGCGGACGACGAACGTTCCGGGCGCCGCATCACGCAGCATCGCGATGGCTGCAGAAAGGGAGCAGCGAGGTGCCCGCACGCCACAGTGGATGCATCAGTCTCGCTCGCGCCGCGATCGGCTGTGCTCGGCTTGGCGGGGGAGGGCAAAGCCGCCGAGCCGCACCTTCGTCACGCGTTATGTTAGGCTTGTACCAGAACTTGGACATATCCTTCACATATCTAGCAGCCGCCTGAGCCTGGTCGCTGCTGGTGGCGAACACATTCTCTACAAAGAAGCGCACAGACCTTGCCGCTGAAGCTAGGCGGCCGAGCGGAGTGCATCAGCGAGAGCTCTCTCTCTCTCTCTCTCTCTCTCTCTTCTTCCCCTTCGTCCTGCCGGCGCTGTCCATCGCTACCACCGCCACCACAACCCATCAATTGTTGCCGCCAACCCAGCGCTCTGCCATCTCCTCATTGGCTATCCACAGCAAGACACAACAAGGCTTCGACGGTCCGCGGGTGTGCACAATCTCGACTCAACTGTCCGCTCACCCGACACGACCGAGCCGATGCTGCCTCGGCGCGAGCCCCCGCCGTAGTGGCCGCCTCGTCCGGCAGCGTTGCCCTGCAGAGTCGCGTAGCCGCCTCCGCCTGCCACGCTCCCGCTGGTCTGCCAGCCGTCCACGGTAGCATCGCCCAGCTGCTGGTTGTACCTTTGCAGAGAAAAGTCGAAAGCTGCGGTCAGGCCGCCCGGCTGCAGCCCAGCTTGTGCACCACACACCGGTGCACATTGTAACATCTTTATATATATATATATATATATATATATATATATATATCATATATAAATTATAACTATAACATTACGGGGATGGGGGCAACGTCCGAAGAGTGAAGCAGACAGCCGATGCCACCGGGCCACGCCTCCTGGTCGGGCTCCGGCCAGGGCAATGAACAGAATTGTGTCACCACCAATCGCTGCCTGCTCGAGATGGTGGTAGCTTAGCACAGCAGCTGCACTGGCTGACCGTTCAGCCCTGCACCACCAGATTCACGGGGCCTGTAAGGTGCCCAGTCAGTTGTACGAGGCTCGCTTTCTACAATGCAGCCCTCTGGCCCTCGGGCTGTCTCTGGCCTATTTCAGCTGCCTGGCTGCAGCCAACAACGTGGCTACTGCAGAAAGTCGCAGGGATCGCTAGCTAGATACCTAACACACTGCTCTGACCTCTGCTCATGTCGAGAGTGTAGGCGATGCTAAAACACTGCTGCTTAGCCCGAGCTCAGGTGGAAACAAGTTGCCAACACACAGTTGCTTGTTGCTCAGTTGCTTCGATGAGCTTTCATCTTTGTAGTGCATGGCGACTCTCGTCCAACAAACAAAAATGCTTTTTAACAGAATCACGGCAGCCCTCGCTTGTCTTTTGCTATCTGATGCCTTGCTCGAGTTCAGGACAAGCTGGGGCTCATTTTGTCAGCCGGCTTCCGGTGGGATTTCCTCATCTTATGGGAACCGATGAGCAGCTGATAGACGTGACCTACTCTTCTAGCGAAACGACGTTAGCACCCTAACTGCACAGAAGGCTATAAAAGCGTTTAGGTAATTTAACAGCCTCATTTGCATAGCGGCAGAAGAGCCTTCACGGCTGTCACATCGGCTCGCAGTGGGCAATCAAGGGAACGCGTACTGTACGACTATCGAACTTACGACATCTACTCTCCAACTGCCGACTATGGCACATCTTTTTCAGCGGTCCTGAACTGCTACTTCTATGCTACTAACTACCTCAACTGCTCTCCTGACTCTGCTATGCTTCCCACTTTCTCTTTGTTGCGTGAGACGAAGTCTGTTGGCTACCGAATGCGTACCAAAAGCCGCTTAGGCTGTGAGTGCGCTATACAAAACTCTCCTGCGTAACACCCACATGGTCTTTATGACTTTGTGGAGTTACTGATGGAGATACAACCTAGGTCGTGAAGAGCAAGCACCTTATCCCCCAGGGGTAATAGTGCTAAATGTGCCCAGCTGTCAGACAGATGTGAGAAAGGTTTGCCATTTTGGAATCGGTTACATCTCATTCTCACGTGAATGCTGCAGAGATCCTAACATAACGGTGGTGACGAAAGAGCAGCAGAAATTCGGGCGCTGCCCATGCCACGGGGTAGGGGGATAAGAGCTGCAAAATTGCCACTCCGGTGGGACAGCAGCTGGAGCTACTTGGTTTTTGGGACCAGCGATCTAACCACGGATCTGCTGAGGGTATCAGGGCAGTTTCCACTGTTCGAAAGACTCGGATTTAAAATGCTCTCTGGATTTATAGGCCATTTACAGTTGTATGTGTCCGAGCCTGACCTCCACGTTACCAGAGCGCACGCATGTGGTCCACATGCGAAATTTTTAGGTGAGAATACCCACGATTTTGCTGTGAACTGATCGCAAAGAGTCCTTAACCAAACAGACGTGGAAACGAAATTAAAAACACGAAACCCGAAGGATGCTTGCTAGGGGGACTATGAGCTAAAAATATCAACACTCGGCAAGACACGAACCCGAAGCAACTTTTGGTTTCCCCGAACCAGCCATCATAGCAAAGCTGTATGCACCTTCATAAGGCCTGGCACCGGAACAGCATAGCCATCGAAATAAATAATATTTAAGCAGTCGGAATGAGTATCTCAACTGCCACTAGGAAAAATTGTCAACACAAGGCAAAATGAGGTCACAGTGAAATGAGAAAGAGAGAGAAGAGAGCCAATTGAACGGAGTGAGGCTTGGGTGATGTCAGAACATATGAAGCTCTACTAAGTGGCTGCATCAAAATCCATTGATATTCATTTGCAAGTGGTCAGTCGCAGAAGACTTAGCAAAGAGAAATTGGTGCTCTGTTCACAACTCACCCTGATTGGCTCTGGCTAGATAGGGTATTGTACTTATACTGTGACTGCTGTCGCTGTTGCTGCAAGGTGTCAGATCCGAAGCCTCTAGCTGAAGTAGGCTGTGGCGGCAATGTCCCATACGGTCCACCACTGGGACCCCACTGACCGGCGCTCTGCGCGTACTCTTGGCGCTGCCGATATGACTGCTGCTGTTGTTGCTGCTGCTGCTGTGTTAGGCCATAGTTGCTGCCCATAGTTCCGGTGGAGAAACTGCACATAGGAATAGAACAAATTTAGTTAAAGCACCGAAGATGAACAGCATGTCACTGCACCTCACATGCACCAAAGTCAACTGAGTGAAGGTAAGTGTCACTGGCTGTATGCTCGTGCACACAGGAGCATACAAAGGTATAAGCCTTCTGGATTATCACCTAGTGATAAGAGCATACTTGGCTAATTTCGATTTGTGCATGCATCTCACAGCATAAAATCAATGCCCACACTTCCACTCATAGGAAGCAGAGCTGTGTAAGCAATGCCACATAAGAGCACGAAACATCAAGTACAATAACTGACTGACTGGTCCTCACAGAAAACGTTGTTGAGAAAGTGCCGACTGATGCCTACAATTGTTTGCTACAAGTAAGCAAGAGACAGTGATTGGTAGCAGCCATCTATGCCAAGCACATACAGGACATATCGACCTTGGGTGCATTAGAATTGTATAACCTTAGCAATCCAATGTGCCAATAGAAAGACGGTATAACTTACACTTGGAGCTTGTTATGCTCAAGCATGCTTGCACTCTAGACGATGACAAGACTGGCACCCGGTTTGGCCCAGGGGTAAGGTGCTCATCTTTAACGGCAAAGATCATGGGCTAAAGCACTTCGGCATAAGTAAAGTACCTGGATAGAGATTAAGTTCTCTTAGGTCGCTATATAAATGAATATATATATATATATATATATATATATATATATGTCATAAAGAGCCAATGCACGCACACTGGCTGTCTATTGAAGTGCACTACTACCAGCCTGAGGATGCAAACTGATTATTGTATATTTCCACGGCAACAACAAGACTGAGTACACTGTAGTAAACATGCTGGATCACGACTGGGTATTACAGTTGCAGAAGACCACAACAAATGCATATATTAAATACGAAATTGTACGGATTCATGCCTTTGCCACTCCTGCTGCTGCATCTCTGGAGTACTAGTCTGCCATTTCCTTACAGAAAATTATATCCTCATTTTCTGCAGATTCAGATTGCAGTGGTTAGAATGATTAAGAACAACGCAACCAGAATGCCTGTACCAGTTCCTCTTCTGCACTCATTACCGGACACATTGTTAGCCCAGCCATGGCTTATGTCTAGCTCTATAAAAATTGTCGGCATGCCATTCAAATCGGCATTTGCTCGACCCATACACGTAAAGGCTTCGACCAGACTCCGAGGTTCTGGCAAACTATCGACCCAGACTCTCATGCTCCTTTTTAGCCAAGGGTTCTTGAAAATTTATCACGAAGCATTTCTCGGAGCACATATAAAAATGACGGCATAGCTTAGGACATATTACAGGATAATTTCAGCTGGCAGGTTCGGTCGAGGCAACCCTATTCTACTGACGCACAGTGTGACCGGCGATATCACCGGTATCAATAATTCAGAGTATAGTAAATAGTAGTCTCGTGCAACACCACAGTGATCACGGCCGTAATGTGTTGAAATTAAGATGACAGACTTCGTCATCAAGGGATTGATGAGCAGCACTTGGTTTGGTTCTGGAGCTGGTTTCGTCTAGCGGTTAAGGTGCTCGCCCCGACCAAGGTCTGACTGAGGTCGTGGGCTCGAGCCCCGAGGCATATGTGAAGCGCCTGAATAGAGATTAAGTTCTCTTGGGGCGCTATACAAATGAATTATATTATTATTAACATTATCCTGTACTTAATTTCTTTTGTATTGCTTCTTATGCTTTTCACATGGTAATGCAAATGTCAGCCATAATAAAGCTCATGGGCAAGCCTGCCCTCAAGCTGGTCTTGAAGATCTTCAGGGAGCTAGCCTACAGAACATGCTCCGGCACAAGCAAGCACTCGAGAGAACACGAACAGTCCTAATGACGATACAATGGAACTGCTACTCATAGGACACCCCAAGGATGTTGCTGGACTATAAGACCTTGCTCTTCGCATAGGTGATGCTGTTGTGCGAACGTCATCGCGTGCTAGGAATGTAGGTGTCGTCTTTGACAGATGCCTAAATTTTTAAAGATGCATTAGGAAAACTGACTCTACAGCTAGCCATCCCGTCCCATCACTATCTAAGATTAAGGACAGTCTGCCACGGTGGCTTGCAAAAAATTTAACTAGCTCCCCGGTTCTCTCTGGCTAGATTATTGCAATTCCATTTTGGCTGGCTATCAAAATAAGCCAATAGGCCACTGCAGCTGATGATGAATACGGCTGCAAGGCTAGTTTGTAAATCTCAAAGGTTTGACCATGTGTCTCCTTTGCTCAAAGTGTTTAGATTGCTTCCGGTAGATCAACAGATACAGAACAAAGTTCTTACGTTGACGCACAAGGCCCACCGTGCCTTAGCTCCTTCATACCTAGCTGAACTGCTGCACCAGTTTCAGCATCATCGTGCCCTCAGGTCATGTATGGATAATCAATTAGCTATTCCATTCCTCTGCTGGGAAGACCGTTGGTGACAGAAGCTTTTGCTCTGCATGTCCCAGACTGTGGATCTCACTCCCACAACTCTTACGAAACGACATCTACTTTCCTGCTGCCAATTGTGGCAGATCCTTTCCAGCCGTCCTGAGCTGCTACTTCCATGATAATCACTACGTCAATTGCCCTGCTGACTCAGCTATGCTTCTTGCTTTTTCTTTGTTGCATGAGATCAAGTCTGTTGGCTATCAAATGTGTAAAAACTCTCACGAGTAACACCCACAAGTCTTTGTGGCTTTGTAGAGTTGCACGCAAAGATACATAACATGGGCCTAAAAGTGAAAGAACAATTTCAAGGGTTTTTAACTCAGGCGTATGATGCTCACACTCATCAAACCAGATTATGGGCTCGAGTCATGCAGCAGGCAATCAATTATTGCTGGCTGCAAGCCTCTTTGCCACAGGGTTTTAGCACGGTGGTAAGATGATCTGTGTCATATGGAAACAAAACCGCAGTGTTCTGACTATTATTGTGGAAATGGCAGCTGTACCACAGTTCATCGTGGGACCCAAATGTTTGCGCTCAAAACATCGACACCCTATCTCGGAACAGTACTAGCTGGAGATTACCTTCAAATAATCTCACACAATCTGAGCATCTAATTAAAACATAGAATAACATTATTAGGCTATATTAACTCATTGTATACAACCATACCATTTCAAATATATTTAAAGGCTGGCATACACTATATTGTGATGCAAGTTATATTATGTATGCATTTTCTCTAATAAAATACTCTAATTATGAATATCGATTTAAACAAGCATTCCTTAAAATTGCTTTTTGCACACTTTTGTAGGCACGATTCTGTCCTGCTCGCTTATGTCGTTGCATGCTTTTCTCGGGATACCCCAAATTGGTCCACACGGCTTCTGGAGCTCCAGACAGAAATATACTCACTTGTATGCATGGTATAAACATGTGAGTAGGTGCACACATGCAAATCAGTAGCAGCAAAACAATCGAAACGTGGGTCCAGATCACGAAGATATTGAGAAACACCAGCAGTAAAAGCACAAGCAGAGGAGAATATATGTAAACATACAAGAAATGTAAGGTTGCAATGTTTTAGGAAAGTGATGGTAATTCCACACATCCCATAAATAAACTGACCTGGTTGCATACTCAATCCAGGCAGCTCTAACGTTAATCACTGGGATAACCAACAACATCAAGGTAAAAGATCTTTGAAACAGCAAACCATGGCTGGTCATAAAGCATCTCATTGTAAAATCTTTTTTTTTTGAGAACTTACGGTGCGTAGCTGGGAGACGTGCTACCGATGGGGGGAGGTCCTGGAGGAGGCACGCCTGAAGGCATGTCACCATAGCCACTGCTGCCACCACTGGCTTGTCGGTAAGTGTTGTGCATGCTGCGAGATTCCATCGTCTGTGAGTAGCCAGGCTGGCTTCCCACGTGATCTGAAAATCCAGACGGCTCTGCAAACCCTAGCAAAGATAAGATTGGCTCATTTTTACAAAAGATTGAGCAGTTCAAAAACGTCTATGGCAAGCTACATGCACGCAAGAGGGCATGAGAGGAGCTCCTGTCATCTCCAACATCCTCCTAGGACATTCCTCGGGCATAGGCAAATGTCCATTGCCTGTGAACTGCAATGGGACAGAACTTTTGATGGCGATCTGGGCAAGCAAAAAACCAAGTGCTGCAAAGCCAGCACGTGACACGACAGGAGGCACGAGGCAATGATGAATGATAATGCTCAGACCAATACCGGCTGCACTGACTGTTGGCATTTCAGCAACACACAGACTGCAATCACTATACAAGAGGCCAGCACTAATTGCTGGTTAGTCATGAACGTCGAGCCAGATCCATGCTAAATATGTTGACAATGTAGGTGTTACCTATAACCATATTATGCTTGTTGACATTTTGTGCATGTTAACACTAACCATTTGATCAGGCTTACTTAACAGCATATGTAAAGTGCCTAGAAAGAGATTAAGTTCTCTGAGGCAATATACAAATGTATTATTATTATTATTAAATACAGTCCTACTACCGACATCGACGTCATAAGGGCTGGTGCAGCCAGCAGGGGCTTGATATTTGGCTATCTTGACACATTGTTCAACATTGCAATGCCCTTGGTTCTTCGCCCAGGAGGTAAGGCTCTTGCTCTTCACGACCCAAATCGTGGGTTCAAATCCTGCAGTGAACGATTAGCTATGTTCCACTTCAGGCAGTGGTGACAACTGTGAAGGCTCTTTTGCAGTCCATCTTCTCTCTTCTTCATAAATGAGGCTGTTTAATCAGCGTACAATAAAAAATTCGTTTTGAAACCGATGCAGGTTTCTCGCTGGCAGTTAATACGTCATTCAAAAGTGAGCATATTCAACCGATGGGGTGCAGGTTTAAGCTAAAATCGAAGCAAACTGACGATCCGGTGGAATTTGGACTAAATACAAGAATCATGCCTGGCTCATTCTTTGGCATTTAAATGGCTTAGATAATAATACTATTAATAATAGTACATTTTTTATACCCCTTACAGAACTAAGTCTCTTGCTATGCACTTTGTGCCTCATGGACAGCAAGCAAATAAACTGGTAACGGACAGCAGCACACATAATTTCAGTAAGCATTAACACGGCCAGAGCAAATGCTGTGAGAAAAAAGTAAGTTTTCGGCTTCCTTTGAATGACGTAAATGGTTGTCTTGGTATTAGTCGGTGGAGCTTCCATGTTTTTAGGAACCTATGAACTAAAGGAATGGCTTTTACACAATTTTAGGTTGCTTAGAGGCACACCCAAAGCGCCTGGTTCAGATGAGCAGGCTGTACGAGGAGAAGCCTGAAAACTAAATATATTAGGTAGGTAGGCCGGTGCAAATGAATGAAGGAAACTGGTACTGAGTGGCAGGTCCTTGAGATCGATGCGCTGCTTGACGAGGAGCCAGCGCAAGTCAAAGAGAAGTGGTGCCACGTGGCAATTGCGATGTTCATGAATGACAAACCCAGTTTTTGCCAAAGCTACAAGCATCTTTATTGCACTGGCAGATACGCTTGATCGAGCAAGTTAGAGAAGTCTCGATGAGACGTCACAAATCCATGAACTAATTTGGCTGACCTCTGGTGAGCCGTAATGGCTCACTAGGTAAGGCGGTTGCTTTTCATGACCTCGGCCCCGAGGTCTTGAGTTCGAATCCTGCGGTGAGCTATCCTTTATCGCCACTGCAAGCGGCAGTGATAGCCGTAAAGGCTCTTCTGTCGCTATACAAAAAGAGACTGTTAAATCAGCTAGTATTTTTTTTATCTGAGCAAGATCAAATTACTGAAACACGATGTAGCTGAACATAGGCAGCCTTGACTGCAGTGCTGATGCTAGGACTGTCAACAACTATCAAGTTCATTTAAATTGAGAAAGTGAGCAGCCATGCAAGCTCGGATGCTGCCGATACAAGCTTTGAGGTAGTTGAGAGAATTTGAGATGCCAACAGACAGGGAAGGATCAAAGCAAATGCACAGCCGTATGTCATCCACACAGAAATTAAGACATAGATTGGGCTAGATGATTACAGCGGCCAGAGAGAGGTTATACATTATTAAAGGAATGGGATCAAGAACAGATGCCCAAAGTATCCCATACCTCGAAGGCTCCATGGCTGACAGGCGGCTGCTTAAATACGCTTTGAAATTCCCCTATCACATCACTGCAGTGGATGCCAATGGATGAACAGGAGAAAAGATGAGCAATCGAAAGAGGACTTGGCAATCAGTGGTGTCAAGTTCTTAGTTACATGCCATTAAAGCACGTGCATCCATACCTAGCACCTCAACAACGGCAGCAGTGGCAGAGCCTGGGGAGGGAACGGTGGGGCAGCTCCCTATTCCTATTGCCCCGTGACCACCGACAAAGAAGAAATTTCATCTTAAGACCACCCAATGAGCAACTGGCGAGTTCGTGTCGAGTAAACACTATGAATTTTTGCTACATTTTTTGATTAATTGCTGGTCTAGCCCTGCCCACCTAAACATCTTAAGTCTTGCCCCTACATACAAATTTTACAGGTCTTGCTCCCAGATGAAAATCCTGGCTCTGCCACTGACCGGCAAACTCTGCAGCTCCTGTTATGTAAGCTGTGTAAAGCTTGGAGTCTATTAAACAAGTTACTATTACCATATTTATTACTAACTTAAATACAAAACTACCAAATGGATGATTCCTTATGACTTTCGATTAATGCTTTACATATTTCATCAGCTGCTATTTACTGTCCACTACGTAATTTTACCGTGCCATTTTACCCACAGTTGCAGCAGCAGCATATGTGCCTACCGGACTAGCCAGGATAGGATTGGGGGATCATTGCAATTACAACTTGGACCTTTGCTTCCCTTACCTCAACAAGCATATTTCCGGCAAACTATACGACAGGAGCAGTAAAAAGAAACAGCCTAGAGGTAAGGGGCTGGCATTTTGAAACCCAGGTCGTGGGTTCCAGTTCTTCAGTAGGGAATGCTTTTGTTGCCCACTGCAAGTGGTAGTGACAGCTGCCAAGGCTCCTCTATCACTATACAGCATAAATAAGGCTGCCGAATCAGCTGGCCTTCGCTTTTTACTGTGCTAAACAAATTTGGAAAAAGGGCACGGAGAATTAGAGTACTGACTGATTTGATGAATGATGATGATGTTGTGATGATATACGACAAGCAGATTTTCGGCAATCTGTAGTGGAGTGGTCAAGATGCGTCAGCATCACATGCTAAGCCGGGGTAGTGGCTAGAAGGAAAACTTTGACCGGATGATAGCTACTATAATAATAATAATGCACTTGATAAAGCGCCCTCAGAGAACTCAATCTCTCTCTAGGCGCCTTAAATTTGCTGCAAAGGGAAATGCAATTGAATGGTGAGTAAAATCATGCTTGACAAACAAACAAAATGAATAACATGGTTAGGGGTGACATGCACAGGGTCAGCATGCAAATGTGGTTAGTGGCAGCATGCACAGTGTCAGCACGCATAAGTACACCAAGGACGAATCACAGGGACCCACTAAATGCTGTCCTAAATAGGTGTGTTTTTAAATTCTTTTTAAATGTGGTCAGGTCAGGGGATGTTCTGACACAGGTCGGAAGGGAGTTCCAGGCTTTGGGAGCATACGAACTAAATGCAGTGCAGTTCCGCGAAGGAGCCAACGACCACTTATTTGTACCACCGCGTCGACTCACATGCTCTGGTCTGAAGTGCGTGTGAGGCACTGCCAGCACCACCATCTCCATAGCAGCACACACACACACACACACACACACACACACACACACACACACACACACACACACACACACACACACACACACACACACACACACACACACTAGTGGGCAGGTACGCCAGCTAAACGTGGACTCACGTGCAGGCAGCTGCTGGTGTCCGAAGCCATTCACGGCGGCGGGCCCGGGGAGCACTCCGCCATCGGAGAGCTCACGTCTCAGAGTGCCAGCATTATTGTAGACAAAGCTGTGGGCGCCCTGACTCTTCATGGTGCCGAATGCCCTCGGATCTGCAAAGGGCCAGGGCAGCCGAAAATGGCAGCGAGCACCTGTCTGCACGACGGCCACGATCGAGCATCCAGTCACGACAGCACCTCCGAGTCGGACAGGCGCACAACACGTGCTACAAGGACAGCACAACTTCAGCAGTGACTCAAGCAAACAGCAGCACTGCCTGTCAGATCGGTAATGGCTGGAGGGTAATCAAGAAAATATGCTACCGTCTTGCTTCGAGGGGATGCAGAAGCCGGGCTTGCATGTCGAAACTCTGCCCAGCAGCTGCTAGGGGAGGCAGCTGCATAGAGATCACAGGCAGATCACTGACAGCCCAGTTGTTGGGCACACAACATACATCAACGACATTACTGCTGAGATTCCCCTAAGCAGCAGTGCAGAATGCATCCGGATTCTCAGCAAACGTTGACATGCTGAATCGAGCCGTGTCGATTTTTTAAAGGTGAAGAATGGAATTAAGGGTCAACGTTAAAAAAATGCAGAACAAATTTGATTTGTCTAAAGTCGTATATTTGTTTAGGGTACCTTTCAAGAGACAAGCACTTTACAAATTGGATCGGAAGTTTTGAGAATTTCCAAATAAAGAAAAAATGATTATGCAAACCATGTCTAACCCGGAAGTAAACCGAAAGCGACATCTTTTGTACAAATAACAAAATCACCAATCTCTGTACCAAATGGGACTTGTGTCCCAACTTGCTGAACCTTGGTACATCGAGGTATATATTTAGTTGCAGCTTATTCAGGTGCATCTGGTGATTTTTAAACAGCTTCATTTACAGTGTGGCTTAATGCTTTGTAAATAGCTTAATAAATGTAAATAGCTTAATGCCTTGTAAGTTCCATAACTTGGCCAATACTACACGGATCAACCTGGAATTTGAAATATGAGTTGAACTCTGTTTGTAAATCACTGCAGCAGTTTATTTCTGACTTCGGTAGGATAAGTATTGCTACACATGTCATTAAACGTCATGGAGCATAATATTCTGCAATCATAGATGGTCAAAAAGAGTGGCAGAAAGAATGCTGCTTCCCACGAGCATAATGATGCACAAGTCTTGTGGATGCACAAACGGCAGCTATAAAATTTTCCAAGTGACAAGATGCTGGGCCTCATGCTGCCGGATCTGGAGTGTGCCTTTGCTATTGACATCACAACCCTATAGTTACGAACGAAGGGAAAGCCTGTTTTACATACAGATTAAGCAAAAATCTGCAAGCAACAGGGAGTGGAGAACCTGCCGTAGGCCCACACGTGAGCATGCACACACACTAAGTGGTCGCCAGGCGATGCTGGACCACAGCAATGCACACAAAGCAAAGACTGAGTGCAACGGGAAGACACTTCAAAGAGGTAGCAAAGCAAAGAACAGACCGGGCAGAAAGGGCACACCGGAATAAGGCAAACTCACACAATGCAGCAGGAAAGCAAAGCATATCACTGCAGGTTACGACGATTGATACTATGAAAAGCAATTATTTAGGCTAAAACATAAAGACAACAATTTATATACAACATTAAAGTGATTTCGGAAGCGGTATCATAGGAGTCATGTGGCCAAATGAATGCAATAACAAAGACGAGCGATTCATGGTAATGAGCAGCCCTAGATGCATAAAGAACTTTGAGAAAGCACAAAAGGACCGTCAAAGCGACTGGAGATGAGAGATGATAGTGGCGACCGACTGGAGAAGAAAGCGCAGATAACAATTAGACCGAGGTAGATAGACCGACGTAGACATAGAGCCAGAGAGAGAGAGAGAGAGAGAGAGAGAGAGAGAGAGAGAGAGAGAGAGAGAGAGAGAGAGAGAGAGAGAGAGAGAGAGAGAGAGAGAGAGAGAGCAAGAGATATGGGGAGATATAGAAAGAGGGAAAGAGAAAAGTAAGCACAAACACTGAGGTCATAAGATGGCATTGGTATGCCGACGTTCATTGGTGATGAGCTAGTGCACGAAAGCACATAGCCACAAGGCTGAGAATGCAACTGCTGGCCCAAAAAGCAGACGAAAAAACTCAGGGCGATCCCAGCACAATTAGCTCAGGATGAGGCCATGTGATATGGTTTGCATAAGTATGCACAGTGAGAGGGGCTAGCTGTAAAGTAACATGAAACTCCAAATTGCGGAACAGTATTGAGTGAACCACGACTCGTGTATATGGCAAGGGAAAATCTTGCACTGCAATAAGAAACGGCTCACACAACTAACAGAAAACGTGGCTGAATATGAAAACAAACAAGCCAGCTACGAAGTAAGTACGTCGAGAAAAGTAAGAACTGAATGGGAAGCCGGCTAGATGCAGACAGCATTATGAGAAATAGATAGCAGCAAACTGGCTGCTATCTTCGACGAAGTCGAACCGTGCGGGTGGCTCATCACTGGGCAAACGGCATGCAGCTCAAACGTAAGCAGCCAACCAGTGCCAAGACATGATGAGCGTGCAGTGGTCGGCTCACGGCAGTAGCAGCAGCCGGGTGCGGCTCACTCTTATCCAAGCAGGCCACGCCCACGGGAACGAACGCCATACTTTCTTCTTCATCTGGATAGTACGTGGGCGTCATAGGCACGGCACCGCTGCCGGAGCGTGGCAACGTCGATGGTGAAATGCCACTGCCACTCTCCAGATTCTGTATGCCGACCGGCCGGAAGGCCAGCACTTCGTCCTCCTCCTCGGGTCCCAGTGCGGTGGAGGCGCTTGCAGCAGCCACTCTCGGAGGTCGAGGAGGAGGTCTTGCATCCGTGGCAGGCGTATTGGCCGTCTGTGCAGGAGGCTGGAATAAGCCACGCGAGACGACGTCGTGAGCAGATCTGCTCACTCATGAAAGCAGTTGGCATGCTTACTCTGCACACGGCACTTGCTGACTGCTGATTGCAAATGAAAAGACACATTGCCCAAGTGTCTACCACAAGCCGACACAAGGTAGCAAACCGCTAGCCACGCAGGCAGCCATCATTTCGGAGTTTGCCGGGCAGGCAACCGTCACCGAAAAGATGGGCCGGCAGGCCTGACACCAATTCTTCACCAGTGAAGGTAGTGCATCACTACCCCTACAAGTCAATAACTGGCAGCTCCTGCAGATTTAGTGGATGCACACGGGACATATCTCACCAGCATGGAGGCAGCAGACGTGGTGGACTGGGCCTTGTCGAGCAGCTTTTTGTCGAGTGTGCGCAGCCTCTCCTCGAGCTCGGCTATCCGTTTTTGCTGCTCTAAAAGCGCAAGATAGGCAGGGGTGAAATCTGCACACGGCTTAGTGCATAGGTATACGGCAAAAAGTGCAGCAGGATTACTGCCAATCGAAAGACGACATCTTGAGTCACCTAAGGTCACTTGCGAATACTGAACGAAAGACACTTTTTAGGATCGCCTGATGATCATCATATCTACTAATTAAAGTGAGAAAGTCCATCATTCCATCATGCGGCAAGATGGTGCAGCGTTGTCAGCAATGACTCGGCGAAGCTCACATGTTCACAGGCAGTGAGCTCTTGTATCATAGATTGTCTGAACCGTGAACGATGCATGCTCAAAGAGACAGTGACAGCAGAAGGTATTGAGAAAAGACGATGAAAAGGACGATGGAAAGAAGAAGGTATTGAGGAGGAGATGCTAGGAAGTAGATGAGGAAGAGAGTGGCTGCTACACACACAGATAAGTATGCAGGAGAGAGAGAGAGGAGAGAGAGAGAGAGAGAGAGAGAGAGAGAGAGAGAGAGAGAGAGAGAGAGAAAGAGTCAACATTGCAGTCCTATCATGCACGGGCATGCTAAGGTTAATCAGTGACGTGTTAGATCTCAGGCATATCTGGGAAGGCAAGTAGCCATACGGCTGAGAATGCAGCTGCTGGCACAAAGTAGGCCACACAAAGTAGACGCAGCAATCACTTCGACGACCGTTTACTGTTTTAGTGACAGCAGCAGTACACAACTACAACAAAACTCAGGCTGCTCAGGCTGCCCACAAGGTTGGCGAGGCACAGCAGCATGAAGCACTATTTCTTGGTTAGCCAAAGTGCAGATTAGGAAGATTCATTGGTTCAGAATTCTTGCAGGATCATCTACCATCTTGCCGGAGAAAATGCAACAAAGGGAGCTGTTTACTGCTTATGGCGATGGTGTGTAGACAGTTCGATGCTAGTTTTTTATCCCAGAGCAGGTCTACGAGCAAGCGGTAATACTCTGCTGTCTTCGGTTGACAGCCTGGAGCGTTAAGCTAAGCTGCCAGGTAACCTGAAGGCTGTCACTGCGAAGATGAAGAAAAGGCTACATTCACTTACAAACGCCACGAATCTGGTGCATGGGCCGACAGCAAGTGAAGCAGAGAGGACAGAGCAGAAAGAGGAAGCAAGAGTAACCGCCGTGTACATTATAGCCGAGTGTCAAGACAAAGACGGGTGACTAATGAAAAAACAGCCACATGCTAGGTATGTAAGATGCTAATTGACTGAGAAATCAAGAGCAATTGTTAAAAAACCGAGCCTAAAGCCATACGATCTCACTAACAAGCAAAGTGAAACGTTAATTTGCCCGAAATAGTAGTTAACTAACAGCCTGTAGAACACAAAACCAGGAAAATAAAAAAATCTCATAGGGAACAAACATGTCAGCTCAAAGGTAATGAAAGCTTATGCTGCTGAGAAGAACGATCAAGGCTAACAGCCAGTATGGTGGCACTGGAAGCATCCTGGTGAAACAAGCATGTAGAAATCGAAACTAAGCACGATGAGCAAGATACCGAATCAACTGACATAGCTAATATACTATACTAGAAGACGACCGCAATGAACTCTTCTTCTTATGTAAAAAACCCAGCACACGAACCAGCACAACGCGACACTTCGATCTGCATGCAGGCTTGTATTGCGGCATTCCAAAGCATAACACTCATCAAAGTACGAATCACTAGTAAACAGAAACTGCTCTACATCAGAAATTTAAAACAACTGAAGAGGAAACAGTAAAAATGGAAGATGTACCAGGCATAAAAAATTATGCTAATACTAACTACCGTGCCACCAGTTGCATGAATAATCCTGAGAAATAATGCGTAGCATGACAGCATGGCTTCGGCGGAATGGTCTGATGGCACGAGTTGGGTTTAGTTTTGCATTTGATATCAAGCGTGTTAGACATTTGCATGCTCTAGTTCCACACACACTCACGCACAAGTGTGCTAGCGACTGGTTACCTTCCATCTGCTTTCGTACTTCCGGATCTATATAAAAAGACAATGAGGAGACATCGGCATTACACGGCATAACCCCAAACACAGTAACTACAAGTATGTGGTGTGGCCTTACCAGTCGGCACTAGCTAAATGAGTAAACTTCGGTCACAGCAGTTAAAACTAATATAAGAACAAACAACATTTACGATAAGCCCTATCGAGTCAGTGTCAGTTGAGTGAACCTCAATGAAGCAGAAGCATGCATGTACGGCCAGAGCAGATAAGAGCCTGGAACGATGCAGTTGAAAAACTCGGCTAGATGATCCAGTTGGTCATACAGCAAAGAAGCAAAACGACTAGTCTGTACAGACAAATAAACCATTTCAGCTTTGCCTATCGGGGAGTTAGTTGATGTTTTCCATCGGTATCACCAAGCCTGTGAAGTGTTCCATGACTAGTAGCCACTCTGCAAAGTCTCAAAGACTCGAGTGATAGCGACACTGATGATCTTTTCGTTGGCGCATCCGAAGCAGCACTCGATGTGCTAGGCACCCGAGGCTGCAACCAGCCTGGGGGGGGGGGGTAAGTGATGGGTGGGCAGCACATAGCTGGTTAGACAGCCGGACGATAGCTTGCAGTGGACCGAGTTCACTGGTCTGGAGTGTGCATCATGAAGTCCGCCGAGGCTGGCACAGCCAAGTTGGGAGCTGGTTGTACAAAACCTCATAACGACGATGACTGATTAGTCCTAGGACCAGCAATGCTCTTGCACTGGCTAACAATATAGAGTCGTGCAAGAGGACTCAATTTTTTTAGCTGCACTGATTAGCCCTTTGTTTTAGTACTGATTTAAACTAAGCAATGCCAATGCCAACTATGATTAACTGCAATAAGCAGGCAAAGCCCAACCGGCAATAGTAATGTAAAGAGTGAGATAGAGATGATGCAGACCAGCTGCAGGTAGCCGGATTCAGTCGCAGAGGCAGCAGAACCATGGTACAGACGACATGAATGAAGAATGCAATGAATAGTGAATGAAGACAGGCCAGCTGGAGGGGGCCAATGCCCTGTGGGGACTGTACTCATCACGAGGCTGGTCAGGGCTAATAGGACTTCTGAGTCTTAGCCCAAGGGTAAGGTACTTGGTCTTCGCGACCCAGGCTATGGGTCACTAACCACATTTGCATGCTGACCCTGTGCATGTCACCCCTAACCATGTTATTCATGTTGTTTATCAAGCATCATATTACACACCATTCAATTGCATTTCCATTTGCGGCGAATGTAAAGCGCTTAGAAAGAGATTGAGTTCTCTGAGGGTGCTTTATCTAGTGCATTATTATTATTATTATTATTATTATTATCATTATTATTATGGGTCGGATTCCTGTCCTGTAGTGGTCGACCCCCTATTGCGAGTAGAGGTGATTGCCGTTAAGGCTCTTCTGTGGCTATATCAATCAAGCTAAATTTGCTGAACTTTAAACCTTTCTGACAGAAGTGCAACACAAGCACATTGGTCTTGCGATGGCTCCCGAGCCAGCCAACCTCAATGAGTGCACTATATTTCTACAATGGCAGCATGGTGGACTATGGCCAGCTTTATACAGTCATTTCGTTTAGTTTCCATCTCTCTGATACACGGATATGCACACATTGACATCTTGCAGGTGCTCTCTCATACACTAGAAAACAAATAGCACACATAACAAGAAAACGTACAAATAAGGCATACATATATATACACTGCCTTTGGTTGAGTGGCATACAGCAAACTCTGCAGTACCTTTCCGTACCCTGTATGCAATAAGTGAGCTGAAAATACACCTTTCGAAAATAATGCTATGGCATACCATGATACACTTGAAGCAGAGGAAACCAAGACAAACACAACACGTTCACTTAGGGTCACTAGTGGTAACAGAAATGTTTCTCACCTTCGGCTGCACTGTCGGCTGACCCGTGAAAATTGTAGTGTGCACTTACAGTCTTGTTCACGTTTGTAACAGTTTTCTTACTCGAAGCTGCCTGCTGCTGATCGCGGGCTTGTGGAGCTTGATCTTTGGGTGTGATCATAACCGTGTATGCTACGGGTTGCTGCTGCACGATAACTTCATGCTCTGACGTGAACGATGGCCCGGTGGCCACAACTGGGCTCTTGGTAATGGGTTTGTCGAAGCGCACCTCGCTGACAACGGATGGCTTGCTTTGTGGTTGCTCGACATCAGCACGCTGTTGCTGAAAACCCGATCGATTCAGCAACTTTTGTTGCTGCTGCTCAAGCCAAGATTTTCCGCTGCCGTCGACAGTCATGGAAGTTTCGTAGGACTGAGATGGCTGGGCCGAAGCCGATGGAACACTGCGGTAAGAAGTTTTTTGAATTGAAAGATTCTCTGTAACGTTCGGAGCCTTGTAAAGCCGTCGCTCGATCGTTGTTGTCGAGCCATCTGAATTGATAAACTGACGACGTTCCTTGTCATATGCAGACCCAGACCCTGCGGCTCCTTGCATGGATGCAGCCGGTGTGTCACCTAGCAAGTCGCTCAAGATTTTGTCAAGATCATTCTGTTCTGATTCTGCAAAGCAATGTTATGGAAACATTAATGACTTATGGCACACAAAAATATATACACACACACAGATTAACTCACACCTACTTTGCACATGCACAAAGGGTCTAGATTTACAGCTCAGGCAGCCTTTTCACGACGTTCAAAGCTACTGTAGCTTTTTCCAAAAGTTTGTGTACAGCATATTTTCTCAAAATATGGTTATAGTTTCAATTAGATGTGCTTACAGCTTACGTGCAAATATACATTATCAAATGTTAACTTTGGCTATAAGTCGGGCAGGTACGTTGGGCTACCTGTGCAGCCAGCCAACTTAAAAGGAAACTCACACACACATACGTGCGCATACACACACACACACACACACACACACACACACACACACACACACACACACACACACACACAGACACACGTGTGCATACACATACATATGCACACTAACAACATCATACCAATATTTTAAGTCTCCTGGTCTCCACTTTGTAGGAGATCGTCCTGGTCGACCGAATCTTGACCTAGCCTGTTGCACTCCCAAGCTCATATAGAATGAGGAGTTGTTATACAAGCTAAACAGTCAAGAAGTGGTGGCAAGCACCAAGCAAATACATGACTGAGTTTGAGCTAACGTTGCCAGCACACTCATTAGCTCATGAAAGACAAGGAGCCAGTAAGACTGGAAAGAGTTAATCCTTGATAGAACGGTTTTCTATGATAAGCAGCGCTTTCCCACCTGTTTAAGAATTCGCGCTGGCAGCAAAATTGATCAAATTCGTGATCGTGGTGGTCGCAGGCAACTTAGTCCTTAACTGAAGCCACCATGCTATCTTTGTCATGAGGTTCCTGCAATGCTTACCCACGAACAAAATAAATCATCTGAACATATAATAAGATGCGTGCCTTTGATGACCGAGGTCGTGGGCTCGAGCCCTGCGGCATATGTGAAACGCCTGGACTGAGATTAAGTTATGTTAGATAGCTATCCAAATGAATTATATCTATTTAAAAAAATGCTACATCATAATAGTTCATGTTGTATCTACTGCCCTGCAATGATTTGCATCACAAACATGGGGTGGAATAACCAGCACATGTTGAATTCATGACGGTTCAGTGTCAAGTGTCACCACCATAAATGGTAAGTTTTCTGCCTAATTCGAATCCATGACCTCAGGTAGCTAATCCGTGACCTCAGGTAGCTAATCCGTGATGCTCGGTTCTTTCCCAGCGATGACACGATGACGGGGCACGTCAACCAAATTGCACCACTTCTTGCTAACCCGCACTGGTTGCCCATGAGTAACATATCAACTTCAAGGTTTTGTCACTCACTCGTTGTCCATTCCAGTCTCTTGCTCTAGCCTACACAGCAGAACTACTTCCCAATCATGCAAAGCATGTACCACCCCAGTCTTCTGACAAAAGTCGTCGGCTGTGCTTCGAACGACCCTTAAATTGTCAGGAGACCGTGCCTTCAGCTGGCATGCTCTTAAAGCATGGAACTCACTCTCGGTTGACGTAACGACACTTGAAAAGTATCCAAAAAGCACCGGTTCATCACAGCATCAGCTGCGTCCGTAGGAATCGCCCCCTCTATGCTTATGCTTGCTGATGCTGTGAATGACATCCCTAACCAATTGACATGCTTCTTTTGCATCGTATGTAAAGTGCCTAAAAAGAGATTTGGTGCTCTTTCGGTGCTAAACAAATGACATTATTACCAGTATTATTATCATGCCTGCAGCAGCTTCCTCAGAAACCAAGTCAGCCCCTGACGGAGTGGCTCTAAATGCTACACAATGCTAGTGCCCACTGTCAGCACACTATCACCAACGCTGCAGCAACTATACAACAGATGCATATGGGGAAGAACGTGGAATAACAAGACCGGTTGCTGAAGCTTGGTGGGTAAGACAAAAAATCCGGGTCAAATGCATAGGCGATCTGGAGATAGTTTTATATTGTTTCGAGCTTAGAAGTCCACATGAGGACGGGTAGAGAACACCAAAATATGCTGTCTCCACCTGAGAACTACATCACATTATTGAGTAAAGATACACCCTCTTGGCGGAGAGAGTTCACATTGTGTATCTCTTGGCTGAGACAGATCGTTTACAGATCGTTTGATCGATCGTTTTCACTTCTAACCCCCCAGAATGAGTCAGTCAAGAGAGAGCCTTGCCCCGTACACTAGCAAGCGCTCCGAGTCGAGACTTGCTAGAACTTGAAGCTACATCATCAGTTGTACTGTAAAGAGCAAGGATTGGTGGCTGTCAGGAATAATCTTAACCTAGCTGGCCGGGTTTGAGGAATAGGAGGACTTCTGAGACAGCTGACCAATCGGAAACAGAACCCAAACAGCAGCATGGACGGCTCTTCATATATATATATATATATATATATATATATATATATATATATATATATATATATATATATATATATATATATATATATATATATATATATATATATATATATATATATATATATATATATATATCATTTATATAGCGCCCCAAGAGAACTTAATCTCTATTCAGGCGCTTCACATATGCCTCGGGGCTCGAGCCCACGACCTCAGCCAGACCTTATCCGCTGGACCAAACCAGCTCGGCGAATTATTATAAATTCATAGATGCTTTGCGTGGGTAGACGAGGCTGTCGGACAGAAAAAGTTCAGAATACAGAAATTTATAAATACAGAAAGTTGCTCAGAGAAGGATGGCCTCTAAATTTTCGACGACCGGTATACAAACATATATATGTATGCAGCAGGCAGATAGGTGTCCGTAGATAGCCTCTGCTCCATTTCCATTTGCCGCTAAAGGAGAAACTTTCCGACCTCCGTACCTTTAGGATCCATTTAGCTACCGAATGAGGGCAATTGTACAAGCCACAGCTCGACAAAGAGGCCAGTTACGACTCCAACTGTTACACATTGTATACATGTTACACATGGCTGGTTCGGCTCTAGTTTGCACTGGAGACAAGTTTACGGATGTCTCCACTCCGAATATTCACCAGCGCAGACACAGCTTTAAGGTAACTTCGGGAACACAGGAGCGCACGTAACCAGGAAAGCTAAAGGCAAGTAAAATGGCACCGAATGCACGGCTGCCATTGGCTTCGTTAGGAGGCAGCTGTGGGGCTGATCCAAGCCCCAGATTGGTAAAGCATGCTGAGAGGCAAGCTTGCTAATGGAACAAATGAAGGACACGATTCAAGCTAATTGCTTATTATCTCCCTTACGCAAACTTCTGCAGCCAGCTTTATTAATGCCACTTGCGCAGCAATGCAGATCTTTGAAGGTGATGGGCTGCAATCAGTTGGTGCTGGCTAACCGATAAGGAGCTCACTGCTGAAGCAGGCCGATGGGGCATCGGATGGTGGCTGAAGATCCACTCAGCACCTAGCCCTATGGCTTCTTGCCATATATGGTAACAGAAATGAAGCTGTGGCAGGCATTGCTCCCCTTGCAATCCAGTGAGTCTGGCAAAACCCGGGAGAAGATGACACCTCCCGCCAGCTTTCGTTGCACAGCCCAGTCCTTTTCATGATGCATTGCACAAGCCAGCATAAGCAGAGCAGGAAGGTACAAACAACCAAAACCAGGCGCGAACACCGACTCACCAGCACCTGTCGACATGCTTGCAGCAGTGGTGGTGGCGGGGTGGGGGTGGGGGCAGCAGAAGTGGCACGTGACACCAACGACTGACAGTCACCTATGCGCATTTGATTGTAATATTCGAGATCGACTTGCTCAGGAGTAGCAAGCTCATCGCAAGAAGGTGGAAGTTCCTCAAAACAATGCAATAATATATAACATAATTCATTTGTATAACGCCCTGAGAGAATTTAATCTCTTTTAAGATGCTTCACATATGCCACGGTGCTCGAGCCCACGACCTCGGTCATCAAATACATTCCCCTACACCTCGATCATTAAAGGCAAGCACCTTAACTACAGGGCCAAACCAGCGCAAGAGAGCCTCGGGTGCTCTGTCATCCCAATAATATTAGTAATAATAATAACAACGACTAATTTAACAGCCCCTTTGTATAGCGACAGAAGATAGCCTTGATGGCTATCACCATCGCTTGCAGTAGCAATAAAGGATTGCCCAAACACGATTCAAACCCAGGACTTCGGGGCCGAGATCGTGAAAAGCCACTGCCTTACCTAGTGTGCAGTCTTAATGTGGTGAAATATCGGGTCGGACTTGGGTCCAAATGACGATAAAATGAACTCCAACTGCAGAACCGCAACCGAGGTCTGCATTTTTAGTCGGCCTTACAGTCGAGAGAGTGGCATGTTGAACTTGGAAGTCTGACTGCATTTTATTCACAAGACTTTGCACACAGAGAATACCATCATGTCTTCTCTCTTTCTAACCGGAATTATGGAACTCCTTAACCTCAATTGGTCAGAACTTTCACGACTGTGTCTGTCTGTCTGTCTCAATTGGTCAGAACTTTTACGACTGTGTCTGTCTGTCTCACTCAGTCAGTCAGTCACTCACTCACTCACTCACTCACTCTCTCTCTCTCTCTCTCTCTCTCTCTCTCTCTCTCTCTCTCTCTCTCTCTCTCTCACTCTTGCTCGCTCCAGGCTTGCAACTGTAGCCCAGCTTTAGGAGGGCCACAAAATGCCAAGTTAGTTCAAAATATGGTCCCTAAAATCAGTGCATTCAGTCCAGGGTCCACTTTGTTAAAGAGTTGCAGTGGCTCTCAATCGAGCATCTGTATGCCAACCACTGCAATGTCTTTCTACTAGATGCCCCATTCTATTGCTTAAAGACTGGCAATACAATCTTCTGCTCGATAAGGGGGCAGCAACACTTGCACAATACGTGTGCAAGTATTTCGCACCGATGTTGTCTGCTCTCCGGGTGCTACTTCTGACGTTTTCTCTCCATCCATCAATCGTAGCTTCAATACCAATTTGCTTCGCCTGTCCTCTAGCCAGTAACTTGTTAATCTTTCTTAGCTGTTCAAGCAGCAGCATCGGGAGCATTAAATAAAGCTCTCTGGCATTAACATGACGGCACATTATCCAGATCTACATACTGCTAGCCAGGCTCAAACGCTTCAGTCACAAACAGGTCTCTTTCGTGCATTGGTGTGAAGTGGTAGGCTGACTTGACTATCACTCATGCACACGCAGGTTTTGATTCATGCAGTTAGATTCGGCTCAACGAGTGCAAGATGGTAACACATGCCGGCGCCACCTGGACATCATCGGTCGGTGGGATTGTGGCAGGCAGGAGCATTGCCAAACAGAGAGAGAGAGAGAGAGAGAGAGAGAGAGAGAGAGAGAGAGAGAGAGAGAGAGAGAGAGAGAGAGAGAGAGAGAGAGAGAGAGAGAGAGCATGTAGTGCTGCCACGTGCCTGCATCAGCTCTGGGTGCATTCAGCCACACACGCACGCAAGCACGCACACACACATTTCTGGCCTCACTGAAAAACTGCCACTAGGCAGTGAAGAGGAAAGCACAATTAGTGGCAGACCGGTCCAGTGGTTGCTTCACGTGAGGGTCCACCAGTCATCGGTATGCAGGGGTGCTTGGTATACAATCGCCCACACAGCAAGCATCGGTTCTCCACCACTATTAGCCCTACCAGTAGCCAAGTTGAAATAATTAGGGCCAACTAAACTGGTAAGCTGGTTAAAGGGCAAATGCTGAGGCATACTGATGCCAAGACCACCATCCGCTTTGCCGCCTCTGCGCATGCATGGATAAAAACGCATGCACACAGGTTCGTTGCACTGACGGTGATGCAGCAACCAGATAATCAAGCAGCTGTAGGTGAAGCAAGTTTACACTATATGCCTCTTATAAGCTGCTAGAACAACTGACAGGATCGTAGCTGCAACGCCTAGGGTCACAATTCCTCGAGACCAACGCACCGATCCTAGCAATAATTGGCTGGGCATCCAACAAGCTCACCAAGGAATCCATTGCCGGATACACAGCCCGGCCAGCGATTCCACCTTAATCATTATTTTTAAATGCAGTATTAAGCAAATAAACAGGCATCTATACATGTACAGCAAGGTGTGCTAGGAGTAGTTCAAAGACCTGCGCTTTGACCGCTAGGCATCGGAAGTGCAATCTTATGGAGCTGCCAAGCAGACAGGCTGGCCTTTACCTTCATTATGTTGCATCAAAGAAACTGCCGGCTGAGTCTGTTCATAAACTGGGACTGATGACCGAGCCAGGGCACTGTTTTCAGATAGCTTGGATAAGTTCAGGCAGGCGCAAGTGTGTGTGTGTGTGTGTGTGAGCGCTCGCGTGGTAGTGATTAAATGTGCACATCCACAGAGTCTCGGTTGTTAGCTTTGCGTTTGGCCGCTGCTCAAATTTTGCTCTGGTTTATTGCAGCATCTGCAAGTCAGTCAGGCAGTGTCATCCAAAGCCGTCGGCTCGATCGGCTTCTGGCCAGGCCAGGCCATAAACATAGCCCAGGTCGGGGAAGAGGTGGGTGGGGGCTAATGACTGGTTGACCAGCAGCAGCCTCGAGCTTCGGGGGGGGGGGGGGACAATGGCAGGAATCCTCTTCCTTTTTCTTTCACTTCTTAATTACATTTAACAAACACAAACACACACATACGAGCTCGAACTTTCGACGAACCCTTACCGATTTGTTCGAGACTCGTTTGAGTCTACTATGGCAGAGAAAAGCACATGTTATCGAGCTCACTTCCCAGTTTATCGCTAGCCAGGCAAATTGTTCGGCTAACAACCGAGAATGAGGCTCCTCGACTGACAGGAACACGGTTGACAACTACACAGGAAATGGTGGGACCGGGTGGGCAGGCTTCGGAGGCCGGACGGCAGCTCTGTCGGCTGCTGCTGCACTGGCTGCCTGATCCTCCCCCCCCCCCCCCCCCCCGATCATTGTCCAAATGCTTCTCAGCCACCCCTGATGCATCAAGCTCACAGTGCTGTGCCCCAGCAAATAATAATAATAATAAGAAGAATAACACGCGAGAGCTCGCTGGCTGTGCACCTCACCGAGTCAAGTCAATTACACTCCACTCCCGGAAGTACTGGTCACGGCACGGAAGACAATGCTGCACCATCTTACCGTGTGATGGAAGGGCGGACTTCCTCACTTTAATTAGTAGAGATTTGTAGCTTCAATAGCCATGCTTTCTCTCAATGGTAACAGCCTCGATCAGGCATGCACGCTCGCACGGGTGGGAAGCCAGCGGGTGCTGTGTGCCCCCAATGCATGTTCGAAGCCTGGCTGCAGAAGCAAGACTCCTGTAGGTGGAGGTGGGGGGGGGGCGTTCGTACGTGCATTTTGCCATACAAGTGGCACTCAGGATGGGTAATTGAAGGGCAAACATGCCAGCTGGTTTGTCATGCCGACGCGACAAACGCATGTGCTACTGTGAAAAAGCTACGCGAATGCCGGGCTTGCAGCACTGCCGTCGGTGCTGCAAGCGCAGGAACAGCTGTAATTGCAAGCATCATCACCACCGAGGCGAATGACTCTTGCATGCCAGGTGGTCTGCATAGAGGAAGCAGGTTGCCAAAGGGCGAGAAAAGCGTTCAATTTGAAAGCTAGTGAGGCCTACCTGAATCCTCAACACCGACAAG
This sequence comes from Cristatella mucedo, assembly GCA_009760855.2. NCBI lineage: Eukaryota > Metazoa > Bryozoa > Phylactolaemata > Cristatellidae > Cristatella > Cristatella mucedo. The sequence continues at coordinate 465,048 of WPIO01000097.1, read as the reverse complement.
GAACCATGGGCACGTCATTTTTCTTTTCTTGCAGCGGACAGCTAACAAGAAGCGAGCAAGCGTGCACCGCCATGGCTTAATCCGCCACAGTGTCGAGCACTATAGAAAATGGAGTGTGTAAGAGCAGTCCCGTCGTCACGTCCGTTGCTGAATGCTCGTCATGGCCACCAACCAAGCGTGCCATAAGCTCGGGCTCGGACTCTCGAAGGATACTTGGAGGTGGGGGCATTTGAGATGCTTGCAGCTCCCAGCCCCCGGTCAGACACGAAGGCAACAAGAAGATGCCAACGAGGTCGGGGTACGGCAGGAGATTGTGAGCCCAAGTCAAGCGCATAGATCAGCACACGGAGAGCATGCACCACTGAGTGCGCATGCATGTTAAATTTGGTCTGTCACTGGTAACAGTGGAAGTCACTTGACCGACAACACCCCGATACAAGTAGTTAAATAACCGAGAGGTTTTTTAACGCTTTCCTCACCGCACCCATGCAATTGCGACGGCACTGAATGAACAAATCTTGACGAGAACGCGAGTTACCAGTAAGCATCTGTATAAGAGCACAGCATCTCTTTGCTATACAATAAACCGTGGAGTTTTGAGGCAAGTGTAGTCGCGGGTCTGGCAGCCAGTGCCGAAGACCCTTCAGTGATTGAGTGAGGCGAGGAAAGCCACGCACGCCCAACTGGGGCATCTGTGTCTGCCAGTAATGCAGCTCCGAGGTTTGGCCCCACGAGCATAGAACGACCCATCGCCCGGTCGACTGACATATATGGCAGAGGGCACAACCAACTATTTAATAATAATAGTAGTAGTTATGAGTCATTTCTATTTCGCCCTAAGAGGGAACTAAATCTCTCTCTAGACACTCTAACTATGCATATTAACAATGCTCATGCGCTTGAGTTACTTGAAGCACAGCATTCGCTCGAAACAGCTTCACTAACTGCTTGTGCCAGGACCTTAGCTCAAGCGAGCACTGTTCGATAGCCTTACAGAAGCCCTAGCCTGACAGGCAGAAGAAGAACGAGTAGTAGCAGTAGTAGCAGCACCGAAGCCAAACGTCAAAGTACACACCTTCCTGCCGGGACGACTGCACACTAATCGTTCACAATGCACCGTGCTGCGAACAGCTACTAGAGCACTTTAGACCGCAGAATCAAAGATCAAGCAACCCACGTTGTAACAAAAAAGAGCCATCATCATCAATCAGCGTGCTCAAGAATGTCACACACACGACTAGACAAAAGCTGACACACGTGCCCATGCCAGCCTTGTCGGAAGGAGTTTGTGGCCACCGTGACCGAGTTTCGACGTTCGGTAAAAACGCAGGATAATCAGCCATTTCACTCAGCTTGTGACGTCAGCGACAAATTAACCACTATTGCAAAGGCCGAGGCGCAGCCGAGGTATAACACACTTTTTCGTCGATGGCTCGCTCACATGGCTGAATCCCACAGGGAAAAGCGCTGCCACTGTCTCCGATCGGTTGGGACGCACGAACATGCACGCTGCAAGCATACACACCTGGAATCTGAGATGCCTGTCTTGCACCTGCCGTCGCCGGTGCAGTGCCAGAGCCATTCGCGTAGCTCGAGCTCTTTGCATAGGACGACGAGCTGCTTGACACTGCAGAAGAAGACACAGAGGACGCGCCCGGCGTGTGGGCAGGTGCGGCGGCACTCCGCACTGGGCCCGTGACGCCACTGCCCGGCAGCGGCGACGGTATCGAATAGCTCCTCTCCACTCTGACCACGGGCGCTGCCGACACGCCTCTGTCACTCGAGCCGCTCGGGCTGGTGCTCACCACCGGACTCGGGGTCATGGCCACTGAGCTAGAGAAGCCCGGCTGCGACACCGACGGGACGGCAGAGGTGGCTGCAGCTGCAGCAGCGGACCTGGCTAGAAAGCCCTTGTTAGTCGGAGACAGCTGCTCACGCAGAGCTGTCTTGGCGGTTGGACTTGGCGGAATTATCGTGATATCAACGTTGCCACGAGACGAGACATTGGTCACGCCAAAGCCGCTGCCTGAAGCAGACGAAGACAAAAAGCGGCCCGCTGGCGAGCATGCCCAGCTCATTCGGCAGACGTCCCAGCCAGCCCGACAGCCATATAGCCAGCAACAGCAGCCCAGTCAGCGCAAAGCCAGCTGCAACAGCAGAGGTCGGCAGGCAGGCAGGCAGGCAGGCAGGCAGGCAGGCAGGCAGGCAAGCATGGCCGAAACAAGCCAACCGACATCGAATCCGGGCTGGGGCTGCAGCCGGGCCAGCCACCGCGTGCGCACCAACGCGCCGCTGCCACGGCCACCAGGCCTGCAGCCGGCGGTGAAGCAGGATCGGCCAAGTGTAGCAGTCTGCTGGCCGGCCGGCTCCGGCAGACCAAGCAGGTCCACATGCGCCGGCCAAGCTGCTGGCGGACACACGGTTTCTCGCAACTGACTCGTCCAAGTGCTGGCGATGCAGACCAGCGCAGTCTCACACTGACAGACGTCTCGGTGCGAAAGGGTGCGCTGGCGCAAAGCAGCGAGCGCAGCGCTTGGTGGCAGGCACTCCTTCCTTGTTGCTTGTTGGTGCCAAGGGGGTGGTGGCTGAGGGAGAGGAGGGCAGGGTGGTTGGTTCCCAGCTACACAGCCCCCAATGAGTCTCAGGCAGCAACCAGCTAAAAAAAATTAGTTCATTTATATAGCACCCCAAGAGAACTTAATCACTATTCAGGCGCTTCACACATGCCTCGGGGCTCGAGCCCGAGACCTCGGTCAGACCTTGGTCGGGGCAAGCGCCTTAACCACTGGACCAAACCAGCTCGGCTAAGAGCTAAGGCCACCTGCCTGCCTCTTCCACTCCCCCCCCCCCCCGTCCATCCGCCCTGATTGCTGCACTGGTTTGGCCCAGTGGTTAACGTGCTCGGCCGACCAAGATCTGGCTGAGTTCGTGAGCTTGAGCCTCAAATGTGCGTGTGTACATACGCACGCACACGCACACATGGCTAGTCGTGTAGAAAGAAGCGAAGCAGAGCGGGAGGCCTGGCCTGGCAACAGCCTGGCACGAGGCCGGAGCTCGGCCGCAGGGCAGCTAGAGCTCGGTGCGCCGCCGAGCCATTTCTGCAGCAGCATCAGGCGTTGAGCAGGATGCTGCTGCAGCCTTTGGCAGACAGCACAGCCTCAGCCACTAGCCCCTCCCTTTCTCTTGGCCGAAGCCTGGCGGCGAGAAGAAGCATGTGTCCATTCTTTTTATAAAGTACGGGGAGCCAGAAAGAGTACTGCCGCCATCAAGATCCGTGCCTACAGACAGGCGTCAACCTGCAGACCGGTTGCAGCCCGGGTAGTCTCAAGAGATAGCGACGGGTTTTGAGGCGTTGAGGAAAAAGAAATCTGTCGGTGCAGTCGTGTCGATGTAGCTGTTTCGAAAGCAAACGAATCGAGCACGCTGGCTCGACCGAGTCTCTGAGTGCACTACGCTCCAGACTATCTCACAAGGGGGACGTGGGGGACCACGAGCACGAATGTGCAATGCAAGTCAACAAACAGCCTGGGAACGCATTGTTGCAGCCTCAGGAACCCATGCATCATGTGCCACAATGTGCACTCATCCGGCGGCCAGTCCGATGTGATGCTTCCTCCACGGAGCCATAGCAAGAGTGAAGCCACGAGCAGACGACTGGCATCCACGGCAACGAGGAACATAATGCATCAATCGTTACTCACTAAACAGTTAGATTGCACGACCGAACGACAGCTTCACATAGCTCCCCCACACGTTTCAGAAAGCAGCAGGGGATTGCTGAAGAACATACGAACGAACACACATGCTCATACACATGGCTGCATACATGGCTACACACATGGCTACAAGCTGAACGGAGCATCTGGCCTATGCCGACTAGGCTATGCATATTCCCTCCTTGCAGCAGCTAGACAGCATCGCAGCCCAGTGTGGCGCTCGTTGGGTGCTGACCCAGGTAGCTCTGCCTCCCTCAAAAGGCAACCGTGCCAGTCCGCACAAACCTCAAGATGAGGAGCTTCGCAATCGAGTGTTGGCCGAGTTCATACGATTTAAATGGACACAGCTGGTCGGTCACTAGATCTCAGGTACATGTCGAAGCAGACCGTACTCTTAAAGCCGGTGGAAGATGAAGACTAATTGTGAAGCAAGCACGAAATGTCGGTACTGGACACAAATTGTCCACCCTCTTCAATCTATAAAGATAGAATTACTATCACCTCCACCCTACTGAGTGCCAATCACCCATACAGATCTGTCAATTGTTCATCAAAAGACAACTGTGAAGGATTACCCCGGCGCTGGAATCTCCACAATGACAAAGATGACAGCATGATATGAGGGACCCTATTGAACCTGGGCACATGCCAGTCACATCCGGTGCTGTCACTTGCTGAGTCCATTACTACAACTCCCATTTTATAGCCGAACACCTGCACGGAGAAAGCTGCCCATGTAAGGGAGGCAGATGACTGAGGATGGCATAAAAGTAATGAACAAGGATACAGCTAGGATGCCAAAAAAATCGGCCGAGACTCAGCCAATACTGTCTTCAGGAGAGCAGATAATGCAAGACAATTATCGTTCAACATTTAACATCCCATTGGCAGTACCTAGAAAATTGGGCACACCAAATTCTATTTACAACTGGAATGAATTTTGACCGTGGCTTGTCCTGGAAACAGAAGCAAGGATATGTTGGTGGTTGCAGAGGCTGCGATATCAACTCGCTTTTAGTATGCCTACGGCTAGGGCTCGAAGCAACTTCACTGCCTAGAGTGCTGCCGATGATTCAGGGCTTTTTCTTTTACAAGGCTAGTAACATTTCGAGTAAAAACACAGAAGGTCATGATGGCTCAACACAAAGCTCAAAAACCCAGTAAAACTGAAGCAATGCGCTCATCATCTCATGCCTTCAACTCAAGACGTGAAAAAGGAAGGCTAGGCTTATGGCACAAACACGCAAAAGACAGCCAAAGTTTGGATGTGATGAGATTCCCATGCGAGCCTCCCAGGTCACGGATAAGGGCCAGCTATGCAGTCGTACTACAAGGCAACTCTTGATTTACCAACACATAAATCTTTGGCATATGATGTTTAACACCCAAAGCCACGAGACGACCACGTGGTTGCTGTGCTTAAGGTTTTCTACAATACACTCTAAGACTGCTAAGGGCCATTTGACATCCTAGCTGTCACGCTAATATGAACTATACAGTATGAGAGACATTTAACACTTTAGAACAACAATATTCATCTTTAGCTTTTTAGGCACCTTTAACAGTCTTCACAAAGAGTAAAGCGAGTCTTATAGCTCTTCATATAAGAAGAGTGGTATCGACAGCTTCCATGGATGACTTCATTAATTAGCTGTGAAGCTCATGACCTGAATGCAAACGATGTCCATAAATGAGGGCTGGAATGGCTTCGATTTACCTTACTTCAAAATATGGAAAACTCAATTAGTAGTCTACCAAGGTCGGGTAAAAGAATGAGCAGCATTCACCTGCCTCGTTTCTAGGGTGGAAGTAAAGCCACAGCAGTTCTCACTGCCTTGCAGTGGGCAATAACTACAGGACTTGAGAGATTATATGCTGCAGGACTTGAGGCCACGGCTCGGGTCGTGAAGTATGAACACCTAACGGCAGTTCCAAGACCCAGCGAGTCAGTAAGCCACCGGCTGCTCCCTTTTCGGAGTCACCACGAGGCTGATCAAGGGGTGACCAATCTTAGGACAAAAGACAGTCAAAATGACATCAACTAATGGGGCAAGCAAGCAAGCATTTATTAATTAGGGCCACTCCCTGGAAAACCCTATAGAATTATGTGCAGCAATGTGTGGTACACAACTATGCACGTGAGCAAGAAATATCCCGAGGTTATGTATATCCGGGCCTGTCAGAGACACGAGGATCAATCGAGACATGATAATAATAATAATAATAATAATTCACTTGATAAAGCGCCCTCAGAGAACTCAGTCTCCCTCTAGGCGCTTTACATTTGCTGTAAAGTGAAATGCAACTGAATGGTAAGTAAAATCATGCTTGAAAAACAAACGAAATGAATAATATGGTTAGGGGTGACATGCACAGGGTCAGCATGCAAATGTGGTTGGTGGCAGCATGCACAGTGTCAGCACGCATAAGCACATCAAGGACGAATCACAGGGACCCACTAAATGCTGTCCTAAATAGGTGTGTTTTTAGGTTCCTTTTAAATGTGGTCAGGTCAGGGGATGTTCTGACGCAGGTCGGGAGGGAGTTCCAGGCTTTGGGAACATATGAACTAAATGCACGGTCTCCAAAGGATTTAAGGTTTGTATGAGGTATTTGTAGACTGTTGGATTCCGAAAAGCGGGTGGTACGATGCTTGGCCTGATGGGGTAGTATATCTGACAGATAGGCTGGAGCCATAGAATGAAGGGACCTAAAAGTGAGCGGCAAAACCTTGAAGTCAATCCGTTGCTTGACTGGTAGCCAGTGCAGGTCGGCGAGAAGTGGAGTAATGTGGCAACTGCGACGCTCACGACAGACAAGCCTAGCTGCATGGTCCTGCTTACATCTATGCAGGCGAAGCAAGCAACATAATGCGAGACACTGCCAGCTGCAGATGCCAAAACTACGACAGTAATAAGTAATGGTTATGCTAGCAAGTTTTCTACAGTGCGCTCGAGTCGGGGCCCTTCAGAAATGCAATCAGCAAAACAGTGGGCATCTCCTTCCATCCCCATCGCAAAGCAGTAGGGGCACCAACACCAGTTTTGTGCCAGCAGCATACAGCATAGGTAATATTCTTGCATAGGCAAACCGGCTCGCTGCATTAATGCGAGCGAGAGAAGCTGCTTATACAGGGCCTTGGGACAGGGCTTATGCCAACAAGAGACTGGTTATGCCTGTAGGCGACTAGAAGTTTTAATGGCTGGAACTTAATTGCTTCAGTGGCATTACATGTGGAGGACAGGTCGAATAAGGAGCATGTGGGAGGGTGGGTTCCGCGTGGAATCGGCAGTAGCTCTTGTATGCTGATATCGAAAGTCGCCTTTCGTCTAAACAGACTGCAAGCTCCATTCCAAGGGCATTTGTTAGGAGGGAGGTGGTGGCAGGCACACCCCCAATCCTTTGCTCTGACACTAGGTGGGATGATTGTAGCTCATGCCTTCAGCAAGACACTCACAGGGTGTAACACCTGCAACTGCTTTTACCAAGAGGCATAACATTCCTCTACAAGAAATTTCACTTAAATGCAGCGTTCAGTGGCATGCTAATGCTACTGAACACTGCATCGTGACCACTCCCAGCCAGGCCATTGATGGACCAAGCACAGCTTACTCCTCACTGACCACGCTATATGGTAGTAGGATGCCTTGTAGCTTCAGAGTACCACTTTGGCTTCATTTGCCGTGCAACAACTTGCGGAATTTCAATGTTAGTCAGGCCAACCATAATCAGTGGCTGAGTGCTGTCCATGTCACGGCTCTCACCACAGGAGTGGATGAAGTGGTTCACGGTCTTGCTGCTACATGGAGATGGCCACTGGCGTTTTGAGCAGCTCGTATGGGAGTAGTGTCAAACTGACGGCCAAGGCAGCAGGTTGCCTTAGGGGCAACTGAAGGACCAAGAGTCATGCCCCATGCATGCACGCGTGCGTGTGTGTGCCTGCAGCCACTGATGCTTCTCTATATAGCCAGCCTGCTGCTGCTGCTGAGCACAAAAGCAAACACTAAATCGCGTCCGAGGTCGGAGCTGATGCAGCCACTAGCTCCAATGCTTGCCAATCAGCCAAAGTATGGGCTAAGGTAGGCAGGATTGCAGAGACAACTGTGGCTTGCAGGACGCATGCACACACATGGCATAGGGGTGCAAACAGACCTGTTTCGGCTATTATAATGCCATGAAAACGTAAGGCATTCTAACGGACCGAGGCTGCATTACGACGATGCAGTGCAGACCACTTTATAGCGGACGAAGGTCGCCGAAATGTTGGTGACGGTATGCACAGACTGCTCAGACAGCAGTGCGCAGACAGCAGTGCGCAGAGAGCAGCACAGCAGTCCAGAGGCCCAAGCCAGAGCATGGAGTTTGCAGCGTGTGGAGAGGGAGGAGGAGAGAGTGCTGAAAACGATCTGAAGTAGAAGCAGGCACCCACTAAAAGGGGCCAATTGATGAGCAGTAACTTTACGCAAGCTGACTCGTTGAAATAGCAAAGCTATTGGGGAGGAGCTAGCAGCTGCTGTCAGGCCAGTGTGCCTGCCTCTGCGCTGGCTACGTAAAGGAAAGGAAACTGTATCTTTGCCCATGCTAACGGCGCAGCAAGCCAACTATCTTGCTATGCTGCAATCAGTTGCCTGCATTACTCAGTAATCTGGCATTTGGCACCATCGCCTAAAAATAACCGTGCCTGTGCTTGGCACTGCCTTGGTGCTACCATTGACACAGCGGCTACACTGAGCGGGTAGTTCGGCCTAGCCGTGCGGTGAACCGTCTGAAGGAGAATCAAACAGAGAAACCCTGCTCAACCTATTCAGCAGTGGCTTCCTGCAGATTCTGCTTTCAAGGAGGGGCTTCAGAGACGGGTGCCAACGACTGAGAAAACAGCGAAGGCAAGGCTGCTGCCGCAGCTGAGCCACTATAGTAGTGGCACAGGCACGTGCAGCCCGGGTCAGGTGAAGTTGCATCCCGATTGCACTGGGAGATCCAATTGCACTGGGAGATTTGCCAGAGTGCTCCTCTGCCTGGTTGGGTGGCCAGTAGTCACCCACCCAGGCACTGCAAGCTTGTCATCACGGCAGGCCTCTCTTTGCAGAGCTTGTCACAGGCAGGCTCGGCTGCACGGCGGCTTGCAGACAGCTAGCTAGCCGGGCTGCCATGTGATCATCATTGCAAGCAATGCCAGCAGGTAATGAGGGAAGTGTGGCAGCTCAGCATGTCAGTCGGCTGCTGCTGATTTACACTGCACACCATCTGCCGTGCTTGCAGCACGAATGCCTCGGCACAGCTTCAATGGCATTACAGGTAGTCAGCGGATGCAAAAGTAGGCGTTTGAGCAAACGTGGTTAAACGGCACGATCCTGACATGAGCCGGACGAGATTTGGGTCGTGCACACTTTCTAGGCTGTCCAATGCCCAACGATCGAAGGATGGGGCCAGATCGACAAGTACTGGACCCGGCTCGTCTTTGACAAGGCATTAGAGGAAATGCAAGCGCATCACACCTGCCTGCTACGACGAGACATGCCTCGCAAACGTTGGGAACGTGGGTTATCAGCAGCGGCAGCAGAATGCACTCTAGCTTGCAGGTGCACGAAAGCCGGATGGGGTGGCATGACTTACCTACGGTGCCGACTCCGGAGAAGAGGTCTGCGTTCATTTGCCCGGTTCTGGGGGTCTTCGAAAAGATGCCGTCTTCCAGAGGTCCCTCTTCGAAATAGCGCGACACACGCACGCCTCTCTTCACAGCTGCCGGTTGAGCAGGAGGAGCAGCTGAAAAATGGCCACCAAGCTGCTGCCCTGCTCAAGCGACGATACGCCGCCTCAGTGCGCAGGCACCAGCACTCACGCACCCGGCGCATCCAGCTGAGAAAGTGCACCAAGCACTGATCGGCGGAGGGGCGAGTCGACAGCAGCAGTGTCGAAGTGGCCTACCATGCTAGGGGCACATCGAACGAGCAGCTGGCACAAAGCAAGCACCAGTGGACGCGATCGCCGAGGAGGCTGGCATTCCGACCTTAAGTACAAAACTACCGGCGGCAACCCGAGAGTTTGGTTGCTTGCATTAAGTAGCTGCCTTGCAGCACCTACCATCACCGCCTGGCGGCCACGAGGCATGACGCACGATGAGCTCAGCACACGAAAGGTTGATTGGGTGTGAGTGGGTGGGTTTGCAATGTATGGCATGTGCAATGTACAGCATGTGCTGGGGGTGTAAAAAGGGCAGCAAACATAGTGCAAGTTTTAGCCCATCGAGCCACCATCGGTTGTCCAAGCGGCCACCGCTGCATGGCAGCGTCTGAGCAAGCAAAGCTGCACGGGCCTGCTGCTGTCCTGGTCACAGACAGGCGGCCATTGCATTGCATTGTCGAGTAGGTGCAAACAAGAATGGAGCCTGTCCCAGCTGGCAGTCGCAGAGCAGTCATAGACTCAACGTTCAGCTAAGTGCTACGACCGCCATCAGGTGGTGACTGCGGTGACCAGCAGATCCATGAGATTGGATCGAGCAGTTCAATAACCGGCACAGCAGTTACATCGGCCTTCCTGCCGACCTAGCCACGAAGAACAATGCAGTGCAAGAGGGTACCAGCGAACTAGAACGGCAAGACCAGCACTCGTGGCTGATTGCTTTCGATCCAGGCAAGAACTTAGCCACGAAGGGTGGCGTTTGAAACAGCCTCTTTGCCATGGAGAACCGGTACAAGCTTCTCGAGAGCTGATTCCTCCATTGAAACCGTTCTTTTCATAGCAAACCGTTTCGGTGACTGGCCGAGCAGAAGTCGGACCATGCATGGATCATGCTAAGCTTCCCTTTGCAGCAGATAAAAAGCTCCTACGAAGAGATTAAGTTCTCTGAGGGCGCTTTATCAAGTGCATTATTATTATTATCATAGTCTTGTTCGTGCCCAGAAGCAAGCAGACGTCCACTAAATCGCCAAATAGAAGCAATGCTCATCCAATCTTTTTTCACGATAACGATCAGCCAATATGAAAAACCAACAAAGACCCACAAAAAACATGCCATTAACTAGGCCAAACGTGACAGCAGCCCCCCACATTTAAAGACAGCTAAAGTAGCAGCAGAGAGAGAGAGAGAGAGAGAGAGAGAGAGAGAGAGAGAGAGAGAGAGAGAGAGAGAGAGATGTTTATGGCTTTGTTGGGGGCTGGTTTCCTGTAAAATGCATCCACCCGATTGAGTCATGCATGCTCAGATATCGGTTGCTTGCCGACTGCCGGATATGGCAAGTTTTTTTCATATGCCCGTCGGTCGACAGCGGGCCACAATTACCCAAGAAGACCAAATCGCGAACCAGAAAATCTGCTGCCACTGAGCATAAGGGTAGCAGATCGTCCTGCTGACTCGCCACCCTAGATAGGGAATCACCAGGTTCAATCTAGGCAGAACTCCTGAGCGCAACCCGGTCTGATGTCTAAAGACGCACTTGGACACGGTGGGATAGGCAAAGCCAATTTCGCGAGCAGCAGCTATGCTGGCACCGGCCTTTTGCATCGCATGCCATTTTACCCTGCGGCCAGCCAGGTGCAATTGCTCGGCAATACTAAATGGCAAACTTTCCTGGGCCACGGGCGAGTCTGGAAAACGCGGCCACGATTATCAGTCAGCCGAGCACAGGCCAGGAGCTCTAGCTCTCTCGCGAGGCCAGCAGATGCAGCTCTATCAAATCATTCGCAAGATTTCTGCCGAGGCCGTTCGCCAGTGCGCCGCCGCCGAACTGCCCCCCTTGCCAGCAGCAGCAGCAGCAGCAGCAGCAGCAGCAGCAGCAGCAGCAGCAGCAGCAGCAGCAGCAGCAGCAGCAGCAGCAGCAGCAGCAGCAGCAGCAGCAGCAGCAGCAGCAGCAAGGAGCTCGGCCCACAGACAGCAGCGTGCTGTCACTGCTCGTGCCACCCTAGCGAGGTCATGCTGACAACTCGGCACAACCTGACTCCCAGCGATTCCCGTGAGAGCAAACGTGCTAGATCAGCAGTAACAGCGATGGGGCTCCTTGACGCTGAGCACCACTAAATCATAGTGCTCTGCCAACTGGGCGCCAGCTGAAATGCAGAGCAGCAATCCAATTAGTAGGCCTCTCTCGGCTGCAGGCTAGCATTTTGACGGCTCGAAGACCTCCCCTTCCCAGATGCAGCACACCTGCACCGAAGGAGCAGGTACTAACAATTAAACAAAGAATTAGCCAGGGCTCCTGGCTGCTGGGTCGCAATAAACAGAGACTGCCTACCAACCAGCACACCAACCTGGGGGGGAGTGGTGGTAGGCTGGGGGGGGGGCTGTTCGGCTGGACTCTTGCCAACTGGCACTGGTCTAATTGACATGGAATGGTACCCAAGCTAGCTCCTCCCGTGTTCCAGGTTGCTACGACAATGCAAGCAGCAAGGCGGCAAAAGAGACTGGCAGCATGAGCCCATTGGGCACGAAAGGATCCAGAATACTCTGCATCCTGGAGGCAGCTCTCCTTTTAATCCAAGCTGTTTAAACAGCCTCTTTTTGTATAGCGACAGAAGAGCCTTGATGGCTATCACTACCGCTTGCAGTGGCAATAAAGGATCACCCACTGCAGGAATCGAACCCACGACCTTAGGAGTGAGGTCATGAAAGCAACCGCCTTACCTAGTGTGCCATCACGGCCTGTCGAAGACTCCCGATTGGAACTCCCACTAGTCAGTCCGGCTGCCCCTGGCATCTCTGCCAAGGGCTACCTATCAATTCGTCGGGCCAACTCCCAGACCTGCCCAGTGTCCGGCTGGCTGAGGACGAGTCCCCCTGGACTAGCCGGAAATCGGAACGAATGATGCTAAATTGTCGTGCGATAGCTGCACCCAGGCTAAGCAACTAACACCGAAGAAGCTGATCTGAGGGACCTGGGCAGAGCTCAGGCATGGCAGCCACGGGGTGGAGGGGGGGGGGTCAAGCCAGCCAGCCGGTGCAAACCGGTGCATCGAAGGCTCGTTTGCACCAGCCACCGGCCGTCGGCCTGTGCTGGCTCGCATGCCTGGGGATAGGACAGGGCAGACTCACCATCAGCTGGAGCCGTGTCGTAAAGCTCCAGGTGCTCGTACGAGTCCCAGCGGACGATGGGGTCGTGAGGAGCTTCCTGTGAGAGCGAGACGTCGTGTTGGTCCGAGGGGCCTACAAGAGAAATTCGGCATGCAGCTCCGAGACGGCAGCCCTCGGCTGCCTAGGCAGCTAGGCAGTGGGTGTGACCGGGTGAGTTGAACACTCGATGTCATTGACGGTGCAGCACTGCCAGATGCAAGGGGCCAAGGGAGCAAGGGATCCGACAGGCAAAATGGCAAATTAAAGTAAATGAAACTGGATAAAGACTTCCGGCCAAGGGATAGGTGACCTGCATGAAACTTCGACGTCGACTCCACAAGCACTCAACACTTCGTTTTTTAACTAATTAAAGCTAGTCGGCCTGCAGCCGCTAGACTAATATTACTGCTATTGGGTAAAAGGTCATGCAAGCCTGCAAGTTTACATGCTAATGGCTGTTAGGGTCAACAGCCGATGGAATCCAAAAAGCAATTAACTGAACAACTGTGCTGTCATGCTGTCGGCTGGTCTTCGTGCTATCCTACGGGCATAGGTACTTCTAAAAATAATTCTAAGCGCACCTACAGCATGCCTAAGCACACACCCTTTTTGTGAAGACATGACAGATTCTGTCAAGTTCCTACAAAGAGAATTAATTCTCCGTGGGCATTAGACAAACGTGTCTTTATTATTATAATTAATATTAGGGCCGAACAGAAAGGAGCGCTTCAGCACGGGTCATCGCGAGCTAACTTGCAGTCCATACTATGACCAGCCGACGGTAGTGCGGTTCGCAAGCTGACCTCAGAAGGGCTAGTCTCAGGGGAATCCCATTCAACAGCTCCCGAGGATTGAGGTGCTGATTCGAAAAAGAATGGGCGACAGGCAATGCGGCAGCAGGCTGTCTCCAGGCAAGGGACCAGCTGATGCGTCATGCAAGCAGCAACCGAACGCTGCGAATGGACTTCCACACTGGCACTGGCCGTTTGGACCAGCAAGTCCAGGCAGCGTGCCATCCGACCATCTAGTGCAGCGGTTCTCAACCTTTCTAATGCAGCGATCCTTTAATTGTGTGCAAAATGTAGAAATGTGCGTAGTCCGGTGGTCTTAGACGACCCCTGTGAAAGGGTCGTTCGACCCCCAAAAGGGGTCGCGACCCACAGGTTGAGAGCTGCTGATCTAGAGGCCGGCTAGCTGGTGCACGGTGAACTTGCCCCTTTCTGTTCCCTTGAGCTTTGCATGCTTGCCCGTGTAGGATTCAGTGCATCTTACTAATCAGGAGTGCTACTGACCAGCGATTGCATGTGTACCTTTGCATGCTTGTCTAAGCCTGATAACCCAGGGTTCCTTTACAAAACATGTAAAGTGCCTAGAAGGAGAACAAGTTCTCTGCGGATGCTATATAAATGAGTTATATATATATATATATATATATATAAAATTCATTTGCACATAGATAATTATATATGTATTTTATCATTACTATTGGGAGACTGCCGGGACAGCCGAGAATGCAAGATGACGATTCCACTTGACCCGAGGCACCCCACACGGAGGTCATCAAATCGAGCAAGCACCCGAATGGGCGTGTGCTTTCTCAAGAGTCCATGCAGAGTGTGAAAACGTTCTTTCACCAAATCCTCAACATCTGACCAGGCTCGGCAAGCGCTTTCCGACGAGGGTGGTACTTTAAGGATGGCTCTTTGCAAACAGCCTGCAGAGGCTGCATTTACTTCAGAACAGCAGCAGCTGGCTAGGATCTGCAGCAGCACTAGCGATTCACGAGACTAAATTATAATGACTACTAGAAGACATAGACAGCACCGACAAAATGAAAGGCCGGTGGCACGGCCTCGGCGAGAGCAACAGCACAGCCACATTCGCCCCAAGGTGCTGAGCCCTGGCACAGCGAAAATTTGTTGTGCTATTGACCGGCGCATGACCCTCATCAACGCATGGTGGAGAACGGCAAGTCGAATTGTAAGACAACATTAGCTTCCGTGATGTGTAACGCAAAAAAGGCCAACAGAATGCACCGGGTTAGGGCAAAGCTGTTTAGCTAGCAGGTACCGCAATGTGGCACCGTGACTGGCCTGTCCTGTGCAAACAGAGAAAGGGAAAGTGAAAGGCAGGAAGGGGGTGGGAGCAAGAGAGGGGGAGAGAGAGAGAGAGAGAGAGAGAGAGAGAGAGAGAGAGAGAGAGAGAGAGAGAGAGAGAGACCGAGAGATAGAGAGAGACACAGACAAAGCTACTACGCATTCACCAGAGCATCATCTTTGGACAGGTCTGGGAGGCAAACTTGGAAGATGCTGCAGAGTGGAAGGCCACAGACACGCAAAAGCACACGCAACAGCAACGTCGTACAGCGATGCCGACCACCGCCGGCCGAACAGCAGTGCTCGTGTGCTGCCGCCGCCGCGCGCCTCGGTACTCACCAGCTTCTGCGCTCCTAGTGAATATCAGCTCCACTCGACCATTGTCTGGGAACCTCTGGTCTGCAATGAATGAAAGAGGAGGGTGCAGAAATAACTTAGGCAACACCCACCAGCCACTGATAAAGCATGCCAGGTGCTGCAAATTACACCGGGAAAGGCTTTGTTAAATGTCAACTGGCAGAGGCTGCTTCTTCCCGGCTAGCACGCGGCTGCTGGCCATGCGAGCGGCTGCTGTGCCTCTGCCTGCAGAGGTGCACAGGGTGCTCTAGGTTACAGCAGAGTAGGTCTTAAGGCAAGCTATAGATCTGATCGCCAACCAGTCGGACTCTGGCTGCAGGCTCCACCTGCACGATCGACTGAGCCGCAGCCTCTGAGCATCCGGAAGCCCCTCTTTGCCAGACGAGATGGACCGACCTGACCATCACGTGCTGGCTTCTTTCTTACCCCGAGAGACTAGACAATGGGAGCAAGGCCGAGAAGGTGAGGCATTCTTCCAATCGGTCATATGACTCGAGCTCCTCAACACCCGGACTTGGCTTATTTTGTAGCAAGGAGTGGTCCAACCTGACGGCTTAGGACAGGCCCTTGCTTGGATGAGCCAGCTGTACAAGCTAGGTGCCTGCATGGCTGCTCCAATGTGTGGGTAGCTAGGCACGGGGGGGGGGGGGGGGGTGCAGCACCAGTACCTCATCAGTGCGAACCACTAATGAGCAGGCCGGGGCCAATTTCGACATAACCCAATCCAGCCGAAGAGGATCTCTACCTGCATTGGCATTATTAGCATCAGATGAGGCATAGGTGCCCACCAAGACCGAAATGACCACAGGGGTGCAGAAAGGAAGTTAAACCAGTCCCACTGATCACCTTAACATTTCAAAGTCAGCGTTGCAATAGCAGCATCCAGCATTGGCGGCTTCCATTAATATAATTGTTGCAGCAATATGCTTATCACGATCTACCCCTTATGCCTGGCTACATTTCGAGACGATGTTGTTAGGACAAGCCGACCTGGCTTTTGCTTGCTCTGCCGAGATAAGATGAACTCTTCTGGGTGTGAAGTTGCACGATTCGGCTGCAGTCATAGGCTATTTTCTGCAATACTGCATTCCTATATCAGTTTGATGTTGCAGCCTCTATGCCAAGTCTGGAAACTTTGACAATTCAGGGAGGCAGGTATGTCATCCTACTACCCCAGGAGCTGGAAGCCTGTTCGGTTAAGGGGCTCTGACTGAACAGGGTCGAGCATTACACCCATCCTACCATGCACAAGTTTCAATGGCTCGGAGCTATGTACAGGAAAAGATTCAGTGTAATAATCGGAAAGCAACAGCAGATGCAAAGAACTAAAGCTGAGCATTGCAGTGCAAGGAATACTGCCGATCAAACTAGCAGCAGGCCATGTCGGTCGATGACTAAAAACAATGTCGCTGCCTGCCTAGACGATAGATTCATTAGCACCAAAACACCAGGCGTTCTCATATGAAATTACTGTTAAGGTAATACCGAATTTAAATGTTGTTATTGCAAACTAAGATGGTCCCAAGCAGTCTATATAATGCCACTGCAACAACAATGATTAAACTCTTCGGAATTCCTGTGCCCCAGGCCTAAACCAAGACCAATGGAGCATGTAACCATTACAAAAACCCTCTCAACTAAGGATCCTGCCGGAAACTGTCCAGGAGGGGCAGGTTTGGCAGCTTTCCAATGTAGGTGGAGTCAGCAAGCTCCCAAAGGGAACCTAGTGAGCTACCCACACGGGATGCTGGTACAAGTTGGCAGAGGCAAGTAGACAAGGTGGCAGCAGCAGTGGTAGCAGGCAGTGTCACAGCCATCTGGATAGGCTTGCAAAGGCAAGGTCAGGGTTTAGCCCCATGGCAAACACTAGGTAATCATAGCTATGTCCTTGAAGGGTGTGGGCAGAGAGCATACCTCAATAAAAAAAAATTCCAGCCTCAAAATCAAAGTAAGTGGCTCTTTCTCTTAACGTGATCCATGGAAGGAAGGGGGGGCTGTGCTATGAATGTGCTTTCTATGAAGTGAATAATATGGCCAACCTATCGTACTTCTGATCTTTTGACAGGCAAGTTCAGCTATCAAGCACAGCATTTATTATGCCTTTTAGCTGGCCCTCATAAATTAAACTCCAGGAGCCACTTATCTGTTTTCGGACACTTTCACAGATAGAGATAGCAGAGGTTAATACGGTCATTGATATTTCCTTTCTGGTAATCACACCTTAAAAAAAACCACAAAAAGCTGACTCTTTTCAATTTCCTATGGACGGAACACCTGCTTTTGTTAGTCATTTCATTATGCGAAAGTGCAGGTGCACACACACACACACACACACAAACACACACACACACACACACACACACACTTTTTTAGTATTGCTGTTTCGGTCATTTTAGCATCATGTGACGAAGTTCCTGTATGTTGGCTGGCCAGCCACCGCACAGAGTCGTTCTTTACGTGATACTAAAACTATGGTCAGACTAAGTTGAATGGGATTTATAGTGAGCAGCAAACTTGTCTTAAATGTCAAATAAGTCCATGAATGCCGGAGGCTGTCGCAAGGAGGCCGGTTCAACCTTTTCAAGGAAAGCCACAAGCAATGACTTGAACATGGCTGCTCTATGCTTAAAGGGCAGCAGCCCTCAGGCAGAACCTGAGAAACACGCTGACCCACAAGGCCCGCCACGGCTTGGCTCCTTCGTACCTAGCTGAACTGCTGCATCAGTTTCAGCCTGTTCACGCCCTCAGGTCCTGTGTGGACAATAAATTAGCTGTCCCATTCCTCCGCTTAAAGACAGTTGGCGACAGAAGCTTTAGCTCTGCAGGTCCTAGACTGTGGAACTCACTTCCACAATTCTTATGCAACGACATCTACTCTCCAACTGCCGACTATGGCACATCTTTTTCAGCGGTCCTGAACTGCTACTTCTATGCTACTCACTACCTTAACTGCTCTCCTAACTCTGCTATGCTTCCCACTTTCTCTTTGTTGCGTGAGACGAAGTCTGTTGGCTACCGAATGCGTACCGAAAGCCGCTTAGGCTGTGAGTGCGCTATACAAAACTCTCCTGCGTAACACCCACATGGTCTTTATGACTTTGTGGAGTTACTGAAGGAGATACATATATATATATAAACACAGTTGCTGCCTAGAGCTGTCTGCCCCTTTGTAGCCAAACTTCAAAAATGGAAAAGCAACAATGAGAGAGAGAGACAGAGAGACAGACAGACAGACAGAGACAGACAGAGACAGAGACAGAGAGAGAGAGAGAGAGAGAGAGAGAGAGAGAGAGAGAGAGAGAGAGAGAGAGAGAGAGAGAGAGACATAGGGAGGGAATGGGATGGAAGGGAGATGCACTTGCAGGGGTGCACATACGCATACACACAGGCAGACAGACACACACACACACACACACACACACACACACACACACACTTCCAGTGCACGACCAAACGCGACACAAGTGCAGCATGCATGAGGAAGGTTGGCCACAGTCCCACTCGTCCACCGAGGCCAAACGTATACATAGTTTTCCTGGGCACTGGTTTTTCTCCCCCGACTTACGCGTGACTGATTAAGGCAGCAAGCAGAGCTGCATACTCTAAGAAAGAGGTAGGCCTAATGCGAGACAGGCGTGACAGTGGAACAGCAGTAAACTACTGCAGCCGAGAGGTGCACACGTGGGCACACCAAAAAAGGAGTCGATCCACACTAGCCAGGCGGCCTTACGGCCACCGAGATCATAGAGTGTCAGGTGGAGGCCAACTGCTCTGCTTAAGCAAGCAGTTCTCGATAACGACGGTATATTTGCTAAAAGGTCGTCTGCGCACGACTCCCAAAAACCAAATGCATTGACAAGTGTGATCACTTTTTTAATGCATACGCTGCCAGACAAATATGGAAGACCAACAGAAGAGTAGGGAGAGGAAGAGGAGAAGGGGGAAGAAGGGAGGAAGGCAGAGAAGGAAGGGCAGATGAGGAGGCAGAGAAAAAAGGCAGAGGTGGCAGAAAAAGAGGAGGCAGCAAAGGAGGAGATAATAATGATAATAATAATAATACATTTGATAAAGTACCATCAGAGAACTCAATCTCTTTCTAGGGGCTGTGCAATTGCTGCAAAGGAAGCACGATCGTCGAAGATGTGAGATGAAGGAAGAGGATGCTGAGAAGAGGAGGACACAGAGGAGAAATCGCAACAGGAGTGCTTTTCGTATGAGCATAGGCGCTCGAGGAAAGAGGGCAGTACTAATTTGAGTAAATTGCCAGCGCAAAAAACAAGATGCCTAGCTGAAATGAATCAAAAGTGTGCCAAACAAAATTCAAATAAATGTGCACAGAACGTGGCAACCACTGTCATTATATATATACGAGAAGTAGGTAGATTACAAAACGACAGACCTTTCAAAATTAAGGAAATCCAGCACATACCAGTACAGGTGCAAAGTGCAATAAATGAGTTGCATCTAAAATGAACTTCAATCATAAACATGGCCATGCCCTTTTTTTATAGCAGCCTCACATATGCATACGCACACACTCCCTCACACACACATACGGTATGAAATCAACAACATAATAGAATGCTTTAAGTGAAAGAATGAATCCAAACATTAATGCACCAGAAATGAACCAAGTCCTAAGAAAATAATTCTACAAAAGTGCACATGTGTACGACTAACTCGTTTTTCCAAATGCGCCTGCATGCACTCGGTAAGGGCCACTGTGGAACATCATGCCTTTCACGAAAGAAATAATTTAAAGATGAACTTGCTATGTATTAGGGCCTCCACTTTTGGTTAACGGTCCATGAAAGTTACACCGTGTGTGGGTTTAAATCTAAGGTCCACCGGCTGCAGATCCTTTAGAGATCGATCTTGCTACATACAATTTTTGCTTTATATGTAGGGGGTTGGCAAATATCGGTAGATAAATGACAGGAAGCCCGTGCGACGTACCTTCAGATAACTCGAAATGAAGGTATGAAACCAACAGGTATGCTATGCTTTTCAAAGTGAGAGCATCAGCTAGGCGCCTATAATTGTAATCAATATGTAATGTAAGTTCAATGCTTTTTCCGTAACTCTTAAATTGCGAATATGCTTAATGTTTTGCTCATTGAATTTGTTCATATACTCAGCTACTTGACATAATAGGACTGTCGTCAAGTACGGCATCCAATCACCGTGGTCTGGTTATCTTGATGTTTCCACGTAGCCTTGCATTTCGATGCCTCAGTCATGCTGCCACGGGAGCAATTAAAACCTGCAGCTCATTGGCCCGACGGTGGCCACTTGGTGACATCGTCACGGCAGCCTAAGCTATTACAAAGGGGGCTGACAAGCTGGTGGTCAAACTCTGGCCTAATTGGTTTTGGGGATTCAAATTTTAACATCTAATGATGACACATGCCATATTTTTCTTTCTTTCTAGTGCTACAAAATATCGTCGGGGTGTTATAGCATTTTATCTAGCCACAACAAGACTGATTAAAAGCAGCAGCAAAAGCTGCATCCTCTAGGAAGGAGGTAGACCTAATGCAGGACAGACGTACTGCAGGAACAGCAATATATTACGACAGCCGAGATGCGCACACGTAGGCACACCAAAAAAAACACTCAATCTGCGCTGGCCAGGCAGCCACTTAGCTAGCTCACTAAGTATCAAGTGGTGGCCAACCGGGTCTGCTTTAGCTACCGGTTATTGCCCACTATTTTACATCGGTCGGCCGTGTAATGTAATGTATCTCCGTCAGTAACTCCACAAAGTCATAAAGACCATGTGGGTGTTACGCAGGAGAGTTTTGTATAGCGCACTCACAGCCTAAGCGGCTTTCGGTACGCATTCGGTAGCCAACAGACTTCGTCTCACGCAACAAAGAGAAAGTGGGAAGCATGGCAGAGTCGGGAGAGCAGTTGAGGTAGTGAGTAGCATAGAAGTAGCAGTTCAGGACTGCTGAAAAAGATGTGCCATAGTCGGCAGTTGGAGAGTAGTTGTCGTTGCGTAGTGTAGACTGTATGCATAAAATCCATTTGCATGTGTGATGGCCCCACCCATAAATTTTGGCTAGCGATTCCACAAATTGACATCGTCTCTCTGCTCAGGAGTCAGAAGGTCAAGTCTGTGCATGTGGCATTCTGGAAAGGAAATTGGCAAGGCCAAGAAAGCCACTTCCATCGAAAGTCAGTCCACACGGTTAGGGCTTTGGCTATCTTGTCTGATCCCCAAACAACACACCGTTATTATTTTAATTTCTTTTGCTACTAGCCGAGCTTCACAGCAGCAACTGAGATTCAGCATGCTCGGCCCCCAAATGGACTGACGCAACCGGGTGCATAGGGATGCCTGGCCTGATGACTTGCCACCACGGCATTTCAGTGTACTTGTAATTAGCTGCCTCGGACAACGTCTATTTATGGCTTAGTCCTGGGTGCATCCCTTCAAACTCACTTTTTCTTCTTCTACATTCTTGCTTGGCTTGCACACCCCTCGTACCAATCAACCCCCTCCCTCCACCACCAGCATCAAAAGCACTGCTGTCGGCCGTGCAGGCTTCCGGGTTTCATACATAGGTCGTTTGAATAGGAACACAGCAACACCCCAACTTGATGATCACATTAGGCCTCCGGATCATGTCCTAAAAACACCTACACAAATGCATGCACGTGCTTAAAGCAAAAGTGCCCAGCCAATCTAGCCAAGCTTCTGTTCTAGCCAAACGTGGCTCAATATCACTGGATTGAACGAACAGCAATTGCAAGCCACTTCGAAACGGTCCAACAAAGGTCAGCCATCAAGCCTAACTGGCAGTCAAAAGCTGCCAAAGAGGCTATAAAGAGCACTGCCTTCGAAAATCAGTGAGTGTACACATCTTGCCAGTAATAAAAGCAAACCTCGAGCTGGGTACAGGGAACAAAGCACCGGCGGCCTTTGCAGCCTAACCACGCACCGGCGAGGGCTCCGTCAAGCTCCGATTTGCTTGCAATCAGGTGACTGCCAGACACGGTCGACGTATGGAACTGCAGGCGGAATACGACCTCTCTAGCTTTGCCTGCTGCTCGGTGATAGCATTTGATGAGAATGTCACCGCCAAGGCCAAGCAGTGGCGTAACCGAGAAGCAGATGCGCTGCTGGGCTGGCAGCACGGAGCTGAAATGCCACAAAACATTGTCAAGCACCGCCTAGCACACAGGGCAGCGGCACAGCACAATGCAGTGAGGCCAGAGCGGCAGGATCTATGTGCACACCTGAGTGCACATAGATCTATGCTGAAAGCCGCTTGTGAAGTGCAACACGAAGGGAAGTGCACAGCCTTACGAGAGGGACTAGCTATCAAGACAAAGCCAAAGTACCGATTGCAACACGCAATGCCACCTCTAGTTCGGTTTGCTTGCATGCAGCTATGGTTTGCGTGCCTTCATAGTCATAGTACATAGTCATAGTCATACTTCATAGTAAAATCATGCTTGAATAACTTCAGTCGTCGGCAGCGGGCAGCGATCGTCGGCAGCGGGCAATGTTCAACTGACCACGGAGAACAAAGCATTCATTTCCACTCATGTATGACGATTTTTCGAGGCTCACTTTTAATCGGAAATGATAAGTGCAGCTCGTGTCAAAAAGGATATGACTGAAATCGCATCTATCTTGTCAACACTAGCTGAGAGTAAATCTAGACAGCCGACAAAAATGACCATCTATTACAACGTACTTACAACTTATTTGCTAGCATACTGCACACAGAGTGAGCAGCTCTATCACATGCCATGCTTACGAATGAATTCTACGATAAAGATACACAAGGCCACGAGGTCTTGTGTATTTGGTTCCACCGACTAATGAGCTGCACTCATCATGCTGTGACTGAGAACAGCTGAACACGTAAACAGGGGCACTTGAATTGCAGATTTCGCAAATAGATGGAAACGAAAGCTGTCTGTCGCTAACTTTGAAATTGTCCCATTATACCATTTCTTTACAGCCTCCACCTGGTCCCCCTTTATCACCAACTTCAAGGTATTTTCACTCTATTCTAAGTCACTTCACTCTCTTGCTACGACTTACAGACCTGAGATACTTCATATTATTACATAGTCAAGTTTGTCTGTTGGAGAGCACAAGCATGTAACACCGCGTGCCTTAAACAGCAATCAATAGACTGCCAGCGAGACACATAATTATTTTTTGCAAGCCCATCCTTCCGGAAATATTCACCACCGGAATATATTCAAGGCCAAATCTTCCAGAATACTGCAAACAAAAACCAATGCTAGCCCCTGTCCATCCCAAAAAGGCTCAACGGCAGGTGAGTAATCATGCAATCACGAGACAGCTATTCAATGCTACTGCAGCTGGAACATAAAAAACCCCATACTACACAAGGCACAGCTATATGCCATTGTTTGATACGACATCAGAGAGTATAATAGACCAAGGGAGGATTGGGGTAAGCCCAGTTTGAGCCGGATTTTGCATGAATACGAATAGCAAGAGTCCGACAGAGGTCCTGCCGCGGAGGAGATCTACACTTACTAGACCTTCGTAACGTGTATTGGCTTCATGTTCTGGTAGATTCTGACGAATGGTTGCAGAATACTTTCCGAGTCAAAGCACGGTACTCCGTACAGCACGATGTGCTGTAGGAAGAGGGAGTCCATGCTGAGCTGCAGCTGACCGACGAGCAGACTCGAGAAGTATCGGACATATCTATAAATGACAATCACACGAAGACTGTGCAGGTGTCTGCACCACTGTCTGATGAGGAGGCCTGGGTAAAGGATGTGCTCGCAAGTGCAAACACGTGCACCTGACTGATGCGCTCGCGCGCACGCTCGCGCACGCACGCACGCACACACACACACAGACTGCACAGACTTGTACATAAACGCAAACGTGTGCACACCAGAGCAACTGTACACGTGAGCATGTGCGTGTGTACGTGTGTGTGTGTGTGTGCGCGCGCGAATGCTCGTATGCTGTATAGGAGTACAACAGCATACATGCACATGAGGGCGCGCACACCCGCATGCATACGCACGGCATTGCAGAAGCGATAGAATACCGAGGTACATTTGAGTCCTCAAGCTCGTGCAAGAGGCCGGATGGCTAATGCTCTGGGCAAGCACCACATCGAGCCAAGGGCATGCTCGGCATGACAATATAATAGGCAAAGCTGAATGCAAAGGGCATCCGAAGCAGCAACAATGTACTAACCTGACTTGTGAAGGTCCCAAGAGGCCCCCGAGCTGTTCATCAAAGAATTGCTTCATGGCCATGCGGTCGAGCGCTAACTCTGGCCTAATAGCAGTAGAGAACACATCATGTGGGAATGATGATAGTAACGATAGGCGATCGGTAAAGCAAATTTAAGCGAATTAAGCTTCTGTGCAAATGCTTTACAGCTAGCTATAAGGGAATCGACAACCAAGGGATAATACAAGTATGGTATGCTGGTTAGTGAGAGCAAACAAGTATCATGCTTAGGCAGCACGGGAAGTAACTAGAAAACAGAACTCCAGGGCTGGACGAGCAGCCCACTACTGCTTCCTCCAGGTGACTGAGGTGACTGGGAATATACTTATTTTGCCAGTCGGTGGAGGGAAGGTACTTGTGGCCAAGTGGTTAATGCTCTGGATACTGGACTAAGAGTTACAGGGTTTGAATCTCATAGCCTCGAGTCTTAGCCAAGGGGTAAGATACTCAAAATCAACGAGCCAGGTCAACGGTTCGAGTCCTGAAGCAGGCAATCCTTTATTGACCGCTTCGAGAGGGTTGATAAATCATCCAAACTTTATTGATGGTAAAATGCTCACTAGCCATGTTGGCACTGATAATGAACGGATGGCCCAGTATGCCTGCTGGGCCATAATTCACGCTAGTCTTAACTGAGCCCCAGCTATATGGTCACCAGGTTACATCAACAACGACTCAGTGCATCTTCCCAGAGAACTGCCGACAAACCGATATCCCTTCTTAACCTAGTCAACGGTAGGTGGTTACATTTACATAATCACAGCATCGATGCAACCAACATTTATTCTTCCTTTTTTATCTTTGCTATATTGCAGTGCTAGCAAACTTGGCTTTGCCAGCATACAAGTTATGACAACGGCATTGTGGTTATTTTGAGATTATGACACTATCGTTGGATTATGGGCTGTTGCAATTTACGACAGTGGTATATAAGTAATGGGCGGCAAAGGCCCGGGGAGTGAGGTTGAGGACGCAGGGCAGTCGCGTACTGGCCAGCTGCGGCGTCCGTGTGAATAAACGTCTTTGAGCCCGCTTCGGTGTTCTGTGTGGTATAGAGTACCTGCCGCTTATAGAAAGTCAATTTACAGGTACATCGAGCACGGCTTCACCAGCAGCTTTCATGTAAAAAAATATTCTTAATCTGACAAACAAAAGACGTGTGCGACTTGGCTCATAACTAGCTGAATTGCTACATCAGTTTCAGCTTCATCGTGTGCTGGGCTCCTCTCGAGACATTGAAAAAGCTGCAGCATTCTTTCACTAAAGGGCTCATGACTGGCAGAAGATTTTGCTCACTGGTTCAGATACTATGGATCGCACTTCCACAGTTAACACTTAGTAATAATTTTCTTTTACTTAATCTTTGTTCCAGGTTAGTAAAAGTTTATTCCCCATGATTGCTCATGCTTCATAAGTATAGGAAATAGGCATAATTCCCAATAAACCTCGCTTTTGAAACCAGGTCAGCCGCCGGTCAAAGTGGCATACGGACTAGAAGCACCGAGAGCAATGGCTGCTGACCGGCGGCGAAGGCGGCAGCAAGGGATCGACCAGCCCGGCGTTACCTGGCTGCCGCACTGCAATAATTGATGTACGACGCGAGCACGAGGGCCACTCGGTCCAGGCCGCTGTCGCAATGCATAGCGACCACTCGGTGCGGGCCGCCGCCCAGCCACTCGTCCATGGAGCGGCACACGTTGCACAGCTGCTCAAGCATTGGGGCGTGGCCCTCGGGCCACGGCTGATCCAGGACTCGAATGCAACCACCTCGCGAAGACAGCACGCCTCGACGCCGAGAGAGATTAATCACCTGCAGCAACAGCGAATTCGTCGGCGTACTCAAGAAAAGAGAAGGTTGCGATAGTGCAAGGGCTGCTTGGCCAGCTACCGCGGCACCTTCAATAGATGAGCTGACGGCAAACTGAAGCACGACGATGCATTGGTGCTGGTGAGCACTGCCGGCAAGAATAAATCCGAGCTCGCACAGAGCCAAGACCATATAAGAAAGTGGTTCTCAACTTTCCTAATGACGAGACGCATTAATACAGTTCCTCATGTTTCGGCGACCCGAACCATAAAATTATTGTGTGCAGAATGTGGAGATGCTTTCCGATGGTCTTAGGCGACCCCTATGAAAAGGTCGTCCTACCCCCAAAGGGGTCGCGACCCACAGGTTGAAAACCGCTGATATAAGACATGCCGCCCGCAGAACCAGCTACCAAAATAGCATACAGAAATTGTATGTTATTGGCATTAACCTATACCTAGAAAAAAACCACGGAAAACTCCAGCTGTGCTTTGGAAGGTGAGCCGAGTGCCCCCTTACTAAGTCATGTAATGTATCTCCGTCTGTAATGCCACAAAGACTATGTGGCTGTTATGCAGGAGAGTTTTGTATAGAGCACTAACAGCCTAAGCAGTTTTCGGTATGCATTTGGTAGCCAACAGACTTCATCTCACGAAACAAAGAGAAAGTGAGAAGTGCATAGCTGAGAAGTTGAGGTAGTGAGTAGCATCGAGGTAGCAGCTCAGGACGGCTGGAAAAGATGTGCCATGGTCGGCAGCAGGAGAGTGGTTGTGGCTGCATAAGAATTGTGGAAGTGAGTCCCACAGTCTAGGCCCTGCAGAGCAAAAGCTTCTGCCGCCAAAGGTCTTTAAGCAGAGGAATAGAAAAGCTGGTGAGCCTGCCCAAGTAACGAAAATCTTGAGGTTTTTTCTTAACGTAACACAATCTTCGGAGAAACATTAAAACACTTTAAAATATTTATTTTGAGTATTATTTTTTCAATTTCGACACATAATTTTGAATATATGTCCTCTATATAAGGCCACTAAATGAAAGTTGTTGCTGATTCATCAGCCGGTGCTGACTAAAGGGAAGAGAATGGCTATGCATTCAAAACGCAAGAGATCAAAGCATGTACAGCATTCAGCAACCATCGTGGACTACAGCGGGAAAAACAAGCAATAAAGCCACTCAGCGTGGCATTACCGAGCCTCAACGAAATCGCAATGTTTGGTAATGCAACAGTAAATATATTTTCAATATTCCTCATTTAAAGATTTTTCTAAATTAAAAAACAGCTACAATATTGGCGTCAGTAGGGCAGGCTCACCAGCTAAGTCAGTGGAAACTCAGGTCTGCCTCCCCATCAAAGTTTCCCGTGACTTTGCACGGGTATAGGCCAGTATATTGACATGGTGCATGCTGGATTCGCAATTGTAATAAAAACGGACTCTCTTCCCATTGGTCAGCAACAGCTAGCAAATAAGTAGCAACTTCTGCCTATGCGCATAAGTACATTCAAAATTATAAAGGTTGATTATTTAATTTTTCACAAAACAATTTGAGATTTATGCGAAAAATCAAGACGTTATTTACTCGGACATCAGAAGCAAAATTAAGCTTGTATATCGTGAACTTTCAGTAAGATCATTGGAGCTAACTTGGACACAAGTGTGTGTAACAGCATTACACTGAATGCTATTAGTGGAGTAGTCCATGGATGCCATAGAGGACTTGAAACTCGACTCAATGTATTCATAATAATAATCATAATAACAATAATAGTAATCATACATTTGCATAGTGCCCTCAGAGAACTGGATCTCTCTCTCTCTCTCTCTCTCTCTCCCTCTCTCTAGGCACTTTACAGATGCTGTATAGAAAGCATTACCAACTGTTTAGTACACAACGAGTTTACTGCTACCTGATGCCTTGCACAGCTCACTTCATTGCATTTAATAACAACGCGTAGGTACATCATTTGCATAAATAGGTAGATCACCAGCATACGTATGAAGTTAGTATAGAGCTGACAGTGTGCAAACAGATGGCCAGGGGCATGTTCTAGCTAACAAAAACTGCATGCATTAGCCACGGCAAGGAACGTCTCTCGATTATTGACAAACCAGCTAACCTTCCTCTTCCCACACCACGCATCGCATTTTCAACACAATTCGAAATACAGGTCATATCACACTCAAGCAGCATGGACAGGCAATACATGCAGCAGTGACTTCACTGAGCCACCATAGCAGTATATACAACGATACTGTATTTCTATGCGATTACATAAAACTGCACTACTTCCATATGGAACGTTCATAACTGTGTGTCCAAATTAGACGACCTCTGCCAAAAACTGCAATGATGAGTGGGATTGGTGTCCTTGGCAGCAAAGAAATAGAAATAGCGACCCGTGTTGAAATATAATAATAATACATTTGTTATAGCACATTCTGAGAACCCAATCTCTTTCTAGGCACTTTACATTTGCTACAAAGGAAGCACGATCAAATGGTTAGTGGTAGCATGCTCAATGACAACAAATATAACATGGTTAGAGGTAGGTAACATACTCAAGGTCAGGATGCAAATATGGCAGTATCTACAAGATCGTGCATTACATATAATAGATCACCAACTGGGCTCATCTATGGTCAGCTTGCTGCTGCAGCTGCTGCTCAGTTTTTTGGAAAAATTATGTATGAGCTATCCGGTTGGCATGCATAATACTTCATTCTTTCCCTGAATAGAAATCCCTTAAAGTGTCACTCAGTAGCAGTAAAAAGCATACCATGTAATTATTGGCATGCTTCATGTTCAACATCTGAACAATATCCTTCAGGCAGTTATTGTAGCTGTCCTGTCCGTCATAAGCTGCACATGTCAAAACTAAAAACGCCAAACGATATGAATTTGGCATTCAAACCCTAGCCAACAACATAATGGGTGCCACACAATTACCAGACTGACAATTGCAGTGCAAAGCTGGGACCATCACCGACCCCTTCCTCTTGCACAGCAGTGCAGAGCAAGCCAGTGCAGCGTAACACGAGTCAACTACAGTACTACTTTGAGTGGTGCAAATGGCAGTATTGAGAAGGTAACCGAGAGCGATAGCAGTTAACTAGAAGCAGCAACTACCTCGACATTGCACACTGGCATTTATCAAGTTGGAGAAAACAAAGGGAAATTGTGATTGAATTATTATTATCATTGCATATCCTATAAAGCAGTGGTCAGGGCACTATCAATCTGGATATATGCAACGCAATTCTAAAGCCAATCCCAAGCAAAGTGTGTGTGCAGTTAAGATGTCAGTGATTATATCACACATGTCTCTGTAATTCACCACAGGAAAGATTGTCACAGCAGGCCGTTAAAATAATGTACTATAATGTATCTCAGTCTGTAACTCCACAAAGTCACAAAGACTATGTGGGTGCCTGAGATTTCTATAGTGCACTAAAAGCCTAAGCGGCTTTCGATATGCATTCAGTAGCCAACTTTATTCATGTCACACAACAACAAAAAAGTGAGAAGTGTAACTGGGTCAGGAGAGCTAAGACACCTGTGAAAGAGGCACAAACAGACAAGAAATCAAAGCAAATTACATACTAGTTATATTATAAACGTGAGAAACCAAAAAAGCACTGACCAATGCGTGTTCTCCTAATGAGGTACATATATCTATTGCTGCCCACCATAACAAATATTATAAATATGTCCCTGGCTACCATCAACGTATCAGCCTCTGAAAACGGCAATTTTCAGGCCACTCATTCAAAATCCAACCATACATCATAATAATTTAAGTAACTTTCCTCCAGTCTCCCTTCTGTTCTTTTTGTCAAAGACACTAGAAAGAGTGGGGGTTTAGCAACAAAACACTTACATCATCAGATCTTGCTAGCAGGTTCCATTCAGTTCGGGATTTAGTACTAACCGCTCTGCTTTGGGTTGACAGTGACCTTTTAAGCAATGGTGATCAGGGTGGAGCCTCTCGGCTGGTACTCGTGGATCTATCAGTAGCACTGGACACTATTGACCACAAGCTCCTTCTGTCGGCCCTCTCTACACATCTAGGTATCACTGGCACAGTGCTAAACTGGGCTAGGTCCTACCTTGGTGAAAGATGTATACATCAGAGTGTAGACGTAAAAGGCTCTCAGATCATCTAGGGAGCCCTTAAAGTCAAGGTTACAGCAGGGAGTGGTCTCAGCCTCCCTTCTCTTAACAACCTATACTCTCTGTCTAGCCGATGTCATTGCCAAACACAATTTTGACTCACCTTTCTAAGCCGACGATACCCTCCCTGCTCACCTATCCCTCGATGCTTGATGAAGAGCAAAACCTTGATTTTCATCGAGCTCTCTTGATTCTATTACTGACCGCATTGACGACATTCGCATTTAAATGGCTTCTAACTTCCCGAAGCTTAATGGTGATATGACCAACCTTAGTTATAGGCAAAGCTTGTAGCATTGAAAGTTGGAAGACCTAACCATTAAGATTGCTTCAGCTAGCTTTACTTCAGTGACGTTTGCCTATAACTAGGCATCTATTCCATAACGACTTGTCTTTGTCCATAAATTAGCACATTTCCTCCACTGTCAATTCTGTCTACTTCTATTTTAGGAACATCAACAAACTCAGGGCCTCCCTAGCAAAGAGTACGACAGCCAAACTCGTTCATGGGCTTGTGGTATCATGTCTAGATTATTGCAATTCTCATTTATTCTGGACTCCCGGCATGTGCCCTTGATTATTTGCAAATTATGCAAAACTCAGTAACTCGGCTGGTCTATAATAATAATAATAATAATAATAATAATGCACTTGATAAAGCGCCCTCGGAGAACTTAATCTCTCTCTAGGCGCTTTACATTTGCTGCAAAGGGAAATGCATGTCGTCAAAGGCCTAGTCGCCACATCATATCACTGCTGTCAGAGCTTCACTGGGTCCCAATCAAGCAGTCACTATCAGCAACAACCTTTCAGCGTTTAAGTCTCGGTTCAAGACTGTTCATATCTGTCCAGCTTTACCTTTGCCCCAATGAAGTTGTATGTTTTTGTTGTTCCGGTGGGTGTGCTCTGCATGAATATGTACCTGAGCATGATTCAGTGCATACTACTTGCCAGAGGTCTTACTAACCGGTGGCCATAAGTGTCTTAATGATCACTGTAACATGCTCGCCTCAGCACGATACTTGTGTGCTTTTGCATCCTTGATACCATGCGTCTCATTAACCCAAGTTACTAATTCTCTTGAAGCAAATTGTAAAATGCCCGTTCAGAGATTAAGGTCTCTAATATGAGTGACATATTATTATTATTATTATTACTACTATTATTACAAGAGTGACAGCCCTTATACAGACACAGAAGAAAACGAACTCCCGGATAACTTCTTATGTCAGCCGACTCAAGAATATCACGTGCAGCATCAATGCAGAAAAAGGTAAAGGTCACAGGACTTGAACCCAAGACCTGGGTCGTATAGTGCTAGGACCTCCCTCAAGGCTGAAACAGGAGGGAAGGGGCGGGGCAGCACAGCCCACTAGCTGATTAGTGCTTTCTAAAACCACCGGTATACAAGACTGAGATCAGGCTGAGAAATGAACTGACCAGGTGCACATGTAGGGCTTATCTTTAACTTGTCTAGCTTAGTGAGAGCAGATTTGACATTCTCTGCTTTCAAATATTGTTAGAGATCCTAACCAAAGCATATTGAATGCCGGCACAAATTCTTCTGATGCGATTAGGCAAGCTGGCCCTTTCGATGGTCCTGCAGAGAGGCTGTCTCCCTGCCTGTGCCCCCAATCGTCTGCAAAAGGTGAAAACCTCAGTAGCTTCACTGGCTCCCTATCAAGCATCGATTAGACATAAAGATACCCCTCTCAGACCTACAGGTTGCTTCATTCGCTTGCACCAGCCTACCTATCTGATTTCCATGCTCTTCCAGATTGCTGTTTCGAGCCATCTGCCCCTCGAGTTCCATTCGTCTGGCACTTCCTCTGCTAAATTTAAGCCTTTAGGTGATCACGCCTTCAATTTGTATGGACAGAAAGTCTAGAACTCTCTTCCGGCCTATGCAACACACGATTAACTTTGCATCATCAATGTCCCAGCTAAAAATGCATCTGTTCCGCTCAGCTTTCCCAGCGTCCCAGTAAACAAGTATCTTCTGTTCCTTCACGCTTTGCATGCGTATTTACGCACGATTTAGTGCATATTACACACAAGGGGTCCTACTAACCAGTGGCACAAGGCATCTTCTTGTGTGCGCTGTGTCTTCGAAGTGCTTGTCTAAGCATGACACCTAGCTTGTCAGTAACTCTAGGTTATTGCTTTTCTTGCAGCAAGTTGTATGGTACACGGATAAAGCTTTAATAATTTAGATAATAATAAAGTTGGCTGATTCAACAGCCTCATTTGTATAGCATCAGAAGGGCCATACCACTATCATTACCACTTGTAGTGGGCGATAGAGGATCATCCCCTGCACGGCACCAACCCACGACCAGGATGGTGGGGAGCGAGCACGTTACCCCTGGGCCAAGACCCCGGGCAAAAATAGGTTAGCTGAAAGAGCAGTCTCGTGTATGTAAGAGGAGGCAGCAGAGCTTTAGCAGCTATCACCACCACTTTCAGTGGGCAATAAATGAAAAGCAAACTGAAGGATTCGAACCTACTACTTGGTTAGTGATGAGCAAGCACCTTACCTCCAGACTTGGTGATCTTAGTGCTTTCTTCTTCTTCTTCAGCTTATTATTATTATTATTATTATTATTATTAGACAGTGGTGACACAAAAAGTTTTGCTGTTTGTGTAAAGAGCATGCATGGTTCTAATAAGCTCAGCCTGTAGTCATGGAGCAAGGGGGATTAGCCCCCCCCCAAGAAGGCTACCCCGAAGTGGCATGCTTCGGCTGTGTTAGCAAAATTATGTCTCCAGTAGTCTTCCCTCTAAAGTTCCGGTAGCCCCCCCCCCCAGGTGACTACCACTGTTCACTGGAGAGACTACCAGGCATAAATATTGACTTGAGATGCATGTCAGCTAGCTCGTCTTCAGCACACAGCATGAAGGTGTTTTTCTAGTTGAGGGGCTGCCACTTTGAACACCTTAATTAAGCTAAAGATGACTGACGGAGGCCGTGCCTGCTCTGCTGCACATACATGTACACCCAGGGTCTGTTTTTAGAGAACCTTAACCTCTTTAAAGAGGGCGATAATGTTTCTAAAGTGTTAAAGAGGTCATACTTTTTAGACAGGTCTACTAGCATTGCACTTTCGATTTCCAAATGGATGGCCTAATTTCTTTTACCCGAGGTCAAATGAGGCATCTACGATTGCACATTAAAGGCATGGACCTTTAGGCTCTCTCCGAAATGGTAGCAAAACCAACTTTCTGTTTGGGCTCCACAACACCCTTGTGCGTCAGCTGGAGAAGCTTCAAAAGTGTTTCTCAAGAATGCTCCTTTTTTAGCAGTAGTCATATCGTGCGGGGAGAGGAGGGCAGTGCCTTCCACGTGGGAGTGCAGCCCAGCTGGCTCTCCAAAAATAGGAGTACAGCACTTATGATTTAGAGAGGCTATAGGGTCCTTCAGGGTGGTATGCCGTTGGCACATGAATAACAGTTTCGAAAGGGAGTATCGTATCTTTTTAACAGACACGGCCAGATTTTTATGGCGAGGGCTAAGGAGGCTTTTCAGGTCACCTTCGAAAGGGTTTGGCGACTCCACCACGAGGGGCCCTCTGGGGGCCCCCTAGTACTGGAGTCCGACCAGGAACCACTAGGATAGCAAGGAAACTTCTTCGTGTGGCATGCCTTCAGCACAGCTCCAGTTCAGTCTCTTAGAGTGATACACTAAAGCTGCTCTTAGAGCTCTCCGGCTGCAGACATTTTTCAACAAGCATAACGTGATTAGACACATGCACAGGGTCAGCACGCATTTAGTAGGTCCATGCGACTCATCCTTCGTGTGCTTATGCGTGCTAACACTGTGCATGCTGCCACTAACCATATTTACACTATCGCATTAAGATCCAAAGATCTAAACATCATGATAAGATCGAAACAATGTACGATGCAATGCTATGTATGACATCTCATCAAATGTACCCTCTGATTAAGGTGACTTTTGCTCTCTCTGTGTCTCTCAGTGTGTATCTCGGTGTGTCTCTCCGTCTCTCTCTTTCTTTGTCTGTCTGTCTCTGTCTGCCTCTCTCTTTGTCTGTCTATCTCCATCTGCCTTTGTCTCTGTCTCTCCCTCCATCTGTCTGTCTCCCTATGTCTGTCTGTCTGTCTCTCCATCTGTCTGTCTGCCTATGTCTATCTGTCTGTCTGTCTATCTATCTATCTACCTCTACCTCTACCTCTATCTCTCGCTTACCCTCTCTTAGCTTTAAAAATCAGCACTGAAGACTGCTAAACAGGCATGACCATTTCGTTCACGATCTCAACTTCAAAAAACACGATAGCACTAACTTTCAGATATAACTTGTACATTCACTGACACTGTTTCAATCTAGCCAGGCCACACAGTCAGTATGTACGATAATTGCAGCATATAGTCACTCGAGGCTTGCCAGGCCAAGATGCTGTGCTAACGTGTGCAATACACAAGCACATTTAGGGGAAAGGAAAAAAAGGGTTTATCGACAATGGAATAACTAAGAAACAATTATTCAGCACAAAACCACAATCACTGGACAAACCCGGCACGGCGATAAGCATACTAAAAAGAGGGCTGCCTCTTTCTTTTAAATTCCACGACCAGATTAGTTAAGCTGAACAAGTCACAGGCGAAGCTTTAACTGCAGCTATCTTAACATCAGCCCTTTTCAAGTAGAGGACAGTCAAAACAGGATAGCCATTGATGCACAGATCCTCATTGAAATGCTTCTGCTAGGTGTAATTTAATCAAGAGACATAATAACAATGCATTTTTATAGCACCCCTAGAGAACTGAATCTCTTTCTGGGCACTTAACGGATGTTGTAAAGAAAGCACGACGAAATGATTACTGGTCAGCATGTAGATAGTAACAGCTTGATAAACAACATGAATAACATGGTTAGGGGTGATATGCAGAGGGTCAGCATGCAAATGTGGTTAGTGGCAGCATGCACAGTATCAGCACGCATAAGCACGTAAACTAAGAATCACAAGGTCCCACTAAATGCTGTCACAAACAGGTGTGTTTTAAGCTTTCTTTTAACTGTCGTAAGGTCAGGGGATGTAGTGACGTCAGTCGGGAGTTCCAGGCTTTGGGAGCTAATGAACTAACGGTGCGGTCTCCAAAGGTTTTGAGGTTCAAAAGCAGTATAGCTAAACGATCTCAGTCAGAAAAGCGGGTTGTACGATGTACCATCTGGTAGGGAAATAGTTCTAATAAGTAAGCTGGAGCCAGATAGTGAAAAGACAAACAAGTACGTGACAGAACCTTGAAGTCGATACGCTGCTGGATTGGGAACCAGTGCAGGTCGGCAAGAAGTGGGGTGATGTGGTAACTGCTATGCTAACAATTAAAAATATTAGCTGATTTAACAACCTCATTTGTGTAGCAGCAGAAGAACCTTAACGGCTATCATCACTGCTTGCCGTGGCAGTAAATGATCGCCCACTGCAGAATTTAAGCCCACGAATTCGGTCGTGAAGAGTGAGCACATTACCTCCTCAGCTATCACGGCCATGCCTAGCTGCAGAGTTTTGCACAAACTGTAAGCACCTGATTGCACACACCGGACGACCATTAAGCAGAAAAGTTACAGGCCCCCCCCCCCCCCGCGCAAGTGGAGATGGGATGTTACAAATACATACACCAATTTGGATGTAGTATCGCTGTCTTAAGCAAGCCCGAATTTTAGCAACGTTATTCAGCTGAAAGTAGAAGACTTGACTGTGGAGCTACTGTGGTCGTCTAATATAAGGTCACTTTGGAAGAGAAAACCTAGATTACATGCAGCTGCAACAGAAGATATGCTGGCAGAGCTAATTTTTGGGTGACAATATTTCCAGTTTCTAAGTCACGCTTGGTTTGCCCATAACTAGTAAGTTGGTTTTATCGCCATTAAATGTGAGAAAAAATCGCTGCCATCCATGCGTGGATGTCAGCAATACATGCAGCAAGAGAGTTGAGAGAATTCGACGTGCTGGAAGGCTGGGCATGATCAAAGCAAAGGTACAAACAACTGAGTGTCATCTACATAGAAGTGAAAGATTAGATTGTGCTTGGCGATCCCATCGGCAAGAAGGAGAGTATAAACTGCGAACAGAAATAGACCGAGCAGAGCACTGAGGTATCCGGCACTTCAGTGGTTCTTTGGATGACCTTTGTCCTTTTACATCAGTACTCTGGAGTCTCCCACTGAGATTAAAATAAAAAATACATAATTCACTTGTATAGCACCCTAAGAGAACTATTGAGGTGCTTCACAAATATCACGGGGGTTGATCCCACGACCTCGGCCAGACCTTGTTCGGGACGAGCACCTTAATAGAGCCAAATCAGATAGGATCTTAACTTTTTCGGTGCAGTTCCAGTGATGTCCAGGCAAGATGAGAGGCACCCGAGAAGGACTTTATGATCAATTGTATCAAACGCTGCCGACAGACCAAGCAAAACAAGCAGAGAGACTTTATCCAAGCCTGCATTCCTGAGAAGGTCGCTATACACTCTAAGCAAT
This sequence comes from Cristatella mucedo, assembly GCA_009760855.2. Lineage (NCBI taxonomy): Eukaryota > Metazoa > Bryozoa > Phylactolaemata > Cristatellidae > Cristatella > Cristatella mucedo. The sequence goes on along the minus strand of WPIO01000097.1, from coordinate 428,109 downwards.
GCTGACTCTGTGGGGTGAGCATCTAAATCTAGGCCAGAACTTACTTGCTAGTTTGACATTTTAATACATGAGTTCAGCTGGTCTGCCACGACTCGTTCCAGTGTCTTTGATAGGAATGGGAGAAGGGAGACTGGACAGAAGCTGCTCAAGCATTGTCTAGTTCTAGCGTTGCTTTAATTAGTGACCTAACAACAGCCTTTTTTGAAGTTGCAGGGACATAACCTGAGGCTAAGGACATATTTATTATGTTAGTTATGCATGGCAGCAGCCGATCTACGCATCCTAGAAGTGGGACAGTGGGAATAAGGTTAGAAAACTAGTAGACTTCTTTGACAGGGAGATGAATTTCAGGAAACGGTCACTCGTGGCCTCCTTCAATGTAGACATTGAGTTAGTACTCGGAAATGAGGGACAGAAGTCCGGTATCGATATTATTGCCGGATAGAAGTCCAGAGGAGATGCTGCTAGCTTAGGGATGAACTCTCTGATCTTGTCTATCTTACTGACAAAGACGCTAGAGAAGCGATCGGCTAGGTCACCCACAAAGATCACTTCGTAAAGAGCTAATCAAGAAGCAGTTGAGGAGATGGTTGACGGTAGAAATTTCCATTTTTGGATTGTGCATGTGCGATTCAACAATATCCTGGTAGAAGCTAGACTTGGCCTTTGCTTGGAATGATTGGTATGATCTGCTGTGGTATGATTTTCGCATGGTCTTTCTGCTAGCAACGATATGATCCTCGTATTCTCGACGATACAGTCAGTCCCGATCTTTTGTTTGCTTTCTCAAGCTTGTGCTTAGTAGACCAAGCTGGTTTAATGTCTGTAGTAAACCACAGGCCGTTTGGATGTGGGAGCACATTGGGCTTAGTCAAAGGTGCAAACTCGTTAAGCACGTCAGAAAGTTTCGTTTTGTAGCATTCTGCCAATGATGACAGGTCGTTAGGGGTTTTGAGCAGCAGGGGCAAAGAAGTTATTTACGCTCTAACAGCATCAATAACAATAATACATTCGATATAGCACCATCAGAGAACTCAATCTCTTTCTAGGCACTTTACATTTACTGCAAAGCAAGCACGATCGAATGATTAGTGGTATCGATGCGAAGGCGCTTGAGGTGTTGCAATTCACAGATGGTTTTGAATGCGCAGGGCACACACTGCAGACTGAACGAGATCTGCATATAATCAGATGAGCAGAATTTGGTAATATTTGGGGATGATAGCATACACGTGTGGGATAATATTTGGTTAAATGTGTGACACTTCTTGTTAGTGTGGTCCTGCAGATGAGCCACACGAGAAAAACAGTCTATCTGTGCACACAATTCTGCATTTCAGGCATCCGTTAAGTCGTTAAAAGGAGTGTCAACATCATCCATAACAAGAAAAGATCGATTTCTTGCACACAGAATCAAATTGAGATCAGAGAAATCTGAGATAAAGGAAGGACTTTATACCTGGGGGATAGATTACTGCCACCATTGGCAGCACGTTGTCGGAGGGACTTGAAACACGAGATTCGAAATAATGCTTCGAGGGGACTGCAAACGGTTTGACTTTGAGGGAGCACTGGGTGACAATGGCAACTCCTCTGCCAGTTTTCATTGATCTAGGGATATGAAAGAACAAAAACCCTGTAAGGGTAGCACCGATTATGGTCGGGCTGTTTGTCGATTTCAGCCAGGTCTCGGACAAAGTGAGCAGGTCGAGACCTCCACATTATTAATCATCTAGTAAATTATTAGGGATTTATTGCACATTGAGAAAGCATTCCAAAGACAACCGTTAAGCTGGGTCGCCGGGGTTTTTTAATAGGCCTGATGACCACTAAGTTCGACTAATACCCAGCAGCTCTCGATGGCGATTGTGCAGGGTAGCGTAAGACAGTGTCTTGAATACTGACCGAGCAGAGCTCCCTACCACCGTGGGAGCTATGCCTAGGTCTTCTTTGGCAGAAATTCAATTCATGGACCCTGGCAACAGCAACCCCATCAAGCAGTGCATTTGAACGACGACAGCAAAATGATAATAGGCATGCATGATCATACCTAATATACATGCTCAAAAAAGTCGGCGAAACTAAGGTCGACCTAATATGCATGCCAATCGGCGATTTCATGGCCGATGAAGCCGGCTTGGTGGGCTCGGCAGGAAGCTGTAAGCATCGATGTGTAAATGGGCACGTCATTTCTTAAGCATTACGGTTCAACAGCAACCAGATAAGCTTTAAACAGGTCTTAGCTGTACGGATCACCGTATACAATGCACAGTTATTGAAGTTATCCAAATTAATATCTTTAGCCTCAACATAAGCCTTTATAACTTATCCAATGCTTAGATGCACAGTTATGATAAAGCTGGTAAAAGAGACCCCATCATGCCTCTCAATTCACCTGGTGTTTCGCAAGGCTATACTGACTAGAATCGTACAGTAAATCAGACTGCGACAACAGAGGTACTGACAGATGGTTAGTGGCAAGCCGCCCTCAGGCCATCGCCAAAGAAAGAATGGGTTCAAATTGGCTGTTCAATCAGCTAGCATTGTCTTTTTTTACTTTTTCTTTGAGCTGAACTCTGGTCATCCGGTGGCGAAGGAAAGCATCCTTAGCCAAAGCCCTCATTCCAAGATACCAAGCTGCTATGGTAACCCGAGGCAGGTCTCCATCATGGCCACTGTCACAACCACGGTGGTCCACTTCGGGTCTTTTCTCTGCTTTCGGTTCCGGATCAGAAGACCTTCCGGTTTGTTCTGATTTTGTGGTTTTGGAATTACTGTTTCAGTTGCAACTGCTGCTAAGGTAAGACGTGCATCCAGCCATTAAAGAACTGAGAGTACAAGCTCACAAGGACTACTCGTGCTGGGAGTTATCCCCACACATGCAAGGACATGGGCGAATTTGGTACTGCTAAGGCCTATGGTCGGCTGCAACAGCGAACACACTGCCTGAAGCACGGCCTCCATTGCTATTAAAAGATACACAGGCATTCACAATGTAACCAGCATTCGACTCGGGAACGTGAACGGTCGTTCAAAGCTACGGCTTCCAGGCCGGGGTTGAAGGCCAGAGAACCAAGTCTAGGCAACCCTATTAAGTGGCCCAGTACACCAGTGGGATTGTGGGATTGTTTCCTGCTCGAGCACTGGGAGCAACACGACACTCAGCTGAGCATCCAGCTGGCATTACTGGCTCCTGGCAACAATCCCACTGTGGAACGATAGTGCAAAAATGGCTGATCGGGCTGCAAACACGCCTAGGCTCTGTTCCGAGTGAGCGATGATCCCCTTAAAGGGAGCGATCGTATTTTTAAGTACAACTGAGGCCTTCTTTTTAGACAGGCCTGCTAGGCAATGCACCTTGGGCCCTTTCGAATGGAAGATGCACCTTTTTATACACGAAGCTTCTGGAGGCTAACGGAGGTGTGAGGAAACCAGCGAGCTTCGAATTCTCCCCAAAATAAATGAGCCGAGGGAAATTTCCGGTTGGGCTAAAGAGCTCACGGGTGGGGAGAGGGGCGTGTGCTTTCAGAGCACACAACTTCATGGTGTTCCGCCAGACAGGTTATATTTTTTCAAACAGATATGATTAAATTATTCGACCATGAGTGCCCTCGCCCGATTAGAAGGCAGTTTCTCTGTCAGTATGAAGTTTCGGGGTCTCTCGCAACCCCCCCTGCCGGGGGGGGGGGCCCTCCTCACCCCAGATCCAAGGAATGGCTGACTACAGCTACTTCACTCTTTTATTATGTGCACTCTTGAATGTGCCTAGTGGCACAGAACGACTGCTGTAAGAAACTAATCAGGACAAGAAATACTTAAAAACCCCAGCTATACAAAAAAGCTACCAAACAGACCATATTTTCAAGCTATTGTACACTACAATGATGAATAAGCAAAATCAGCTGAAAAGATGCAAAGTTAATATGTGGTCACATTATGGTTAACGCTCCACGAGACGACAGCAGAAATGCAATGCCTGTAGCAGCATGCATACCGGACGAGCTGAATCGGCATTCGAGTGTGCACTACTGTGTGCAAGCTCTCAGAATAATGCACATGGGTGCAAATATCCTGGCAATGGCTTACCCAGAATGCTCTCTGTCACGTATGTGAGCTCCATTTTATAAGCACTTTGCTCAAGCCAGTCACTACTGCTTAGCAGTCCAGGATAACTGTAACAGAGATAAAAAAAATATTCTTTACACCTGGTTTACTGCGCAATATAGCTGCTTTACACATGCAAGCAGAGCGCTGCATACGCAGCCTCAGGTTGGAGCAACAGGCGGGAGCAACAGATGGGAGCATCCGATAGGGGAGTGGAGACTGATGATGGTATGGGTTGCAGTAAGGCTATGGTTCGAGCCGCAGAAGAGCTGGTGCAAGAGAAGTGCAGCAGCGAACGCACTGCCTAAAGTACGGCCTCCATTGCTATTAAAAGATACACAGGCATTCACAATGTACACCAGCATTCGACTCGGGAACGTGAACGGTCGTTCAAAGCTACGGCTTTCAGGCCGGGGTTAAAGGCCACAGGACCGAGTCTAGGCAACCCTATTAAGTGGCCCAGTACACCAGTGGGATTGTGGGATTGTTTCCTGCTCGAGCACTGGGAGCAACACGACACTCAGCTGAGCATCCAGCTGGCATTACTGGCTCCTGGCAACAAGGCCACTGTGGAACGATAGTGCAAAAATGGCTGATCGGGCAGCATGTCTACCAATATGAATCAGCAGCATGTGCACGGCCTGGGCATAAAAATTGGCACTCGTAAGTGAGCCGAGGCTAGAGCCGCCACCTCACTGGAAACATGCAAGGCGACAGAAGCTGCTGTCCGGAAGATGACAGTTTCGACGGCGGCCGGCAATGGCGTTGAGACGGTACGGCAGCAGCAGAAGTCGGCTCTGCGATGACAGCCGGTGTGGCAAAGACAACGAGTGTAGCAATGACGGCCGGCAGTTCAGCGGTGGTGATGGGTACTGCATCGGAGACTGGCGGTGCGGTAAAGATAAAAATGGCCCGGCGATGCCGGAAAGCTGGTGCCATACATAGCCGGCAGGTTAGCAAAGGCCGTGCTATCACCTGCCTCCGAGCAGCTGTTCCCAAGCCTTGTGCTACTTGAGAAGGCAGTAGCCAACATGCTTGTATTATGTTGCAGCCTAGGGAAGGCTGTTTAATGCTGGTCTGTCTACTACTATTGCCGAGCTGGTTTGGTCTAGCGGTTAAGGTGCTCGCCCCGACCAAGGTCTGACTGAGGTCGTGGGCTCGAGCCCTGAGGCATATGTGAAGCGCCTGAATAGAGATTAAGTTCTCTTGGGGCGCTATATAAATGAATTATATATTTTTTTTTATGGCACTGTCGTGTTTAGCTTAGTTTTTGTGCTGAGTTATACTTCCAATAGTCTTGCTTTGTTGCTGCACCGTTTGATTTGTGATCTTGAGATCAAGGGGAAATGTGGCTGATTTATAATACAATACGGTATTTGTTTATTGCCTTGATATATCCATCACAGCCAGCTTATGGTCTGGAGTTACTCATGGCCAGCACAGATTATGGGGTGCTGTTGGTTTATGGGCCGTTGGGATTAACGGCAGTGAGTGTTAAGGAACAGGCTGCAGAGGCCAGGCAGTTCCGAAGAAGACGCCTGGCAGAGCGGTCGCGTACTGGCCCACTGGAAGGCGCCCGGCGTCCGTGATAGTAAAAGTCTCTTTGAGCCCACTTCAGTGTTCTGCATAGTGTCCCGTACCTGCGTTTGGAGAATATCAAACTACCGGCATAGCAACTAGCAAAACTTTTTGCACTGTGTAGAGCATACCGACTGTATAATTCTGCCATTACGGCAAAGCATGTTTTAAGACCATGTGAAGATGAAGCAGGGGTCTGCACAGTTATAAAGTGGCAACTTATGTCTGTCGAGAATGTCTCCAAGAATGAGACGATACAATGATGCAATAAATTGTAGGGTTCTTTGGCTGTTCAAGGGTGAAGCACCAGCCTGTCTATTTCATTTAACTGAAACACACATTCACGTGTATGCACACACAGGCATACGCATTTACTCACACATACGCCCCCAGATATACCCCAACAAGCAGCATACCATTTTCATGGTGGTCCAAGTGCACCCCCCCCCCCCCCGAAAGCAGCCAGACCTTTTTTCGAGGCTTGGGTAAACATCGATGAACCACCGTCGTGAGAGGTCACACCCACTACCCACAGAGGAAACCTACAGTACCTTGATAATTAATCAAAAACTTATATGCCACTCAAGCAAAATGTTCTCAGCAGCAAAACTTGTTTAGCATTGACTACCTCACAGTGATAGCCCAGGAGGGAAGCCAGGGCCAAAACTCTTCTCGACCGAGGAAGTGGATTCGAATCCTGCACTGGGCGATCCTTTACTGCTAGCTGCATGTGGTGGTGATAACTGTCCAGGCTTTTCTGGCACTAAATAAATGAGGCTCCTAAATCAGCTACTAATATAATAATAATATATTCCTCACAGCATGCATTATGCTATGGATGCCCCACGAAAAGGTCCGGCAGCACGGGCACCAGAGAACCTACAATAAGCGAAGAACTGAGGGGGGCCAGGCTTGCAGGGGGCAGGGCACTGATGGGGGCAGGCTTGCAGGAGACCAGGCAGTAAGAGGAGGGCCGGACAGGGTTCCGGAGAGGCAGAGCACGAATGCTGTCGAGTACCAAGAGGGTGCAGGCCTGGAGGGGCAGGGCATTGTTGGAGTGGATCTGGAGTGGGCGCAGAGCACTCGCCATCAAAAATAATCCAGGTAGCACTTTTAGGACCTGGCAATCGTAGCTTTCCTCTAGTGGGTGGCACCGGATTGTGACAAAGGTGGGGTCGGGATTAAGTGCTGCTCCTGCGAACTTCATAATACTTCAGCCATCTCGCTTCTCAGCCTTTCGCACCTGCTCCTTTCGGCCCGACACAGTCCTCATAGTGGCCGAAGCTGGGAGAGAGAGAGAGAGAGAGAGAGAGAGAGAGAGAGAGAGAGAGAGAGAGCTGTCGTTAGCTCTATGGCTTCCAACATCGATCTCCTAGGTTATAGTTCTTCCTTTTGCTATGCGAGATTATGGTAGTTGGCTTTAGATTATGCAACAAAGGCTGTACAAGGCTATTGCCACAGATAATCATTCTAGCATTTCGGAGTTGGAGACAGAGATGCACACCGGTTCACACACACACACACACACACACACACACACACACACACACACACACACACACACACACACACACACACACACACACACACACACACACACACACACACACACACACACACACACACACACACACACACACAAACGCATGATAATAATGTTAACAAATATAAATATAAATATTTAGAATTTATATAGCATACAAAGAGAACTAAAGCTCATCCTAGGCACTTCAGATATGCTGGAAAAGAAGCGTGTCAAGTTAATTATTGATCAAATGCAAAATTGTAGCAAAGCACATAAGCACACAAAGGGACAATACACACAGATGGAGAAATGCTGTGTGGAACAGATATGTTTACTGCACACTGCCACTGGTACCGAATGTGCTCAGCTCACTATTCTAGAAATGCCGACTGCAAAAAAGGAAGCTAGGCTACCACATGTCAAAACAAAATAGACTACTTCCATCTTGTATGTCCTGGCAAACATAAGCCAGGTTTTATTTTATGTAACAGCGTATTTGTGGGTCATCTTTGGCAGGTACAGGAACAGACCTGTAACGTGTATTGAAACAGTGCAATTCTGTTTTGACTGGATAACCCAAACAAGCGATTAAGCCTCGGCAGGTGGTTGCAGCCACATTCATATATAGCTGCAAGCAGTGGTGGAGCCAGGGGGCAGGGGGCAAGGGGCCTTTTGTCCCGCCAATCTCCTAGGCCCCTCGACTGCCACCAACGACGAAATTGTGTTCGAACTCCACTCAATGAACAATCGCCGAGTTCGTGAAAACTAAACACCGTGATCGTTTAGCTGTACTTCAAACCAACCTCAAAACCTTTGTAGACTGTGCCTTTAGTTTGTACGCTCTCGAAGAATAGAACTCATTTCCGAATGACGTCACATCTCCTAACTTGACGATATTTTAAAAGAAGCTAAAACGAACCTGTTCACTACAGAATTTGCTGGGTCCTTCTGATTTTCCCTGTATGAGCTTACGGGTGCTGACATTGTCCATGCTGCCACTAACCTCATTATGCATGTTGACATTGTGCATGCTGCCACTAACCATATGGTCATGCTTCCTTTACAGCATATGTAAAGTGCCTAGAAAGAGATTGGGTTCTCTGAGGGTGCTATACATAATAAAATTATTGTTATAATTTTTGCATATGATTGAGCCCTATAGTTTGTCTTTCATAAATTGTGAGTGTTGCCTCCTACATGAAAATCTTGTGGGTCTTGCCCCCATGAACATTTATATAGTAGGTCTTGTCCCTCCCCGGAGATGAAAATCCTAGTTCTACCTCTGTCAGCAAGGCTAGTCAACAAATCCCAGAGGTTCAGCCACGTGTCTTCGTTGCGTAAGGAACTTCGATGGCTTCCGGTCGATCAACAGATACAGAGCAAAACGTTTACTCTAACCCACAAGGCCTGCCATGGCTTGGTGCCTGCATACCTAGTTCAACTGCTGCACCCGTTTTATCCTCAGAGTGACCCCAGGTCCTCTACGGATAGTAAGTTAGCCTTTCTATTCCTTAGCTTAAAGATCTCTGGCGACTTAAAAAATCTCTGGGTTTTGCTTTGCAAGTCCTAGACTGTGAAAGTCACTTCCACAATTCTTCAGCATCGAAATATCCAATAATAAGGAACTGTGATGCTAAAAAAAAGTTGACAACTCGGAGGCAAGCAGGTTGACAACTCGGAGGCAAGCAAGTTGCGACAGAAAGTGACTCTTGGGCTGGCAACCTCCAGCAGAAGCAGCACCCAGCCATCAGTGCGGTCGCATGCCTGCCACCAAAGCAAACCCGCCACGGGCCAACGAGTGGTTGCATCGAAGGCACCGCCCTGAAAGGCAACTGGTCATCCTCAGGCAGAACGGCTACCTAACTGGCCATCGTGCAGCTGCGACCAGAGCGACCGGTCAGTGGGTCAAGGCTCAGACCAAGGCTGGCAGCAGGCCCCTCCCATGCCACCCAGTAGCCTGTCAGCAGCCGGGATGGCAGGGGCCAGTGATAACATTATGCACTGCCACCGGGTGCCATTAGTGGACATGACCGATACAATGCTGCCGGGCAGTGGCAATTCGCGGCTGCCCACAAAACCGTTGCAACCCCTGGGGAACAAGTGCTGGACTGCCTCAAGAGGCACACAAAAAAAGCAGAATCCAATACCGGTGTAGTTTAAAGAGGGCACGACGGCTTGAAAGCAAGAATGCACTGCAAGCCAACAAAGCTCGACACAAAGAAGTGGCAGCAGCCAGCCACTACAGGCCTTCGGGGGCGGTGCTGTGAGAGAACTGTCCGGCCACCCACTGCAGGCTGGCTGCAGTTATGATCTAGCTGAGAGCCACCAAAGGCACATTGCTCGGGGCGGACCAGCAACTGCACAGGCCCTCCTGCTCAGCTGCAAACCTTGTCGGCGCAAGGAGAGAGAGAGAGAGAGAGGGAGGGAGGGAGGGAAGGAGGGAGGGAGGGAGGAGGGAGGGAGAGAGAGAGGGAGGGAGGGAGGGAGGGAGGGAGGGAGGGAGGGAGGGAGGGAGGGAGGGAGGGAGGGGAGAGGGAGGGAGGGAGAGAGAGGGGAGGGAGAGAGAGAGAGGGAGAGAGAGAGAGAGAGAGAGAGAGAGAGAGAGAGAGAGAGAGAGAGAGAGAGAGAGAGAGAGAGAGAGCCCTGCAACAAAACCGGGACGAAAACGTGGCTGCCAGCCTTGGTGAGTGGTCATTGCTGTTAGCAGCGATGAGACATCTAAAACTTGCTTACTAGATTAAAAAAAATGTAGCACTGCAAGTGTTCCTGAATGAGCTCCGGTGGTACTAGCCTCGATTACGGGTCGATGCCTCTACTGCTGCCAGAGTGTTAGCACTCCCCCCGAAGGTGAGATTGGGATTGGCAGCAAAGGGCCAAAGGCACCCGGGAATCCACGACTGCTGGAACGAAATCTGCAAATGTCGAGAAGGGCAGCTGGACTGGAGGGCTGCAACATTTCTAGCAGTGCTGCCATCACCATGTTGTCCAGACCGAATCAGTCAAGAAATTCTAACAATGCAAAGTTGACCTGGACAGTCCCGCAGCAGATAGCCACCCTGCCAGCCACTAGGATCTAGAGCTGATGCAATGCAGAAATGGTTCGTGTGGCTTCTTTACCAACTGCTCAATACCGTGCCTTGGCAAAGGCACTTAAATGGGTCCACTGCTTGTCTTGATATTTAGCAGCCATGAGATGCCGTGGTTGGCAATCGTTCATATCAGTAGCAGCACTCGGCGACTGAGTCATGAGCACGATGAAAAGCTTTGAGCTCGACGAGTTGCTGCACCGTGCATGTCGGCCGTGCCCTCTTTCAGAAACCACAATTACATTTAAGCAATAGTGATTGCTTTACAAAAGCGAGGCCAGTGTGTCTACTCATATGGAAAGCACCAAAAGCAGCCGGCTTACTTGAGCAGTGCGTGGGGACATGACTTTACATTTTTGGCAGGGGGTATGCTGCAAAAAAGCTAACAGACATATTAAGGAACTGGGCGATTGGACACTCAACCTGAAGCCCAGGTCTGGCCAGTGGGAAGCCAAGTTCTATCAGATCACCGAACGGCAAGCTGAAACAGGTGGTCTACACAATTCTGGTGGGTGCTAAAGGACGGCGAGATACCGACCAGCATGCGAGGTCACAGTATACTAAACATGAGAGAAGCGTGTCGAAAAGAAATGGCAGGCAGCAGGGTCATAGATGGATCACAGGATATCACAAACAAGCACCAACACACACACATGCAGACACTCATACAGACATACGCGAACGCAGCGCCGCTCATACACACAACATAAAACTATCGCGTGACCCGCAGCTAGGACCAGCCACATGCTCTTCAAGCAAAGAAAAAATGGCGGTGGGGGCCCCGAGCCAGAAGCTGAGCAGCTCTTACTAGATAAAGGATCGCCAGCAAGGATCGCCACAGTCGGTCGCCGGCAGAGCAGAGGGCACTAGAGATCGGCTCACTTTGCGCACGCACACGTACCGGCAAGCCGAGTCAGGCTCTCCGAGGCATGCTGGGCTTCTCGGGCGATCGTGCATGATGACAGGAGCTGAACAACGAACTGAGCTTCGAGCTGCCGCTAGTTGGCTCGGAGGAAAAAGTAATGAGGCTGCTAGGTCTGCTGGGGACCCGTGACACATGCAGGAACTGCCACGAACTGTAAGTGAGCCGCCGAGAGTGAGCAAAGCTGGAAATGTCAGAGTAATCTGGCACCCCTACTCTCCCACCAAACCGGAGCTCCTGCTCCAACCACTGCCACTGCATCCTCCCAAAACACTTCCTGGAAATGCCAGAAAGGTGACGCTTCTCCGGCGACATTCACGGGTGTGTGTTTGGGGAGACCGAGGACATAAGGCCGACCAGTGCAGCCATCCCAGACTGTGCAGCCCTACAGTCGAGCATTACCGACAAACCGGTGCCACGGCTCCACAGCACAGGCAGTCAGACTGAATTCGTTGCGACCCGTTTTTCTTGTACAATCTAGATCAGATGCGCTTCCTCGACTGCATGCCTCGCGTGCTGGATTGGTGGCTGCTAACTAGCGAAGGGGTGCACGCCAACTGCCAGAGTTCTTGCACACCAGAATAGTAGTTTTCCTTTTTTTGTCACATCTCGTTCTGTGAAGAAAGCAGGCCACAACAAACCACATGGAACCCAACTGTAAGCGTGTAAAACACAGCAGTGGGTTTGGGAAAAGTCATATTCACGATACCTTTCTAAAGCCACTATACAAAAGAATAGGAGGTAGCACGTGTGTGTGTGGGGGGGGGGGTAGAGGCATAGTACATCGCATTGCCACTAGCAGCAGAGCCGATCTGGAACGTACAATGTATGTAAAGTGGACCAGCTTACCTGTTAGCAATAGGAAACTTGAAGCTGGTCATTTTCAAAAATGGTCCACAGAATCTTCTCAGGACTTACATCAACTGAATGATAACCTACAAAGGTGCATTTGGAGAATGAGCATAGGTAATCCTGTGCCATGGAGAAGTGTGCACAATGCATGCATAGGCACAATAGATCGCTTAAGGCACGTGAAACTATTTCAGACCCCATCTGAAGCAAAGAAACCGTCTAGAACATGTAACAACCAGCTGGAAAGGGGGTATGGACCGCACTGCATCGAGTGACGGCCCAGCACACGCGGTGTCTCGCTGTTTGCATGCATGGCACATACTCTGACGATGGCTCACCGAGGCACATGCACGGAGGCCGGTGAGCATGAGAAAGCCTGTGGCACCTCGAAGCTGCTGCCTCACTCCTGCTTCGACAGTGACAGCGATTCAGCTTATCACCGAAGGATAGTGGCAGGCAAGGTACTGGCCAGCACCCTAGTGCAAACTAGGTGTCCCCCTCCTTTCCCCACTAATAACAGAGCCATCTGCCTGGCCATTGCACCCCTGCTTGGTTTGGCATATCTGCCTGCATGGTTTGGCCTATTGGTCATGCCTATCGCCTCCTCCTTCACGGTCGACCATATTTTAGCATCGACCAAATAGTCGCTCAGCAGGCTTAGATGTTTATAATCCATATGCAACTCTCTCCTCAATATGATGACAATTCTTAAGCTAACACTTGGCAGTCCTTCAGAGTCAGCCCTGTGGTTGGGGGAAACTTCATATGGCTCGCAACGACAGCCACTCGCTTGCATACCGTGCCCCTGCCACAGGTCGGAATCTGTCACATATCGGAAGCTAAATAGCCATTGGTAACCTAGCAAAAGGCAGATTACTATGCAAATTGCTGACTAAGTATAAGCAAATGAATCGCATGGTGCAACTAGCAATCAACAAATGTGAACACGATTTATATCCACCCTTTGGTTATTGGCTTCAGACAACGCTCACAACTGCTGCCATTATATGTATAGCACAGGGAAGATACAATAGGTCAGGAAATGAGGCGTGTAGACAATATTAGTATTAACAATATTAACAATATTAACTCATGAATATGGATGTGAACACCTACACTGGCTTCCTAGTGAGCAGCAGATTCAGCTCAAAACACTTCCAGCGGTTTATAAATGTCACAAATGTCATGGCTCCTTCCTGCAGAGTCAACATTGCTCAAGACTGCAAGGTGCCAATGCATCTAGGATCCTTAGGTTCCAACGGATTCGCTCAGCCAGATCAATACAGCAGCAGTAAGTGGGAGGGGGCAGCAGCACCCTTCACGACTTCACGTCTGGATAAAAGACTTCCTTCTTTAGGATTTTCTAAGAGGCCTCGGACCCCCACCCATCTTTAGTTCACTCCATTAGTTTGCTTAGGCCTACCTATCTCAATAAGTTTCACACCAGGTCTGGGTTACTTGTGTCCCTAACTGACTTCAAAAAATTCAGTTACTATGCTCCCAAAGATTGGAACTCACAACCAACTGCCGTCACAATATCACCTGACTTCCGAATATTTAAAACGAATATAAAACCCTACCTGTTACTCACATCATTTGCTCCATCCCTGCGAGTTGTTCTTTATAATGCCTACATGTCCCGAAATTGGGCACGTTAACGCTAATCTGTTGACATGCTTGCTTTCCAAAATATCTACATTTCCTAGAAAAACCTCCAGTTCTCTTACGGTGCTACGCACACAATTTATCGTAACTTTTTGTTGTAACCTTCACAAGCCTATGCACTAACCTCTCACCCCACCCCAGTCCCGTCGTCCTGTCTGCGCCCCAGCTAATGCAGCATCGTTTATACATAGAGCTAGGTCAGTTTCTGCTATCTACAGCCAATATATACCGATCTCATTACACAGAACGACCCAAAGGCCATTTGCTGTGGTACTGAGAGCAGATATGTTTTGCCTCGCATGGGCAACAATCCCACAACCTCTGGCTTTCTGAGCCAGTGCTCAACCGATCTATTCTACTGCTCTCAGCACAGGGCTTTTAGCCTTGGCTTTAAATGACTTGGAATTCAAGTGTACTGCCTCAACACATGTACATTTTAAAGATAATTACATTTGCCGAGGTTTGTGATACAAAAAACAACCAGTGCTCTACTTTCGTAGGTTCAAGCACGTGGGGATAACCCCAACAACTCCACCCTACTGCTCAATTATACATATATCTGTATGCACACGCTGGCCATAAAGTCATGCTGTAACCGATCGATGTTCCTTATGAGTGCTCGCAAAGCTAGAGGTGACACGGCCACTTTAACCTTCATATGACAATGCAGAGCTCATTCTGAAGACAAAATAAATGTCAAGTGCCTAGAAAGAGATTGATTTCTCCGAGGGCACTATAAAAAATGTATTATTATTATTAACACCAAAGTGAACTGGCGATCCGTGACATCTGCCAAAGAAAAGTTTGAAAAATGAGGCTGTTTTGCCCTAAAAGTTACCCAAAACCTTAGTTAGACATCATCAAGAAAATCAGCATCATATGAATCGGCGGTCGCTGTATCCCTGTACAGTGGTGTGCTGGGGATAAGAGACATACCTACATGTGTGGTGTACACACACTCGCGTGCACGTGCACACACACACACACACACACACACACACACACACACACACACACACACACAGTCTAAATGTATATGAGATTACTCATTTTACCGACAAGGGGAGGCTGAAACACCAAATTGGCAAAACAGACACAGTTTCAGCTTTGATAGTGAAGGTGAACAAATAAGCTGACAGAAAAGACAAGAAAATACCGGTAATGCTATTATTATTGACATCTTTTGTTAGCTGTAGAAGCTCAGCACCTGGAGTGTGCATTGGCTGTCAGTCGGGCTTCTTTTTACTTTAGCAGTCGTATGGAAAGAGCCTGTTTATAGTATTTGTAGTAGATGTTTCATATCGCTAACGATTGAAGCACAGTGCATCAACAGTAGCAATACTCTTTAACTCGTTTACTACTTATATTTAGAAGCAATGTTTAAATCATTAGTAGTACCTCCACGGTAGGGTCTCTGGTAACGGTTGAACAGCAACAGTAAAACAGCTGTTTTTACCCGAAATAAAAAGTAAGAAGCTGTTTTTTCTGCTTATTATTTCTAACGGACATTTTTAAACAAAAAGATACTACACAAACTAGAGCTCCAAAACTCACAATGGATATGAACTATGTACCAGAATTTTTCTAATTTCTTTTTAATGTGTTAGTGAATTGTTATGATGCGATTTTTATCGAATTGACTAAAAACTAAAATTAAAGTGCAATTTTAAAAAAATAAGTAAGATAATAATTAAATTAATCTTGTGGTATCAACAAATGTTGATGTTCTTTTCAGCTACGTCTTCAGTTTGGGAATAAGCAGTAAAACAAAAGAATCCAATCACAGAAGAGCTAGAAGGTCAATGTGAGCAGTGCTATAAACTCGTCAAATGTTCTGAAAATTCCATGACAACGTTGAAGAATCATCTGAAAATACATGGAATTAATTTTGAAAAAACTTTCTGGAAGGTGTACATCCAAGGAAGAGCCGTGAAAAATACGAGAAATAAAGATTGCCGGTTTCCTGGGGCGAAAGAGCCTGATGGAGATTGTTACCGATCTGGCTAGTGCTGGAATATCAATCAGATCTATCGCTAGAAACAAGTATGTTCGGCAATCAATCTCACGGGACGGATTCAAATTCCTAACAAACGAAAGTGATATGATGAAGCTGGTGCATGATGATTACGAAGAAAAGAGAAACAAAACAATTGCCGACATCAGTGGAAAACTTGAGAGGAGTCAAGTTTAGCATGACTGTGGATGAACACAAAACCATGAGATTCTGTCGAGTCAACATTCATGATAGCAGCGATAAAACAACAATTAAGACGGGTCTTGTTCGCATATTTAGTTCCGTGCACAGCTCTCGATTTGGTCGAATCAATTAAACGGCATTTGAGCGTTTTTGGAATAAAAAATCGAGAAGGATTTGGTGGAATCTATTCAGGACAGCGCTGCAGTAAATAAGAAATGCATTAGCCACATCGGTGTCATCGAAAAGTTCTGCTTAAACCGTGGTCTGTACCTAGGAGTATGTGACACATTGTACAAAAAGAGTACCAAGATGAACGATACAACCTGGAAGGCGACGTTATGGATGAAACGGGCAATTTTGAAGCAGGTACAGACTTGGAACTGATCAGCAATGATACATTAGAAGGAGACTTCGATTACCACGATCTGCTCAAGAAATCATGCAAGCTGGTATTAAATTCATCAAAAAATATACTTTTCGAAATAATATCTTTCAACCCAAAGTAAAAGCTGAGTTCGGACGCATCTTGCTGCATCAAACTGCATCTTGATGTGAAGATGAGCTGGAACTCCGTCACAACAAGGTTAGAGCCGCTATTAAAGACAGAAGTTGCCATCCTCGAGACACTAACCAAATTCAAGGTACTGAAAATGATTAAGACATTGGATTTTGATGTTCTCTAAACTTTTCTGGAGGCAATGGAACCTGTGACTTGTTGTTGAAAATGTAAGTCGAGAAGACGCGATGTTGATTAATGCTGACATAATTTTAGAATTCATGTTCAACAATCTCTCTAACCTGAATAATGACATCAGTACCAAACTCATGGAAAATTAATAATGACGCATTAAATAGCAACTGAACGAGAACGTCATGAACCTCTTGCGGAGTCTCAAAGATCCATCCGTCGCCACGTCAAAACTAAGCTAAATTTCGCAGGAAATCTACTGTCTCGTCCATTTGGAGTCAACTATGTAGAAATTGTTGTCGAGGAGCCGTCAAAATATACAAGTGTGAACTTATCTTTTCTAGATGAATTAAATTTTTTACATCAAAAAGAGGGATCGTCAATTGCCGTCGGAGGGCAAGACAGCTTCAAATGACACAAGTCCGAACTCAGCTCTTCAGGAACTCTGGCAGCAAACTGAAAATCTCCAGAAATTGTACAACACAATTATATTTATTAAACCGACATCAGCCGAAGTTAAACGAGTTTTTTTCAGTCTATTAATTTCTGTACAAAATTAAGATCTCGTCTCTCAAGCAAGTCGTTTAATGCTGCACTTACATTCTTGAAATATTTTTATAAGGAGTAAACAAGTAATGATTTAGAACTTATCACGAAAGATGTATATCTTAAAATAGTTTTCATCATAAAAATAAGCTATTGATTGTAAAATTAGGGAAAAAATTAAAAAAACCAGTAAAAAAGCTGCTTTAAAAATTAAAAACTAAATAAAAAAAGTGAACAGCTGTTTTTCAAAAATTACTGCTTTTTAGAAACGTGACTCCACAGCCTCATAAACACTGCTATGTCCCAGAAGTCCAAAAAAGAAGTGTTACTTGGGTGCTGATTCTAGTAACTAGCGAGTGACACCAGATCAGGGTCCAGCTGCTACAGAGGAGCACGTGGTCTATACTCCCCCACCCACTAGCACTGCCCATCAATGCAGCAGCCACCGATCTAGCTGATCCTTGATTTCCTCGATGGTGCCTAATTAGGGTTTCGGATTATATTTAGGGCGAAACATTATTTTTCAAATATTTCTTGGGAAGACGCCAAGAATTGCCTATTCACTTTGGTCCTGCCTTCAAAATTAATTCTGCTTCACGTGTGCTTGCTTAATTAGTCGCTGTACGCCTAGTTTGTGCAGAGTCACAACAATCATCGATTCTGGGGGCACAGCATGGCTTTATGGACAGAGTGAATGTAATGCAATGTATCTCCGTCTGTAACTCTACAAAGCCATACAGACTAAGTGGGTGTTACAAGGGAGAGTTTTGTATAGCGCATTCGCAGCCTAAGCAGCTTTCGGTACGCATTCGGTGGCCAACAGATTTCATCTCACGAAACAAAGAGAAAGTGGGAAGCATAGCAGAGTCAGGAGAGCAGCTGAGGTAGTGAGTAGCATAGAAGTAGCAGCTCAGGACCACTGAAAAGGATGAGCCAAAGTCGGCAGTAGGAGAGTAGTTGTCGTTCCACAGTCTTGGACCTGCAGAGCTAAAGCTGAATGAATAACTGCATAGCCATGTACACAAATAAATAAATATATAAATATATATATATATATATTTATATACATGGCTATACAGTTATATATATATACATATATATATATGTGTGTGTGTGTGTGTGTGTGTGTGTGTGTGTGTGTGTGTGTGTGTGTGTGTGTGTGTGTGCAGTTCTGGTAATAAATAAATCCCAGCTGCTTAAACAGCCTTTTTTGTATAGCGACAGAAGAGCCTTTACGGCTATCACCACCGCTTGCAGTGGCGATAAAGGATCGCCCACCGCAGGAATCGAACCCACGACCTCGGGACCGAGGTCATGAAAGCAACTGGTATGCCCACTTGGCACAACCTAGCTCATAAGTATTGCAGTCTTTTAAAAACCCAGGCCAAATAGTTTCGACCAGAATTCCACACACGTGAAAACAGCATTAGTGGGAAGCAGTGCCTGATGTTCCTTGGTTGGCGTATCAGCCAAGAAAACACAAAAAATGAGCTCGTTTTGGTAGCAGCTTCAGAAGCAACTTTAGACTTACGACTCGGTTACCTTTTTGAAGGCTATTTCGGTGTTGCACCACATCAAATATGCACCAGCATAATTAGGCTGTGCCTAGTATATTTCTATTGAAAATAGCTTCTTGACTATGCCGACAATTTATTCATCAGCAATCGTCAAGCTTTGAAACAGGGGGTGTTATGGTTACACAACTCTATGCTTCGATAGGTAAGATTCGACGTGACGAAAGAAACAGGTGATACGGCAGATTTTAAATCTGCCGTATCACCTGTTTCTTTCGTCATATCGACCAACCATCGCCCAAGCAAAATCAAATCGCCCCACCAAAATCAACCAAGCAAGCCTTTCTTCTCGTAACAATGAGTTGAAGAACCTTTTGAACAATTATGCAATATTTTACCTACTTTTCGCCAACTGCATAAACTAAACTGATGTCCCTTATCTTAACCTCAAAGGGAGTATCTTAACGCCTGCAGATTAGTTCCCCCTTGGTTTCATCTGCTAAGCTTACATCGGAGTTTCAAACCCTTGTTCATGCTCTTAATTATCATATTATGCAGATGTCACCTTTTCATCTCTATAATTACAGTAATAGTAATAACAATGATAGCCTATGTTTCTTGTATAGCACACTAAGAGAACTTAATTTCTATTCAGGTACTTTACAACTCACTGCCAGAGAAGCAATCACCCATAGCAAATAAAAAGCAAGGTATCCAACTTAGTCGAGCATGCAAAAGCAGACAGTCATCATATTAAGACAAACATGCAAAAGGACTCAGATGACTCGCAGCTGCTGATTAGTAGGACCATCGATCAGTAATTCTCATTCAATTATGCACAACCAAACATAAGCACAGGAAAAAACAAGTCCGATGAAAGTAATATAAGAGCATGCTCTTGTTGTCCTTGGTTACGACTTGCAAGGTTAGCTAATGGGCAACCACAAAGAAAGACAATTCATTCGGACAGAGCAAAGGCTGCATGGAACAGGTAGGTTTCAGCTCCTTTGTGAATGTCGTCAAATCGAGAGATGACTTGATGTCAGTCGATGATAGTGAGTTCCAAGCTTTAAAATCATAGCAACTGAAGGTACGGTCTTCGAGAGATTTGAAGTCAGAGGCGATCGGCTAGAGCCTGAAGAGCAATCCTAAAGTGAAAGTAATTCATGTGGAGTAGATAGGCCAGACAGGTCACAGGTCAGAGCAAGGGAATGGAGGAACCCGAAGGTGAGTGACCGGATCCTGACGTCGAGACGCTGGTTGGTGGACAGCCAGTGCAGACAGGTGAGCAGCCGCATAACGATGCAGCTACAACGTTTACGACAAATAGGCCTAGCTGCCAAGTTTTGCACCAACTGAGAGGGTGTTATTACACTTGCAGGAAGATCTGGAAGCTACAGAAGTCAAGTCAGGATGCCATGAGAGCTTGGACCAGCCTGGCTGTAGCGTTCGTATATCAACAGGCCCAAAGTTTTGCAATGGTACATAGTTAGAAGAAGGCACACTTGACTTTGAAGCTGGCGTGCTCATCTAGGGACAAGTCATTTTGCAAAAGGACGCCCAGATTCCGAGCGAAGGTTACAAGAAATATAATAATAATAATAATAATAATTCACTTGATAAAGCACCCTCAGAGAACTTAATCTCTTTCTAGGCACTTTACATTTGCTGTAAAGTGAAATGCAGTTGAATGGTAAGTAAAATCATGCTTGAAAAACAAACAAAATGAATAATATGGTTAGGGGTGACATGCACAGGGTCAGCATGCAAATGTGGTTAGTGGCAGCATGCACAGTGTCAGCACGCATAAGCACATCAAGGACGAATCACAGGGACCCACTAAATGCTGTCCTAAATAGGAGTGTTTTTAGGTTTCTTTTAAATGTGGTCAGGTCAGGGGATGTTTTGACGCAGGTCGGGAGGGAGTTCCAGGCTTTGGGAGCATATGAACTAAATGCACGGTCTCCAAAGGATTTAAGGTTTGTACGAGGTATTTCTAGACTGTTGGATTCCGAAAAGCGGGTTGTACGATGCTTGGCCTGAAATATGCTGGTACAACCGATTTGGAGAGATAGGCTTACCAGTTTCTGTATAATACTAGGTTTGCCTATAATTAGTAAGCTGGGCATGTCGACATTTAATTTCAGAACGTTTGCTGCCATTCAACTGCAAATGTCAGCAATCTTATTATTGTACAGCCTCACTTGTATAGCAGCAGAAGAGCCTTGTCGGCTATTACCACAGCTTGCAGTTGGAAATAAAGGATCGCCCAACAGCAGAATCCAAACCCACGACCTCGTTCGTTGAGTGCGAGTCCCTTACATCCTAGGCTATCACAGCCCAGCAACGGAGGCTGGGGTGAAGCTGGTAGAGTTTGAGAGGTCGGAAGGCAGTGAAAGATCAAAGCACAAGCACAGCTTCGTGTGAGCCTAGATTATGCTTGGCAATTACATCGCAAAAAAAGAAAGAGTATGAAATGTATCCCTTGGGTACCCTATATGCCGAAGGCTCGGTGGGTGATCGTTTTCCATTGACATTTACTCTTCGAATTCTCCCACCGAGATAGGACCTTAGCTATTGCAGCACATTGCCACCAGTCATGCCTAGGCAAGACGACATGTGCTAAAGAAGGATTTGATAATAGGACAATGGGTCTTTGTTTAGCAAACAAAATCTCCATCCACGGGCTTTATAACTTGGTGAAAGAGAGGCAATAACAGAGAGTTAATGACGTGCACAGTATCATGCTTAGACAAGCAAGCAAAAGTACACAAGTATCGTGCTTAGTCCAAAATGCTAAAGCACACAAAAAGAGACCACGGGTGGCTGGGTAGTAGGGCCTCGGCTTAGTAGCATGCACGGAATCATGAAAAGGTAAGCAAGCAAAGTATTCGAGAACAAGAAGCCAAGTTGATTAGAGCAAAGGAAAAGCTGGCCGAAACAGGTATCTCTTTAGCTTAGACATTAATGATGCAAAGTCATTGCAGGTAGTGACCGAAGCTGAAAGCGACTTTCGGACTTTTGGTGTAGGCCGGATCATTACAATACTCGAAATTTAGTGCGACAAACGGCTGAAGGGAGCTGAAGGTCGAGGATCCACTGGTGTGAGAGCACACTGAAGGTCGAAGAAGGTCGTATACGTCGGCTGGTTCGAGCGAGTGAACCAACCTACAAGCTTCACAGAGGCTGGAAATCGATTCGATGCATGATAGGGAGCCAGCAAAGCTCAGACAGAAGTGGTGTGATGAGACCGCTACGTCATTGACGGCAGACTAGCCGAGCTGCTGAGTTTTGCTGGATCGACTTCGATCTAGTGCATCATAGCGCATCCAGTGAATCTTACTTAGCAATGCTTAGACGGTGCTACAAAATTATATCCTTCGGAAATGGTTAGTAAGTCAGAAGCCAGAAACAGCCCCACATGCACCAAAAGCAGGGTCGTCTCGAATATGTTACACCTGGTAACAAAGCAAGGTGGAAGCATGCAGGAGTAGCTACAAATAATGCTCACTCATGCAAATCCTATGCTTCGGTTAAATGAAATTTTAGTTGCACACACACACACACACACACACACACACACACACACACACACACACACACACACACACACACACACACACACACACACACACATATATATATTTATTTATCTGTAATTCATTTGCATACTACCTGAACACAACTTAATCCCTATCCAGGTACTTTGCATATGCCATTGCATACCATCGCATGCATGCCATCGCATTGGTCGTCAAAAGCAAGCACCTACCCCTGATGGCCAGGAGTCCATAAAATGCTGAAATAACTGAGATTATATCTCGATTTCAAGGGTGAAAAAAGTTTTTATACCAGCCCAGTAAACACATACACTACCACGCACGCGAAAGCACTCACGCACATGCCCATGTACCGTAATTTGAAAATACGGAGCTACCGAAGGCTGTCTGTTGTGCAATAGTACCTTTGGCTGCCCTGCATTTCCAGCTAAGCACGAATATACTTACATACAATACACCAGATATATCTCGAATTCGGTTGTGTATCACTTTTGGCTGTGCCAATGTACTCTACCTTGTTGTTAGAGCGAGCAAGGTGCCCTCAAGGGGGAGGCTGAGGATGAGAAAGTGAAAGAATGACACAGAACAGCAGAGAGTGACACACAGACTGACAGAGGGAGGAGAAGGGGAAAGTCGAGAGGGTGGGAGGGAGGAAATACAAGTTTTGCCTCTAGGCTCTGCTGGTTCCTAATCCTGACGTGGGCGCTAAAGGAATAGACTCACTCTAACACGGGTCACAGTGGTAGGTGGAAGTAGTGCTAATTGGCTGTGGGCCAGGAGCACCACAATAGGACTAGTGAAAACAATGCTTCCACGTCCAATGCATGCAGGGAAGGGTCTTTTTTCTCTGAGGGGTTGCACGGCCTGCACAACCCTGAGAGCTGAGCATCTTCGTGAGCTGCTAAGGAAAGTCAGCTGACCACGAAGCCTGCCACCACTGAAAAAAGAATGCCGTGCCAATTAATGGAAGGCGAACCCCTCTCTTAGCAGTGAAGACACCTTATCGTGCATCAGCAGACTCGGCTCCATTGATTGACATATCCGAGCGCTCCACCAGCTCCCACACACGATGCTGAGTGGGAGGGAGGGTGGTCACCAGCCATTAAAAGCGAATGCACTGATGATTCTGGCCGTGATCTGATCTGATAAAGCTATATCGGAAGCTGAAGATCTCGTGGGTAAGATCTCGAGAAGGAATTCTCAAGGAATAATAGGATTAGGCTGACTCAAAGCCACTGCTGCAAAACTCGAGGCTGGCAGCACAAGCCATCCAGTCACAGAGCCAAGCCGCCCCCAACGAGCCCATTCGTGCAACAAATAATAATTATAATAATAATTCACTTGATAAAGCGCCCTCAGAGAACTTAATCTCTCTCTAGGCGCTTTACATTTGCTGTAAAGTGAAATGCAATTGAATGGTAAGTAAAATCATGCTTGAAAAAACAAACGAAATGAATAATATGGTTAGGGGTGACATGCACAGGGTCAGCATGCAAATGTGGTTAGTGGAGGCACACAAGTAGAGGCCAGCTGATTCAACAGCTTAATTTACATGGCGTCAGAAGAGCCGCAGTGGCTATCACTCTCAGTGGGATGAAGAATCGCCCCCTACACGACTTGAACCCATGACCGACCTGGGTCATAAATGTGATCACTACTTACTTACTTAGGCAAATACCAGCCTACATATAGACACACATATACATAAATAAACGAACACACATACACACCCACACCCACGAGCACACACACACACACACACACACACACACACACACACACACACACACACACACACACACACACGCATATGCACTCGCGCACGAACCAACCAAAAATTGACTCCAGACTCGTCTCTTTCTACGAATATAAGTACAGAATGAAATCTGCACGAGCTGCTGCAAGCCCACTAAGCACAAATCCAAGCAACAAGACCTCACGTATGGGGATACTTACAGAGCGATCTGTATGAGCATACTTTTACGTTGAAATACTCAGCTTCTGCGGTAAAAAACTTTTGAGAGTGCCTAGCGATTAAGACATCGAGGGAAGCAGCTGATGTCACATGCAAATACGGTAGAACACCAGCTTGACTAACTCAGGTGACCAAGCAATGCTTCCACAGGACACTCAAAACAACCGAAGACGTCGGCAATTCTTCAAGGTGGTTTGGTGCTCCCATAAGGATGCACAGGAGGCCAGCCGACTTAAAGTCGTCCGTGAGACTGCACTCTGACGTACCAAGCTTCCCAAGCTGAGTGTTCGCCTGCTTCCCACCTAGACAGTCTGCCCAAAAAAAGCGTCCCTCCTCCCAAGCATTAGGACTGCTTACCCTTTGATAGCTTGTCTCGACCCACTTATCTGGCAAAAAACAGGCATTTACTTCACCTGGAGCATTCCAAACAGTTTACGACCTGGCCCGATCGACCGAGCAGCCCGGCACCTTGTCCTCAGCTGGAGCTACCTCACAGGGGCTCCGGCTGCCAGCTCAATCTACTGAAGCTGTTACCCCAGGTGCCACTCGCTGCTGGGACCAGGAGCATGATGCCTTCATCACAGCATCATTCTTCACTACTAGGTCTGGGAAAAAAGCACATGCTCCAAGCTGATCTCTCTCTCTCTCTCTCTCTCTCTCTCTCTCTCTCTCTCTCTCTCTCTCTCTCTCTCTCTCTCTCTCTCTCTCTCAAGGCTCATGCTGAATGCGCTTCATAGCTTTTTCAGCAAGTTTGGGGCTGATCTGCAAGGCATCTGTGACAGATGTCTGATGCACCAACAAGAAAGCCACAGCCCCTAGCCCCCTGCTAGATTAAGACCAAACCTTAAAAAAACACCGATTAGAAACAAGTAGGGCAAATCGTTAATGCAGAGTAGGAGGACTGTGTCGCAATGTAACCACTGGACAACAGCATATTGGCAGATGACTGGATGGCACAGAATACAAGATTTCGTGCTTTGGCTAAGTCTTAGGGGTTTGGGTTGCTATTTTACAGATACCTCGGCTGCAAGCCTTTCATGGGGCAGTGACAATCAGCACCAAGATACCGTCTGCATAGGCCGGCTGCTATTGTTACTACACTACGACTGCAACTAAGACCACTAGATTGATCTTCTTCCAGGGTACTACTGCCACACATCGCTTAGCAAGGCTGGGAATGCATGCATCTGTGATTAGTGAAGCTAGTGTAGAAATAAGTATGCAAAAACCCTACAAAGAGATTAATTAAGTTATGTAAGGGTGCTATATAAATATCTGTAATAGCTATACTGTTACAATTATACCAACATACATAGTATTAGTTTGTAACGACCTGCTCACCTCGGTTTGGTTGAACCATTAGACTGTTTCTGAAGAAATTGCCAAGCAAAATTTCAATCGTAGACAGCATTAGGAGAGTCATAATACATTACGTTGACCTTGATATATACACCCCAGCAAGGTCGAGGTTCTGCCCCAATTTTGCAAAAGGCTCGGACGTGTCTATGCAAGTGCCAGTGTACGTATACACTATGATGCAACAAATCCTTACACCCTCATTACCCAGTGCTTGAGCTGACCAGAGAACGAACACAAGCCCGAAAGCATCTGGAAACTCCAGCCAGCCGGGGAGTTATCAAGAAGCATCATTTTGGGTGGCTTTAGCAGCCCTTCTTTAAGGCTTGTCACAAACAAGGTCATAGCGAGATCATTTAGCCTGTAGATTTGCCTATTTTAAATGCAATGGCATCTATCTGGGCTTCCCAACACCTTTCGGTAGCATTATGTCCACCCAGTAAGCCGTGATAGGACACTAGGTACGGCGGTTGCTTTTCACGACCTAGGTCGCGAAGTCGTGGGTTCGAATCCTGCGGTGGGCAATCCTTTAGTGTGGTGGTGATGGCCGTCAAGGCTCTTCTGTCGCTATACAAAAGAGGCTGTTAAATCAGCTAGCATTTATTAATTTATTTAACTATATTTATCGATCGGCCACGTGTTGCTACAAAGAACAGGGCAAGAAACGCTGCAGTGACTATGCTATATCAACATGGCGATAGCAATTGCGAGACTTGACAACGGCTTGGAATTAGAAAACTGATCGGTCGGAGGTTCACTAAGAGTGGAATCGTCCGGCAGGGCCTCGGCTCACCAGCCAAGCAGATAGTGGGCCAATGACCACACTGGACAAAGGCTAATGGGAGATCTGTTCTATGAACCGATAAAAGTAAGTTCACGATTTTTTGGTTAAGGAATATGCTTGCATAAGCATTAGCCGGCGGAAAGCTTGAGTCGTGTGGCATGACTGACTTCGGCGTAATAGGAAATTCGGCAGCAAATCGGTGATGGTTTCAGCACTGCCTTGCCTTGACTGGTGTTGGAGGTCTGCATCAGATCCGAGATATTATGGATCACCAACCACCTGTACCTGCAAGTGGTCTAGCAAGTGAGAATGCAAAGTCAGAATATTCTGCTTTGGGGATCGTTATACTTGGCAGCAAGATAAAGACCCTAATTCCACACATTCCCAGGCCATTAAAGCACTTTTTTTGACGAATCCTGTTTGGCGCCATTCAGTGGCCAAGTCAGTCGCCTGATCTGAAACCCAATTAGCATATAAGGACCAATGCTTCCCTACCTTCCTCAGGTTCCATTGCACTTGACCTTACGAGTGAGAAACCTAGATTAGGGCCACAATGTAATCCATTACGGAGCTTGACAATTAAAAACAAAAGCTCGGCAACCTTCAGCATGACTGGCAAGTAAAGCAAGACCCAGCAAAGTGTATAATACTCAATGAGTATGCGTACAATTCCGGCTCGCGAACAGCCTGAAGGTTCTAGCACGAACGAATAAAGGGGTCGTTTACCGGTCTTCAATTCTTGTCAAAAACGTAATTTTTAAATGAGTGTTGGTTTATCAATAATTTTGGGCAAACTGCTGATACATTTTGCCATTATGTAGCCCATGGGCATCCAATGATTAGCAGGCAGAACCTACTTCCCGCCTAAAATTCAGTCGGGGCTAAAGAAAAGTAGCCGATCGAACAGATCAAATACAGTTCAATTACTTTCTCACGTCAAGTGTGTCATCAAGTCTCGTATAAAGCAGCATAAACGGATCTTTCACCCTGTTTGGAGCAAGCGCTGAAGAATCGGCTGCAGCACGACTCCTGCTTGGGTTGTCTTGGCTTTAGCGGATTGAGCAGCCTGGATTTGGAGCTGAATATGAGTGTCAGCACATAGCGAGCGGCTCTTGTGGTTTTCACCCCCACGAGCTTTGCTAGGTACACTAAGAAGTGCTCGTGGGAAAGGGACGTCACAAGGCAGAGAAACTAGAGCAACTTTTGCAAAGAGTCTAAGCAACGGCACAAGCAGAAAGAAGCACAAGAGCTCTCACTCTATTAGCCGTGGGCCGGACTTGGGTTTTGTCTTAAATTGGCACTTTAGCCTTAGCTTCTAATGAAGCAGTGTCAAATCGATAAAATGATCGATCAAGAATGTCGAGATATTTAAATGGAGTTTGTCATTTTTGTGTTTCCCCTAGTAGCGACACCGGACTCTACGGGAGAGCCCTTACTGTCCACTTGGCATTGACGGTAGCACACGATGAATCAAAACCCAATGGAAACAATTTTTCCATTCCACCAATTATTATTGCAGACCTAAGATACACACAAATTATAGGCAATAATACCAGCAGGTCAACTTCATTACTGCAAGAGCTTCGGTTTGCAGCTACACATCCATAGATAGAGCTGTTGTCAAGGTATTACTTTTTCTTTGTGAGTTTAATATATAATATATTTTATAATATATTTTGAAATAATGCTTATAGCTATCCTTAAGCTTTAAAAAGGATAAATGCAAAATACAGCTGAAAAACAATCCAAATTGATTGATCTGAGTCATATTTAGCCAATCCTACTACGGCTTTATGGAATATCTATGTGCTAAGGCTGAATTGCAAAGGAAGATGTCGTGTCACGGTGGAAGTTGAACCTCTGACCTCTGAACTGAAGGCTTACGTTCAAACATTTGACGACACAGTTAGAGAGGATCGGTGGTGGTAGGATGGAAGCCACCGGGTGAGGGATCCACCGATGAAACCGAATCGGAATCCGGAACACAGGCTTTTCAATCTGATGCCCTGCCTCTGCCCGCCGACGCTTTGTTGTATTGGCCTACCAGTGATTTCCAAGGGAGCTAGGGTTAATATCAAGTACAGGAACAGCACCACGGTGCTAAGCGGCAGTCTGGGTCGGCTACACGGGAGACTGCTGAGCAGCGCCCTGCAGGGCCAGCAGCAGGCAGCGGCTAGAGCCTGACCAGGTACGCACTGCAAGGAGGGTAATGATGGGAACAGCTGGCTGGCTGGCTGGCTGGCTGGCAGCCTACTCCTCAGTCTGCCGCCCACCCTGCCCAGCGCCACCACTCATCAAGTCTGCCCCAATCAAGAGCCTATTTCGCTGGATCTATTAATGAATGAGCAGCTGCAGCCGATCTCGGCATGCACGCGGGAGCACGCACACATGTACACACACACTCACACGCTGGTGCACACACACACACACACACACACACACACACACACACACACACACACACACACACACACACACACACAACACAGCTCGGCCAGCGCTTGGTACCGCGGCAAAGACAAATGGAAGGGGCAGTAAAGTCTACTTAGCCTGACGAGCAGTGAACGACACGCCAGGCACGACCGATCAACGAAACAATGGGCTCAGGCTGAGCGACGGGGCGAGTGGTACGGTAGGGTGGGTGGTATGGGGGTGAGTGGTATGGTAGGGTGGGTGGTATGGGGGTGAGTGGTATGGTAGGGTGGGTGGTATGGGGGTGAGTGGTATGGTAGGGTGGGTGGTATGGGGGTGGGTGGGTAATGATGCGCTAAGGGCACGCTCCTGCAGGCCGGCCTCAGGCGACGAGGGGGCTCCTCGAAGGCGACCTCCTCGCTCTTCCTGGGCCCTTTCCTCACAAACAGGACGGCTAGGAGCCGAAGACCGATCAGCGGACGGAGGCGGCGGTTTCCTCAGACGCCGCCGCCGACGCAGAGCCGCCGGCGCCGTGCTCCCAGACGACTCTGGGGCGCAGGGCTCGCGAAATTGAGGGAACAGCGAACAGCAGCACAATCGAGGCCAGCCTGCTGCCAACTACCGGCAATGGCTGCTAGCCGCAATTGGTGCGGCGCCTCGAACGGAACACTCGGAGCCAATGAGTCGGGCCGCCGCTGCGGCGGCAGCAGGCGCAACGTTCGGCCGGTCACTCGACGGCCGGCCGCCGACGACGGCGACGAGCAAGCGACACTCGAAACTCTGGCGCGCGCGAACTGCCCGGTGCCCACACGAGATCTCTCGCCCGGGCTACTGGAGACGGGCGGGGCAGCTTCAGGCGAGCGCCGACCGGCGGGGCGGCAGTCGCCGGAGGTGCAACCGGCTCGTCGCTACTAAAGTGGGCCCCGGGCGCGCAGCGAGCGGTAAGGACAGATAGCCGCCCCCGGCGGCGCGGCGGAGAGCTTCGCGCGGGCACACGCCATCCCGCGCCCGCTGGCGGCGATGACGCCATCTGCCCGCCAACGCCGCTTGCACTTTGCAAACCCGGCGGGCGGCGCTCGCTCAGACCACCAGCGGCTTCGGTCCGGTCCGGTCCGGCCCGGCACTGCGGGTGCGACCCGAGCGCGCGCAGCGATGCGGCGTATGACGAACCCCTTACTGAGGCGCCCATGCCGGCAGCCACCGGTTCGGCAGTGCTGGGCGAGCTGCGCACGCGAACTCCGCAGAACCGTTTGACTAGCCACCACCATCCGCCGCCGCCGCCGCCGCCGCGGGGCGCACGAACTGCTCGGCCGTCGAGCGCGCCAGCTCGCGCGAGCGCGCGCGCGTAACTTACCCAGCCTGGCTGTCTACGCTTGCAATACGAACGGCGGGCAGCAGCTTGGGCCAATCCTGACGCGCCGCAGCGATGGCCCCGCGACTGGACTGCTGTGGACCGCACGGATGCGAGACGCTAGACCCGGCGAGCGTGCGATAGGGCGACGCTCCGCCACCGAGCTGCTCCGGCGACCGAGGCTGCCCACGCTACGGAAGCAATGTTTACACAAAATGGCGAGCCAGAGCCGATAGCTTCCGGGGCAGACGTCGGTCAACCGGCGCCGCCAGAAGAGTTTTAGGGGTGGGTACTTGCACGGTCCAATTGTCTCCGCGCGGCGTCCGCTGGCCGCGGCGAGTTCGCGCGACCCGGATGTCTTCGTTAGCCCTTCCCCCTCACCTCACCCCACCCCACCCCACCCCCTGGAGGTCGACCTCAGTATCGTGGATACCCCCGCGGTTCACTCCTGGGTGGAAGCGCCGCGCGCGGGAAAGCGGCCAGACCGTGACCTTTATCGTATGAAAACAATCGGATGCGATGACTCGCTTGGCCACGCCCTTTCAGCTAGGTCAATGCGGTGGGCTAAGGTCCTCTTGCTCCCGTTAATGGAAAGGTCAAGGTCGATCGAATTTCATTTGTAGAGCCGTGGAAGAGCCTTAGCGGCTGATCACCCCGCTTGCAGTGGGCAATGACCTGGGTCCCGTAGTAGTAGTAGCAGCAGCAGCAGCAGCGGCGGCGGCGGCGGTGGCGGTGGTGGTGGTAGTAATAGTAGTAGCAGTGGTAGTACCACACCGGCGGTCACAGGACCAGTACCGCTATTTGCTGACCCGTGCAGACTTCTTCAAAGCCGGCAGTAGGCCAGGAGATACCTGGGTGAGGCGGCAGACCCCTGACTGAATGACATTTAAGCAGAAGATAAAACCCCACCTGTTCTTGACAGCATTTGCTGTCCACGAGTGCATTGTCCACCGTATGCCGATACGTGCTGACTAATCAATCGATACGCATCCTTAGAAACGTATATTAGGGGCCAAGGAAGAGATTTAGTTCTCATAGAGTGAAATGCAACTGTATCCTAATTTAATTATTATGAGTATTAGGGTTATGCTGATGTGAAGCGGCTACTCTGTGCCTTTCATGTTCTACAGGCGATCAAGCATTATTTTCCGAAAGGGAGGCGTGCAATATCCAAGGTGGATTGCTCTATTTTCTTTTTTTATTGAATGCCCTTGTCTTTGCAACTTTTTTTAATAAACGCGATGATAAATTGCAAGCTCAGCTAACAAATCCTGTTGCCCCGAAATAAAAAGCTTTTTGGGACAGTGAAGGCATTGGTGCTTCGGGTGAAGTGAATGAACCATTTGCCTGAGGTCGTACCAGCCTGCTCGAGGAAACGAAAGATCACTACGCCGAGGCAACCATGGGGTCCTTAAAGGCAAGCGCTTCAGAGCTCTGCGACTGGGCGCTGTGTGAGCTGGGAGCGGGAGCACCGGGAGCCAGGGCAGCGCCGCCAAGTGGCTTCTCGCCGCCTCATCCGAAAACACCAGGCTCCCCAAATGCGTCGGTAACTTCACAAAGCCACAAAGACCATGTGGGTGTTACGCAGGAGAGTTTTGTATAGCGCACTTGCAGCCTCGGCGGCTTTCGGTACCAGCATTACGTAGCCCACGGACTTGATAGCCTCTCGCTTCACAAACTTCGCTTCACAAGTCTGAGGAACTTCCTGTATGCGTCCGACTATCGGCTACGTACGTCTCAACAATAAAAATCGTATTAAGTGATTACTATAGCAACTGGGTCAGAAAGTGAGCGAATTACGGGGTGGCAGAGAAAGAGACGGCGAACGATGGCTGGATAAAGTGTCCGCAGAAGAGCATTTGTTTCTGGCCGACCAGTTCCAAAGTGACCGCTCACCGAAGACCGCATCAGCTCCGCAGTCAAGACTGCCTATTTTTAGATTCGTGCCGTCGCAGGAATTCACGCCTGCTTAAACAGGTAGACCACGCCCAAGCGGTTCGTCCGTGTGGCTCGTCCGTGCATTCGCGATATTCCGAATTGAATTACGTAACTCACTAATCGCGAGCTTCCCATCTGAATGATAAGAGGAATTCAGTGCATGCACAACTCTGCATCAGAGCTTGTCTGTAGTGAATGCCAAAAAAACCACGCCTCACTACTTCACACGGATCGGGTTTGCCATTAAGTAGCGTATGGACTTGATGGCTTCGTCACTCACTTTTGGGTCCCTCCATTCTCTTGCTCCTGGCTGTCAATTCGAACAGCTTCCCAGTCAGGCTACGGATCACAGTGCGTGCCGCACGCTCTTCTGACTCGAACCGTTTAGCTGCGTCTCGAACCAACCTCAAATCGCATAGGTTCATCCCTTTTTTCATTTGCCCCCAAAGGCCCGTTACTTTTTCCCGACTGATAACCACGAAACCCACTGACTTGACATTTAAATAGGAGCTAAAGTTTCACCTGCTCATCATAGCATTGGCTCCGCCGTCCGAGTGAATTTGTCTTGGGTGCTACTGAGAGTTGAAACTGAGCATGCTATTACAAAGCAATTGGTGACTCCTTTCCAGCATATTTAAAATATATAGAAAGAGATTTATTGCTCTTAGGGCGGAATATAAATGCCGTATTGTCATTATTATTGCTATTCTGCTAGCGTCTTCCTCCAAGAACCGGAAAGAGAGTCCATCCCGTTACCCATCTATTACTTGCATAGCAAAAGCGTCTGTTCCCTCCTACTAGCTTTAAGCCAAAGAAAAGTAGAACTCAACGTATGCACCCCTGAGAGAGGGCTGCTGCGATTCAGCTAGGCAGAGATCGTTTGAGCTGCCGCTGCGCGTCGAGCTTTGAGGTTGAAGTTAACGCGGATTCCTTGTTGGCGCTGACCCTCGACTGGTTGATTTAATTGCATTCAAAAGCGGTTAGTGGCAACATCACGTGACCATTAGCCATTTGTGGTAGAGATTACTCGCGATTCGTATATAATAATTATTATTATGACACATTCGGATTGTGCCCTTGGAGAACTTAATCTCTTTCTAGGCACTTTGGGACCAGCAATCGCGTGCGTCGTAATTCGCGGTCTTTCATATTAAAGATGCAATGTAAACAGTCTGTGAAAGCGCGATAATCTAAAAATCCAATAATCCTTGACCGGAGCAGGTGGTCTCATTTAAGTACTTCTGACAGTGCGAGATGTGGGATGCATAAACACTGACGAGTGTTTGGTTGATGTCAGTGTACGTTGAGCGTATTTGATGCTGCTCCTGCAAGTCGAAAGCCCTGATTCGCAATGCTAATTACACTGGCATCGCTCATCCAACAGCAGCCCGGTAGCTAGGAAATTCCGGAATTCTTTCGGGGAGTGGCTAAACGTTGACCTTGAATGGCCCGCTACCGGAAGTCACGAGAGTGTGTTCACATACCCTGCTTTCCTATTCTCGCGCTTGAACAAGCTGGAGCGAATGGGGTCCTTTTCAGCGCGCTTAAAGCGGCCGAAAACTGAGCTGAGTGGCTTTGTTGCACAGTCTTTGCGAATGCAGACTCGTTTTTTGTTTTGGTGAAGGAAAGACAACTACTAGTGACCGGCTGAGCAATATTCTTATCGCGGTCGTCAGCAGGAGAGTCCCTAGTTGAGAGGACTTCAGACGGGAATTTAGCCACTTAATTTTTTAGAGGCATTGCTCGTTTGGCCCCGTTTCCCCGCCGCTTTCGGTGAGCCGCCGCGACGGTCGAGGTCCTTCGCCAGTCGATAGTGTTAAACACGAACGGTCGGTCGCACCCGCTTTGCAGCAGTCCCCCTATCGAGCCGATTTTAACGAGCGCGAAACCGAGCAACGCTCCGGCGCGATGGCGCTTCTACGTTCTAGGCCTTGTCCCCATCCGAGCGAGCCGCACCGACTCGGAGGAGGAGGAGGAGCCGGTTAAGGCGCCGAAGTAGCGGGAGCAGCGCCCCCCCCCCCCCCCGCCGCCGCCGCCGCCCCGGCCCCCACCGCAGCCGAGAGCGCGCGGCGGCGGCGGCGGCTCCCGCATTTTCGGCGCGGTGCCGCAGCGGCGCCAGCGCGCCAGCCCTCGGGCCGCGAGCTCGGCGCTCGCACCGGCGCCAGTCCTCCTCACCGACCGGCGCGAGAAATAGCCGCGAGGCTGGCGCCACGAAACGCGACCGGCGAGTCGCAGATGCGGCCCCGGTACGCGCACGAGCGCCGACGGTGGAGGAATGCGGAAGCGACGAAGAGCGCCCGTAGCTTAACGTAACGAGTTCACGCCGTCGGCAACGGACCGGTCTCGTTCGGAGCGCCTGAGAGGCGCGTGTGCACAGCACCGGCCCGTAGTGTAACAACTCGCTCGTTCGAAGCCCAGAGCGCGGCTCCCCGGATTATCAACTAGGTCAAATCACCGATAATCTCGAGCGTGCCAGCATTTAATTTCATTCAGCCCCTCGCTCTCGCTCCCGTGTTAGCCAGGCGGCAGTCCGCTACCGACACAGCGACGCCGACGGCGTCGTTCCTCGAAGAAGGTCGCCGCTCGACCTCACGAAACCTTTGCTCATAAATATTCGGCGGCGGGCAACCTCAGTACGGGAAAAAAGAAGCGCGTCGTCCCATTCTAGAGGCCTATTTGAATGTGCGCGGCGAATAGCTTCTCTAAAAAAATCCATCCGCGTCAAGCCCCGGCCGAAGCCGAGTGCGCCGAAGGGTGCCAAAGACGCAAGAAGTCACTTCAGACAATCAAGTCGGAACTTCATTTGTACTGCACGAAGTGGTTTGATAGGTTAACCCCATCTAAAAAGAAATCGGTCCCTCCTGAGAAACCTCGCCGCCCGGAAGGTCTCTGCCGCCTCCCTGTATACATTTGCCACGCACCATTATGAAGGAGCCTGTCGAGCTCGTCGTAATTGGACTCTCGCCAGAGACAGCTGTTCGCTGGCTCTGGCCTAAAACGGAGCCGGACGCACGGAGTCGCTGTACCTATGAGCTCCAGCCTCTCCGGCCTGCGTCAGCGCTGCTGCCTCCCCACGCTCGCTCAGCGATGTCTCTGGGTCCTGTAAAGAGATCGGTGCAAGTGAATACTTGTTAATCTCAAGCGCAGAATGGTGTCGAACGCCAAGACTACTCAAGCGCAGAGAGCTCGGTGCCCCTAACAGGCCAAGCATGCATGGAGCGCCCGCTAGGGAATTTCATCAGCTCACAGCGGAGCTACTTCGACGCGTCTTTTCGTGTGACGACCGACCGCGCAGATGTCATTTCATTTCGTCACATTCGCCGGGTAGGCGTGCGTGGGTTTGGCGCACTAGCTGAAGCAGAAACAGGACGAGCTGTACAATTGAGGCGCTCTATGCGGTTTTAGGTTAATGGCTCACTAGGTAAGGCGGTTGCTTCTCACGACCTCGGCCCCCCCCCCGAGGTCGTGGGTTCGAATCCTGTGGAGGGCGATCCTTTATCGTCACTGCAAGCGGTGGCGATAGCCGTCAAGGCTCTTCTGTCGCTATAGCAAAAGAGGCTGTTAAATCAGCTAGTATTTTTTTTTAAAGCGGCGGATGTGTGCAACTGTGCACGACTGCTTCGGGCTGGAGACTTCGCGAACGTAGAGCGACGGGTGGCTAGCACCGTAGCTGCCTCCGCTGCCTCAGCTGTCCTCCAGGATGCCCTCCGATTAATTATTATTCCGATAAATCCGATTGATTAATGGCCAGCGGTCCTCCAGCGCGAAAGGGACGCTCGCCGGTTCGGTGGCACACACGCCCACTATCGCTTACCAAATTAATGGAGACGCGTAGCCCTCATAGACTGGGATCTAATGGTGGTGGCCTAAAATTCGAAAATAAGAAGGCGTACTGCTGACGAGCTTTAAACGTTTAAATCCTCAGGTACCTGCTACAAGAGTGAGCTATGCAAGGTCAAGGCTTTAGGGGAAATGCAGCAAGAGTCAGCAGTTTCTCATAGCCACTGCATCCATTTATTGATCTACGAGCAGGTCCGGAGCCATGATTGTTCAAGGCGTAAGCCGAGGCCGCAGCGACAGTTACCGAAAGTCATCGGCTCAATTAGGTCAAATTACATATTTTTTATGCCATCTCGCAGCTTTCTCGCCTCCCGATACCAAGCGCTACTAGCATTCTTGTCCGTTGCAGAATTCTCTTCCGAAAACCGAAGTTCTTGCGAACATTGTGTACGGAAACCGATGCAGCTAGGACCTGTTTATCTGCTTGTTGTTTGTCCCCAGTGCGTAAGCCAGTACCGCCACGCCGGCGGCGTTAGAAATGCCTGTGGCTATTGACCTTACTAGTTACGATCGGGCGTACCTATTATCGCTTCGCTTCGTAGTTCAAATTCCTAAGTGTTGTTGCTGTTGCTAAGATCCGTGAATTATGCACTAACAGAAGAAAAGCGCAGCGGAGCCGCCGCTGGGGCCGGGAGCTGAGAACCCGCCCGCTCGGTGAGAGCTATGAGCTGAGTACCCGCTCGTTTGGTATTCCTAGCATTGTCTCTAACCTCTCAGCATTTTCTCCCTCAAGCATCTCTGAGAATCTCTCTACCTTAGTGGTCATCAGGCCTGCTATTGCTCCTGCGGCCTTACTCAACGTTTGTCTTCGGATACCCCGGCACGCTTCTCCTTTTTTCACACCCCTAGATCAATCAAAACTAAATGTGGGTTCGCTATTATTACACGCATGTCCTTCAATTTCAAGCCGTTTGCAATATCCTCTAATCAGTCTTTCGAATCTATTGTTTTAAGTTAACCCGACAACAAGCTACCGATGGCGGCAAAAGTCATATGGTGCGTATTGGAATAGTACCGATGGTGGCTGTATCGTCCTGCAGGTACCAAGGCCTCCTTGACCTAAGATTTTTTTCTGATCTCATATCGATTCAGTGTGCCAAAATGCTATCCTCCATCCTTTTGGGTGATTTCAAAATTCATTTTGATAAATTATCTGACGCCTTTATCACCGAATTTTGTGTACTGACTGACCCATTGTCTCTTGTGGCTAATGTGCACGGACATATTCGCATGACGGGACACACACTCCACCAAAATATCTCCCAAAACTGCATGCTATCAGCACCAATTATTAACTAATTCTGCCTATATGATCGCGTGCAGATCTCACTCAGTCTACAATGTGTGCCCTCCTCGTCATCTAAAATCACTTGTGAATCGCGAAACCTCAAGACTCTGGACATCGATGCTCTCCGTTCGAGAATATCTGCTTCGCCTCTGCTGCTCAATCCCCCTTCTAACCTGTCATCATTGGTAGATGGCTACAACACGATAATAGCTGACATGCTCGACGAGTTTGCATCTCGGACTTTTGCACTGCGCTTTCGCCCAGACGGCCTTTGGTTTACCACAGACATTCAAATAGCTAGGTGTACTAAGCGAAAGCTTGAAAAAACATGCAAAAGGTCAGGACTGACTGTCCACTGACAGGCATACTAGGACTACTGTAAATCGTACCAATCGATCCTAGCAAAGGCTAAGTCGAACGCCTCTTTTTAACATTTTTGATTCATAGATGCACAACCAAAAAAATCTGATGTCGACGATCAACCATCTCTTTACCGGCTCCCAGATAAGCTCCTTAACAAGCGATACGTGTGATGATCTAGCTGATCGTTTCTCTAGCTTATTTTTCAACAAGATAGACAAGGTCAGAGAGTCCATCTCTAAGATTGTGGCATTCCCCTGGAATCCTGTCCCACCATTCTATGCAGCACCTCAACGTCAGCATTCAAGGTCACTAGTGACCTATTCCTGAAGTTCATATCCTAATCAAAGAAGACAACTAGTCCTCTGGACCCTATTCCCACTGTCCTGCTTCTACGATGCATTCATCTGCTGTTTCCATGCACAACTAACATTATAAGTATGTCATTAGCCTCAGGTCATGTCCCAGCACCTTTCAAAAAGTCTGTAGTTAGGCCACTACTCAAGGAAGCAACAGCAGACCAAAAGAACTTGAGCAGCTACCGCCCAATCTCCCTCCTACCGTTCCCATCAAAGACACTGTAACGAGTCGTAGCAGACCAACTGAACTCACATATTGAAACTTCAAACCTTGCTAATAAGTTCCAGTCTGGTTTTAGAGCTAATCACTCCACAGAGCCAGCATTGTTTTGGATGTATAACGACTAACCTAGGAATTCAGAAATAGCTAGAGTATCTCTGATTGTTTTGATTAATCTCTCGGCAGCTTTTGATACTATCGATCACCAAGTCCTTCCTGAGCGCCCCTCATCTCGCCTGAGCATCACTGGCACTGCTCTGCAGTGGTTCAGCTCCTGTCTCTGTGAGAGACTCTAGAGAATTGATGTGAATGGGCAAAGATCATCAGAGGAACCTCTGAAATATGGGCTACCTCTGCTGGATCTGTGCTTAGTCCTGTTCCTTTTTATGGTTTATACTCTCCCTCTCGCCGATGTGATTGCAAAGCACAATCTGGGCTTTCACATCTATGCAGATGACACTCAGTTGTACCTTTCCTTTGATTCCTCCCAGCCTTCGAGCACCTCGAATTCTCTCGACTCCCTTGCTGCATACATTGATGACATTCACGCATGGATGGCAGCAAACTTTCTAAAATTGAATGATGATAAAACCGACTTACTAGTTATAGGCAAACCAAGAGTGTGATTCAGAAATTGTAAAACCTGAATCTCAAAATCAGCTCTGCCAGCGTATCTCCTGTTAAATCTGCATTTAATCAACGTATCCTGTTCCAAAGTGACCTTTCGGTTGACGACCTCATCAGCTCCACAGTCAAGTCTGCTTACTTTCGGTTACATGACATTTCTAAAATTCGGTCTTGTTCGGACAGGGATACCACATCTAAATTGGTACATGCATTTGTGACATCCCGCCTTGACCTCTGCAACTCACTGCCTGCTGGTCTACCGGCCTGTGCAATCAGGCGCTTACAGCTGGTGCAAAACTCTGCAACTGGGCTTGTCTGTCGTCAGCGTCGTAATTGCCCCATCTCACCACTTCTCGCTGACTTGCACTGGCTCCCAGTCAAGCAACGCATCGACTTCAAGGTTTTGTCACTAACTTTCGGTCCCT
Organism: Cristatella mucedo; assembly: GCA_009760855.2. NCBI lineage: Eukaryota > Metazoa > Bryozoa > Phylactolaemata > Cristatellidae > Cristatella > Cristatella mucedo. The sequence goes on along the minus strand of WPIO01000097.1, from coordinate 388,937 downwards.
TCATTCTTTGGTTCCAGCGTACCTATCAGATCCACTATCCCGCCAAACTAAGCATTGTACCACCCGTTTTTCAGATAGACAGAATTTGGTAATATTTGGTTATGATAGTATGCGGTTTTAGGAGTAACGTTGTTCGTATGTGTGACCCTTGGTGTGAGTAGGGCCACGCACATGAGCCAGAAGTGCCAAAAGTCAGGCAGTACACACAATTTGGTGCTGAAGGCGACAGATAAGTTATGAGAATGAATATTGAAATCACCCACAACTGGGAAGGATCGATTTCTTGCATACAGAATCGAGAAATAAGATCTGAGAAATCTGAGATATATATTGACTTCGTACTAGGTGAGCAATAGACTACTGCCGCCGTCGGTAGCTGGTTATCGGGTGAAATCAAGACAATCGATTCGAAAGACTGCTTCGAGGGTACTGCAAACGGCTTGAACTTGCAGTTCGAGCGTGTAGTAATGGTAACCCTGCCCCCGGTTTTGATTGATCTAAGTGGGTGAAAGAGAAGAAGCCTTTCCGGATTTCGTCTTTAATTGTCGGGCAGTTTGCCGCTTTCAGCTAAGTTTCAGTCAAGGCAAGCAGGTCGAGATCTTTTTCGGAAATAAGGTCGCTTATTAATAGGGGTTTGTTGCACATTGAACGAGGATTCCAAAGACAAACGTTAAGTTGGGCCGCAGAAGTAATAGCAGGCCTGATGACCACTAAGTTAGAGAGATTCAAAATGATACTTGAGGGAGAGAGTGCTGAGTGGTTCGATAATACTAGGAATACCAACCGAGCGGGTGCTAAGCTCGCAGCTCTCGCCAAACGAGCGATGTCTTAGCTCGCAGCCCCGGCCCCCGTGTTGGCTCCGGGGGCGCTTTTCTTTTGCTAATGCATAATTAGCGGATCTTGGCAACAGCACCAGCAGCTGGAAATGCATTTGAACCACGATAACGAAGCGATAATAGGTACGCACGATCAAAACTAATAAGCAGGTTACTAGCCGCCGGGGTATTTAACGCCGCCGCCGAGTGGCAGACTTTGCAGCCGAAAGCAGTAAGCGTCGATATGTTCATATGCACGTAATTTCTTACGCGCTACGATCAAACAACAAACAGATAAGCTTTAAACAGGTCTTAGCTGCATCAAGTAAGTGCATATATACATTATCTATATAACTATATTCATTTACGCTTTGTAACCGTAGGTCACTCCTGCTTTGCAGCACACAGAGCTAATTGCTAATGGTTAGTATTCTAGAAATTTCGTAGCTTGTAGAGAGACTATGGCCCCAGCATATGAGACAGGAGTCAGAGCTGGTGCAATGGAGGGTGGAGCCCGACTGGAGGAGGAAGCGAGGAAGGAAACGCCGTTTTCGCTTTCCTATGAGCCCGGTAGCCCACCCCTTGATAGCCACCCTCCCACTACCCCTCCCCCGCTAGCCCCCCCCCCCCTAGCCCCCCCCCCGCTAGCCCCCCCCCCGCTAGCCCCCCCCCGCTAGCCCCCCCCCCGCTAGCCCCCCTAGCCCCCCTAGCCCCCCCCCCGCTAGCCCCCCCCCCCCCGCTAGCCCCCCTGCCCCCCTGCTAGCCCCCCCCCCCGCTAGCCCCCCCCCCCGCTAGCCCCCCCCCGCTAGCCCCCCCCCCCGCTAGCCCCCCCCCCCGCTAGCCCCCCCCCCCCGCTAGCCCCCCCCCTTACCCCCCCCCCGCTAGCCCCCCCCCCCCGCTAGCCCCCCCCCCTAGCTAGCCCCCCCCTAGCCCCCCTAGCCCCCCTAGCCCCCCTAGCCCCCCTAGCCCCCGATAGCCCCCACCCCCCCACCCCCCCCCCCCCGCTGGACCCCCTAGGTTTACCCGGTATCCCCCCAGTGTAGACCAAAACTGAAGCTACGTTCAAGGTACTCCGATGGGAAAGCATTTTGTCTGGCCATATAAAATATGTTATCCTCTATATAATAATTGCTAGCCTCATTAGGAAAACGACTATAATCTGTGACTAAGGTACACCGCCTCGAGCCCCTTTAGAAAACAGCCATTCGCCTTCTCGGTAGAGCCAGAAGGTTTCGAGCTGAAGGCTCGCCGCCCAGAAAACCTCATCAGACACCGAATACTTAGAACTAGGTACTCCTCCGTTAAAAGAGCTGACGAGGTGTGGTACACGAAAAACTTGGCCAAATATAAAGAGAAAATTGATAACATCGCTTTAGAGAAACTCCTTCGAAGGTGCACGTCGTTTGGATGGGTTTTTGAGCCCCTCGGAAGAAAATCGTGCACTTTATTCTTAAGATCGCTCAAAGCTGCATAACTTCATCGTGCTCCAATCGAAATCCGCTGTAGACTCCATCTAAAGTAAAATTGCTAGATCTATTTGGACAGCCTGAAGCTGGTCGGCGGGCGTTAAAGAGCTGCCTCTTTAGAGCTTCTACATTTATCGCGCCCCAAGAGAATCGAATCTCTTGATAGGAACTTCACACAGGCTGTAAGGGAACCATAAACTGATTAGTGATTATAATATTGGTAATTACAGTAAGCATGAGCGTATGCATATACAAGGCAATTCGACTGGATTAAGCAAATTTCACGAGGAAGAGGCGGACTAATAGCGTCGTTTTAAATAGCCTACGGTCAGGAGATTCGTGATGTTCGTTGGTATCGAGGTCCAGGCAGTGGATGCATAGGATTTCTAGGGTAGTTTCTCGCAAGGATCTGAGGCCATTTATGGGGGCAGTTTCACGACGACCAGAGGAGCAGCTAGTACGAGGCCCAGCCTGAGGGTGTACGTATTTGGTATGGGATGATCAGAGCCAGACAACGAAGGAACTACAAGCGAGCGCCAGGTCAAATTTCGCTTCTAGATGGGCATATGGATGCTTTTAGCTGGTAACGGACAACCAGTCTCGAGAGTTGGAACGTTCGTTAATTGCAAGCGCCTTATGCCGATGCCAGTGTAGTGGGTAGCGGAGGGTTCGTGGGTGTACCCCTGGGTTTTCGAACCAGGAGGTAAGGCACTCGCCCTTCACGCCCCAGGTCGTGGGTTTGAGTCGTGCAGCGGGCGATCCTTTATTGCTCAATGCATGTTGCGGTAGTATGGTCTTTGCAGGAATGGCCTTTCCAGGAATGGCCGGCCTACTCACAGATTACTGCAGCGTATGGGACATGGCCACTGGGTTAGGGTGTGCAGCAGACGGGAACGCCGACGCCGAGCAGAGTGTATCGCAGATATCTAGGATGCAGATGCATAAGCCAACGCAGTTGTGCTGGGAGTAGCTCTCATTTAAGGCCCTGCAGTGGCGGCCTTTGAATGGCCTCCATCCTTACATATAGGAGCAATCAATATTTGATACCCTAACTACAATTGATTCTCGCGATGCAGACTGAGAGGTAAAAAAAGATGTGCTATGAATAGCCTCATCCTCTAAGGTCGTGCAGAGGCGGCCTTTGCAAAGGAGCTACCGGCCATATGAAATGACAACGCATATTCGACGCCGAGACTAACACGGATGCTCGCGGACGGGGCGCAGAGCCAAACGGAGGAGGGCTATGAATAGCCCGACCCCACAAGGTCCTGGCGACACGGCTTTTACAGAGTTCACCCGTGTTAGTATAAGAGCAATTGCGACTACCTTTCCTTCGAGGACGGTAAAGCCTATTTGATAGGGCAATGAGGTTCTCTAACGGAAGGCGGGTCGGTTTTTTCAGAGCTATGTCCAGGCAATAATCTGGAAGAGTCCTTAGCTCGGACGATTCTCAGAAGCATCGCCTCTCGCCGGGTTCCTCGTGGTTTGTCTTTCACGGCATCCTACGAGCGATTGGCAAGTAGACTGGGCACGCCAGCTCGCCGTACGCCATTAATGCACCGGTCATTGAAAGCAGGACGGACTGTCAGCTGGACGCTTAGCGTGTCCAAGCTTACTAAACACCGGTGCAGGTAAAAGAGAAGTAATAATAATCCAACATTTAAATAGCGCCCACAGATAACTTAATCTCTTTCTACTCACTCTTCGTATACAGTGAAGGCAGGATGACCATATGGTTAGTTGTAACAGGCACAGCGTCAACGTCCCTAATATGATTATTGGTGAGCCGTGATGGCACACTAGGTAAGGCGGTTGCTTCTCGCGACCTCGACCCCCCGAGGTCGTGGGTTCGATTCCTGCGATGGGCGATCCTTTATAGCCACTGCAAGCGGCGGTGATAGCCGTAAAGGCTCTTCTGTCGCTATACAAAAAGAGGCTGTTTAATCAGCTAGGATTTATTTATTTATTTATTAGTGGTAACATGCACAGTGTTAGCACAAAGGACATCTCACTTGGACCAAGCAAATGCTGTGAGGATCAGGTACGTTAATAGCCTTTTTAAATGTCAAGTAAGGAGATGTCATGACATCAATCAGGAGTGAGTTCCAGGCTTTGGTAGTATGTGAACTAAAGTCACGGTCTCCGAAGGATTTCAGGCTCGTTCGAGGCAAAACTAAACGATTTGAGTCAGAAAAGCAGGTAGTACGATGCCTAACCAGGCCGGGGAGTAGCTCAAATACGTAGGCTGGAGCTAAAACACGAAGGGACGTAAAAGTGAGAGACAAACCTTGAAGTCAATACGTTGCTTGATTAGGAGCCAGTACTAGTCGGCGAGAGAGTGGTGTCATCTGGCAACTTCGGCGATCACGGCAAACAAGCGTAACAACCAAATTGTTCATCAACTGTAAGCGTGGTACCCCTGTCTTTAGCAAGTCCAGTTTTTTTAATGTTCTATAGCTGAGAGTAGGCATACTTGACTATGGAACTGATGTGGACGCCTAGAGAAAGGTCATTTTGGAACCGGACACCCTCGAATTCGTGCAGGTGCTAAGGTGGATATGCTGGAAGAGCCAATTTTGAGGGTCAGCCTGATTTTTCGAATCTCGTTAGGTTTTTTCATAACAATTAAGTCGGTTTTATTCACATCAGCCATTCAATTTGAGAAAGTTTGCTGCCATCCAAGTATGGATGTCGGCAATACATGCAGCAAGAGATTTGAGAGATTTTTATGTCCTTAAAGGCTGGCAGGGATCAAAGCATGGATACAGGTATGTGTAATCGGCATAAAAGGGAAAGCCTAGATTGTGCTTGGCGATTACAACGGCATGAGTGAGAGTATCAATTGTGAAAGAAGTGGACCAAGTACAGAGCCCTGGGGTACCACCTACTTTAAGGATTTCTAGGATTCTAGCTGCCCGTCGAAATCAATGGTCTGGAGTCTCCCACTGATGTATGACTTAAACCATTTCAGTGCAGTGCCAGTGATGCCCAGGCGAGATTCGAGGTGCTCAAGAAGGACTTGGTGATCAATGGTATCAAGCGCCACCAAAAGATCAAGCAAAGCAAGCAGAGAGACCTTACCTATGTGTGCATTCCTGAGAAATAGTGCGAAGGTGACTTTTGCGAGCCAGGTATAGCCGGGATAAAGCAACAGAGGGAGCTAGGGGCCGTGACCCTTCTGTAAGCAGCCAATCAAAGAATGCCTAAATGGCATATCGAACTTAAAAGGTGCGAGGTCGTCGCAGGTAGTGACCTAGCCAGAAATGAGTTCCGGACTTTCTGTGCATACGAGCTATAGACTCTACTGCCAAAAAATTTCAGTTTAGTCTGTCCGACAGCGAGATGACTAGATGCTGAGTAGCGGTAAGTGCAAGAGCATACAGGAGTAGCAGTAAAAACGGTAGCAGGCTAAATCAGCCAGATAATGACTAGTCTCCATTATTCAAGGTTCCTGAATTATAGAGGCTAGGAATCGATTATATGATAATCTATGACCAATGCCGAATAAAAGCAAAAGCCCTGTAACCGGCTGTCAGTTGTGCTTTTGAAGTCGACCTAAGCATTTGAGCTGCTTTGAGCTGTAGGCCAAGTAGCCGCTGGTGTACGTCATGGCCGTTGTTGAACACCTGTAATCCTCCGGCGCTGTCAAATGTACTTCTCTATGCAGTGGATGCGGACTTGTTTTGTTAACAAATGGGCTTCTTACTTCTGTGTCAACAAGATAGGCGAGATCGGGAAGTCCATCCATAAGATGGCGGCAGCACCCCCTGGAATCCTGTCCCTCAATTACATGCAGCACCTTAACGTCTAGATTCACTAGTGACCTCGTCCTGAAGTTCATATCCCAATCAAAAAAGACTAGTCCGCAGGACCTTATTCCCACTACCGTGCTCCTACAATGCACTGATCTGTTACTGCCATGCATAGATATCATCATCACACATATGTCACCCCTAGCATCAGGTCATGTCCCAGCAGCTTTCAAAAAGCTGTAGTCAATATAATACTCAAGAAAGCAACACTGGACCAAGAGAGCATGAGCAACTACCTTCCGCCCAGTCTCCCTTCTACCGTTGTTATCAAAGACACTGGTACGAATCTTGGATGACCAGCTAAACGGATATATTGAAGCTTCACGCATAGTTAGTGAGTTACAGTCCAGTTTTATAGCTAATCTGCTAATCTAGCTAATCTCTCTGCGGAGTCATTATTACTTCGGGTGTAAACTACCATCGTAGGAAAACAGACATAAGTAAACACTTTCTACTTGTGTTTTTAAATCTCTTCGTCGCTGCTGCCGCATTCGGCTATTGTCAGTGTACCTGCGTGCACTGGTGCTGCACCTACAAGTCTCTAGCCGTGATGCAAGGTCCGGCGTCACCAGTATGTGTCACTCGGCAGCTGCGACTAGCATCGTTACGAGCTCTTTACTTGCTGCCTGGTTGATGAGGAAGGCTACGCTTGCGGCCTGCTTCTTCTGTCTGGACGTGAAAACAGCACATCGGGGTTTTAACAGCAGAGGGGTCAGAGAGGTATGGTGGTGCCAGCGAGTGAAACATCCTGTAAGCCAGATTGAAGATCTTCAAATCGATTCGATGATTTATAAAGAGCCACTAAATTCTGATAAAGTGGTATGATATGAGAGCTATCCCGTTGAAAACAGACAAAACGAGATGATGCTGAATTTTGCAACAGTTTCAGACGAACAAGGGCACAGAAAGAAATTCCCGAATAGGGGAAATTGCAATAATCTAGATGCGATGCCGCAAACGCATGAACTAGTTTGGCTGTCGTACTCTTGGCTACGGAGATTCTAATTTTGGCCATAATACCTTAGCCGAAAGTAGGCTGATATGATAGTGGAGGATAAGTGGTCATCTAATACCAATTACAAGTCGCATTGGAATAGTACGCCTAGATTACGGGAAGGCACCGAGGGAGTGATGCTAGCTGAATCAAACTTGAGGGCTGTCTGTTACAACTTTATTGTGCCACTACGTGTGCCAATTTACAAAAATAAAGCCTTTTAGCGAAGTCCTAGGAGAACAAAATATATCTCTAGGCACTTCACGTGGAAAGGAAAGAAGCAAATCAACTGTGTAGTGGTAGTTAGACTATTGAATATACTAAATATATTCACTATTGAAACACGTATGTTAAGTATGCGTGTATATATATGCTTGTAAGTATGTGAGCGTGGACTAGGCACAGGGGATTTTTTTAATTTGATCAAAAAAATGCACGCGGGAAAGAAATCGCTCAGTTATACGCGCGGTTAAATAATTAAGCCCTAGCTTATAATAATAAAAATAATTATAATGCATTGGCTATAGCGCCATCAGATACTTTAATCTCTTTCTAGGCACTTTACATTTGCTGCAAACGAAGCACGATCAAATGGTTAGTGGTAGCACGCTCAATAAACAACAAGACAAGCTGGAAACCGTGTGTTTATAATCTTTTTAATAACGACACAAGCAATAATCGTAAAGCTGCAGGGAAAGCAATTCTCGCTTCGCGATATGTTTCGTGCAAATCTGCTCCATCGGCACACACAAGTACAACTGGAAACGTAAACTCTCGTAGTCGGGAATGGGCAGGTTGTTTATGGACTGGTTCGCTGCCCAGCCTCGTGCCGTCCAAGTCTCCTAAGCAGCCCCCCTCAACGGTAGCTAAATTATGCTGACTGTAATAATAATAACAATAATGCACTTGATAAAGCGCCCTCAGAGAACTCAATCTCTCTCTAGGCGCTTTACATTTGCTGCAAAGTGAAATGAAATTGAATGGTGAGTAATATCATGCATGATAAACAAACAACATGAATAACATGGTTAGGGGTGACATGCACAGGGTCAGCATGCAAATGTGGTTAGTGGCAGCATGCACAGTGTCAGCACGCATAAGCACACGAAGGACGAATTACATGGACCCACTAAATGCTGTCCTAAATAGGTGTGTTTTTAAGTTCTTTTTAAATGTGATCAAATCAGGGGATGTTCTGACTTAAGTCGAGAGGGAGTTCCAAGCTTTGGGAGCATATGAACTAAATGCACGGTCTCCAAAGGATTTGAGGTTTGTACGAGATATCTGTAGACTGTTGGATTCCGAAAAGCGGGTGGTACGATGCTTGGCCTAATGGGGGAGTAGATCTGAGAGATAGGCTGGAGCCAAAGAATGAAATGACCTAAAAGTGAGCGACACAATCTTGAAGTCAATCCGTTGCTTGACTGGTAGCCAGTGCAGGTCGGCGAGAAGTGGTGTGATATGGCAACTGCAACGCTCACGACAGACAAGCCTAGCTGCAGAGTTTTGCACCAGCTGCAATCGCCTGATCGCACATGCTGGTAGGCCAGTAAGAGTGAGCTACAGAAGTCGAGACGGGATGTCACAAATGCATGGACTAACTTAGACGTGGTGTCCTTATCTAAACGAGCACGAATTTTAGCAATGTTACGAAGCTGAAAATAGGCAGACTTGATTGTGGAGCTGATGTAATCGTCTAACGAGAGGTCACTTTGGAGTTTGACACCTAGATTTCGAGCTGATTCAACAGGAGATATGCTGGCAGAGCCAATTTTGAGCGTCAGCCTTAAAAAATTCTGAATCACACTGGGTTTGCCCATAACTAGTAACTTAGTTTTATCATCGTTTAATTTTAGGAAATTTGCTGCCATCCATGTGTGGATGTCACCAACACATGCAGCAAGTGAGTTTAGAGAATTCGAGGTTCTCGAAGGCTGGGAGGGATCAAAGCAAAGGTACAACTGAGTGTCGCCCGCATAGAAGTGAAAGCCTAGATTGTGCTTGGCAATCACATCAGCAAGAGGGAGAGTATAAACCGTGAAAAGAACCGAACCTAGCACGGAGCCCTGAGGTACCCCATAATTCAGGGGTACCTCTAATGATCTTTGTCCATTCACGTCAATACTCTGGAGTCTCCCACTGAGATAATACCTGAACCATTGCAGAGCAGTGCCAGTGATGCCTGTGTGAGATGAGAGGCGCTCTAGAAGAACTTTGTAATCGATATATCAAAAGCTGCCGAAAAATCGAGCAAAACAAGCAGAGACACTCTACCCATGTCTGCATTCCTAAGTAGGTCGTTGTATACCCTAAGCAATGTTGACTCTGTGGAGTGATTAGCTCTAAAGACTGTAATATTCTCCTAGGCTGGTTACGCCCCCTCCCGGTGTCCGCATGGTAGCACCCATTTACGAAAGCACTTGCGGGCGCTCCGTGCGATGGGAACTTCGTTAGGCGTATGCCGACTAAACGATGGCCCACGCCGCTCACTCAGCAGGTGCCTGGCCGAAATGTCGGCCACCCAAATAGCTGTCGGCATATTGCCGATCCGCGCCCGGCTGGACCCTTGCTCTGTCTGCATCGCCCAGATACTGACCTCAATAGACGCTAACTCATACGCGATGCTCGGCGGCGCCGTAGCGAGACTTTTCTGCGGTTGGAAGTTTACTGGAGTGCTATTCGAATCGCATAATGCGATAAGGCCCAGTGAGCAATTAAGGTGCGAACCTTGGCCAAGGTCAAGGTGAATGTATTTGATGACCGAGATCGTGGGTTCGGACCCCATGGCATCAGTGAAGCGCCAGAACAGAGATTAAGTTCTCTTAGGGTGCTATGCAAGTGAAATATATATATATATATATATATATATATATATATGAGCTGTTATCATCCCCGTCATTGTTAAAGACCACATGCTGCAAGACTTGAACCCGCGGGCAGCACGTGCGCCCTGAACCGCTCTGAGCTCGTTGCCTAGCTTGCTCGGAGTCGCTTGCCGACTTTGACTTGAAGTCGCGTTGATCGGTGCGACGTCTCGCTTCCGTAAAACTGCTATCTCGTCTTAATGAACCAGATTCAATGTGCGATGTCGACAAGCCTTTGCAGCCACTGTATTAAATGATTCTACTCACTAAATTCTTAGCCCTATTCCCGGAATCGTAGTTTTCAACCGGAATAAGCTGCCGGTTTTTTCTTTTTTATAGAGGCCACGGTGTCAATGGATATGCCGCTCATCCCTTGCTAGAGTAGCCAGGAATGACATGGCTGAATGACGGTATGCTTGGCGACTAGCTACAGTTAGTACCCATAGGTTGTAGCTATTTAGCAGCCCACAGAGCTTAACTTGGAAAAGTTCATTATTATTCAGTTGCTTAACCGAGTGGGGGTAACGAGGCCTTCTCGCCTTGGTCTTGCAGTGAGCCCCCCCCCCCCGTCCATCTCCGGAGGCAGGCTGCGATGCTTGCAATCAAAGATGAACAGTCCGGCAGGCTTCGTAATTCGTCTCTCCTCAAGGAAGTTCTTAAACTTCTTTTAAAAAACCGCTGCCTTTCTAAAAGGTCGTGATTATTTTCCCCCGAAGAAGCACCGATAAGATGGGGTTTTCAGCTCCTGTAAGTAATACGCTTAAGTAAACCGTTTTTGGAAAACCCGAATACAATAATAATAAGACACTTATAGAGTGCCCTCATAAATAAATCTTATTCTAGAGGCAGTTTATTTATGCTATATATCTGCACTAGAAGACCATGCCACGCCGATTATTTTTCAAAAGCATAAAAAGAGACAGGCGACACATGGACAATTTAATGTCTTGTATTTCCGTCTGTCACTCCACAATGCAGCAATGGAGTGGTAGAGCAGGCTAAGCCATAGAGCAGGCTAAGTGGGTGTTACGCAGGAGAGTTTTCTTTAGCTCACTCAAAGCTTAAACCGCTTTCGGGACGCATACGGTGGCCAACAGACTTCATCTCACACAACAAAAGAAAGTGGGAAGCATAGGCAAGTCAGGAGGGTGGTTGAGATAGTGAGTAGCATGGAAGTAGCAGCTCAGGACGGCTGGAAAGAATATGTCGCAGTCGGCAGTAGGAGCGTAGATGTCTTTGCGTAAGAAATCTAGAAGTGAGTTCCACAGTGTATAACCTGCTAAGCAAAAGCTTCTGTCGTAAACGGTCTTTAAGGATAGGAATGGAATGAGGCTGCTTGGCCTACCGACATTTACCTTGGTTTTTAATAAACATTTTTTTTACATTAGTCGGCATTCCTCAGAGAAGCTCTGTACACACTCCTAACAGTGCTGACTGAGTGTCTAGCTCTAAAACCTGGACTGGAACTAACGTCCTAGGTTTTGAGGATTATATGTAAGAGTTTGGCTGGTCAGCATTTACTTTTTTCAGTGTCTATAATGGGAACAGTAGTAGAAAAAGTCAGCGGAAGTCTCGCTTCTGGTCGAGTCTTGACGTCTTAATGAGTGGCCAAAGAACAGGCCTTTTGAAGTATGCAGAGACCCAACCTGACACCAAGGCCGTATTTATTGAGATAATTATGCAGGACAGTAGTCAAACCATGAATATGTAACCGAGATCCAAGGGTCAGAGGCTAATTCCCGCCAAACACGCCATACTCCGGCCACGCTGCCGCTCGCCATGCCGCCGAGCTAGGATAAGACGAGCGGCATTCAGGGTAAACCTCTTTATAATAATGCATGCGCCAACAACAACAGGGGAACTAAACAAGTCTACAGAGAGGGTCCTGTACACAGTACACTACGGGGGCGCAAGACGACGCAGCAAGCGCAAACAAACGTATTAGTTGGGGTCAGTCGGCTTCTGCAGTCCTGTCGTTGTACCGACTCCGAATCCAACAGTACGAGCGTACGACGTCCAAAACCCGGCTGGCTGAGTAACTGCTGGCTAGTTCGAGTCGACAACTACCACAGTCGTAAGCTTTCACCGAAAGACGCCAACACGCGGGGCCGGGGGGTCACGAACACGCTACACGGGGAACGCGGAATATACAAGTCAACAACGAGCGAGCTATCCAGCTCCGCTCGGGCCTTGGGTACTCGTTCCCTTGCGTGCGTGGCAGCATCGCCGGAGCACGCCTGCACGAATCCAGGTGCATAACTCGGCGAGACCGGGAGCTTCCAACACCACGACTTACTTGGCCAACTTACCGTACCCAAGAGCCCCGGTGACCTCTCATCACCACACATCCGGCAATGCATAGGTCCGACCCCGGCCTAGCCGGTGACCCTCATTACAGCCGCCTGGTCCCAGCCAACCGAACCCAGCCTGGGTACAAATATAAGGATGATTTCGCCTGCGAGGGCTAGTTGGACGGTGGATAAAGCAGTAGTGGTGAGGAAGGTGTTTTCTCGAGGAGAGCATTAATTTCAAGGGTCTTACGATTTCGCAATGTGCGGATTATTTCGTATTCAGAAAGGGACACAGACTGCAGACTGAAAGAGATCCACGTGCGGTCAGATGTGCAGAATTAGGCAATAATGGGAGAATAAATTCATAATCGCAGGAGAATATTTGATCGACGAGCTTGGGGTGAAAAAACATAAGTCAATGTGCGAAATTTAGCTCATAGACAGTCTGTTGGGTCATCAAAATAAACGCTAAAATCATTCAGCACGGGAAAGGGTCGATTTTTCTAACGTAGAATCAAAATGAGATCGGAGAAACAAACCTGAAAAAAGGAAAACTTTGCGGTAATCGGCGGTAACACACTATCAGCACCACTGACAATTTGATAGTGGAGAGACTTCCAACATGAGATCCATTAGACTGTTTTGAGGGGACTGCAAATAGCTTGAACCTGAGGGCAAAACGTGCGACAACGGCGACTATTGATGTCCGAGCGCGACTCCTGCGAAGCTTACCAAGTGGTCATTGTTATGTTTGAGCGGGCAGTCGCGCACAGATCAAGACGGCTCAGGCAGATGCCGTTTATTGCGGAGACGCTGAACCGGGCCGCATGGCCAGCACGCGGCCCTGCAAGCACCTACTGCAAGTGGGTCCGCTGACGCGACCGGAAAAGCTCGGCGGGTGGATAAGCCAGGCGTACCCAACAGTCATAAATCGACAAAATCGTCCAAGATGGCCAGCAAAAGGACACGAGATCAACCACACTTAAGCGCTCTCGACCGTGGTAATTTTGGCGGCAATGCTTGTTTTCTCACCGTCTTAGCGCATCTCTTACGGGGGGCCGCTCTTGGTGAGCCACTAACTTAGGTGGCACTCTAGGTAAGGTGGTTGCTTTCGCGACCTCGGTCCCGAGGTCGTGGGCTCGATTCCTGTGGTTGGCGATCCTTTATTGCCACTGCAAGCGGTGGTGATATCCGTAAAGGCTCTTCTGTCGCTATACAAAAAAGAGGCTGTTTAATCAGCTAGGATTTATTATTTATTATTGATCCAGCCGCCTGGATCCAAATCGTCGAGCCTCAAGCTCGATCTCTTGGTCTGCAAACGATGCGTGTAACCTAGACAACGGGTTGGGTACATCCCATCCGACCAACCCGTCTCCTCGTTTCGCCGCTTTCTCGCTGCGTCACCATAGCAGGCCCAGAGCCAGACGATCGGCAGTTTGATTAGTCTTCTTTATAACAAGATCGCACGCGCCAGCAATAAACAGGAGAACGAAAAATACTACTGGGGGGGCCTTAGCTACATTAGGCTACAGGCAGAATGTGGGCAACAATCATACAAACATTTCCGAAAGCATTCGTTGACTCTTTCTGATCGAAGAAACCTTTAAGGCTGCAATTGCTGTCCCACGAGTGCCAATCACATCGCCAGAGGCACGAGTGACGGGGCAACGGACATTCACGCGAGGGCACACTTTAGTTCGCCCAGGGCTCCTGCTCAGATAAGGAATGCCACTGAACAACATACTACGTGGGGCATGCGTAATAAAAACGAAGCAAGCGCTCCCCAAAGTGAAAGGAATGCCCTTGGACTGAAGTGATCTTGAATACGACCGCTGCTGTCTCACAAGTACCATTCTCGAGCCAGACGAGTGATGTAGCGGAGACTCACATGTGAACACGCCTTAGCTCGGCCCAGGCTTGACGGGGCTAGGAACAACACACTACGAGAGATCGCAGATTATGCGACTACTAACAGCGAGCGCGCTTAATTTCTTGGCTCTGAAAGCTAGGTCCTTGTGGCTTTCCGTGGTTGGCCGCGTTGTCGAGGAACGCCAGTCATCCATCCTTTACGATTCGTTCACTGAGCAGCCTGAACAATCCGCATCAGATTTCACGTCTTGGCTACTGATCTTCATCCCGCCGATCATCAAGATTGATGCGAGTCTTCCCCCATACGGCCTCAAGTCAAAGGGCAGGCTTGGCCCAACGTGTGACCCGAGCTGGCCGTCTCGCATTACAGCCGCCCAAGGTCTACTGAACCCTGCTTGGGTACGCATGTATATAGCCAGATAATTTTCCGACTCGTGGTAGTACTCCTTTAACGGCTGCTGGCTGTTCAGCGTAGACAGTGAATGCATGTCCACCGAGACAGCCGACATATCGCATTTACACGGGAAATAACGCTCAAGTCGAGCTATCGCCTGCTCTAGCTAAAGAAGCCGTGACAAAAATCCACTGCCGCCCCGTCCACAGCCGCCCCTGCAAGCCTCGTACGTGAATGCCGGCAGACCAACTAGATTGTAGACAGTTCGGTATTCCATGCCAGTAGATCGGTTTTCGAAAACGATTCTCTGCTACTATTTGTTACACGAACATCGACTTGCACAGCAGCAAATACATGGCTGCATGGAGCACGTACTCGAGATCGTTTTTCGGCGTAAGGCTGCACGAAGATTTATGACGTCATAGAAACAGGACTCGCGGCAATTTCTGCAACCAGTACCCAACGCCACAAGTGCAGGCAAACCAACGTTGGATTACATGCTTATATCGATTGGCGGGAGATGATAACTACCGGCCAAGTAGTCGCTACACTAGTTGAAGCAAGATCGGTAACCAGCTCTGAAGTCCAACACCGTTATGGGGCTGGGCTTATGAAAATATTTTTCGTTCCAGAGCCACCACAAGCGTTCGTGACATTTGGTGCCAGAAACGTTGATATAATTACCGAGAATTTCGAAAGTTTCAAAACACCTAGTAGTCGTCTTGTGCTAGTTTCATTCTTTTCGGCCATATTGGTGAGCGCCGTGCTTTAAACGTGACATCAGATCTTTATAGTTATGAAGCATATACTTACTAATCGTGGAATTGAGAGGTTAAAGCGGAAATGGCTGCTTACTCGGCTGATATTTTGAATTTAAAAAATAAATCACTTGCTGAACTTGGCTGAGTTTAGAAACAATGCTTAACCAACCAAACTGTGGCACTTTTATCAGATCAGTGTTGTACTTAACTCGAGTGAATTTCGAAGCAACGCTCATCCCAAATAGTCCTGACTCGCACTTGAGCAGCATCTAGTGAATTTGTGTCCTTTTCGACGAGAGAGTAGTTACTCTAAAGGCGAACGGTGTTCGATGTGTGGATTAAGCGAAGGTAATATCAAAAGTAAACTGGAAGTAACGGCGAGGCAATATAAAGCAGGAAAATACCTCTAAATGTGGTAATGACGGTAGCAGGAATTAACTCACTACGCTAAATCTCAAGAATATTCGTAGCAATGAAGTGACCAACGTAGCTCATGTGAAGTTGAAGCTCCATGTAGCGGAAACACGGGAATGTGAAACCTTAAGCGAGGCTTGGAAAGCCGAAGTTACAGTGTCTCGCGGGAAGGCGTGGGACCGGTTGCAGATAAGGTGCAGATATTTGTTACGTTGACCTTGATAGATGAAGTGGAGAAAAAGTAATAGTTCTTGTCGTGTAAGTTATCGTTGTTGTGGAGCATGCGACTAAGTGAGCTTTCTTCAAGAGCTACTGTTTCTACTGCTGCCACAATCATTTTAGATTGCTGCTCTATCACTGGTCGAGCTTCTTTGCTCATCTGGGCTCATACTGGTGATGGTGCCCCTTCTAAGCGACTGGTAGTAATCCTTGCAGCGCTTCAGTCGTCCACCCTTCTAAAGGCGATGTGAAATGCAATGATTTCACAGAGTGTACATTTTCGATGCTTTACGATGACAGAGAGAAGAGTTTGGCTATCTCTTTCTGCTTTCTAAATTTGGATGGCTCCTATTCAAAATTTTCCTAGCATGTCGAAGATCTTGTTGTCAATTGCTTCAATGTCTGTGTTGGTATTAGATTTGGATTTGGTGAATGCCATGAGTACATGCCCCTGCATCTCGGCCAACATCGTGCGTCTACGACAATACTACCTTTACCCAACGGTCATGTTGTAGCAGAAAATGGTTTTTAATTCTTGTTCAGATTCGAAATTACCTATCTGTTTACTGAGCTTATACATTGCCAGCGGGCTTATTAACGAAGAGATCTGCTAGACGTTGTCCATCTCATTGCATAACTATCTAACTTAACGCGAGGCAGACAAGATGTGTTTGGTGAAGTGGGGCCCTAGAGGAACGTTTAACGAAACAGGTCTTGCAATGATCAATGGAGTTTGCTACTTGTTTTGTTGCGTTCGCTAATCCCGAACTAGTTCGAGGTCGTTTCAGGAGGTATCAGGTATGAGATGATATGGGATGGTGCTTGTTGGGTCTGCTGTACCGCGACTGCGGACTACTCAGGCGGATGCCGCTGAGGCGAAAACAGCTGGGGCGAAAGCAACAGACCCACTTGCGGCAGCGTGTGGCCCGGTCCCGGGTTTCCTTTAATAAACGCCATCTGCCTGAGCCGTTTGATTCGTGCGTGACTGCCCGCACAAAAATAACAGTGGCGACGAGGAAGGGATTCGAAAAACACGTTACTTGGAACACGACTCGATCTGGTACGAGAACTCCGCCAGCGTCCGAGGAGCAGACGCATGCAGACTACGTCGCAATTGCTGAGAGCATGTACCAGAAGAAAAGCATTTCAGAGGAGATCCGACGAAAGGCAATGCTTATAAGTATCCTTCCGGGTAAGTTTTATTTCATGCTAAAGCTGGAGGGAGCTCCGAGTAAACCGGCGGACTTACAGCTACTGGACCTTGTGGCACTTGCCGGGAGGATTATTCCTCCTTCCTCTGCCTCTGTGCCTGAGGTTTGCTACATTTCCGGTACATTTGCTGTTTGGGTCGCATTTGTAAGAGCTTTGATACGAGCTCTAGTAACGGGAAAAATTTTCTGCCGTCTAACGTGTCTGTGCCGCAAGTGCCTGTCAGGACGGTGCCAGAGCGGCAGCAAGTGGCGGCGACTGTGGAGGAGCCACCTGCGGCGGCCGGGGCGGTATCGGCGATGGCGGCCCACAAAACGGCCTGCCTGCCGACGACGGACATCCGCGTGAGCGCAGCATCGGTCGAGCTCAGCGACACGGCAAAAACTACGCCGGTCGGCGCTGCGACTACAACGCCGGTCTGCGCTGCGACCACGACGCCGGTCGGCGCTGCAACCACGACGCCGGTCGGCCCCGCTACGAAGCCGGTTAGTGCTGCTAGAGCTGCAAGGTTGGCAAGAAGAGCTGGCGATGTAGAAGCAGCCGCCAAGGCGACAGAGACTACCGAAACCCGTTCGGCAAAGGGAGGAGGCACGCGACCAATCCCTAGTTGTGGGACAAGGGCGCTGTCTATGCCCCAGCTGGTGGCTTAATGCTGGCGGCCTACTCATCCAGCTGGTCGCCGAAGACCATGGTTTGGCTTGCCTCGTACGAGCAGGTGTCACGTAGCCTCTAGAAGCCGACCGATGCTCAGTCGGCTTCTCATGGGAAGTGAGGCTGTTGGGTCTGCCGTACCGCCACAGCGGACTACTCCGGCGGAAGCCGCTGAGGCGAAAACAGCAGATCCACTTGCGGCAGCTACTTCCAAGCGTGCTGGCCGTTCGGCCCAGGTTTGTTTTTAATAAACGGCATCCGCCTGATCCGCCTTGATCCGTGTGCGACTGCCCGCACAAACGTAACAGTGCTGAAGGAATTTGCCTTCCTCTATCCAAGTGCAGCGCTGTTTCGCTGAACGTCTGAGAAGCCGACGAGGCCCTAAATTAGCCAGCATGTCACAGTTGATAGAGAATAGTGACAGTTACCAAGTTTTAGCTATTTGAACCCGAGTCTATAATAATCAAAGGCCTAGATATTACGAAGGTGATAGGAAGTGATGCTTAATCAGCCAACTGCTTGCCCTCATACTGCGAACCTGCGGTCCTCTTCGGCTATGAGAAGTACGTAAAGAACGCAGTGTGGTAATGAACGTATAAGGGATCTTGATTGCTGTCACGCTCTGCTATCGTCGCCATACTCGTTCGCATCGGGGCACCTCCTATGACTCACTAGCCGTGCCTTAAGGCCCCAGTTCAATCGGTCTTGGTCATCAGCTGTGAGATTTAGCACCAGCCAAGAGCGACGTGCTTAGTGCACAAGTCCGTAGTTTTAGAGCCGAAAAACGCATTCGTATTACGAGCGAGATAGCTATTTCGGAATGCAGCTGCTACAACTGATGCAGAGAATGTAACAACTGGACGAGTAAACGGTATTCTAATAGAAACTGTCAAATGCAATGAGGTCCTCTAACAGGATGTTCATATTGCCAGCAATGGTCTTACAAAGAGAATGCTGACGCAATAATCAGCCACATTAACACATTTGCTTGCAGTTTATAACCGGCTCCTGAACTATAATAATAATAATAATACACTTGATAAAGCACTCTCAGTGAACTCAATTTCTTTCTAGGGTCTTTACATTGCTGCAAACGAAACACGATCGAATGATGAGTGTTATCATGTTTGATAAACAACATGAATAA
This sequence comes from Cristatella mucedo, assembly GCA_009760855.2. Lineage (NCBI taxonomy): Eukaryota > Metazoa > Bryozoa > Phylactolaemata > Cristatellidae > Cristatella > Cristatella mucedo. The sequence goes on along the minus strand of WPIO01000097.1, from coordinate 370,031 downwards.
CATGGTTAGGGGTGACGTGCACAGGGTCAGCATGCAAGTGTGGTTAGTGGCAGCATGCACAGTGTCAGCACGCATAAGCACGTAAAGGACGAATCACAGGGACCCACTAAATGTTGTCATAAATAAGTGCGTTTTAAGTTCCTTTTAAATGTGGTCAGGTCAGGGAATGTCGTGACGCAAGTCGGGAGTGAGTTCAACTATGATTGTTAGGAGCTTAATGTGTCGTAACCTTGTGTTTACATCTCATACAAGTACTTCAAAATTCGATCATTGGACTCCAGCCGATGTCTTGCAAGGTGTTGCCCTCTCGTGCTATAAATATATCATTCCATAGAGCTAGATGTCAAGAAAGTGGATATCTTCCTATTTAAACCTAAGCGATATTGATTGCCATCGTGAGCTACTAATTATCCCTGTACTTGCGTGCGTCGGAGCTGCTGCTACGACTTGTTAGTTGTGCTTTAAGGCGCTAGTTCACTGGCATTCGGTCGCGAGACAAGTTTAGCAACTCAAACCTTCGCTGCCATTAGAGCGGGACGGGAGTTTAGGTGCCGAGCCACGGTAGACGTTCGTAACGCTAGGCATCTCTGATTGCACGCTCCAATACACTAGCTTCGCCAAAGCCGGTGTTAAAATACGGTTATATATTCACAGATCGTCCTGGTACAGCATTTGACCTAAGAAGCTGCTTAACAACCCTTTGGTTTAAACCATCTATCTGCATCGACGTACATTTATACTTATTGTAATGTAATGTATCTCCGTCTGTAACTCCACAAAGTCAGAAAGACCATGTAGGTGTTACGCAGGAGAGTTTTGTATAGCGCACTCACAGCCTAAGCGGCTTTCGGTACGCATTCGGTTGCCAACAGACTTCGTCTCATGCAACAAAGAGAAAGTGGGAAGCATGGCAAAGTCAGGAGAGCAGTTGAGGTAGTGAGTAGCATAGAAGTAGCAGCTCAGGAACGCAGAAAAGGATTTGCCATAGTCGGCAGTAGGAGAGTAGTTGTCGATGCGTAAGAATTGTGGAAGCGAGTTCCACAGTCTAGGACCTGCAGAGCTAAAGCTTCTGTCGCCAACTGTCTTTAAGTGGAGGAATGGGACAGCTAATTTATTGTCCACACAGGACCTGAGGGTGCGAACAGGCTGAAACTGATGCAGCAGTTCAGCTAGGTACGAAGGAGCTAAGCCGTGGCGGGCCTTGTGGGTCAGCGTAAGAACTTTGCTCTGTATCCTTTGCTCAACCGGCAACCATCCTAGCTCTTTCAGCAGAGGTGACACGTGCTCAAACCGCTGGGACTTGAAGACCAGCCTTGCAGCCATATTCATTGTCCGCTGTAGTGGCATAATAGCTTTCTTTGGCAGCCCAGCCAAAAGGGAATTACAATAATCAAGCCGAGACAGAACTAAAGAGCTAGTTAAATTTTTTACAAAGCCACTGTGGGAGACAGCTCCTAATCTTGGATAGGGAACGGATGTGATGGCTAGCTGTAGAGGCAGTCTTCTGAATGAAGCTTTTGAAATTGAGGCAGCTGTCGAATACGACACCTAAATTTCGAGCACGTGGTGATGATCGCACAATAGCATCACCTATTAGAACAGCAAAGCCTTTAATCCAGCCACACGCTTAGGGTGTCCTATGTGCAGCAGTTCGGTTTTATCATCATTTAATTTCAGGAAGTTTTCCGACATCCAGGATCGAATATCGGCAAGGCAAGCATTCAGTTTCTCAGTTGCCGCAGCAGATTCCGACGGTTTGAATGACAAATACAACTGAGTATCGTCAGCATAGAAGTGATATCCTATTCCATGTGCCTTGATCACTTTTCCCAGAGGTTGTCTATAAATGGAGAACAGCAAGGGACCGAGTACAGACCCTTGAGGGACTCCACGGGTGACTGATTAATTGCAAATTGCAATGGCCCGAGATTATGCAGATTGAGACCGTGAACTAACTTTGAAGTAAAGGTATGAATAATAATGAACGGTTAGGGATAACTTGGCTAATGTGCAGCTCGATAATTCAATTACCAACATTTTTGTTCCCGTGTCCTCTGTGTGTGTATCTATGCGTGATTAAGTGCATGCTACTAACCAGGGATCATACTAGCCAACGGCTCCAAGCGTCTTCTTGTGTGCAAGCTTGTGTAAGCATTACACCGTGCATGCCCCGAACCATCGGGTACTGATTCTCTTTCAGTTGGAAAGGACCCGAATAGAGATTAAGTTATCTTAGGGTGCTATACAAACGATCAATTATTATTTTCTTGCAGTAATCAACCGTCTGATATGTTCGGTACGAGTAAAGCTAATTTCGGCAATAAGAGCAAAAGCCAACTTGCGTTCACAAGCATAGACAAATTACGCCTTCCGCTATTTAACCAACAGTGAAAGCTTTCAGCTATTTCCCCATTCATGAAAGCCTACGCAGAACACGATCTCAAGAAAAGCAAGCTCCCCGAAGCGAAGCGTATGCAAGCCAAATAGTCAAGCCAATACAAATCAGGTTGTACCAGTTGCAAAAATATGTAGTGCTGGGGACAATGCCTATTTTTCAGGATCAATGGGGGAGGGGAGGTTATAAAACGTGACCATCTGCTCATTATGGTCATGCTAGCACTCAAAAACAGACCCAAACTTACAATTGAAGAAAAAAACCAACCTGTCGTGAGCCAACAGCTGTGTGAGGGTTAATGCGAAGAGGAGCTCTGAAAGATAATGTGCGAAAGTCACAAGCATAGTCGTAAACAGCTACCTGCTCTTTAGCGTTTTATTTCAGAAGAGGTGCAACAATGCAAATTCCTTCATAGGATTACAGACATTTCAAAAATGCACCTTTGGATTTCTAGGTTGTGCTTAGCTGACCGGCAAGCACACATAGCTAACAACAAAAGGGCAAGAGTACAATGCGCCACGTGTTGACCACCCGGCAGTATCGTGATGACTAGAATTTTAGAAAATATACCCCGTTCAGCTACATAACCTATTAGGCAGTATGCATGAATGCTTTGAAAGAATAGCAGCTAAAGAGAATGCACAGGCAACAGGTTGCAGTCTTGATCGTTGTCTGTTGTGATTGCTTTGAGCGCAAGAAAGCTGTTCACTTCTTGCTTCAGTAGAATCAGTAATTTTTTCTTATATTATTGAAGTTACTGCCGAGGAAGATAGGCGAATGCAGCAGCAATGAGAGTTCGCTTTCTACAAAGTAAACAACAAATGATAAATCATACAGGGTCAAATGAGAAAAGTCACCTGAAGATTTATTAGGAACTCGCAATCAGTATCGCTACACAAATGCAGTTAGCCAACTGTGCTACCAGAATTGGCACCACTGTTTCCCTTTCAGTGTATATGTTCCACAAATTGTAAAATTTTTAAGTTTTACATATTACAGTACTGTTTTTGAAGTTGCTGCTTATTCAATGTCCCAATCGATCAGACCCTACCATATCTTTTGTAGGTATATGTACAAACATATAGTACATACATCCACGGGATATACCTATATACATAAGTATATATGCAAAGATTTACATGTATGTATACATGCATTTACACAGAGCTGGACGCTGTACATACCGTATACTGTACACATACGCTATAGGTGTACCATAGATAAAGGGTGGCCAAAATATGAGCGATTCTAAAAATTAAATTTACCCTCTTTCAAATCGCCTACTCAGTGTCCAAAAATGTAGACAGTTAAGCTACTCACTCTACTGGGGCAGCAAAGCATGGCATTTTTGAAATGAAAATCTTTCTTAGCTTGAATACCTTGTTGGATGCTTCGACGTATGATGAGTTCTGCTGGGAGGTGACTAGAGACTTCAAATTGACGGCATTCGCTGCTGGTCTCTAAGGTGGATTTTACCAAGTTTTCGCGATGTCTCTGCCTTTGGGAGAGACCACCATGCTTACGTCTATTGACGAGAGTGGTCACATCAGAGCAAGTTTACTGTGGGATGCGACAATGGCCACCAGTGAGGCCACTGGTGGACACTCATGCAGTGCTGCCGATGCCACCACTGCATATCTAATTGGGCCTTATGAAACAATTTGCCACAGTATCTTCAAAATTTCTTCCCTAAGCTATCGCAGGCTTAGGTCAAAGCCGGTGTCTTTGTGAGGCCATGACCAAGTTGTATGACTTTCAGCTACGTAACATTGCAAATACTTGGTCCTGCTTAGACAAGAATACTACATAGTACATCAAGTTGTTCCACGTATTAGTGACATCCATTCTCCACTTCTATAACCCAGTACATAAAAGCCTTGCGGCCTGTGCAATTAGTCGCTTACAGTTGGCTCGAAACTCTGAAGCAAGGTACATCTATTATGACCGTTACCATTGCCAGATTACAACACTTAACACCCCACCAGCATTGCCATTGCCACATTACACCACTTATCACCCCACCGGCATAGGCTTCCCCATCAAACAGAGTACCGACTTAAGTGTTTTGTCACTCATCTTTTGCTCCCTTCATTCCATTGCTCCAGCCTACCTACCTGAACTACTCTGTTATCGGGTTAGGCACGATTCCACCTGATCTTTTGACTCAAGTCGTTTAGCTGTGCCCTTAATCCTTTGGAGCACGTACCTTTGGTTCGTATGCTCCCAAAGCCTAGAACTCGCTCCAGACTGACGTCACGACATCCCCTGACTTGACGTCATTTAAAAGAAGCTAAAAACAAAACTGTTCCTCACAGCATTTGCTGGGTCCATTACAATTGCTCTTTGCGTTCTTATGCATGCTGACACTGTGCATGTTATCACTAACCACATTGTCATGCTTCATTAATAGCACATGCAAAGTGCCTAGAAAGAGATTAAGTTTTCTGAGGAGGCAACACAAATGTCTTATTATTATTATTAATTATTATTATCAGTGCAATAACTTCCCAAAGAAGGTCACTAGTGCAGAGAAAGCAGCTTGAAGCAGATTTGTTACAGCGGTTCGGGGCAAGCTGGGCAGTCAAAGAGTGAAGAGACTATGTAGAGTGGATAGAGACTATTCTGAAAAACCTAAAGCCCAATAGGCAGAAGGATGTCCTTGTCATTGATGCTCATCTTTATAAGTTCAAGGAGTGTTACAGATGGAGATACGTTACACTGCAACATTGGTGCTTACACAACGGGGCAAAGCGAGTGCTGCTGGCATAATTTAGTGGACTTTAAACGATGCAACCAAGGATAGTTAGTATAACGATAACACTGTGGGAGACTACACCTGGGGGGGGCTGGCTTGTAAAATTGATTTAAAGTAAAGTCGTAAATCTTGAAAAAGTAGTCAATAATATATGCAGTGCTCGTTTTTGTGAAACTTCAGTATAAATACATGTTAATCGTGGTTATTTGAAATCCGACTAAATGCGATCCAAAAGACTCAGCACAACACATTTTCCATTTTTAGTTAGAAATGTGTAAATTTCAGATGCATCATTGCCCTGGTCAGAAAAGCAAAGTTCGTGGGGAATAATGATCACTGTCTGTCTTTTGAGGCAAAAGCTCTCGCATAATAGCCAAGACGGTACATAACCTTTGATGTGCAAATTGGCGTTCTTGCTGGCTCAGAGATCCAGCATTAATTAGAAAGGCGGAGGGCGGTGGCTCCCTCTCCACCAAAACCCTCAGGCGGCTACAAGTGAATGTGAGCGCCGACTGTGCCCTTGCCCTTATCCAGCCACCGCTTATTTGGGTTTTCCACTAAAATACTCACGTCCTCAAGTCTGTGGCATGCAATTCAACGGTTTGGGCAAAATATTAATAACTCCAAAGGGAAAGAACTTATTCAAATAATGCTTAATATAAAAATTTTCCAACATTTTTTTGCACTAAATAAACAATAAAACACTAAATGAACACCAAACAAACAAATAGCAGCAGTCTCTACGGTTTGCCAGATGGAAGCACCCAAGTGTTGTGGCCCTGAGTAGCATAGCCCTTCTTGTGAATACCGAAACTAGAGCATTCAAACCACGGCAACAACACATAACACGTAAGCGACTAATACTGATAGTGAGAGCATTTGCAGTCTGTGACGAAGCTTGCATCTACAACATCTTGTGGGATTTACGTAAGCTAGTCAGCGCCGGCTAGTAAAGGCAGGAATCTGGGTGAGAGCACTGGAGGTGCTCTTTCGAGGCACTCCGTAAGCTGGGTAGCAAAGTCTCATTTCGCATCCATTCATATTTTTTCTACATTCGGAAATGTTTGCGTCGTTGCAGAGCAGCTCTGACTGAAAGCAATTAATGGTCCGTGCTTGCTGCACAGTCACCACCCAATCACAAGTTCTATTAGTGTGCAATGTCCTTGTTTGCCTAGATGGCAAAACAAACTAGACGCGATTACCTCATGGGGCTCAAACCTCATGCACTGTTGCAAAGCATCAAACTTCTTCACTTTACTGGAAAAGGTGAGTATCTGTTACCAACGTGAGCCACAGCAATAGAACAGAATGAAAAAACACGACAACTGCAAGTCCACAATTCTAAACATAAAAGTATGCACATACCTTTTAGAGAGCTACTGATGCTGCACCAAGCATTGAGATATATTTCTAATTCGCCGAATGTACGGTTAGCCGGTGACAGGCCACGGTGAAAGCACAGCTGCATAACAAATATAATAAGGATCACGAAATTGACACACACGTATACATGCATACACAGCATATACCTGCATCTCCACATGTAACTCCACAAAGACTAAGTGGAAGTTATGCTGGAGTTTTTTACAGTGCACTAACAGAGTTAGCAACTTTCAGTATGCATACGATAGAGTCAGAAGGGCACTCAGACAAGAAAGTAAGTAACAACACAGGACGGCTGGCCATTATGTGTCAGGGCTGGCGGCAGGCAATTGAAACCAGTCATTGCAATTGAATTGTGGTAGAGAGTTCTGCAGCAATGATATGGACAGCAAAAACTTCTGCCACCATCGGTCCTAAAAGTAAAATAAGTCGGCAAAATACTTCCGGTTTATATCAGGTCCAGGTGTTTCCCCTGTAATGTATCAATCGTCTACAATTGGGATTGCATTCCTAAAAAGTTTTCCCTATGAAAGGCAAACTTAAAAAAAAATCAGGTTTTGACCTATTTTTTGGGAATGAAAAAGCCGATTTATAACCTAGAGATGGCCTGAGGGAGGACAACATATCTGAACCTGGTGATGCAATTAAGCAAGGTAAAAGAAGAGATCAGCTGATTCAATAGCCTAACTTGTATTTAGGCAGAAGAGCCTTCGTAGCTTATCACTCCTGCTTGCACAAGGTAGTCAGGGATTGCCTGCTGCTGCTGCTACTCAAACCCACGACCTGAGTTGCCACCAACAAGCCAACCGAACCAACGAGCGAGCACTGACTCCAAGGCTAAGGCCTAGAGCAGTCGTCGTCGGTCTTAGGTTAGGGGGTCAGGTGCTTGCACCTCACGAACCGGGTCGTGCTTTTTTGAATCAGGCTGGAGGCAATCCTTTATTGACCACTGCAAGCGGGGTGAAGGCTGCCATGGCAAATAAAACCATATATAATTCATTTGTATGTTACCCCAAGAGAACTTAATCTCTATTCAGGCATATGCCTCGGGGCTCGAGCCCACGAACTCAGCCAGACCTTGGTCGGGGCGAGCACCTTAACCACTGGACCAAACGAGCTCACCTGCACTCCTAATTAAATAAGTTCACAGAACCAGTCGACCAGTGTACTTTTTTTGTAGATTGCCCCCAACACAGGCATCCAGTTGCTATCAATCGCTGCAGGTGCTTCGGATGGTTTCAGTGACAAGTACAGCTGAGTTCGGTGGGCAAAGAAGCGATAGCCGATACCGTGGGCCCTATCACTTTACCTCTCAGCCTCTATGTAAATGGAGAACAGCAAAGGGTAGAGAACAGATCCGCATACAATTACTAATTGGTGATGCTGCACTGCGACTGACGCCATGAGCTCGGAATTTAGTTGTCCTCTTTGATAGCTGCTTAGCGTTTAAAAAATCCACCAGAAGACTGCTTCCACAGCCAGCAATCACGTCCAATCCCAGTCCAAGATTATGGACTGTCTATGACAGTGGCTGGCTAAAGATCTTACTACTTTCGTGGTTCTGTCTAAGCTGGCCTACGGTAATTCAGTTCCAGAAACAGCTCTCAAATATGTAATGAGACAGACTCACATGTACTATTCTTATTATTATAATTACACTAGAAAAGCAGCAGAAAACGGCACATTGTCAGTCTCACCAGCCATAATTGCAGACCGATTGAGTCACTGAAAGTAACCCAACTTTTGGCAGCGGCTAACGACGGCAGAGTCTCTGCCAATGAATGCTGCTAATGAATGCTCTGCATGCTGCAGCATTTCAGTGAAGCCTACCGATTTACCGTTACGATTTTTGCCATTTTTAGATAGCTTAATGCTTGCTGTACATTAACTCTGCAAAACTGATGCTTACCATTTGCAGCTCAGGAAGTGTCAAGCTACCGCTACCCTCCTGTACAATAGCAGCATCAATGAGATGTAGCAGCTCAGCATCTCGCTGGAGAGACATAACTCGTAGGCCGAGGCTCCTTGATAGATGCCACTACGACAAAGCAGAAAAGCAGAATAGCTCGAACCCTATTGACTGACACTAACAACATAAGAACATGCCTCAATGTATGCCCTTTCACCCTCAAATGCCCTTTCACTCTAACCTTGAACCAGCATTATCAAGTGGTGCCTATATTTTCTGTACTAACTTTATCTCATATTCATGCACAGATCGATTGCAAAGTGGCACATGCAAAACCATCGATAACAGATACACACAAAACCAATGCAGCTCAAGTTGCTATTAATGCTGACCTGTCTCTTTATATGGTTTAAGCACACAATTTCTTTGGCCCCACAGGTAACAATTCCCCCTCTGCAACTGCAGCTTTCAGTTAATGCATCTACCGTGAACAGGGAGCATTCGACGTAATGGAATGTATCTCCGAGTTTAACCCCACAAAACCACAAGGACTAAGTTAATGTTATGCTGGCAGTTATCTATTGTGCAATCAAAGCCTAAGCGACTTTCGGTTCGCATACGGTAGCCAACAGACTTCCATCTCATGCAACAAAGATAAAGCAAGAAGCATAGCTGAGTCAGGAGGACAGTCAACGAACTGAGTAGCATGAAAGTAGGAGCTCAGGACAGCTGGAAAGAAAGTGCCACACTTCGAAGCAGGAGATTTGGTGTCACTGCTTAAGAATGGTGAAAGTGAATTCTACAGGCTAGGACCAGCAAAGAAAAAAGCTTCTGTCACCAACGGTGTATTAGCATGGGAATAAAACAGCTAATTTATTGTCTACAGAGGACCCAAGGGCACGAGTAGGCTGAAACTAGTGCAGCAGCTCAGCTAGATATGAAAGAGACAAGCCATGGCAGGCCTTGTAGGTCAGAGCAAATTTGTCTCTGTATCTGTTGATCGACTGGGAGTTATCGTAGCTCCTTCAGGAAAGGAGACACCTGGCTGAACCCATCGGATTTAATGACTAGCCTCGAAGCCATATTCATCACTAGCTGAAGAGATTAATGGCTTCTTTGCTTGCCTAGCCACAACAAAGTTGCTGCAGTCAGCCTAGACAGAACCGTGGAACTATCAACAGTTACATTTTTAGGAACCCACCGTGGTATAGTCTCTAATCTAAGATAGAGATCAGACGGAACGGTTAGCTGTAGAAGCAGTCTTCTTAATGAAGCTTTCAAACTTTAGGCAGCTATTAAAGAGGACACCTAGATTATAAGCACATGGCGACAGTTGCTCTACATCATCACTATTTAGAAGAGCAAAGTGTCCTACTCCAGCCACACTCTTGGGGTGTCCTACTTAAAGTGCCTAATACTAACAATAGTAATAAACCTATGCGTACCGAAGGTCGCTTAGGCTGTGAGTGCGCTATACAAACTCTCCTGAGTAACACCAACATAGTCTTTATGACTTTGTGGAGTTACAGACGGAGATACATACATAGTCTTTATGACTTTGTGGAGTTACAGACGGAGATACATTACATTACATTGATAAGGCACCCTCAGAACTCAATGTCTTTCTAGGTGCTTTACATTTGCTGCTTAGGAAACACGATCGAGTGGTGAGTGGTATCATGCTTGATAAACAACATGAATAACATAGTTGGGGGTGACATGCACAGGGTCAGCATGTAAGTGTGGTTAGTGGCAGCATGCAACAGTGTCAGCACGCATAAGCACAGCCTAGAAAGAGATTGAGTTCTCTGAGGGCGCTTTATCAAATTCATTATTATTAATATTTTATCATTGTTTAGTTTAAGCAAATTGGCCGACATCCAGCGAATGTCTCCAAGGCAAGCACTTAGTTTATCAGCCGCAGCAGCAATGTCGGATGGTTTAAATAACAAATACAGCTAAGTGAAATTTAAATAAATATAAAGTACAAGTAAACGTGCCAGCATTGGCAAGTACAGTGCTCTGCTTTGCAGTTTCACTAGCACAGGTTGTTGGTAGAATATTTTCGTGTCAAACAGATGTGCATTTACTGCGCACTTACGAAATGGACCGGTGTACTGCTGTCGCTGCCAAAAAACCTCACTAACTAACTAAGAATAAAAACGTGTAATGAAATACACATCAACAGTCAAATGCACTAGAAGCATACAATAAAAACAGAATACCCAGGTACGGCGACATAAGTAGGAGTGCAGCCGGCTGCCATTGACTTGTCACATTTGCAAAGACGCCCCCACATTTCATCATCACTTGTCTGTACAACATTTTTGAATAATTTCCACTTCCTCTAGAGTCTTAATCACTGTATACAGCCACCATCTATATAAGCATTATGTCTCGGTATGCACGAAATGCATCACAACAAATTACATGCATATGCCAAGTGATAGAGCAACACAAGCAGTAGCAGATTTATTCAGTTACATAAACACAGACTCCCCACAAAAGTGCCGAGTAGTTTTGAACTGCACAAATCCCCAGCACTATTGTGGTGGTGGAAGAGTCGATAGTAGAGCCTATGTTAGAATCTATAGAGCTTGAGCTGCCTTCGATAGCTCATGTTGCTTGACGTCCGCTGCTTTCTGGGTGATATTTGCTGCTTTTGAAGCTTATACTAAATTTAGAGAGGTTTCAAATTTAACTACTGATCGCACCTGGTGAAGGCCATTAAGGTAGCTAAGTGAGCAATGGGGGCTAATGATCCTGGAATATGCCTGGAAGGAGGCATGCCCATGTAATCCCTTGTAGGACTATCAGCCGTCCCACACAGAACTTCTTGTCTTCTCCAGCTTCCGGTCTCGTGAAACCTATGCAGAGCAGCTAAATAACCGACCCACAAGCAAACAAAAATATAGTAAGTTTGCACCCGGTCTATTTCTGAACAGTTTTTCGTGAGTTAACTCCTCCTATAAGGGCTTCAGCAGCTGAAGTATTATTTAACAGCAGACTTCATTAATGATAAAACATGCTGATCTTGCAGCTTTCTGTAATTCTTACGCTATTACCCCATAAGTTTTGTTAGATACCCCATGGCGCCGCTGAATACTGATGTAAGCAGTTTTAAAAGACACTCGTTGGACCCAGACTGGCATGCTGTATGTACTGCTGCTTATCACTTATTGATTGGCTGTATCACATCATTATGCAGCATACCAATTCCTTTGCAGCATATATTATGCTCACTATAGCTCATACACATGCGAGCAAGTAGTAATAGTGTCTGGAAGCTAGTATGTATTACATAATTCGTGTATCTATGTTTTAACTATACAAAGTCACAACGACTTGGTGGGTGTCACGCTGGAGAGTTATCTATAGCGCACTCAAAGCATAAGTGGCTTTCGGTGCCCATACGGCAGCCGCAGACTGCATCTCATGCAACGGAGAGAAAGTAAGAAGCATAACTGAGTCAGGAGGGTAGTCTGGGAAGCAAGTATCATGGAGGTAAGTATCATGGAAGTAGCAGAGCAGGGTGACAGGAAAGGATGTGCCAGGGTTGGCAACAGCCGAGATGTTGCTGCGCATGAGATTATGAACTGAGACCTACAGTTTAGGAACTGCAGAGAAAAAGCTTCTGTCACCATTGGTCATATCGTAACAGCTGATTGACTGTCCTCAGAGGACCTTAGTGGCTGTAACTGATGCCGAAATTCAGCTAGGTATGCAGAGGTCAAGCCGTGGTGGGCCTTACAGGTCAGAGTAAGAATTTTGCAATGGATCCGTTGATTAACTGGGAGAAGCCTACCGTTTACTGTTAGGGAAGTGCTCGGCATCTCATGCTTGTGCGTTCTGACATTCAAACATAACACAGCCGAGCGAAAATTGATACTCAAATAAACAAACTAGCCACCTAAATATTGATTTAACACGACCACCGTAGCACGGGTGGTGGAGATACCAACTTTACGAGAATGCACTGTGGCTGGCGCATCCAACCAAACTCCCCAGCCACAAACACTGCAAAAGCAACAAGTACTAGTCCTTGCAGATAAGTGCTGGGATACTGCTGCAGCTGGCGCCTCGAAGCACGGCTTACGAGCAGTACACTCGACACCGATATAAGCAGGTATGCCCGACATTGGCAGAGCGGAGCATGCAGCAATCACGAGCGCCCATATCCACTGTATATAACACGTTCAGGTCCTTAAGAGGCATATATAGTCCTATATATAGTCCTATATAGTCCATATATAGTCCATGTTTAGTCCTATAGAGGCATATCTACGAAAGTCATATAGGGGCTACACTTGTACGACACCAGCCATTAAGTACAACTGAGTAAACATCCCTCCTGAACATAGAGGCATATCTACACAAGTCATATAGGGGCTACACTTGTACGACACCAGCCATTAAGTACAACTGAGTAAACATCACTCCTGATTGTGTTGTATATGGTTTAAGTCTTTGATTATGTCATATCAGGCTCAGAGCTATTATCAAATATAATTAAAAAAAGAGCTATTATAATTAAGGAACTGCTAATAATCTTTATCAGCACTATAACCAGATCGAATTAGCATATCTACGTCTCAATACAACTAGCATATGGAGGCCCCTCTTTGATTAACAATCACTTCATACCTTGGAGGCAGGCAAGGCATGTTTTAGCATCACATCTTGAGGTATAACAAGCCAAATGGCTTGCATTTTGTCTCACGATGCAATGTAATGATACTAAGTTTCTGTAACTTTTACGAGGCCACAAGGACAGAGTTTTACATTCAGGAGCCTCAATAGCGAGCTCAAAGCCTAGGCGACTTTCAGTGTGCATACGGTAGCCAACAGACGATTTAATGCAACGAAGAAGAAGTGAGAAGCAAAGCTGAGTCAGGAGGGCAGTCGAGCAAGTGAGTAGCCTGTAAGTAGCAGTTCAGGGCGGCTGGAAAGGATCGGCCAGTGCATAGCTGGATAGTTGATAGATGTCATTACATGAGAATTGCGGAGTGAGTTCCACAGTCTAGGATCCACAGAGCAAAAGCTTCTATTGCCAACGGTGTATAATCGTAGGCAACCAGGAGCCATTGTAGCTCCTTCAGCAAAGTATACACATGGCTGAACCTCAGGGATTTATTGACTAGTCTTGCAGCCATATTCATCACCGGCTGCAGAGGCTAAATGGCTTTTCATTTTCGCTTGCCTAGCAGAAACAAAATTGCTGTAGCCAGCCTAGACAGAACCAGGGAGCTACTACGAGTTTTAGTAAGCCACCGCGGTAGACAACCTCTTGTCTTCGACACAGATCAACCATGATGGCGAGCTGTGGAAGCAGTCTTCCGAATGAAGCTTTCAAACTGTTAAGCAGTTATCAAAGAGAAAACATTGATTCCGAGCACATGGCGACAGTTGCTCTGCAGCATCACTATTTAGAAGAGCAAAATCTCCTACTCCAGCCAAACTCTTGGGGTGCCCTATAAGTACGAGTTCAGTTTCATTTTCGTTCAGCTTGTGGACATCGGCCGACATCCAGGATCGAGTGTCTGTGAGGCAAGCATTTAATTTATCAGCTGCTGAAGCAGATTCCGAAGGATTGAACGACAATTAAAGCTGGGTATCGTCAGTGTAGAAGTGACAGCCGATCGCATTGGCCCGAATAATTTTTTCCAGATGCTCGATATAAATGGAGAATTGCAAAAGACCGAGAATAGACCTGTGCGGATCCATAGGTGACTGGTCCGCCGGCTGAGACGTGACCACCACACGACAAGGATTGAACACGATTGGAAAAGTATGATTTGAACCAACATAGTGCATCTGCCAGATAGACCATTGAAGTCTCAATCGTTCAAGTAGGATATCGTGATCAATGGTGTCAAACGCAGCTGACAGATCAAGCAGGGCCAGAGGAGTAATATTACGATTATCGTTGTTTTTTAGAACGTAGTTAATCCCACGGAGGAGAGCAGTTTCAGTGGAAAATATTTCACATGGGTTTCTAGAGCTAATGAAGTTTCAGACTATGCTGAAAGTCGACCAAGAAACGGTCTATCGGGTCAAGGTTCGGATCCAACTCGGTCATTCCACAAGTTGAAATTGCAGGAAGCCGTTAAAAAACTGCACTATGACGTTTGCAGTATGTTTCGGATTGTTACATTGTTGATAAATAAAATTGGATATAAGCAGTCCCAATGGTACGGTCATAAGAACGTTGTCCAGGGTTCTCAGGTAGCCGACTTTGATAATTATAACCTAAATGCTTTGAAGGGTCCCAATACCACCATTCGCAGCCGAGTTTCCCCATACAACACCGAACCCTACAAGAATGCCAGCATCAGCTTACGCCTCGTCATTCCTACCTCGAACGCTGACGTTGAATGAAGCATTGACGTTTGCAGCCATCATAAGCAGTCAATTTACTATCGTCTGCACAGGATACTCACCCCTATCTTTTGCCGTCCAGCATTTGTGCTTCAATGCCAAGTGAAGGCATGATTGTTTGTGGGCTTTTCTCAATAGTTCAGCTGCTGTCTTTCCAGAAGCCCGTGTTAATTGGACCTTCGTCTCACTCACAAGTCATTGAGGATCGTGATGGTGCTAATCTCGAGTGCCGAGCGTGGATCAGAGTAGATGTCAAACAGGCCTACAGGCACTCCATTAACAGGCAACGACCCTCTATTGTGGCAGAACCCTTGAAGCATCCAGTTGCATATCGGATCTCCATCGTCTCAGACATCGAACCACAGACATTTAATAATGCTGTACCTGACAGCATTCCTGCTTCTTAACTACTTCTGAGAGATGTCTCGGTTGCTAACCTCTGCAAGATGGTGAGAACATAGCTGGCCATTGACAAAATCCACAAGACTGCCTCCTTCGTCCAGCTACTGCTGCCAAAGAACCGTGTCGACATGAGAATCTCTGCTCTTGTTTTGCTAGATTTTTCGGCAGCTTTTGACACTGTCAATCATAAAGTCCTTGAGCACCTCTCATCTTGCCTGGGCATCATTGACACTGCTCTGCAATAGTTCGGGTATTATCTCAGTGGGAGACTCCAGAGCATTGATGTGAATGGACAAAAATCCTCCGAGGTACCTCTGAAATATGGGGCACCTCAGGGCTCCGTGCTTGTCCGGTTCTTTTCACGGTTTATACTCTCCCTCTTGCCGATGTGACTGCCAAGCACAATATAGGCTTTCACTTTAATGCAGATAACACTCAGTGTAACCTTTGCTTCGATCCCTCCCAGCCATCCAGCATGTCCAATTCTCTCAACCCCCATTGCTGCACGTATTGATGACATCCGCATATGGATGACAGCAAATTTTCTTAAATTGAATGACGAAAAGCATTTCAAAAGCCACTTCTGTCTGAGGAAAATACTGCTAGCCATAAACCAAGTGCCGCTGTAAGAGGAGGGGGCACAATACTAGCGGCTCTACACTGCATATATCGTAGGTATGCATCCACATTTTTTTCAATGTCAAGCATATTATTCCTTTAGCATACAGAAGCAGTTGGACCATACCACGTGATCAGGTGCAGCTGATTGGCAAGCATCCAGCTTTAACCAAGCAGCCTGCCTCAAACATGTCTGCTTACATTGCCCTGCTTTCCACCACATAATAACAATAATAATAATAATAAAATATCCGAATTGTGCCTCATGAGAACCAAATCTCTTTCAAGGCACTTTACAAATGCTGGAATGTAAGCATGTCCATTCGTCAGTGATAACGTACACGGAGTTAGCACGAATGCACACAAAGTTAGCGCAAAAGCACACAATGAACAATTGACACGGGAAATGCTGCGAAGATCAGGTAGGGTTTTAGGTAAGGTTGGTTAGAAGTGCAGCTAAACGACTTGAGTCAGAAGGAGTGGTGCGATGCCTAACCCAATTGGGAAGTAGTTCAAAAAGCTAGACCGGAGCAAGACAATAAAGGGACCTTAAATCGAGTGACAAAACCTTGGAGTCAATATGCTGCTTGATGAGCTCGGTCACGTAAGTGTGAAGTGGTGAAATGGGGTTACTACCAAATTCACGAGAGACAAGCCTAGCTGCAGTTTTGCACCAATTGTAGCTTCCTTACTGTATAGGCAGGAAGACCTGAGAATAGGATGAGTTACAGAAGTCTAGATGATATGTCACAAATGTATAAACCAGCTTGGCAGTAGTATCCTTGTCAAAGCTGGCTAGAATTTTTTGCAAAGACACATATGAAAGTAGACTTGACTGTAGAGCTGATGTACTCATCTAGTAAAAGGTCACTTTGGCACACGACATCCACCAGATTACATACAAAGGCTGCAGGAGATATAATGGCCGAACACGTTATGAGTTAGGCTTTATAATTTCCTAGTATCGCTACGTTTGCCCATACCTAGTAAGTTGGTTTTATCGTCTATCAATTTGAGTTTGTTGCCATCCTCCAAGTGTGACAAAGCAGTAGAGCAGCAGAGCGCCCCCACTGTACGTTTCTTCGGCAGCGGCTGCGAAGAAGACTCGAGCAGTGTCTGTCACACCCTATCACGGCCTCGTACCTTATGCTTTGTGCTCAGCTGCTGCAGAGCAAGTGGCTGGTCACCTGCAAACAGCTTTCTCGTGCAGAGTATGTCCTGCGGGCTAATCGCGTGGCCCTGCTGAACCTGAAAAAAGACCAAGGAACTGAAGACGCTCGGGCGATTTGATATGACACTGGACCACCACCGAAGCAGTGGCAGCAAAGAATAAGTCACAGCAGCTGATAGCTTTACGGATGCGATGACAAGGTCTGCTGTCGAGGGAATGCACAAGAATAAAAAAAAATTGCACCGTGGTCAAAATAGCTGGAGCAATAGCATCTGCATGTGTGGGTTCATCCATGAACATGCATGTGCACCCAGCAACCTAGCAGTAACAGCTACCGTTTCTGGCTCCAAGGAGCATGGTTAGCCAATACCATTTTAAAGACTGTAGTCGTTTTCAGAACAACCCCGACAGTGACAGCAAAAAAGAGAACACTTTAATGGCATTAAATAGAATAGAATGTGCCTTAAATTCTTCCTTGGGAGGCTTAATATATGGACTCTCTCAACATCTACGTCAGCAAACACCCACGCCTGCTAAGGCCAAGTCGAAATTTCTCTTGATTCTAGTGGAATAATTAACATATATCAATGCAAGTGTTCCGACGGCTGGGGTTGTTACCATGGCAGACCAATTCTTAGTCAAATGCATTTTGAGTAAATATCGGAGGTTGCTGTCACCGTCAATATTTACACTGGCTAAATTAAGAGAATGCAACATGGACCCATAAGTATCATGGATCGTACTTTACTATTGAGCTAATACCACATTGCACTTCCCTTGTCACACCGACCTGCCGAACTCAAGGCATAGTGCTGATCAGATGCTAGTAAATATCGGTCGCTATGCTACTCAAAGCTAGCTGCATGTTGAGAATAAGTGCAACAACCTCCTGGATACAGACGGCTAGCTGTAGCAGCTGTCGCTCAACTTCATCTCATAAATGATCGATTGGCTCAAGGTCCGGAGACTGACTCGGTCAGTCTGTAACCTTCATGGGGATGTTACCGAACACTGATAAATTGTTGAAAATGCCTTGACTTTAGAGGCAGAGTGTTTTGGATCGTAGTCGCATTGGAAGTATACTCATTGGCGATCCGATGAGTTAGCATTAGCGTTAGGCGATCATTTTTCTGGTGCGCCAAACCGGGGACCCACTGAACGTTGGGGCATAGGAAGACATGCTAAACAATTGGGGGGGGGGGGGTGGAGGCTTGGTGGAGGAGCAAGCACATGCAACAAGCAAATCCATCAAAATAACTCTTGGAGTGCAACCGGTTGCATTTGCCCCAACGAACAGTTGCAATATGCATCAGCAAATAAAAAAGCGCCTTGTATATTGGCTAATCGATGGAGACATATATGAGCATTGGCAGGATAACGCCAATCAGACGAGACTTGACTTATTATTGATCAGTAGATGCGGATGGAGACAGAGATAGTATGCAGCAAGTGGGCTGCAGACAAGCAAAGATGAAGACTAAGCATTTAATCAAGAATAGATCGCAATAAGGATACAAGCAGAATGTGCTCTTGTGCACTACAGTATCTGATAACAAATAGAGATGACCTCACGAGCCACTGTGCCTGGCCAAGTGTCTCGTATTTCAATCGCTGCCATAGTGATATGAGTAGTTTCTAATAGCAAAGGAAGAGATGCCCAAGTGTTATTCATTAATTAAAAATTATGGGCAAACCAAATGTGACTCAGAAACTGCCAGTGGTAAAAGCCAAGCGTCCAGCCTGCTTTACACTTCAGTGCACAGAAATGCGATCATAATAGCCTCAGAATCCCCCATTCTGAAGTAATATTTATTGTTAACCTTGCATTGCTCTATTTAGGGCGAATTGATTTAGTTTCTAGTTCTGCCAATATCAAACCAGTGCCTCTCGTCTCACGTTGCCCCTTTAGCGAATTCATCTGAACATAAGTAAACGAGTTTTATTGCATAGGAGCATGTACGTCAGTGTTCATGAACATAAAAACATATATTCTCACTTTATTTCTATAAAATAGCTAAACAGCAAGAAACTAGATAAGAAAAATGCCCTGTAGGTTTTTATACCTAAATCTGAGAATTGCTTGCAAGAGTTGTTAGAATGGGGCCTAGTTTTCGAGGTCATGGGCTTAATCTCGATTCACGCAATTACTCATATGCACAGGGGCTCTAGCCCACGACCTCGGTCATCAAATACGTTCACCTTGACCTTGGTTTGATGCAAGCACCCTAAACACTAGGCCAAACCAGCTGGGCCAAACTAGCACGGCTCAACTCACAATGATGAGGCCAGATATTCTTCTCCCTTTCCCCTTGTGCTATGATAGCCCTCTCAGGCGTTTAATGCTTAATACACAGTCACAGGCCAAATAAACTTTTTTGTCTGACTTCCAACTGCTCTTGGTCATTACCTAGCATAATTTTGCTTCGATCAAGCCAGCAGCACTGATTTCCATTAAAAGTCCAGCAAAGAGTTTTGCCGAAGCATTGGACGTGTCCATCTAATGAAGCTTTATAACTTAAAAGCATAAGAAAGCTCGACAAAACATCATGAGAGTAAACAACTAGTGCTTAATCGAAATCGTAAGGGTATGATGAGTTAGAAGGTAACCATGCATTCTCACCTTTTGTACAAGGGAAAAG
The DNA here is from genome assembly GCA_009760855.2 of Cristatella mucedo. Taxonomy (NCBI): domain Eukaryota; kingdom Metazoa; phylum Bryozoa; class Phylactolaemata; family Cristatellidae; genus Cristatella; species Cristatella mucedo. Next base: position 350,381 of record WPIO01000097.1, on the reverse strand, counting down.
CATGCGTTCCCTAGTTGATCGCCCACTTCAGAAGTGGTGGAATGCAGACGTTTGAAAGTTTCTGCGATTTGGTTTGTGTGTTGCTTTCGGCTCTGATGAATCTGGTCAGCAAACACAACCTTTTGCTCTTCTGTCCAGTAGTGCTTCGAAAGCATCTGCTTTGGGAAAAGTAACCTGGCCATGAAAACAAAGATTTTTTCATCCACACTGACATGTGTCGAACATAAGGATGACTAACAACGCAAAGCACTAGCTCACCACCAGAAGGACGCAGCAACACGCAGGTAGCTACATACCCGATTGGTGCAGCAACGATGGTCATGAACGGCAATGCAGCGATAGCAAGGGTAGGAGTAACCTTCAGGATGTCTCTGGGAAACTGCAACACAAAACAGTAGCAGTTGTGGGCAAACTTTTAAGACCGCGCGCACACACACACACACACACACACACACACACACACACACACACACACACACACACACACACACACACACACACACACACACACACACACACACACCCGCCCGCGCACGCACGCACGCACACACACACACACACACACACACACGCACAGCACACGCACACACCAGCCCGTTATCATCTCGGTCTCCAAAGGATTTGATGTTCATACAAGGTATGAGTAAACAGTTAGATTCCGAAAAGCGGGTGGTATGATGCTTAGCCTGGCGGGGCAGTAGATCTGATAGGTAGGCTGGAGTCAAAGAATGAAGGGACGTAAAAATGAGCGATAAAACCTTGAAGTCAATGTGTCGCTTGACTGGTAGCTATTGCAGGTCGGCAAGAAGTGGTGTGCTGTGGCAACTGTGACGCTCACGACAGACAAGTCTAGCTGAAGAGTTTTGCACCAGCTGTAACTGCCTGATTGCACAGGCCGGTAGACCAGCAAGCAGTGAGTTACAGAAGTCAAGACGGGATGTCACAAATGCATGGACCAACTTGGATGTGGTATCACTGTCTAAACAAGCCAGAATTTTAGGCTTGGCTCTGCTTAATGATCAGGTGATTTTGCAAGGGTCTGTCAAAATCGATGACTGACTAGAGCAATAACTGCCAGTGGTGGAACTTGACTAGCAAGGTTGATCCGAAGTGTCTTGTTTTGCTCGGGTGCCACAATATCCCTTTGATGAGTATGACTCCACATAAATAATGGCAATATTTAAAACACATTTCTGCTGATATATTTGAGAGAGACTGCATCCCACATAACAAACACTATACAAAAACCCTCGCTGCAATTAACAAAAATTGGAGCTGGCTGATGATGTAGATCCGCACAATCATACGGCAAGTTCACACAACAGTAGTCACAGTAAAAAAAAGTAACAATTAGCTAATTAAACAGCCTCATTTATAAAGCAGCAAAAAATCCTCAAAGGCTAACACTTCAAGTGCAGTGTGCAAGATAGGACTGCCTGCTGCAGGAATCGAACCCACGACCTGGGTCGTAATGTGCAAGCACCTTAACCATGGGCTAAGACTAGACCAATATGGCTTTCACACATCATGTTTCTGTAAAAGCCACTGGGAATTTAAATGGTTCTCATGCTGATGTTTTCTCTAAAGCTCATTCAGGTCTATTTGGTTGTAAGTGTGCATTCCAAGGCTAGAAAAGTACATCCAGCAAGACAAAGAAAATACACATAAGCACGGCTGGAACAGGAGATCGTTAGGTAACGTAAGAAGTGAACAAAAATAAGTGCTACACAAATTGAAGGCCGGGATTGGCAGCTCAGTAAACTGAACTTGATTGGCAAACAGATTGTGAAAGTGAGTTCCAGACTTCAGGGAGCTTTGCACCCACAATCAATAGCCCTCGAAACCACTATTCCTGCCCCTGCTAGGCTATCCTCATTGCAAACAAGGTGCCCAGAGAGCTCAGCCGATGAATAGCCTATTAGTGGCACCACTCCAACATCAGGCTCAGCTCGGCAAGCATGCAAGCAAGGCCTGCTTAGATATTCATTCTTTTTCGGCTCAAATCAGCTTGGTCATAAACTCTGTGGTATGTAGACAGGCATGGCTACTCGCCAGCAAGGACATTACTGTTCATGCATTCACTTATTAAGAAGCCATTTGTTTTTCTGTACCCCTTTCCCCATCGCTTTCTATCTGCACGGAATGCATAGTGTCTAAATGCTTTTGTTTTTGCCCCAACAGCATTACGACACGAACTTACATTGGCCAGGGCATCTTTCGAGCTTACCATATATGCCGATGGTCGATTGGCTTCTTACTGATTGATATTCTCATTGCATCTAGCGCTTCTAAGTACAGTCATTAATAAAAGTACCCAAATCTAAGCAAGGCAAAAAGTACAACAAAGAAATGCAGGCTTACGTCTCTGTAGACTTGCAAATCATGTCGTCTTAGAGTGCAAAGGGCACTACCATTTCGTATGTCACGTCTCACTGCCAAGTATTTGCCCCCATCCACAAAAAGTGATCGAGTACCTGCACAGAAAGAGCAGTCACATGAACGTCAAACACTGTGACAGTAGCTCAGGTAGGCACTAATATACATTGGACACAGCCTGATCGGAACTAAATAAATCGCTGAGCGCAATTCCAAGCCTCAACTATCATAGACATACTTCATGTCCCGATCCATATAGTGCAAAGCCTCGTTATAATCAGCTAAAAATCTAAGAACATTTGAATAAGGATTACATTTCTCACGAGTTTGTGACGTATATTGACCATAGGTGGTTTGACTGCATTCCTCTGTAGCAGACCATCAGCATCGCACAGCAACGTCTTATCTTAGGGAGAGATAACAGGGAACTGATGTCAACAGGCAGCTGTCATCCAGGTAGCCTTCAAAGTATGGGGAACCATAGGGACCTGTGGTCGGTCCACCTCTTTCACAATGTATACTCTCCCTCCTGCCAAAGTAATCATCAAGCTCAACCCAAGCTTTCATTTTTATCCAGATAACACACAGCTATACATGTACTCGGATCTCCCCTTGCCTTCCAGCATACCTAACTCTCTTAATTCCCTTGGAGCACGTATTGCCGATGTTCATACTCGGATGGTAGCAGCCTTTCTTAAATTGAAAGCTCATTTAATTAGTTATGGGAAAACCTAGTGAGACTCAGGTATGGGAAAGCCCAACTTTCAAAATGAGCTCTGCCAGCATTTCTCCCCTAGCATCTGCACTTAATCTGTGCACTCTGTTCCAAAGTGACTTTTCCCTAGATGACTGCACCCGCTCTACAGTCAAGAACTTTCAACTATGCACTAGTGCAAAAATTCCAGCCTGCAGAGATAAGGATACTACGTCAAAGTTGGTCAATGCTTTTATGTCATCCCGTCTTGACCTCTGTAACGCACTGCATATAGGTCTACCGGCCTGAGCAATAAGATGCTTATAATTTGAGCAAATTCTTCAGCTAAGCTTGTCTGCTGTGAACGTTGCAACTGCCATATTTCAAAACTTCACACCAACCTGCTCACCAAACAGCGTATCGATTTCACTGCTCTGTCACTCACTTCTGGCCAAATACCTATTCAAAATACTTCTTACTCAGGCCTCATATAATACCTTTTGACTCATGTTGTTCAGCTGTCCTAGCCAACTCTAAGTCTTTTGGAGACTCGTGCTTTCAGTTTGTATATTCCTCAAGTCTGTAAATCAGTCCTGACTGATGCCATGACATTTCCTGACTTCACCACATTGAAACAGAAGCTAAAATCACACCTGTTTCTCACGGCATTTGTATAACACGTGTGAAATGTCCTTTGCAAAAATCCATCTGCTGACTCTGTGCATGATATCACAAACCCATTGACTTGGTTCGGTGCCGGCCTACGTAAAGTGCTTAGAATTTAGTTGTTTAAGGGTGCCATACAAATGCCATACTATTCTTAACGTTATTACCTCTATGTTGAAGTTGAAGGGCATCTCTATTGGTGGACTCTCCTGTTAGGGAACAGAATGCCAAGATAATAATAATAATAATGCACTTGATAAAGTGCCCTCAAAGAACTTAATTTCTCTCTAGGCGCTTTACATTTGCTGCAAAGGGAAATGCAATTGAATGGTGAGTAATATCATGCTTGATAAACAAACAAAATGAATAACATGGTTAGGGTGACATGCACAGGGTAAGCATGCAAATGTGGTTAGTGTCAGGGTGCACAGTGTCAGCATGCATGAACACATCAAGGACGAATCACAGGGACCCACTAAATGCTGCCCTAAATAGGTGTTTTCAAGTTCTTTTTAAGATCACCATTATTACTGTTATTTAGCTTAGTGGGGCTGATAGGCATTCTCCAAACATTCAGGAGTACGTGGCTGACAAGATGCCCGGGTCGCACGAACTTTGCAAAGCAGTCCTAAGCTGCCTAATTTAAGTGCTCTTTGGAAGGCATTCAGTACATGAAGAATTCCACAACTCAAAAAACAGCTACGTGGTAACCATTCAAAGTTGCGACCGCAACGAACAAATTCTTTGAAATATCAAACTTGTATAGTAAGCACTGAAGCCTCACACAGAAAACTTTCCACCAGATGAGTCTTTTATAGCTGGGTCACGACTAAATCCAGGCTGCCCACATACAGAAGAAGGTATATCCATGCATGCATACTTGAAAAATAGAGCATGAGCAGACCAGAAATTGATCTTGGTACTTGACTACTGGTCGAATACTTATCTACCTACTCACTAATATGCATACACATCAAATACACACAGAATTCAAGATTGATATGCCAATATTTCAGTGCTTTATGAACTCTTGCGCACGAAAGTTAACCAGAACACAGGACTCACACGATAGCAAAAGCAGTGAAGAATGGAGTCACGGTCTTGGTTTGTTTACTAGGTGCACAACACTTCCAAATGGGCCGATTTTTTATTGTTTTTGGCTGCCAATACAGCTGCTATTTCCAAAAGACATAAGTGCAACAGCATCAGAGTAGAGCACTGCTAAATTAGGATTCACTGGATGCACCAAGTCTCTGCATCTCTAAAATATATTTCAGCTGTGTATGAAATTTCCTCAGTGATAATCAATGGCTTGAAGCAAGTTACGTTGGGTATGCACAGCTAAGGCCAGATATGGTTTGGAGCGATACAAGATATCGCCGGAGCTGTAAAAACCACCAAGAAACCAAAAAGCACTTTCTGATAAATAAGAACTTTCAGAATCCTTAAAAAACTGCTTCTTGGGTCTTGACTTGCTCATTTAGCCAAATGCATGTAGTAAAATAATTGTTCGTCTTATAAACTCACAGGATTTTCAAAAATCTGCACACCACCATGATTTTGGGATCTTATCTGTGAGCCAAGATTTATGTAACCACTTTTTAGGAGCCCATACAGCTATTAGTCAAAAAAATAGCTCAGCGATTTCTCGCTCTAACTGCACTACAAATTTCTCGCCTAGCTTAGAACTATGTCTGGCCTACGTTTTCGCATGCACACAACTGGATTTCTTAAAAGCCGTCCATTACAGATGCATGACGAATAGCTAAGATGCATTTTTTGAGATGGGATACTTGACAAGTCTGCTAAACCTTACCGTGTCGTGTTCTGATAGCGCTACTATAAAAACGTCCTTGGAAAATCACAGCCACATGCAAACCCACTTGAAATGACCACACAAGTTCATCTGACATGTTTTTGTTGCATACAGTACACAAATCGAGTGACACCATGCATAATTTGCTTCAAACTTGCTTTTGCATAGTAATCCAACCGTCTAGTAGCATTTTTTCAGCATTGAATTCGTAAAACTGCGCAATGTATAAGTTTTGTATTAGTTCCCGAGTTGCCTAGATTTTTCTGCCAGCTGTATAAGAATGCATGTATAAACCTTGGTCAGTAAGTTCCTTTAGAACTAAGTGGCAGTTGCACAAGAGAGTTGACCATAGCACCACAAAACCTAAACAGTGGTGCACCATCGGGAGCCATCAGCCTTATAGTCATGCAACCGAGAAATGTAAGAAACACCAGTGAATTAAGTTGGTGCCTGGCATAGTAGCGCTCTGGTCAATATGCACAATTCAAATGAAACAACTGTCGTCTGAAAAGCTGCCAACCTGGCCAACATTGCACGGTTTCCACGGATCTGCCATTTCAGACTGCACTTAACACTCAGTTCTTGCTTATTATGTGTACTAAAATACTGGCTGTTCATTTAGTCGGTAAAGCCTTTCTTTGAATTAGCATTTGCCCAGCACGGCATGCTGTGCCATCGTCCAGTTTAGTCGATTATTGAGCAGTGGCTAAAGTTACTACTCGTGGAAACCTCCAACAAGCAGACAAAAAGCACAGATGCAGTGGTGGCTGACAAAGCAAGAAAAAGTTCCACTGTGGAACGTTACCAAGGTTACTTTGCACTATGGACTATGAAGCCAAATCGGATGCACCAAAACTTTTACACTGTGAAACACAGCACATGGCTAGGCTGTAATATATTGCATAGCATTAATCCTACGAGGGGCAGTCTTGTTCTCATGTTTCACCAACAGGACTTGTCTTAAAGCAATATGATTGTAATACATTCCCAGACAATTCACTAGAATTTTGTGCCCTGAAAAACCCAGCTTCACACAAACTGCAGTCAGTCGTTCAAAGAAAGCTTACCAAAAGGCATTTATTTGCAGATGGCTAGGACTGGAAATTAGAAGACTGCAGGCAATCTCATGCTATTACGCAATCAGACGTGGGTTCTTGTGCCCAAAGCACACATTATAAATACATTGCCAAATAAGGAGGTAAACTAGAGGAGACCGAGCTATAACTAGACCGAGCTATAAGCTTACACAGCTGGCATCACATGATTCAGCCTCGAGGTGAATTTATATTGTGCTCATCATACGATCTTACTATACCCTCAGTTGGTTCAGCAATGAATTTTTGCAAAGGCAAACCTAAACAGCAAGCCTATTGCTATAAGAACCAGAATACTTTAAAGATAAACTAACGAAAAAACGATCGGCTATTTTTGCCATCACACATAAAATACCTAAGAAAAGGTCAGTCATTCTACTCACAAAGATAACATCCGACGCCAGCACTCTGGAGGAAATATGGGGTGCTCCAGAACAACACACTGCCACGACTAATTATGCTACAGCTCACGTGTGGAGGCAGCCCAGTATGAAGCAGGAAAATAGCCCTCAGCGGTGGCCTCGTTTGCAAACTACCGGCAGCACTATCCCGAAGTTTACTTTTTGCAAAGCTGTGCTAGAATTAGCAATATCTCGGACTTTTTCGAGTTCTAATAATATCATACAAAATGCCACTTTCCAAATTTGTCAGTAAACAAACTAGCGATATTAATTGTCGACAATCCATTCGCCACAAAAACAGACGAAGTCCCTTCTTCATTTTCCATCAAGAGTGGCCATAAACTACAGGTTGCGTTAGTGCACTCTTTCTCACCTTCACTTTGTTGCCCGAGGTAAAGTCTGTATGTCCCCAAAGGCAGAGTAGGCATTGAGCGCACTACAGAAAACTCCATCATAACATAAGCTAGGTCTTTTGGCATAGGGCAGGAGTCAATTCGAGATAACTATACACGAAGGTTTACGCAACAAAAGTCTCATCAATTACCAATGTCTACATTCAAGATAGTCACTAGTGACCTAGTCTTGAAGTTCATATCCCAATCAAAGAAGTCAACTAGTCGTCTGGATCATATTCCCACTGTCCTGCTTCTACGATGCATTCATCTGCTGTTTCCATGCATAACTAACATCATTAATATGTCATTAGCCTCAGGTCATGTCCCACCACCTTTCAAAAAGGCTGTCGTCAGGCCACTACTCAAGATAACAACACTAGACTAAGAGAACTTGAGCAACTTCTGCCCAGTCTCCCTCCTAACATTCCTATCAAAGACACAGGAACGAGTCATGGCAGACCAGCTGAACTTGAACATTGAAACTTCAAACCTTGCTAATAAGTTCCAGTCTGGTTTTAGAGCTAATCACTCCACAGACTAAGCATTGCTTCGGGTGTATAACGACTTACTTAGGAATGCAGACTTGGGTAAAGTATCTCTTGCTTGTTTTGAATTATCTTTCGGCAGCTTTTGACACTATCGATCACCAAGTCCTTCTTATGGGCCTCTCATCTCACCTGGGTATCACTGCCACTGCTCTGCAATGGTTCAGGTCCCATCTCAGTGGGAGACTCGAGAGTATTCATCCGACAAAGATCACCCGAGGAACCTCTCAAATATGGGTACCTCAGGGATATGTGTTTGGTCCTGTATTTTGCACGAATTATACTCTCTCTCTCTTGCCGGTGTGGTTGCCAAGTACAATCTAGACTTTCACTTTTATGCAGATAGCATTCAGTTGCACCTTCGCTTTGATCCCTCCCAGCTCTCTAGCAGGTCGAATTCTCTCAACTCCCTTGCTGCATGTATTGATGACATCCGCACATAGATGGCAGAAAACTTCCTTAGATTGAATGATGATAAAAACCAACTTACTAGTAATGGGCAAACTAAGTGCAATTCAGAAATTGTAAAACCTGAATCTCAAAATCGGCTCTGCTAGCATATCTCCTGTTGAATCTGCATGTAATCTACATGTCCTGTTCTAAAGTGACCTTTCGTTAGACGACCACATTAGGTCCACAGTCAAGTATGCCTACTTTTGGTTACATGAAATTTCTAAAATTCGGGCTTGTTTAGACAGGGATACCACATCTAAATTGGTCGATGCATTTGTGACATCCCATCTTGGTCTCAGTAACTCCCTGCTTTCTGGTCTACCGGCCTGTGCACTCGAGCTCTTACAGCTGGAACAAAACTCTGCAGCTAGGCTTGTTTGTCGCGAGTGTCACAGTCGCCACATCACACCACTTCTCGCCGACCTGCCCTAGCTCCCAGTCCAGCAACACATCGACTTCAAGGTTGTGTTACTCACTTTCAGGTCCCTACATTCTTTGGCTCCAGCCGACCTATCAGATCTACTCCCCCACCAGGCCAACTATCGTACCACCCACTTTTCGGAATATAACTGTTTAACCATATCTCATATAAACCTCAAATCCATAAACGAAAATAAATGCATAAATGCCTAGGGGGTGAGCAATTGGTTTCGTTTAGGGCCGAGGGCAGCCAAATATTAAGGCCTGACCCATCATCTCTCAAGGCCTTCAAGGAGAACGATATAAAGAATAAGGCTTACAAAACCTCATTCCTTAGGTTCAAGACTACAGCTGGTACAATATGTCACGGCATCACCAAAGTCCATTCGAAGGATCGGTTGCAGGAAGAGATGACAAATGCATTCATTAATTTGATAAACAAGCTCAAAGCGGCATCAGAATGCCCCAGTTAGCCGATGATCCAACCAATAGACAACATGATTATGTATCTTCGAATTTTTCTACGGGCCACTTTTAATTTACATATTGCAATATTTTTAAGTCAGTCTCTGGTATTGTCTCAAGGTGGTCTGAGCAATGCTTGACAGATTTTTTTCAAGAATTTTTAGCAATTATACAGAAAAGTTTCACGAACAATTGGCAATTTTAAGCAACAAATAAGGTTTAACCAACGACTTGCTGTATTCACAGGTTGCCAACCTGACACGAGCAAATCAGCTAACTTCTACAGACTCTGTTGTCACAGGCCAAAGCCCGAAGGGCTCACAAACTTGGTAGTCAACATCAATGGAGGAGGCTATGCAATTACATCTGGGGAAATCGTGAGGAAAACGTGCACGTTCTCCCACTTGGGACTAGCAGAGCAGAATCATCTATCTGTTGCCAACAGTATCTGTACGACAAACAGTCGCAGCTAATTCGTAGTCATGCAAGAGCATGACGAACCAAAGAGAGTGATACTGCATCCCCGAGAGCACATAGTACCAATAATTTTTCATAGGCAGGCATAATATAAGTCACAGCACAGCTAAATTTCTCGGGTAAACAATATCTGGCAGCAACATGCAGGACTGGCTTTAAAGGCTTGATGGCCTTTTGTTTAGTCACTCTCACAGAGTTACTGGCGTGTAGCTTAAAGAGAAAGAGCAAGCTAGTCAGCAAGATCCATGGCTACCCACTAAGGTCAGTATCCCTTACTGCATTAAGCCAAGATGCAATCTCTTGCTTTTACCAACCCAGTGCCTGCCTGGTATGTGGTTGTCACGATCTGGGAGAATATCTGAAAATACAATCGCCATATCAAGGGCCTTCTTGATACAGGGTTTCTTAACTTTATAATCCACAATGCTGTACATGTATCCAAATATATTCAATCAAGAAGTAATTTCCAGGTTCGTTTTCAAAGTGAGGATGCACTGAATACACCTGAGATGTGCTGATGACATTGCGGTCATAATGCCACAGAACCATACTGGACCAGGCAGTCGTGCTAAAATAAACGACTATAAAATTGAACACACAAGACTAAACGAATACATAGCTGTTGGAATCTAATACATTATGCTTGCAAGTAGGGGTGTGGTAGTAAGACTATATTGCCTGATGCGCTGCTTTACTTCACGACCCAAGTCGTGGGTTCGAGTCTTGAAGCAGCCAATCCTCCCTGGCTCACTGCAAGGGGGAGCCTCCTAGGCTTTTCTACCACTGTATAAATGAGGCCATTTAATCAGCCGAAATTTACTTTAAAGTCCAGCTCCACTTGCGCATTAGGCTAGAGGGTTTTATTCAGAAAACCCACATCGACAGCCAGTCATCATAAATCAGTGGTTCTCAACCTTCCTAATGCCTCGACCCTTTAATACAGTTCCTCATGTCGTGGCGAGTCCCAACCATAAAATTATTGTGTGCAAAATGTGGAAATGCCTATTTTCCGGCGGTCTTACTAAACCCCTGTGAAAGAATCCTTCGACCCCCAAAAGGATCGGGACCCACAGGTTGAGAACCACTGTCATGGATACTCCCTCTGTGGGAGTGGCAGCTACTTACCGAAACCGCCAGCTAACTATACACATATTAGCTTTCTTGGCTCTGTTATTACTACTCTGCTCTGGCCGGAATGCCAAAAAAACGGCATTAAGTCTCCATGGTTGGCCCTAAATATGACTTGTAGACGGTTCTTCACATTCGCAAGAGCGATGAGGGGACAGACGAGATTACAAAAATACAAGCTCATTTAACAGCCTCATTTGTATAGCGTAAGAAGAGCCTTAACGACTTTCATCACCATTTGCAGTTGGCAATTTAAGATTGCTCACAGCAGGATTCGAGCCCAAGACCTCGGTTGTTATGAGCGAGCACCTTACCTCCTGGGCTTTCGTGGCCTAGTAAGTACCCGTGCAGTGTCGTGCCTCCAAAAAGCTTTTATCCAGAGCCCCTCCAACCACCCACGCAAATGGCACCAGGACTGGGTAGTTTCGACTGGTCCAACTGCACATTAAGAGAGGGCGCTTAATAAGTACGAACGATTCATGGATGAGACAACTCTTATCTGCCCCAATTCTGACGCGCAGAAGTACAGACGAGAAACCAAGCAACGCACAGAGGGTGGTCAAAATACTTAAAGCACCTAGAAAGAGATATTTAGCTTTCTTGGGGCACTTAGCAAATGTCATTATTATTATTACTATTATTATTAGCATTTGCAATAAGACCAACCGGCAAGTCACCGGGAAGGCTGGGGCCGTGCGACTATCACTGCCATTCAACATCGCGCGCAGCCCATGACAGCAAAGAAATGCTGCTACCGTGACCTACGATGACAAGCGGCTATGTGTCAGCTGCGCCGAGCTTTACCGCATTTGAACTGCCGGTATGCGGAGGCAACCCGAGGGAGCCTCTTGGTAAGTGCTACCTCGAACCGCTCGTCCGCTGCGCCGACAAGCCTCAGTACGCTCTGGAGCGAACGATTGCCAGCCTTAGATGCGCCGCTGGTATGGCTTCCTCTCCGCATGACAGTGAGAAAGGAGAGATTGCATACATTTCCGGCAGGCATAACGCAAACTACAGCAGCGCGCCAGACGCGAGAACCGCACAAGTCGCCTCCTGCATGCGAGAGCCAAGCTACGGACGACCAGGTGCTGAACCTGTTAGTAAGTAATGGGCAGGAAATCGTTGAACTATCTGCAGTAACAAACGGCTTTATTTAAAACCGACACCGAAGGCTCTCTCCTCGAGACGGCTCGCTTCTCAACAGCCCCCAGCCTCTCCCTCCCCTCTACGTAGCAGCTACCGCTCTCTCCGGCGTGCGAGTCGCTACGCCTGCGCCAAGGTCAGGCCGCTAATAGCTCGCGCCTGTTGCATAACTGTGGCACCGGCGGCGGCAGTTCTACGGGAAGTCTCACGGAGACGCAAGCGCGGACGTGAGCGGTAAACGAGACTCGATAATTTCTCTCAACGCATACATATATGAGAGCTCGATGAATCACCGAAGCTACGTCAGGAATACAACGGATATTAGTGGCTAGACGCTGCGCTGCGTCGCAGGCTTAACTACTAGCCGCAGGTGAGGCGTAGGCTGCGCTGCGTCAATGGCGTAACTATTGGCCGCAGGTGAGGCACACATTAGCGCCCGGGCGCTGCGCTAATTACAGCAGCAGAAGCAGCAGGCGAAGACGCCCAAGCTCCTCTTCGGCCGGCACACCCAGCCGGCGAATCGCAGAGGAGAGCCGGCCCCGCACGACCGAAACGCAAAGCCGGCAGTGGCCCAAGCTGACGCAGCTCACTCCCGTAGTTATCTGACTACACTGTCGAAAATCTAGCGTCCTGTTCGGGCGTAGTCCCTCAACTACTCAGGAGCGAACGTCGAGCATCAAGGGTCAACTAACTTCACTCCTCAGTAGAGCTTCGGTGGCCTGTTCATTTCAAAATTGACACAATGGGGATGCAAAGGAGCAGTGTTGTTCATCCGCGCGGCAGTTCCTTCGGTGACTGCCGCTGTGTCCGGGAGCGTCGGCATCCCATCGTAAAGGTTGCGAGTGCTGAGTGGCGTGGACCGCAGCGTGCCGAAGTCCGCATCCATCTAGATATCTCGTGAAATTCCCAACGAATGGACGAGGCAATACTGTAACGCCGAGGGCTCGATGGAGGAGGCTTAACCTGCCGCTTACCAATCGGCGTAGCTTAATAATAATAATAATAATAATAATACACTTGATAAAGTGCCATCAGAGGACTCAATCTCTTCCTAGGCGCTTTACATTTGCTGCAAAGGAAACACGATCGAATGATGAGTGGTATCATGCTCGATAAACAACATGAATAACATGCTTAGGGGTGACATGCACAGGGTCAGCGTGCACGAGCTTATTGCCGAATGCGGCTCGGTGCGCGTCTACGCGCAATAAGCAGGCCGCCACAAAATGAGTGTTTCCGGCAGTGACCTATTTACCGTTACTAAGGGGTCGTGAGCTCGTTGCGTGAATTGGAAAGAGAGACGCACGAATAGGGATTTTACCGAGCTTTATTCGCAAGCGCACAATGGCGCTGCGCGTCTAGCTCAGTTTTATCTTCACACTCCTCTCAACAGCAAAAGCACTCTTATAGGGGAAATACGTCTCAGCACTTACGCTAGCTACTTCTATAGTGGGGAACGACTCAAATGGATGGAGGGGCCCGAACAACCCGAACCTAAATTCCGACCGGAGAACTAGGATTACGCCTCCACCTTCGCAAAAGACAGGAATACCTCAGAACTTAACTCCCGACTGACGAACTAGGGCTCTGTTTCCACCGTAAAGGCAGGAAAACCTCCACCTGCGAAAAAGGCAGGAATACTGGAGGCCGTTTCACCTAAAAAATACCTCCTCTACACTACACCGGACTACGCGAGCGCATGCACACACACACACACACACACACAAAACGCAAGATGCGAGCCGCGGGCGCTATACAGCCATGTGATCGGTGGCGTACGCCAAATTCTCCTTCCAGTTCCAATTCTCAATTCTTCCGCCCTCCTTCTCCCTCGCTTTCAGACAAAGCGAGTCCGGCAACTTGGTAACGGTGTCGAAACGGAGCCGTAGACGAAGAAGGAACCTTGAGCGAGCGTCGCCCTAGTCTAACGAAAGTAGCCGAGACAATCGGGCAAGAGGTTAGTGGTATTGGGCCCAGCACCGTGAGCCATTACGGTACGGTATTAATATAGCCGCTCGACCACCGGATGAGCAGCCCCGTCCAGCTTGAGTGCCGAAAAGGTTACCGGCGATTTTTTTTGGACAGTTATGGCCGAGGTTGAAAGCCCAACCAACTAAGCCGCTCCTGCTGATAGCAGACCAATGCTAAAGGCCGAATCACAGCAGCTGGTCCCAGAGATTCCTGGCTCGAGCTTAAGCTCTTGCTATCTCGCCACACTGGTGCTCATCTCCGGCTCACTGCTCCAAAGGACAAAGGTCTTTTCCCCCGCCGAACAGTTCTTGTGCGCCCTAAAATTGAGCCAAGGCTGGCGTTGCCCTACAACGGTCTCATTGTGCATCTGGCCCAATTCAAAAGGCATGCGTGGCCCAGATGGGTGACCCCCAGCGGACTGTATAATATATATCAACTGTTCCGGGCTGGTGAAACCAACTATCAATTAGTTGTCCCGACAAACTGATGCAACTTCGAGGAAGTTGTAAAAAGGGAGCAGGGCAGGGTAGGGAAAGATGGAGAAGAAGCTACCAGAAAGTTCCACCAAGGTCTTAAAAGTCATAAAATTTTTGATTGAAGAACTTTCTAGAAGTTTCAAAAAGCTTCTCGTCGATCAAATGTGTGTAATTTAGCAACCGTAAGGATTCACAGAAGCAGGGACACATTTTTGGACGAATGCAAGTTACAATGAGCCATCAAGGAAATTTTAGGCTGGCCAGTCGGAGCATGAAAACCATTACCGTTATTTAAGTATTTTCTTCACGCGAGCGGTAGAACTTGCATGGTTTATGGTCTTCAAAGTGCGGATGTAAGGAGTAGGGTTAAGAGCTTCATTTTGTATAATGGATTCACTAACCTAGGCAGGCGCCAGACGGCGGCCAGGAAATACTGTTAGCCTGCCTCTGGCTCCGTTGCCAAGCAAGGAGGGAGCCCGGTCCAAGTTTTTTAACGGGTGCTTACGAAGTAAATGAAAGGAGAGCCAAAGTTCTGTTCATTAATTGACACAGATGATTAGCGTTATATAACACACTCATTAGTTGTTACCAGAGCCCTCAGTTGCCCTTTGGGCCGGTGCCCATGGGCAACCATTGCTAAAGGTCGCCACCTACGCCCACCCATCGCCCACTCACGCCCACCCATCGTCCAGAAAATCGGTCGCCGGATCACCCGAACCCGTACCCGTACCGCATAGTTCTTGCCAGATACATTGTCTGGAATCACTTACGGAGGCGTCTCGTCATCCGCCGGCGGCTTCTTCTTCAGCTCGATCTTGGTGACGTCGTCGTTTACCGTAATGGCTCAGTAGGTAAGGTGGTTGCTTTTCACGACCTCGGCCCCGAGGTCGTGGGTTCGAATCCTGTGGTGGGCGATCCTTTATCGCCGCTGCAAGCGGTGGTGATAGCCGTCAAGGCTCTTCTTTCGCTTTACAAAAAAAAGAAAAAAAAGAAAAAAGAAGAAAAAAAAAGAAATAGAAAAAAGAGGCTGTTAAATCAGCTCGTATTTATATATTTACCGTGATTCTGAGGTATTTAGCGATTGCAATTTGAACTATGATAGCCCTCACTTCTCGATCCCGATCTGACGCCCGAATCTGGAGGAACTCACCAGAGCTCGACCGAAAACTTCGCGAAAACTCCGTTTTTGACTCGACAAAAGCTGTGGGCAGATTCGGACGTTTAAACTCCTAAAAGCACCCTTAACTAGTATTTTTATAAGGCAAGCCAATACCCACCCACAACCACCCATAAGATCACAGAAACCACCCTCGCCCACTCATGGGTATGGGTGTGGGCATTTGGTACCCAGCTGAGGACTCTGGTTGTTACTGACTTAGCGGGCTAGGCTCCTGACTTGAAGAGTTGTAGCTAAATATTTCCTAGTTGCACGAAAGACGAAGAAAGCGCAAATATGTGCCAAGTATGTAGTCAGGCCACTTCTCAAGAAAGCTACACTTGACCAAGAGAACTTGAGCAACTACCGCCCAGTTTCCCTTCTACCATTCCTATCAAAGACACTGGAACGGGTCGTGGCGGACCAGCTGAACTCGTATATCGAAACCTCACACCTTGCTAGTAAGTTCCAGTCTGGCTTTAGAGCTAATCACTCCACAGAGTCAGCATTGCTTCGGGTATACAACGACCTACTTAGGAATGCCGACATGAGTAGAGTGTCTCTGCTTGTTTTACTTGATCTTTCGGCAGCTTTTGATACCATCGATCACAAAGTTCTTCTAGAGCGCCTCTCATCTCGCCTGGGCATCACTGGCACTGCTCTGCAGTGGTTCAGGTCCTATCTCAGTGGGAGACTCCAGAGCAATGACGTGAATGGACGAAGATCATCTGAAGTACCTCTGAAATATGGACACATCAGGGCTCCGTGCTAGGTCCGGTTCTTTTCACGGTTTATACTCTGCCTTTTGCTGATGTGATTGCCAAGCACAATCTAGGCTTTCACTTCTATGCGGATGACACTCAGTTGTACCTTTGCTTTGATCCCTCCCAGCCTTCGAGCACCTCAAATTCTCTCAACTCACTAGCTGCATGCATTGATGACATCCGCACATGGATGGTAGCAAATTTTCTAAAACTTAACGATGATAAAACTAACTTACTAGCTATGGGCAAACCCAATGTGATCCAGAGATTGGACAGGCTGACTCTCAAAATTGGCTCTGCCAGCATATCTCCTGTTGAATCAGCTCGAAATCTAGGTGTCATATTCCAAAGCGACCTCTCGTTAGACGACCATATCAGCTCCAAAGTCAAATCCGCCTATTTTCAGCTTCATAACGTTGCTAAAATTCGGGCTTGTTTAGATAAGAATACCACGTCCAAGTTGGTCCATGCATTCGTGACATCCCGTCTCGACTTCTGTAACTCACTGCTTACTGGCCTACCAGCATGTGCGATCAGGCGATTGCAGCTGGTGCAAAACTCGGCAGCTAGACTTGTCTGCCGTGAGCGTCGCAGTTGCCACATTACTCCACTTCTCGCCGACCTGCACTGGCTACCAGTCAAGCAACGGATTGACTTCAAGGTTTTGTCGCTCACTTTTTGGTCCCTTCATTCTTTGGCTCCAGCCTATCTGTCAGATATACTACCCCATCAGGCCAAGCATCGTACCACCCGCTTTTCGGAATCCAACAGTCTAGAAATACCTCATACAAACCTTAAATCCTTTGGAGACCGTGCATTTAGTTCATATGCTCCCAAAGCCTGGAACTCCCTCCGGACCTGCGTCAGAACATCCCCTGACCTGACCACATTTAAAAGGAACCTAAAAACACACCTATTTAGGACAGCATTTAGTGGGTCCCTGTGATTCGTCCTTGATGTGCTTATGCGTGCTGACACTGTGCATGCTGCCACTAACCACATTTGCATGCTGACCCTGTGCATGTCACCCCTAACCATATTATTCATTTCGTTTATTTTTCAAGCATGATTTTACTTACCCTTCAATTGCATTTCACTTTACAGCAAATGTTAAGCGCCTAGAGAGAGAGATTAAGTTCTCTGAGGGCGCTTTATCAAGTGAATTATCATTATTATTATTATGTAGACAAAAAACCATAAGTTGATGGTGGCTTGCTGTTGCCTGCTATAGATGGATAAAAATCTCGCTAGGGAAAGTACATGGCCCATGCGAATCATAAAGTAGATCCTCAAAACTTATTGTATACTGATTAATCAGTTAGCCTCATGTAATTGATTTTGTAAAACGTTCTTACACCGCCCTAAGTCAACTAAATCTCTTTCGTGCACTTTAAATATGCTAGAACGACATAACGCCTATCGATGAGATATAATAATAATAATAATATTGCACTTGATAAAGCGCCCTCAGAGAACTTAATCTCTTTCTAGGCGCTTTACATTTGCTGCAAAGTGATACGCAACAGAATAGTAAGTAAAATCATGCTTGAAAAACAAACAAAATGAATAACATGGTTAGGGGTTACATGCACTGGGTCAGCATGCAAATGTGGTTAGTGGCAGCATGAACAGTGTCAGCACGCATAAGCACATCGCAGGAATAGTTTCAGCATGCAAAAGCACTCAAACGGACAATTCCACATAGAATGAGCACGTGCTTCTTTTTAAATGTCGTCAAGTCAGGGCATGTCAAGACGTCAGTCGGGAGTGAGTTTCAGGTTTTGGAAGCATACAAACTACAGGCAAGGTCTCTAATGGATTGCAGGTTGATTCGAGGGACAGCAAAAAGACTTAGGTCAGAAGAACCGGTGGTATGATGCCTAGTCTGATTAACGTGCAGCTAAGATGCGTAGGCTGGAACAATAATAATAATTAAAATAATAATGCATTTGATAAAGCACCCTCAGAGAACTCAATATCTTTCTATGAGCTTTACATTCGCTGCAAAGGGACGCGTGATTGAATGGTGTGTAATATCATGCTTGATAAACATGAAGAACATGGTTAGGGGTGACATGCACAGGGTCAGCATGCAAATGTGGTTAGTGGCAGCATGCACAGTGTCAGCACGCATAAGCACATCAAGGACGAATCACAGGGACCCACTAAATGCTGTCCTAAATAGGTGTGTTTTTAGGTTCCTTTTAAATGTGGTCAGGTCAGGGGATGTTCTGACGCAGTTCGGGAGGGAGTTCAGGCTTTGGGAGCATACGAACTAAATGCACGGTCTCCAAAGGATTTAAGGTTTGTATGAGGTATTTGTAGACTGTTGGATTCCGAAAAGCGGGTAGTATGATGCTTGGCCTGATGGGGTAGTATATCTGACAGATAGGCTGGAGCCAAAGAATGAAGTGACCTGAAAGTGAGCGACAAAACCTTGAAGCCAATCCGTTGCTTGACTAGTAGCCAGTGCAGGTCAAGAGAATAGAGGAGCCCACAAGTATGACAAAAGTAACAAAACCTTGAAGTCAATGGGCAACTTGATACTGAACCAGCGCAGCTCGCCTACAAGTGGTTTTATGCGGCCAATGCGACGTTACAGCCCTTCTGAATATGGACAGTGCAATAGAAAACCGCAGTAGTACACACGAGCCTTTGTTGACGTAGCCTGGGAATCACTTCAGCCTTAACCCCCTCACGTACCAATGTAATGTTACAACTTCTCACCCTCTCTTTTCCCCCAAACGATGGCATGAGGATTTAGTCAGACACATAGTTACGCAGCGAACCGCAGGTTTGACAGCCCGTGACCTAGTATTTATGAATGAGTTGATTTAACACCCAACTGCTAAGTTGGTCCAGATCTATGGTAGCAGATGACGACAGGCTGTGGTTTGCAATAGAGTTTGCAACAGCTGGAAGAGCCGATTAGGGCCGAGCACGTAGACAATGCTGGGCAAAGCAGCGGTAGTATCCGAACGATCCTCTATGGACGCTGGTTGCTGTGCTTCGTGACTGTTATCCTGATTATCCTGAAGTGTGTGTTCTTCATCAGTCATCAGTTTCAGTTCTTTAAAGCGAGACATATGGTCACAGCATGCAACGAAAGGTCTCGCCCTTCCATTTCTTATTAGATACCAAAAGTCACCGACCTTGAGTTTAACGACGTACGGGCTTCGCCAGTGAGGTTGAATTTTAGCGCCGGGACCAGGTAAAAACCGCCACTGAGGAAGCTTCACAAGTTGCGCCGAACGAAAGGTCTGGATCTGGGAGCTTCAGCAGCATCCCGTCGATGAGCAGCTTTTTGAATTTGTCGAAAGCCTATGTACATTCAACAACTTGAACTGCTTCAGCTAGTCACAGAGCACAGCAGAAAGTGGGCTTAATTCGGGTTGAACTTACAATAAAAAGCCGTAGTCTCAGGAAGCTTGGAAGTTCTCCAGCATCTTTAGGTACTCGCCAGTTGGAGATGACTTGACACTTTTCGTGGCTTTGATCTAAAGCCTCCTGCAGACACGACGTGTCCCAGGAAAGCAACTTCCTGTTGGGCAAAGCAGCACCTTTTCCAGAGAGGTTTTACCCAGATGACCTGAACAGGCTTATAACTCTATCAAGGCTAGCTATGCGATCATTCCAAGTTTCGCAGAAGCAAACGAAGTCGTCGACGTATGCCAGGACATAATCTGTGTCAAGCACACGAATGAGGCCGTTGAAGACACGCTGAAATGTACCTAAGACATTGTTGAATCCGAATGGCATGCACAAATACTGGTAGAAGCCATAGGGTGATGCAAACGCTGATTTCGGTCTATTTGCTGCAGAGACCTTAATTTGGTAGTAACCGGATGCCATGTCGGGGTTCTTAAGAACTTGCATTGTGAATACAGTCCAACGGCCCAGCGTCTCCGTGAGATTGGGTAATGCGTAGCTGCCCCTCACGGTGATCTCATTGAGTTTGCTTTGCCACGAATTCTCAGGTCACCCGAGTGCTTTCTGACGATCACTAAGGGTGATGCCAACGGAATGGTCGATCGTTCGATGATGCCATCGTTCAGCATCTCAGCGAGTTTCATCTTAGCTGTGGTCTGTAGTGCGAGTGGAATTCGCCTAGGGCACTGTCGCGCCAGCACTGCTTGTGGCTGCAGCTGAATGTCATGTTGCATTTAATTATACTTTCCCGAATCCCTCTAGCTTTGGGTGAATACTTGGCAATTTTTCGTACACAAACTCGTTAGCTGCTGCCTCTGTTTCTCTGTACCGTATTATTTGGAAGAGAATTGTGTTGGGCATCATTTCTACTGAAGTATAATGTACCGCAAGCTATTTCTCACTCAGTAAGTGTTCTAAGGAAGTCTACACCAAAAATTGCTGGGTCGTCATGTTTTCCACGACCACAAAATGTCTGTAATTGACCGTGATCTCTAAATGAACTCTGACAATGGTTCCGCGATCTCTAAGTGAACTCTGACAATGGTTTCACCACGAACGTAAATAGGGTCGCCACATATAGATTTCGCTCGAACTGAAAACCAGCGCCGCTTCAGATTCATGGTGAGCGGATAATCAGCTGCCAAAAAATATAATTATAACCCTATGTTTAGCAAGACTTCAACCGTAGTCCCGTTAAGCATGTATTGCAGAAAGAAACAAGGCCACTATGCATTGCTGAACTGGAACAAAACTGAACTGAACACCACTTAGACCGTTGATAAACTGGTTGTTGCACCATTCACAGTGGGCGAAGCTAGTGGAGACCAACTTCTTCATCTTCATTCTTTGGCTCCAGCCTACCTATCAGATCTACTCCCACACCAGGCAAAGCATCGTACCGCCTGCTTTTTGGAAACTGACTGTTTACCTATACATCGTACAAAACTCAAATCATTTGGAGACCATGCCTTTAATTCGTATGCTCCCAAAGACTGGTATTCACTCCCGACTTGAGGCACGGCATCCCCTGACTTGACCGCATTCAAAAATAAAAACGCACCTATTTAGGACAGAATTTAGTGGGTCCCTGTGATTCGTCCTTTATATGCGTATGTGTGCTGATACTGTTGCATGCTGCCACTAACCACACTTGCATGTTGACCATGCGCATGTCACCCCTAACCATGTTATTCATGTAGTTTATCAAGCATGATATTTCCACTCTCCATTCGATCGTGCTTCCTTTGCAGCAAATATAAAGCGCCTAGAAAGAGATTGAGTTCTCTGAGGGCGCTTTATCAAGTGTATTATTATTCTTCTTCTAGCTGAGCCACTCTTTGCACAATGTCGAGTGGTAGTCTTATGACGCCATCGACTTAAATCAACGCCTCTCAGATGTCTAGGCGCTAGCTCATTTACGAAGTGAGACATAAATACGGACTCGAGATGCGCCAAAAATCAGCTGCGGGCACCTACCACATGTCTCAGCTTAGCAGTTTCGTTTGCCTCAGCTGCTAGAGTGCACGGCTTTGGTGGCGCTGGAAAGGCTTGGTCGAAATAACTTCGCATATAAATATATAATATAAATAACTGTGGACCAAATCGCCGGGCCTGAGCCTCAATGCAGCCCACTCTCAAAGAGACGGAATACTGCAGAGAAGACAACAAAGTAAAACAGTAGCAACCTCTCGCAGTACAGAGGTTCCATTGCCTTTGGCACAAATGCTGATTTCTGCTGCGCGTTTGACAGCTAAAACACACGGGGTCAGCAAGGAAAATTAGTTTACAGCAATTGATACTGGCCCCATCTCAGTTTTTACACTGTCAACTGTTGCATTTATGAACTCGATGCTACTTGATATTGTATAGCGGAACGATCTCTGTCATCCGGTTTAGTGTTTTAGCCTTAATCAGTTCGAGCATAAACATAAAATAAGATAAAGAATCACCACTTCAGAGCCATATAGACGCAAGTTTGTTTCTTGTAGCTATTGACTGATAGCTGGTCTTTTGAAAATCGCCCTATGCCGGTTGTCCAGGTGCTATGTATTTGTATCAGCTCGGACTGCCTCTTCTAGCTTGAGGGAGGCAGCACTCACGATTTCACCGTGGCAAGATATACAGCTAATATGGCGACATTTGTGCATAGAGCCAGGTCAGTTTCTGCTATGGGTACAGTGCCCATAACTGGCTGTTCAACATGGCCAGCAGCGTTTGTTTGTATTTACATTAAAAAAAACGCTTTTTGAGATATCTTTTGTAGTGTAGAGTTTCTCTCTCTAACTTAGGCACAAAATCCTAAAACCTAAAACCTAAACCCTCAAACAAAAAATACAAATTCTAACCATTAAACCCTACAGCATAAGCTCAAAAACAAAGGCTCTAAATACTAATCCTAAAATCCTAAACCCTAAGCCAAAAAGGTAGCTCCAAAACGTGTTTATTCTTGTTCATTGTAAATGAAAACAGACGCTGGGCACAATGTTGAACAGGCTGCTACGGGCACTGGGCCCATGGCAGAAACTGAACAGCCTCTATGCACAAATGACCGTATGAGCTAAGATGCAATACATGTATAGTTATTAGCATTCAAATTCGACCTCATTTAGGTACATACCAGACTCACTGGGGCAGTTTGAGGAAGTTAATAGCTTTGAATTAGATGCGAAAAGCAGCTGAAAAGACATGACGTGCGAGTGGGACACTCATGCGACATTTGTCAGCTGCCTCACCTAAACTAATGCTGCCTCAACTACTGCTACATACCTTATCATCAGGCAGATCCAGGAGAGGGGCAGGGGGAGAACTGACCATCACCCTCCTTTATGCTCTCGACGGTCACCACGACTTAATTATTTCATAATTTCACTCAATAAGCAACTGTCGCGTCTGAGTCGAACTAACGCAACGACTTTGTGCTATAATATTTAATTTATTATGGGTCTAGCTAGTCTATATGAAAAAAATCTCGTAGGTCTTGCCCCCTACATACAAATGTTGCAGGTCTTGGTCAAGCTCATCCTTGACTAAAGCCTGGAAAACACCAATAAAGGTTGCTGATGCCTAATCGTTTTCGAAAGCAAAGCCAATACTATTTTATGAGCAACATAACCGTTTATGCCCATACAGTTTGTTCAGGTCTTCCCCAGATGAAAATCCTGGCTCCGTCACTGCTTACCACATGTAGGTAGGATATCCACAGGCGTCCAATCGATAGAGTGTGCCTAGCGACTTCCAAGTATACACGTTCTTGATATCGCCAGGCTTTAAGCCTCACGGGCACACTTTTAAAATGCTCGCTGTGCTGGGCTTCAAGCTGGGTTTACATCGTTGAAAGTCCGGCCTTCGGCGCTAGACCAAGACCCGTTTCGAGTGCAAAATAGCGTCACACGAGCCTCTTCAACATCAGGGACAGTTCTGAGTCGAGACTAGCCTTCGTCATCGGCTGTAGCCTGTATAATCACTTTTACATGGCACGACGCAGTGATGGAACACTAGATAAGGCGGTTGCTTATCGCGACCTCGGTCCCGAGGTTGTGGGTTCGAATCCTGCACTGAGCGATCCTTTATTGTAGCTGGAAGCGGTGGTGATAGCCGTAAAGGCTCTTCTGTCGCTATACAAAAGAGGTTGTTAAATAAACTATTATTTTACTATTATTTCATTTTGTAAGGGTGAACCTCCTTCTGTTTCTCGTAAGAGGGCTAATGGAAATTGAGCAGAGGCCATCTTCAATCATGTATATGCCACTGCCAATATACGCTTACGTAAACGTTATCTAAAATTTAGCTAATATCCTTCTACAGGCATCTTTCGTTATCAATATATTACCGTATTCCGAACTCATGCAATTACACAGACTGGTCTGCCAAAACAACGCATCTACGAAGGCGGCATCCATGTTGCTCTTTTGAGTCTGTTCCTGATTAGTTGGCTGCTTCCCAAGTCTCCGCTCTCCGAGTTCAACAAATTATTGTAATCCACTCTAATAAGGCTAACATTTACCAGAAATTGGCATTGTCGAGATCAAATTTCGAGTTACTATTGCAGTACATCTTTTATTTTAAATATCCATCAAATTTCATGTCATTCACAGGCACACTCATGTAAATGAGCTGCAAAGGCGGAGGCCTGTACCGAAATTCACCACAATCCATCGCAATCTACTTTAGTTCGTCCCAAATTCAAAACAAATCAGCTTCGCAAAGCTCAAAAAGTTGGAATATAACACTACGCTACATTTTATGTGTACCCACAAGATTTCGCACTATTTCGCTCACGCTTTCTCACGAAGTTCACTGATATAGATTGCAGCGACCCGGGGCCAAAACCGCTATCCACTGAATTCCACCGCAGAACGAAAAACTCCTGTACAAAAGCTCCTTTTTGGATTGCATATTACAGTAAACTCTGTGAAAATTATACTTACACAATTTGACTCGCGTTGGCACGGGGTTCCCGTGCAATACGCTGCAATTAACTGTAATGACCCAGGCCAATACCACGACCCACTGCAATCGACCGCAACCACCCCAAAACGACTAGAAATAGATTAAACCGAGCTCCAGTTTTTATTGCATATTAGAGTGCACTGTATTGTGTCCACACCCACGTAAAATAAAAAAAATTCTGCTCCCGCGCTCTCTGGCAATATGAGGCAATCGCCCGAAATGGCCTGGGCAAATACTGTAACACTAATATATACTCTATATAATATATAAATACTCTAATACACTTCAAATCATCAAACTGAAGCTCTAATTTGCATTGCATATAAGACTAGACTCAGTTTAAATTGCACCCTCAAAATTTCATTCCATTGTGCATGCGCGTTCTCATGCTATTCACTGCAATCGACTGCAACGGCCCAATTCCATACCGCAATCCACCTTTATACGTCGGAAAGCGACCAGAAAGCGTACACTATAAGCTCTAGTTATGATTGCACGTTGATCTAATCTGGTTATTCTGTACTCGCACAATTTTACTGCAGTTGCCTCGACCATTCTGCGGCAATGCACTGGAATCGACTGCAATAGCCTTGCCAATACCGCAATTCACTTCGATCCGCCGAAAAACGACCGGAAATCGCCTTCTTAATGGTTCAATTTTAATTGCATATTACAAATCACTTTGCTTAAAGTGCGGCTGCATCATTTAAACTAATTTCGCTCGTACAATCTCGGGTAGTTCATTGCAATCTAGGGCAACGGCTCGGCTCGAAGCAGCAATCCACCATAATCTTCGGCAATTCGACGGGAAATAAGCTTCACGAAGCTCCAAGTGCCATTGCGTACACGATTTTATTGTGTTCAGAGTGAAACCGTAGGATTTTCAAGCTATTTTGCTAGTTCATTGTCAAAATGCATGGCAATCGGCAGCAAGTCACCTAGCTGGTTTGGTCGAGCGGTTAAGGTGCTCACCCCTACCGAGGTCTGGCTAAGGTCGTGGGCTCGAGCCCCGAGGCGTATGTGAAGCGCCTGAATAGAGATTAAGTTCTCTTGGGGCGCTATACAAATGAATTACACTTATGTTTTTTAATGGTAAGAGCCAGTACCCCAACCCACGGCAAATCGACGAGAAATGGGCGGCCCGAAGCTTTATTGTGGTGACGTATAACATTTCGCTGCGTCCAATGTGAACACACAATATCTTTAAGCTGCTTTGTTCGCTAACTGTGAGCAACGCACGGAAATCAACAGCAATTGTCAAGCAAATACCGCAATCCGTGGACAATTGACAAGATCGGCTGCATGAAACAGCTGCTCTTACTTTTCGTAGCGTTTAGTGTACCCGAGCATAATTTTCACCAATTGTGTCCGTTCAATTGTGACGGCTAAGCATAGCAATCGACGGTAATAGCCCGGGACAATACGCCTACCCATAACGGTTACAAATAGTCCAAAAACTGCTGGAAAAATATTACACCTGTCTTGCATATTACATCACGCTGTATGGAAAGTGCAGCCGCATTTTTTTTTAACTAATTGCGAACGTACAACTGAGAGTAATGCATGGTAATCGACGGGCAGTGACCCGGCTTCTACCGCAATCTGTTTCAGATTGACTAGAAGTTGGCGGTTCAAAGCTCCAATCATCATTCCACGTGACGTTCGCTATGCTTGCACATACTTTCAACCCATTATCCGTGTTCAATCTCCGGCAATGGATTGAAATCGAATGCAATGGCCCGAAAACGTATGGCAATCTCTGATGCTCGGTTTCCATTAGACACAAAGCTGGTAGGACAAGATCAAACTATTCTTGCTTATTGCAAGGCTCTGTATTAAAAGTGCAACTGCATCCTTTCAACCAATCGCGAACGTACAATTGAGAGCAATAATAATAATAATAAAGAATACTGCATTTGATTTAGCGCCTTCAGAGAACCAACTCTCTTTCTAGGCACTTTACAATCAAGAGCAATGCACGAAAATCGACGTCAATGGCCCCGGAAAATATGGCAATCCGTGGAAAATCGACCACACATTGGCTTAAGAAGCTACAATTGTCATTGATTAATACAAAGCGAAACCGTAGAATTGTTACGCTGTTTTTCTCGAAAATCGTTGGCAATACACAGCAATTGATTGCTAAGGCTAGGGGTATGATAAATCCATTATCCGTCGGTAATCGTCAAGAAAATGACAGTGCGAAGCTTTAATATTGATTTCAATTTACATAGGAATCGGTTTAAAGGGAACTCCCACCATTTCAAGCAACGAACAAGTTCGTTCTCGGCGATTGCCCACTTTCTAAGGCAGTATCCAGTGCATATCTCACTGTCCACAAGAAATTGGCTAGGTTAAGTTAAAAACTTGACGCATGTAGCAATACAGTATGATTTGAGTCAGTTAAGTA
The DNA here is from genome assembly GCA_009760855.2 of Cristatella mucedo. Taxonomy (NCBI): domain Eukaryota; kingdom Metazoa; phylum Bryozoa; class Phylactolaemata; family Cristatellidae; genus Cristatella; species Cristatella mucedo. Next base: position 323,152 of record WPIO01000097.1, on the reverse strand, counting down.
TTTTATGGTTTCGGGAATTCTCTTTCTCTTTGAATAAGCTGCACACATAAGGGCCATTACTTAAAAGCAACGCAACTTTAATCAGCTAATAACCACAAACAAATTGACACAAACCGGAAACGGCTACGGTCAAATTTTAACTGCTTGTTGAACTTAATTCTCTTTAAAGTATACAAACCAACAATTATTGAAATTGTATATGGGAATTCTCATATGATGCACAGCTGTTGTCTACAATCGCCTGGCCCAAGATCTTTATCAGCTACACTACACTAAAAACTGGCCAGGCTTTACTTTGTCGCCTTTTGAAGGACATTGCCCGAAACTGAACCCATTTATTGGGTTCAAATGGCATGATGGCACTTTAAAAACAGTGTGATGTCATATTCGATGTATATCTTTAGCTTTGTACAGCCTATTTGTGGTCAATTTTCGATGGATTGCAGAATATTGCTGCATTAGCAAGGCCATTTCCGTTGATTGCAATGCAGTGATCGAGAGCTAGTAAAAGAAATAGCATTTCCAGAGAGCAAACAAATAGAGTATGCAGCAAAGAGAAATCTCCTAAATGTCTGGTCAATTGTAGCCAAATTAGAGTGGACTGCCATGGATTTCGCGAATTCGTCAAACCCTGCTCTACCACCAATAAATAAACCACCCAGCGAATTCTTCGAACCCGGTTCGAACCCAGGCTAGAATCTTTCCCGTCAGCCACCAGTTCCTGCCCCTCCCCAGTGAAAACTGGTTGCGTGACCTCAAGATCTAGGGTGTCTCGAGTCCGATCATTCGCCGGTGTAATTTAGTGTATTGGAATGTGTCTCCGTCCTTAACTCCACAAAGCCACAAAGACTATGTAGGTGTTAAGCAGGAGAGTTTTGTACAGCGAACTCACAGCCTAAGCGGCTTTCGGTACGTATTCGGTAGCCAACAGACTTCATCTCACGCAGCAAAGAGAAAGTGGGAAGCATAGCAGAGTCAGAGGAGCGATTGAGGTAGTGAATAGCTCGGAAGTAGCAGCTCAGGACGTCTTGTAAGGATGTGCCGTAGTTGGCAGCACGAGAGTATTTGTCGTTGTGTAAGAATCGCGGAAGTTAGTTCCACAGTCTAGGACCTGCAGAGAAAAAAACTTCTGTCGCCAACGGTCTTTAAGGAGGAATGTCCAAAAATGGTCAAACATTTTCAGTCTTGGAAATTTGCTTATTAATAGAAAAACTAGTTATGGAGGAATGGAACAGCTAATTTATTGTCCTTACAGGACCTGAGGGCACGAGGAGGCTGAAACTGGTGCAGCAGTTCAGCTATGTATGAAGGAGCCAAGCCTGAGCGAGCCTTGTGCGTCAGCGTAAGAACTTTGATCTGTATCCGTTGATCAACCGGCAGCCACCCTAGCACTTTTAGCAAAGGAGACAAATGGTCAAACCTCTGGAATTTGCAAACTAGCCTTGCAGCCATATTCATTGCCAGCTGCAGTGGCTAGTGACTTTTTCGGTAGCCAAGGCAAAAGGGAATTAAAATAATTCAGCCGAGACAGAACTAAGGAGCTAGTTAAATTTTGTGCAAGCCACCATGGACGACAGTTTCTAATCTTAGATAAGGATGGGACTTGATCGCTAGGTGTGAAAGCAGTCTTCATAACGAAGCTTTCCAAATTTAGGCAGCTGTCGAAGACGGCACCTAAATTCCGAGCACATGGTGATGGTCGCACATCAGCATCACCTATTAGTAAAGCAAAGCCTTCTTGTCAAGCCAAGTGTTCAGTGTGACCTATGAGCAGCAGTCCAATTTTACCCTCGTTTAGTTTAAAATTTTTTTGCGACATCCAGGATCGAATGTCGGCAAGGCAAGCATTCAGTTTATCAGTTGATATCAGTAGATTCCGACGGTTTGAATGACAAATGCAGCTGCGTACCATCGGCATAAAAGTAATACCCTATTCCACGGGCCTTAATTACTTTTCCAAGAGGTTGAGTATTAATGAAGAACAGCAACGGATCGAGGGCGGAGCCTTGAGGGTGGAGATCGAGGGCGGAGATCGACGGCATCGAGGGCGGAACCTTAACTCCAATGGGGACTGTTCTGGTAAATTAGACCTGACCCTCACACGACAAGGATTGAATGCGATCAGACAAGTACGATTTAAACTACGCCAGTGCCTCGTCAGCCAGACCGATCGTTGCTCTCAATCATTCTATCTACCTATCAATCTATCCTGTGTAAACGCAGCTTTAGCATACTAGTTTATTGCGACCTAATAATCTGCCTAGGGACCGGATAAGTATGCGGTAAAGGTGGTGTCGGTAGGGTTAATAAGGATAACGTCGGCTTTTAAGGATCCCACCTGACGTCCGCTAATTGTCAGCTTCATTCCAGTGAGATCGCACCCGTCACGTCTCTGTTTGGTTGGGTATCTCAGATTTTCTCTCCCAAGAGCATTGCCCTCTTTATTTCAGCCTTCGATCATTTGCCCTCTTCATTTCAGCTTTCACGCCAGGCTTTCAGTAAGGCCACCTGGATGGAAGGATTTCGTGGTTACGTCAATCGGGGCACTACATTAATAGTGGGCACTCAGTATCGCTCAGTGCGAGTGAGGATCGAGCAGACGGTGATCCGAGGCAATGAGAGCTCTACGGTTGCTATTGCTTTTAGCCATAGTCGGTGCTCAAGTTGAAGGGTTACGAAAAAGAGGCTGGCAGCGACGGGCTGAAGCAGCAGAGATGAACTCGAACCTGTCGTCGGCCATGGAGGCCCTCCTCGGCGCAGGGGAAGATATGCTGGCCGCCGCCGATAAAGACGAACCGAAAAAGAAGCATCCGTCATTCGTCTGCTGCAGTCTCTCTCCAGGTAACGTCGGTCGCCATCGTGCACTACAAGGGACCGCCTTCGTAAGGCGCTTCAAAAAGCTGGAAATGTCTCGCGGCGAGAAAGCGAGAAACTCGTCGCCAGAATTGTGGAATTGCAGTGCCATGTGCTCGTGCTGCTCCCGGATTTTTGTGCCGGCGATGCGCTACAGCTCATGCAACCGCTCCTGTCTCATGTCAAGCGCTAGTGGCAGTGGAAGCCGAACTGGCCCCGGACCGACTGGCCACCCGACTGACTTCGAAACTTGCCGGCTGGCATTAGTTAATCTAGGGCCGTCGTTTCAATTACGAACTTGCTCCGCATGAGGCGAATTCAGCTCCTTGCTCAAGTCTAAAAGCTTTGGCTTGCATAGTCGACGCTGAGTGGCAATACCAATATGGACGTTTGACTGATGGCCGAAGTCGTTGGAGCCGGAATTGGCCTTAGTTAGCCATAACATTTAATATCAATCTACATTTTTGAATGCGAATAATTTTTCTGAAACTGCTTTCTGGTTATAAGAAGGCCTGCATTAAGTCGAACAGAATATATGACCTTGACTCAGAGCCTTGACCTAGAACTTGTTCGGTAGCTGCTCCCCTCTCGGAGCAGTGAACAGCCACCGATCGGCCGCATGGATGCGCACCTTAACTGTGATAGATTTAACTAAAATGGATTTTCGGTGCCTGCCTCCTACTACCCAGGCCTGACTTGTCATCGCCAATAGGCAGAATGGAAGACTTGGAGTGCGCATGTCTTCATCCTGCCCAGCGATATCGTTCGTGTCTTTATCGTGCCAATATCTGGCCAATAGAATGGTGCAGCATCTTTTCACAAACGATTCACCGCGCTGCTTGCTGTCTTCTACTGTTTGTTAAGTCTCAAAGCGTTGCTGCTGCAGTATCGCGTCGAGAAATCTCCTGCTTCTATAAATGAGCCTGCGACATTGAAGGAGTTTCGTTTGTTCGACCGTGCCGTGGCATGAGCGTCGTGGTCGGCTCTCTAGGGCATCGTGGGCCACGATCTGCAGCGAGCATTGTGGTAGCAAGTACCGTGAGCAGCAGTATCGAGTGGTCAAATAGCGTCGTGTTCGCAGAGGTAGGGAATTCAAAAAAGTGACTGAACTTCGACCTCGGTCGACTGGTGCAAGTTGCTTGGTCAAAGGGCGTGATCAAGGTATAGGTAGCACGCGATGTAAGCGTGTTTTGTATAGGAGTGCAACTCAGAACCGGATTCATTCCCTATAAGCTACACAAATGCTTCGCAAGGTAATGACATTAAATGAGAGCCAAGGATTTATTATTCGAGATTTGTTGCCAGCAGAGCACACGGTTTGCAAACAGGTATGAACAGAAAATTAGCGACAGTAAAAGGTAATTCTTATGCAGATAACGTGTGGCTGACCATTTATACTTGGACCTTAGGACTGTCTCCGAAGGTGATTAAAACACAAGAATAGTTCAGACCGCATTGTAATATGAAATTCTCAGGTGGCTTGCAAAGCACACGCCGCACTGGCTATGGAATTCAGGCCAAAATTGTAGGGATAGCGTGCTAGATCAGCTATTGCACCAGCCGCAATGTTGTTCGCATTCTCTAAACTACAATGGTAGGAACGTGTTATGTGACAATCCGCGTTCAGACCGTATCGAAGTTCAAGTCACGCGATCAACAGTCAGCCGTGCCCTAGCATTCGAGCCGGGTGGGAGTTGCGGCCGAAGCTTTGAGCAGGTGAAGAGTTTGAGCTTTTTGGTTTGAGCTTTGAGGAAGAGGTTCTCTCGACGTCGTAAGAGTTGTTGACAGCTACGGCGGATGTTGGACGCCTGTAAAACTCCGTTGCTGTTTAAAAGACTTCTCTAACCCACTACCATGGACTCGTCATATTAAAAGTCGGGGGGGGGGGTGTTCAATGATGCGGTTTACTGCTACCGTCAGCATCCACGCGTTCATTGGTGCTGCACCTATGAGTCTCTAGCCTGGCTCAAAGGCCCATGGCCGGACGGGTCGGGAAGGACTAGCACAGTTACGAGCACTGTGTTTGTGGCTTAAGGACATTAGTACACTTAGCGTAGGCAGCCCTAGTATACAGTGCCCACGATTTTTTGCACGATATAATAAAGAGTCGAATAAAGTCTTTAGTGTATGCTCGCCCGGATTGACCCAGGGGTAGGCGCTCTAACCTTTGATGACGAAGGTCATGGGCTCGAAATCTGCAGCGTATGTATTACACCTGGGTAGAGATAATTTTCTCTTAGGGTATTATGCAAATGAAGTCTATTTATTTAGTTTACACTCTCTTAACCAAGAAGGGCGTCTGCTTTCGCTGACTGCGTCAAAGCTGCAGATGCCCTTATGATCGCTTTCTCTTTTGATAGCTTAACTATTTTGACTAGCAATCGCAAAGTAGTAGGCTTTAGAGCTATGTTCGCGATTGTAAAATTGCTCGCACTACTTCGTATCTTGGCTATTCCCGCTTTTTGTTATGGAGCTAGACGTGGCCCCGACATGCCAAAACTACTGTAAGCAAATAAAAAAAATTCGCTATCCCATGCTAGTCATTGGCTGTGGTCTATATCCTCCAAAAAGTCACAGTAAAAAGTTGTTTCAATGATTTCATCTACAGAAGGCATGGATATGTCAGAGCATTGCAAAGCTCAAGTTTGTTTCTCCATTACTTTTCAGCATGTCAAACACTTTTTAACTCGTTTGCAGCATGCATTGTTGAAATTCGCAGTTCTTCCACGAAAACTTTCTCAAATTGAATGATAATAGTAATAATAATCTTGATAAAGCGCCCTCAGAGAACTCAATCTCTGTCTGGGCGCTTTACATTTGCTGCACAGGGAAACGCGATTGAATGGTGAGTAATATCATGCTTGATAAACAACATGAATAACATGGTTAGGGGTGACATGCACAGGGTCAGCATGCAAATGTGGTTAGTGGCAGCATGAACAGTGTCAGCACGCATAAGCACATCAAGGACGAATCACAGGGACCCACTAAATACTGTCCTAAATAGGTGTGTTTCCAATTTCTTTTTAAATGTGGTCAAGTCAAGGGATGTTGTGACGCAAGTCGGGAGTGAGTTCCAGGCTTTGGGAGCATACGAACTAAATGCACGGTCTCCAAAGGATTTGAGGTTTGTACGAGGTATTGGTATACTGATGGATTCCGAAAAGTGGGTGGTAGGATGTTTGGCCTGGTGGGGGAGTAGATCTGAGAGATAGGCTGGAGCCAAAGAATGAAGTGACCTAAAAGTGAGCGACAAAACCTTGAAGTCAATCCGTTGCTTGACGGGGAGCCAGTGCAGGTCAGCTAGAAGTGGTGTGATGTGGCAACTGCGACGCTCGCGACAGACAAGCCTAGCTGCGGAGGTTTGCACCATCTGTAATCGCCTGATTGCACATGCCGGTAGATAGCCTTTTCATTAGATGATCACATCAGCTCGACAGACAAGTCTGCCTCCTTTCAGCTGCTTAACATTGCCAAAATTTGGGCTAGTTTAGACAGGGATACTACATCTAAACCGGTCCAAGCATTTGTGACATCCCGTCTAGACTTCTGTAACTCACTGCTTGCTCGTCTATGGGCCTGTGCAATCAGGTGCTTGCTGTTGGTGCACAACTATTCTGGAGCAATACTTGACTGTCGTGGGCGTCGCTGTTGCCACATCACATCACTTTTTGCCGAAATTCGCTGGCTCCAAATCGAAACGTGTATCGACTTCAAGGTTCGGTCGCTTAGTTTGAGGTCCATTTATTCTCTGGCTCCAGCCTACCAATCAGAACTATCCATCCACAGAGCCAAGACTCGGAAAGCTCGCTTTTCTGACTAAAATCGTACAGCTATACCTCATACGAACCTCAAATCCTTTGGAGACCGTGCTTTTATTTCATATGATCCCAAAGCTTGGAACTCATTACCGACGCGCGTCACGGCGCCCCCTGACTAGACACAATTTAAAAAAGAAGCTTAAAACACACCTGCTTGTTACAGCATTTAACTGGTCTTCGCGATTAGCCCATCGTGCTTATATGCATGCGTACACTGTGCCTTCTGCTTGCAGATGTTACCGCCAATCGTTTGGTATTGTCTAAACAGCATCTGTTGAGTGCCTAGAAACAGATTTAGTTCTCCGAGGGCGCTATACAAATGTACTATTGTTTTTATTATTGTTTTATTAAGGCTCCGGTGCAAGTCTAGCGAGGTTGTCAGGGAGCATGACTCACGAGGCACAGAGAGTACTGGGCGTCGGCCTATGAGGGATCAGACTGCCTAAGCTCCGGCTCCGGCTCCGGCTCTCGAGTGGTTGAGGGGCGGACAATGGTTCGAGTTAGACGACTGAGAAGTCCGGCACAAATCCATTCATTGACAGCCTCTGTGGGGGACACCCATCTACCGCAATCCGCCTCCAGCTGTCGGGTGGTCCCGGAGCAAAGAATGGCTTGACGGTGCGAAAACAAAAGCATGCATGGAATACAGCGGCTGCTAGCGGGAGTAAAGGAGAGGAGGTGGGAGAGGGCTAAAATGCTCTACGCCGGCGACCGTTAAGAGTGCGTAGACTGGGCTTGGCCGGCGAGGTTTCTGCTAATAAAGTGCTCGATGTTGGAGCCAGGAGACTTATTGCTCGGTCACGCTACCCAGCCCCGACGACAGGTCGTGCTGACAGGCTTCGGCAGAGGGGCTCGACCAAGCAGCTGTCGTGGTGCGTAGCAAGTGAAGGGCCCGGCACTGATCGCTGCAAACCTCACTGGCCCTATGTTGTCATCCACAAAGACGGAAGATTTGATCTGAGAATCGCGAACGATTGTCGGTTTAAAATGCCAAGACCTGTATCTCTTAAGCATACGGTGCAATGACCTTTTTCCTGCAGGTGAATAGTAATTTATCGGGCAACTTAATGTACTTTATCTGTTTGGATTTTAGGCATCTCAAGGTTCTAAAGCTTCGTTGTGTTGGGTGATTCTATGCATGACCTGGCCTCTTATATTTTTGTCGAGCAAACGCTCGGATAAACGAGCAGAGTCGCGATCGCATTGACCTTTTTGTAAGGCCACTTATGATTAGTTATTCAAAGAGATATATTTGGTCGGGAGCTAAAACAATCTTAAAACGAAAGACCTTTACAGAATAGGAAATCAAAATTCAATGCAGAGGCTGCACGAGAGATGCTAGATATAGCTGACACAGAGCTGAACTGGGTTTGGTCATTCTTCGGTGAGAGTTGTCAAAGTGTAGACGTTACTGGTTGTCGGTAAGCCGGGTAGCTCTTAAAGTATGGGGTACCTCGGGGTTCTGTCTCTGGCCCCACCTCTTTTACCTCTCAGTACACTTCCTTTGGCCGATGTCGTCGCCAAAAGCAATCTCGGCTTTCATGTCTGCGCATAGCATTAAGGTCTACGTATTCTTCCATCCGTCTATGCTTGGTATGCATCCGCCTAGTTTTATTCCCTTGCAGCCGGCATCGACGACGTTCGCACAAGGACGGCTCCCGAATTCCAGAAGCTTAACTACGATAAGACCACCGCTAAAGTTATGGGAAAGCCTAGTGCCACCTGCTAGTTTAAAATCTCCAGCCTTCTGATGGGTTTATCCGCTATCACTTCAGGGAAGTTTGCCTATAATCTGGGACAGCTGTCCCAAAACCACTTGTCATTGGATGAGCATATTGCCTCAGCTGTCAAGACGGCCCGCTATCAGCACTAGGAGCACTAGGGCCTGCTAATCAAGATTACGGCAGCCGAAGCTAGTTCCCGCTTGTGAGTTCGCCTCCAGAATACTGTGACTGCTTTTGTGACTCAGCACACTTGGACTTTACAATCAATAGTCGCAGTTAATGGGTCAGCGCTAATAAGCATGCGCCGGAAAATTCACAAGGGCTCAGCACATTTTGCCAGTAATAGGCAGGATTTAGTTTTTAATTTAGCTATTTTTTAAATGTCGTCCAGTCATGTGATGTCTTTGCATAAGTTGGGAAAAAGCATGCATACAACCTCTTGCGTCGTCCAGACGTTGGGGAATACGAAGGCTATGGTACATTAGATATGGCAGCTGCCCTTCGTGACCTCGGTCCCGAGGTCGTGTGTTCGAATCCTGCGGCGGGAGATCCTTTATTGCAACTGCAAGTGGTGGTGTTAGCCTTTAAGGCTCTTCTACCTCACTATAAAAAAGTAGCTGTTAAATAAGCAAGTATTTATTTATAAGCGGAGTATCGGACCCTAGTAGCTGCAGTACTCCTCTCCTAGGCAATTACTTATAGATAATTAACTCTTGGTTTTTGGAGCATACGAACTGAAGGAACGATCTCAAGTGCATTTGAGATCGGTATGAGGCGCAGCTAAGCGATTCGATTCAGAAGAGAGATGATGTTGCGATGTTCAGCCTTGCGAGGAAATATCCCTGATAGGTGGGCCGGGGCAAAAGAACGAAGGGAACTAAAAGTGAGCGACAAAACCTTAAACGTCGAAACGCTGCTTGATAGGAAGCCAGTGCAGGCAGGCGAGAAGTGATGGAATGAGGCAACTTCGATGTTCGAAAAAGGCAGGCCTAGTTGCTCAATTTGGCACGAACTTCAAGCCTTATTGCACAGGTCAAAAGACATGCGAGTGTTAGTAAGTGTCAGAAGTCATGATGCGATTCCATAAATGTATTAACAAGCTAGGCTGAATATTTTCTCTAAGCAGACGCAAATATTTGCAATGGACGTAGGTGAAAGATGACTCACTTGAATGCGGAGCTGACGCAGTCGCGGGTCTTCCCATAGGAGATAAGGTACTCGCTCTTCCCCACCTAGGTCACGGGTTCGAGTCCTGCAGTGGGCGATCCTTCATTGCCCACTCCAAGCGGTGGTCATAGCCTTTAAGGGTCTTCTGCCGACCTAGTAATGAGACTGTTTAAGCAGCTAGTTTTGGGGGTAAAAGGTCGTTGTGGGAAACACTCTGGAACAGGACACCATGATTTCATATTACAGGGGAGATATGCTGTCACAGTTTTTGAATTTTTGACTAAGGTTTTCCAATTTCTGTGTTATACTAGGTTTTCATTAACTAGTAATTTGGTTTCAGTGTCGTACAACTAGAGCAAGTCTTTCGCCAAGTAATTGTGTGTGTCAGCAATACCTGCTGCTACGCGGGAGAGTCTGCTGGAACGCTGGCAGGGATCAAAGCACAGGTACAAGCTCTACCATCCGCGTAAAAATGAAAGCCTCAATTGCTTTTAGGTTGTGCTTGATTATACTTAACCTCTTACCGACATAGTCTTCAAGGGGCAGAGGAATAATTGTCAAAAGAAGCAGAACGAGCAAAGATTCTACAGTTACCTCAAACTTCAAATGCTCCTTTGACGAGAGAGGTTGGAAGGGGAAAAATAGAAAGAGAAACGAGAATATGTGAGAGGGAATATGTGAGAATACTATAGTATAAAGCTTACTTCTGCTTACGCTTAGATGTGTGAGTTTAGCCGTATGTGAACGTTTTGGGAAGACACATATCCTCGAAATATGTAGCTCCCTTATGAGGCGTTTGAAGACAGAGAATAACCTTAAAATACTTGCTGGTGCTTTCCGGGATGACATATACTGAACTGGGGCTACAGATTCTACAGCTGCAAAAACCCATAACAATGGTGCGCTAGTATGTATGTAGGCAAAAGATGCACTGCGCCCTGAATTATGACTGCTAGTGAAAGCGAGCATGAGAGTGGAGGCCAGAAAATTCTGGCTTGTGGAGCATAGCATGCTTTTCTTAGTTCGTAGCATCATGTCGGATATGCACAGTAGAAAGACGGCCTGCAGTATACATACCCATTACAATAAAAAGGAGACACGATGAGTTTCCGTCTCCTGGGGCTTCTCACGGTGAAGCATTAAGAAGCAGTGTGCTAACAAGCCGGGCAACAAAGCAGAGTCTTTATTACCCAGCTCTAGATGTACGCATACATACGGAGGCGCATGCAAAGTAGGCGTCTAAAAGAAGTGCTTATAGGTGGGAAATGCTTGATTACTTGTCGCGCCATTAAAGTACATCGCATTTCTCGCGGCATTTGGTGGATGCGAGAACCCATGCTCAGTATGTCAGTACAATGCCAGTACAAGCCATTCAATATAATTTTGTTTATTTATTTCAAAATACATAGCAAATGAAAGCCTAAACTCAGCTACTGTCTGCATACATGGGGTATGGACATTCCCCCCCCAATCTCCCCCCCCCGATATTCCCTCCGGACATTTCCCCATTGGGGTAAGGCATTTCCTCCCCTTCCGTATGGAAATGCCATGATTTAAGCTGTCTTGTTTTCATATCTTGTAGAAATATTATATAGTATATAATATAAAACATATTCCTACATTATAGTCATTAGAAATGCGGTCTCTGCGGCCCTGCTTTTCGGCAGATCACCAAATGCAAGGTCAAAGCTCTGTCCCGGGCGGCCAGAAGCAGACGCTCTCGGCAGCAGCCGCGAGCGCGTAGCAGTATCATCCGCCGCCGCCGCCGACGCTGCCGCCCCTCCTGACATCGGCACCGCCGGCTATCGCCGGCTACCGCTCGTCCAAAACTCGCCGCCGCCGTCGTTGCTGCACCGGGCGTCGCGCGTCGACCGCCGCCACCGCCGACGCCGAGCTGACCGTACCGCATCCGTCGATTGTGCTATCGAGTCGCCGCTTATACTGAATTGATTTTATTTTAATATAGCATGAACTTCATTTGATTATATATATATATATATATATATATATATCTGCATTCTTAGTTATACATTCATCAAAAATATAGGGGGAAATGTCATACGCCGGGGGATGTCCGGGGAAATGTCCTAGGGTTCACCAAGGAGGAAATGTCCTGGGAGAAACGTCCGGGGGGAGCGTCCGGGGGAAATTTTCTACAACCGCACGCCTGGGTGCTGCAATGGCGCTGCGCATGCAAGTAGCTATCCGCGATTCAGGCTTCACCAGTATTCGTCGGGCATCGGCTGAGAGACTAGCACCGCTACGAGTGCTGTTCTTGCCGCGCAGTCGTGCTCGGATTTTAGAGCCGTACAGTACGCCTGCAATAGTAGGCGAACAGGTGCGGAGTGGCTTCACGGGTTCAGTAAATTTAGGGGGTTCTAGCTAGCTAAAAAATAGATAATGTAATTAAAGTTATACGGAATAATGATAACGATAATGAAGTAATATTACATGTGGTTAACGCTGCATCTTTTCCAATGTACTTAAAAGGGACAGGAAAGTAGTCCGAGTAAAGCTGAGTGGTGATGATAGTAGGCACAATTGGAGCACGTATTGCAAACATTGCAAAGCGAAGATTCACACGGACTAAACAAATGCTATAAGCAACAGGTGGATATTCTGCTTTACTTTAAATTTCAAGTCAAGGGATGTCATGATGTCATGCGGTATAGACAGTTCTGGGCCTTATATGCAAGATACAAACGGTAGGGTCACTAGACGATTTGGGGTTTGTCAGAAGTTATTTTTTAAGCCACAGTGGTGTACATAGATATATGTTTTATACTGAAGTCTATAGGCTGTTCATGTGTTACTAACGCGTGGTGTGGTGAAGCTACTTTTTTGTTACAGACAAATTTGAGACTGCATATTGAACAAGATTTGAGGTACTTAGGAATAGGAAACGTTAAAAAGTGCGGGAAGTGCGTTTTGTCGTGGATAAACGAAAAGAAAATTTCATAAAAATGAGTAGCGCTTGTGACAAAATCTAGCAATAAAACGAGAAAGATGCAAAAAGATTGGCTCCGTTAATTTTTTAAAAATTTCTGCCTGCACAAAAAGGCGCTGTCTTGCAGCTTTAGGTATACTTTTTTCGAATTTTTTGGGTTTACTAACAGGTAATCAATCAATATTTATGTAGCGTAATGGACAGGAAAATGTACATTATTTAATAGTGTGTGCAAGTATTTAGGCTCGAGAGTGCTTGCTTGAGGCCAGCGGGCTTACTTTTTGCGAACGCAGTTATGTCGCGTTATTGGAGCTCTCTGCTGATTCGCTATACACAGTATGTGTATCATATATATATATATATGTAGATATATATATATATATATATGTATATATATATATATATATATATATATATGCATACATGTGCATGTACACGCACACGCGCACGCGCGTGCACGCACACACTCACACGCACACACACACACACACACACACACACACACACACACACACACACACACATATATATATATATATATATATATACGCACCTACATGTTAGAAATTGCGTTTTGCTATCGACTGGGTAATAATTAAAAAAAAAATTAATGAAAGAACAGACTAGAGAAGTCTTCAAAAATATTTCAGTCGAGATAATTTATTGGACTGGATAATTCGCTTATGATATAAAGTTCATTTAGTGTATTTCATTCAGACGTCATAGCCAGTGCTATATTGATCACTAAATATTAGACTGGCGACGGCTGGTGTGGTGATTCTTGTCTCATTCTTGACAGTTGCTTGGTCGTGTTTGTTTTAATGTACTCGTTTTACTTTTTGTAAAAATGGTCGAATTTAACGTGCACAGTACAAAATGCTGTTGTTGACCATCGAATATTTCTTTAAGCATTCCCAGGTCAGCACTTTACCTAGTAATTCCTGTGTCGATTTAGCAGATTGGTGTTCTAGAATTTAAATCAGAAAGATAGGTAAGGTCAGAGAGTCCATTCCCAGGTAACATCACTACTGGACTTACCTCCTTCAGTAACATCCCAATGGAGTCCTCTACCACAATTCATTACAGCACCTTAATATTTGCATGCTAGCGTGGCAAAAGTGACCTCATCTGGTTGTTTATCTCACAGTCTAAGGAGACTAATAGCTCTCTAGACGCTATACTTAATATTGTACTTCTTCAATTCTTAGATTGGCTGCGATCTGTATAAATAAAATTATAGCTGTGACGTTAGCTTTAGGTAGTTTCCCTGCACATTTCAAAAGTTCTGCTGATAAGCCACTCACTAAGGCCACTCTAAAAAAGAAATGCTAGCTAATTCAACAGCTTCTTTTTGTATAGCGACAGAAGAGCCTTTGTGGCTATCATCACCGCTTGTAGTGGCGATAAAGGATCGCCCACCGCAGGATTCGAACCCACGATCTCGGCCCCGAGGTCGTGAAAAGCAACCGCCTTACCTAGCGAGTCATTACGGCTCCACTCTACAAAAGGAGAGCTTAAAGAAACTTTCTCACTGTCTCTCTACTGCCGTGTTGCTATAAAAAATGGGAAATAATATTGGTAGACCAAGAAAATTATTATATTGAAACTTCAAAATCTAGCAAGTATTACTAATTTTCAGCCAGATTTTAGAAGTAATCACTCCACAGTTTCAGCACTGCTTCGGGTGCACAGCAACCTCCTCAGAAATGCAGACCGAGTAGGAGTCTCTCTGCTGTTTGGCTGGATCTTTCGGCAGCTTTTGATACAATCGATCACACGACCTTCTCGAGCGCTTCTCATATCTCGCCTGGGCACTGGCTGGCACTGCAATGCAGTCATCTAGGTCCTATTGCAGCGGGATACAACAGCAGAGCCATGACATCAATGGGCAAAAATCATTAGAGGAGCCTCTTAACTACCGCACGGCTCTGTCCTTTGTCCTTTCACTTCTTTTCACAATCTGTTCGCACTTTGACGGCAAAAGGCGTTCTCAAATTGAATGACGATGCAATCAACTTACTATTTGTAGGAAAACCGTGTTTTGCTCAGAAATTACAAAGCCTATCATTAAAATGGGCGTGGTCAGCATATCACCAGTAGCTCAGACAAGTTCGGAGTGTCCTGTTCTAAAGTGATCTTGTATTACATAACCACATCATCCTCAGTCAAGTCTGCATAGTTTCAGCTACAAAACCTTTCAGAAATTGTGGGATTCTTAGACAGGGAGACCACATGCAAGCTTTTGCATGATTTTGCAATCGGTCTTGACATCTGCAACACACTACTCGCTGGTCTTCCGGTCAGCAATAAGGCTCTTAGAGTTGGTGCAAAACCCATCAGTTAGGCTTGCTGTCGTGACCGTCTCAACTGCGACATTAAACCACTTCTCAATAACCTGCGTGGGGTCACCATAAGGCAGCGCATCGACTTAAGGCACTGTCACTCACGTGTAAGTGCTGTTTATCTTTCTCTTCGGCCTACCTATCCCAAATACTTTTTAATCAGTCCAAGCATCCATTAACCCCCTCTTATGACTCAAGCATTTAGCTCTGATTTGAACTAGTCTCAAATCCTTTTGAGACTCTGCCTTTAAGCATACCTCTCTCAGGCTATTAATGCGCCATAGAACGCTCTTCTGCATAGCACCCACTTTAGTCATTTTGGCTTTGTTGAGTTACACAGGGAGATACGCTACTGTACTTAGTGTGCTCCCAAAGTCTGGAACTCATTCCCGACTGACGTCATGACATACCATGACATGGTGTCACTTAAAAAGAACCTAAAACGCACCTTTCCCTCAGAGGCTATTCAGGGTCCGCATGAATCGTCCCTTGTATTCTCATTTGTGCTGAAGTTGTGCATGTTATCGCTAACTGCCCTGACATGCTTCCTTTACAGCATTTGTATGCACCTAAAAAGAGACTAATTTCTCTGAGGGCACTATAAAAATATCGTACTATTGTTATTATTACTATTAATATTCCTGACTTAGGCCCACGAATAGCTTCATGCTCTTTCTTTCAGAGCGTTCATATGGACTTTAATATATATATATATATATATATATATAAAGGTATACAAGCTTTGTAAATTATTTATTGAATTGAGATAGTGCTGAATTGGGCCAAATAATCATTATCCTGATAAGTCTTTGCCAAGCGAAATTTACTTTATGTTTGATAAATTTATAATTAATGGTGGTAATACTTAAAATAATTCTTAGTTGTGCCATTCTACATCCCATGTTTTAAAAACTGGAAGCAAAAATCCTTATCAATTCGTGAAAATGGCTATGGAATACCGTTTCTCAAATATTGAAACTAAAGTAAACAGGCAACTTCTTATCTTAATCCACTAAAACCCAGAAAAAGATGAACATTTTCCTCTAAATAATGAAATGAAGTAAAATCAGAGTTCAGACAACATCGAAGAAACAGGAAATATTCTGAATCCACGAATAAGGATAAAAAACGCATATCCCCATTGTGTGCAATCAAGAAATTACTCACCTTGTTCTTATTTGATTGTAAAAATTTGCAGAATTTTCAGGAGATCGTGTAGACAACGGGCCCGTTTACAAAAAATCGCAGAATTCTACGCCAAAGCTATTTTTATCAGCCCTTTTGGCCGAACAGATCCCAGGAGTGCCCAAAATCCAGGAAAAAATGGATTATTATCAGTCTAATTGCACGTAGCCTCGTATTTAGGTTGGCCAAACAATGCCTTTCACCAATGCGCTAGTCCCAAAAAGCACTGTAAGTTGGTAGAATTTACTTTAAATACAAAAAAGGAGAAAGGACATAGCAGAACTTTTACAGATAGGAAGTTGTGATGTGGGCCAGAGCCTTATTTGAGAGTAAAAACTTCGCAACTGAATCGCAAGATCGTAGGTCTCTTCTTTCGTATAACTGCACACCACAGTCCTTGCTTTCTTCTCCTTAGGACGTCCCAATAACAGTATGTTAAATCTATATTTGAGAGAAATGACGTAAGCTAATCGAAAACTACTTCGAATCGTGAACAGTCACAAATTGAAGGTCGTTGACAAGCAACCCTTGCACAGCCACTCCAAGCTCCATCGTTTTCTCTAATTGCTTCGGGTGATAGAAATTCAGGTAATGTCACTCCGGTCCTTGACCGGAAACCATGTACTATGCTGAGGGTTTAGATTGATCGTTAGGTGCTGAAAATTCAGACAAGAGTGTCTGCGTGCCCGTTTAAATATAGACATGTAAACGAGGGGGCACAGGAACGATCATTGCTGTCTTAGGCTCCGAGATTGAAGTCACGAAATTCCAGAGGCCTTGGGCGGGGTTTCACATTCGGAATTTTATGCACCTCAACAAATTCTACAGTCAGTTCAGCAGCACACAGGCTTCTTTCAGAAGATTCTAATCAAAGTGCTTATGCGTCTGGCGAACCCGTTCGGCTCTTCCTTTAAGTAGCCCTTGAAGAAACTCGTCATCCCAGGCTTTTCTCACTCGGCCGGTGCAATAGCCGCCGAGGCATAAGAGACAACACTTTCATACAGGAGATGCAAAAGCCACAACACAAGATAAATCTGTCCCAAGTGGTGCAAGAACAGCGGCAAATGAAGAAGGCCTGTTCGAAACAGAATCGTCGTCCGAGGCCCTGCATACGTCAATACTGCAGAGATCGCCGCCGAATGCGTAAGAGCCGTCAGACTGAGAGGACAGAACATGCAAATTGTGGCACGGCGAGTGCCTGAAGTTCTTATGCTTAAGATGACGAAAAATTTGGGCCGTGAGTAATCTCGTCTTGGCAAAAGTGACAACAATGTGTAGCAGAAATAAGGCAGATTGCCACCGTAGCCACTCCAGAGGGAAACTTAACATGTTGTGAAGATATATCACCTGACAAAAATAATTGTGTTCTGACTGAGCTCGGCATCCTATCTTTCGCGGGTAGGGCATTCACACAAAGCTCCAAAGCACTGCAAAGACTACGCAGAGTCATCCAAGCAGCGGCAAGGGCATCGTTACTAGTGCAATAATGTCCACGAATGGAAGGTCTGCAAGTTTTCAAGGAGCGACCTCCGTGCTAGAAATGGATTAGTGATCATTATGGAGGAAGGTGCTTTTGAAAAAAAACTTCCTTAATTGAAATATCTCTAGGATATACCGTATTTTCCTGTCACATCGTCTGAGAGATGTGCATGCAGTTTGGATCCATCTGCTCCCCATGTACTGAGGTGGGTAAGTCGACGCCTTTTGCCCACTTTCCGAAAGCCCGTGAAGCTCTCCCAAAAACCATTCATTTAAAAGTCATCGCCGGTCCAGAAGAACTAAGAAAACTTCCATCATGTCTGAATATTTCTATTCCTTTCAAAGACACAGGAACGAGACATGGCAGACCAGCGAAGCTGGTAAATCAAAACTTCAAACGTAGCAAGTTCAACTAATTTTGAATACCCAGTCGTTCCACAGAGCCAATCATGCTGCGAAAGTATAATGACCATTGCAGAAATGCTGGCTTAGGTGGACTCTGTCCGATAGGTGTTCTGGACCTAGCCGCAGCTTTTGAGATTGTTGATCACCAACTTTTGCTTGAGCACCTATCGTCTCGCCTGTGCAACAGTGGCACTGCACTGTAATGGTATAGGTCTTAAGAGATCTCAAAGAGTACACGCAAACGGCCAACGGTCATACAGCGTGTCATCAAAGTACGAGATACCTCATGAATCTGTTCAGGCATTGTACCACCCGTGAGTCTGACTCTGGTAGATAGATTGCACCATGCAGTGAATCTCGAATCCCTTGGAGCTTGCCTCGAGCTTCTATGATCCCAGCGCCTGACACTTCACTACCAAATGACATCAACGGATATCCAGACTTAGTGAAATTTAAAAAGAGGTTGAAAAACTTACCTGTTCCTCGCAGACTTTGTATCCTTCGTGTGAAGGGTCCTTTGCATGCTTGAGCGTGAAGAAATGCTATGCATGCTATCACTAATAATTGGAAATGATTCCTTGCCAGGACTATTGAAGTGCCAATAAAGAAATTAAGTTATCTTAAGGTGCTTCATATACATATCTTATTCTATTATACTGCTCAATTACAGCAGTGTTTAGAGACTGGCATTTGTTTTTTGCTATTGGAAGCATTACCCCTTCTCAGTTTAGTGGCGCATTCTCCTAGATATAGCTGACTATATACTGACTCAAAGAATTGTTTAAAATGAAATGATTTAGAATTTACTGCCAAGTGCACCGAAGAGCGTTCTATTGATTTTCTACATTCTTGCTATATTCTAGAGAACTCTTGGAATTCCAAAGTTAAAAGCAGCCTTCGGGATGTCTCCTGACGAAGAATTTTTGTTCAACTTACAGCCCAGGTTTAATGCAGCTACTCGGGTGCGGACGCTTGAAAAATTCGAATCAAATAGCCTGCGCCTGCGAGCGGTTTCTTTGAAGAGTTTTCATCACCATGCGTTTGCATGAAATCGCTATGTATATTAAAAGTTCGCCAACAAATGATTGGCTCTGGTGCATGCTGGGCATGGCCACTTCGAAACTCCTCGACTCTGGGAGCATAGCCACGCACATCGAGCACGCAAGGAGCTAGCCCGCGGATGGTGACATTCTCACAGTGAATTAAAATAAATCATACACGACGCTTCATTTTCTCGTTAATCCCTCACCATTTTAGGATAAGAAATGGATGAGTAATTATAAGCTGCGTTGACAGCTTGGGCGCTCCGAGAAAGTAGACGCGCGTAAGACGAGGGCGGCTCAACCGCCGTGCCGCCACGGTAAACAAGCTCCAGTAACATATGTGGGCTCCAGCAAACATTGGAGTGCAGCCTCGAACTTATCGAGTCAGTAGCCGCAGATCGCGCGGTACAGACTTCTCGTCGCGAAGCAGTATATTTAACTTCAGGCGAGAGCGGAGAGTGGGCCGATCCGCCAGTCTCCCAATTCCAATTCTCCAGTAAGCGAGTACGTGAAGAACCCAACGGCAGTCGAAGTCAGTGCATCGCAGGCCGTATCCGCAGCGTGAACTTTCGAGTGGCACTTCTCATTGGCTTTTAGTTGGCTCAACGGGAAGTCTTAGAAATGGGTCTCCATTCAGTCTATTTTTACAGTAAAAGAAAACAAAGTATTACTCGTAAGCACAAAGGCTTTCCTCCAAATGCAACAATTAAAGCAAAATTGGTTGGGTGCCAAGTCCAAAGAGAAATATTTGCAATTTCGTTATACGAACTATGCCGTGGATAAAGAAATAAATATATAGCGCCCCTGATGTAGCTATTACCTAAATTCCATGCCTGTCTAACAGGGTATGGAGCCGGTTTTATGAGAAAAAAATGTGTAAGCAATTGCGTAGATGACGGGCTTTACAAGAGCTTTCTATTAAAAGTAGACTACTCAGAACCAGATCCCTTTAGGCTAACCTCCCGGCAAACTGAAAAGTCGGAATGCTATATCTGGCAGGTTATAACAGCCCTAGGAATAAATCTCGATGTCTTCAATTGCAGCCTATAGAAACCGGTATATATCTTATGTAATAATGATTCTTAATCAGTGCAGTGGCAGAGACGGAATTTTCAGGTAGGGGCCAAGACATGCCGACTATAATAAGCACACTGGAAATCACCACTTGAGCTGTGGCTATGCATAGATCGACTATATAATGTATTTGACTATTGAGTACGAAATTATTCCATTCATCACCATCGTAGCGACCTCTCGTTAGACGACCACGTCAGTTCCACAGTCAAATCTGCCTATTTTCAGCTTCATAACATTGCTAAAATTCGGGCTTGTTTAGATAAGGATACCACGTCTAAGTTGGTTCATGCATTCGTGACATCTCATCTCGACTTCTGCAACTCACTGCTTACTGGCCTACCAGCATGTGCGATCAGGCGATTGCAGCTGGTGCAAAACTCTGCAGCTAGGCTTATCTGTCGTGAGCGTCGCAGTTGCCACATTACTCCACTTCTCGCCGACCTGCACTGGCTACCAGTCAAGCAACGGATTGACTTCAAGGTTTTGTCGCTCACTTTTAGGTCCCTTAATTCTATGGCTCCAGCCTATCTCTCCGACATACTCCCCCATCAGGCCAAGCATCGTACCACCCACTTTTTGGAATCCAACAGTCTACAAATACCTCGTACAAACCTCAAATCCTTTGGAGACCGTGCATTTAGTTCATTTGCTCCCAAAGCCTGGAACTCCCTCCCGACCTACGTCAGAACATCCCCTGACTTGACCACATTTGAAAGGAACTTATTTACACAAGCACACACCTATTTAGGACAGCATTTAGTGGGTCCCTGTGATTCGTCTTTAATGTGCTTATGCGTGCTGACACTGTGCATGCTGCCACTAACCACATTTGCATGCTGACCCTGTGCATGTCACCCCTAACCATGTTATTCATCTTGTTTGTTTTTTAAGCATGATTTTACTTACCATTCAATTGCATTTCCCTTTGCAGCAAATGTAAAGCGCCTAGAAAGAGAGTAAGTTCTCTGAGGGCGCTTTATAAGTGCATTATTATTATTATTATTATCGTAGTCGTTTCTTTCTAATCATAATAAATACTATACAAATAATACCTTTTTAAATCCACCTCAGAGAACAAAATATTTTTTAGGCACTGAACTTTTGCCACAACGGAAACATGTAAATATGTTTAGTGACAATATGCACAGCGTCAGCACACGTAAGTACACAAAGGACAACTCCCACGAACCTCAAAAATGCTATGAAGAATAGGCGCTGTTTTAGCTTCAGTTTCATTATTGTCAAATCATGGAATGTCACGACGTCAGTCGGGAGTAAGTTCTAAGATTTAAGAGACAACGAATTTAAGGGGCGGTCTCTACAGGATTTAAGATTGGTTTGTGTATAGCTAAACAACTTGGTCAGGAGAGCTGCGGTACGATGAAATGCATGATTGGAAAGTAGTTCGGAAATCTGGGCTGAAGCGAGAGAATGAAGGGACCTAAAAGTGTGTGACAAATCTTGTAGGCGATAGGCTGCCTGCTTGATATGGAACCAGTGCTGGCCGGTGACAAGTGATGCCATGCAGCAAATGCGGCGCTCACGACGGAAAAGTTTGTCGGCAATGTTTTTAATCAACTCTTAGCGCCAGATTACTCAGGCTAGACGACCTGCTGGTAGCAAAGTGAAGACGGGATTTAACCAGTGCACGGACTTACTTGCATGTGATATCCCTGCCTAATCAGGATCCCATTCTAGCACTTGTATATAGATGGAAATAGGCAGACTTGATCGTGGAACTGATGTGGCCATCTAGTGAAAGGTCGCTTTGCAAGATTTTACCCAGATCTCGCTCAGATGTTCTAGGAGACGCTGAATGAGCCGATTTTTAGCTTTACACTTTTTGAGAGAGAGAGAGAGAGAGAGAGATAGCGAGAGACGTCCAGTGGATATGTTACCTCCGAGTTGGGCTCCCGGTCTTATCTAGCTTGCTGACGAAGAAGTTGGAGAAGCGATCCGATAGATCACCCCTAAGATCACTAGGTAAGCTAACCTGGGTGCACTTAACTCAACGGTTAATGGTAGACGGCAGCAATTTTGAATTGCGAAGTTGTGATTCGACAACTTTTGTACAAAAGCTAGACTTTGCCTTTGATAGGATAGATCGGTATAATCTGCAATAGTCATCGTGTGTTGTTGATGGAAAGTCAGTCCTGATATTATCTATGCTTTCGCTGACCTAATGGTAAGCCCAGCCTAATTGGTGAGCCCGGCCTACTGTCGGGCAAGGACTCCTCCGTAGCACAGCCCGGGTCGCGAACGGCTCAAATTTCACCTTCAGTCTATTTCTATTGCTGCCCTTGTCACAAGTGAGACGTTAGCTGAGCAATAACAGCACGAAACTCCCAGGATTATTCTTCCGTCTCTTCTGCAGAAGAGTTTGTCGTATTTGTCGTTTCTGTAAAGTTTCCGAAGTGTCGCACTGAGTGGCGTCCCCTGTTGCTTTTTTCTCCTAGTTGTCTTCGCTAGGTACAGCGTATGCCTATTTTCTGCGTGCTTATATTTTACTCCCAAGTAATTGCTCTGGAAACTTCCCGGTCCACAATTTCAGTTAGAAGCCACAGGTTTTATATGAAAATTAGTCTGCACCAGTGAAAAGCCCTCACAGTTAACACCCACTCGGATTTGGACGTCTGGTCTGAGTGACCGCTGACCTAACTGGTGAGCATGTCCTTATGAAGGTCAAGCTTAGAGTTCTTAGTTAACAGAGCGAAATCTGGGCAAGAGGTAAAATGACAACGTATTTCAGAAATAATATTTGATAGTTTTCTTGTAAACAAGAATATACTCTAATTCTAATAATATGAAATTCATTCGTCGGTGCTGAAATGGCGTCGAACTAAATTAGCCAGATTATGACTTATGAATTACTCGCGGTTCCTGATTTGTAACCGATAGGAGCAGATGGTGCGATAATTAATGACTTAAGCCGCATAAAAGCTGACGCCACACAACAGGCAGCCAGCTTGCGTCCAGATTCAGTCGAGACATTAGAACTGGGTTGAGATTTAGGTCGCTGAGCCTTTTATATCTGCCTCGACCACCGTTGAACGCCCGTAGCGCTCAATAACTGTCAAATAGGCTTCTCCGTGTTATGAATATTAATGACTCGTTAAGTTTAGGGATGGGCGCTCTTCGTCGCCGCCTTCGTGCTTCTTCTGCTCTGCTACTGTCGGCATAGCTGCGTGCAGTAGTGCTGTACCTGCAAGTCGTTAGCCGCGATCAAGTGGTTCAGGCTATACCGATATGTGCCTTTTGTCAGCTGATACTGTCTCGCCGTTACGAACGCCATGTTTACGGCCGAGTTCTGGCTGGACGTGAAAGCCGCACACCACGTTCGGAAAATTTTCCACCAAAGGTCAATGAGTCAAAGCACTGAGGGTGAGCTGCTGTAAGCTGTGAACGAGTCTGTTAGAGGTCGCCTGCCGTATCAGCCTTAATATACAGGATATTGTTTTCCCTTTTTCTACAAGATGTTTCTGTCAGTGCTGCGTGCAGAATGTCGAGCGCCGTGTCGTTGCCGTTGGCGTATCGTATTGCGAGCTACATATCCTTACAAATTTCGTGCGTTGTGCCGGGGCCCGAACTGGGGGGGGGGGTAGGGGGTCGCGCGGTAGTAAGTCCATAACAACGCCGGGCAACGAATCAGCATCGAGTTGCGTGTGCGTAACGAACAGACGTGCTGGCCGTCGTTAAATTTGTACCACCTACATAGTAAGCCCCCCATGGGCAATCACGATCAGAATCTATTTATGCACGTTTTACATCGCTTACCAAGGCAGGCGCAGGGCAAGGCAGGCGCAGCGAGATACGTTACATGGCGCATCTTCGTGTACAAGCCAGCCAATTATTGCTCCTCCCTTTTTGACACTCATTAGTGCAACGAGCATAATTTAAGCGTGACGTCAGCAACTGTGCCGGATCTACTAACTCACAAACTAAAACCAGTAACTGACTTGTTAATACATCTAGCTTAGTATAGGGGCTGATGACCAATGAAGTGGTCAGTTCCCGTATTCAGGAATTCAGGAGGCGCTTTTACCCTCTTGTGCTGTCATTGTCTGGCTGACATAGCATTCCAACATTTCAGTTTAACATACATTGTATTTGGGTACCTCGGAGAAATCCTGTAGGAAAAGAGTGGATTGGTTAGGCGGTGCCACTTTCCCGCTCGATATATAGAACCGCTGCCTTTTACGACCAGGCCGCTTTGCAAAATTCGTCCGACTTCTTGGCTGATACTGCTTTCGTACATCTCATCTACCTCACGTACGCGGTATTGCCAGTTCGCTTCTGACTGTCAGTTGTCAGACTGTCAGCTGCTTGCCAAACGAAGCTGGCACTATTGAGATTGTCACGGCATTTTTCCTTCGTAGGCTCAGCAAGCGGTAGAAAGCTAAATGCCGAGTTTTAAAAAGCACAGACAGCGAGAAAGGGTAAAATGATCCAACTGCATTTTTGTTATTCGTTGGTGCGAGTGGAAAATTTAGCAGTCCATTGGCCATTGCAGACTCGAATAACCTTTTTGATATCAGCCATACTCTAACCAAGAAATTTGGTGATGAGAAGATTTCCCGTTTTTTTCGGGGTTTTGCCAAGCCAGCCTAGCAAGAATGACGCGTCCTAGCGAGATATTGACCTGGGTCCCTGTTCATCCCTCTCGCGAACTAGCTCATCCGTTAGAAATATCCACTTCTCTTGATGTAGCCGCAAACTACGTATTTGTAGTATCGCCAACGTTTCGTCGGAGATTGCCCACGGAAAATTGCTCCAAATCGATTCACGCCAAAGCCCCGGCGAAAAACACGAGAGTCGCCTTCTACGAGCGAATGGGTATTATGCAAGACAAGCAATTAACCTGGTGCAAAAAGTTCTCGGAAGAACAATTTAAAAAGAGTGCTTTTTAAAGTAGGGGTTTTTCGAAAAGCGTTTTATTTTGTGAGCGATCGCCTTCTCCTCATCTTCGTCACTGCAAGGCCGTTTCTTTTTAGATGCGCATACTCTGATAAGGGAAGTTTCACTGGTACAGCCGTTCCGGTCTCACGACTACTCAGACAGATCGCTCGCCTGTCTCCGTGCGTGCGTAGTCTTACTGTGCAAACGGCAAACTACTGCCCACGCAGAAGCGCTTTAATGCAGCAATTCATACTGGCGCGTTTCGTGTGACAACACGCTTTGCGGAGCGAAGCCATTGCGCAATAAATAGTCATCACGATCGAATAGAATAATCGCTGATCTCTGGTCAGCAACGACGAGTCGCACGGGGGCTGCGGCGCTTCGCGTGATGCATTAGTCGGTCAATCGATGCGGAGGGGGCTGGCTGGAGAATTACACAACAGCTCTTGACTTCTCGATGGAGACAGACATTCCCGATGGCGTGGGAAGTGCTTTCGTCGGCTGGCCTTAGTTGCTCATCTTGACGTTCGATTAACCTTCAGTTGAACTCACGGTAGAGATTTCAGTCGGAATGCATGTTTCTCTACAGCAGCGTTTGCCGCCAGGAGAAACCTTTGCTTTAATAGTGCACTGCGAGGTGGTCAAGTAATTTTCCCGATGCTGCACCGGCGCCCTTCCGGCCACTTGCGTTACGGCCGATTTGACCATCCTGCTCACACTAAGGGATACGATTCTTGTCGGCGCCTCGTTGACCTCTTAGCTTTGACTGACACCTGGCTCAAACAGACAAACAGCTCAACCATAACCAACGCTTTCAAAATTTCGGCAGCAGTAGATGACGACGCCTAAATTCCGAGCGCCGGTCGGGTGCCGGTCGGCCGCCGGTACGGGCGCCGGTCGGTTCGCTGAGGGACCTTGGAGCACTGTAGTCCTAAATGTATTTTGCGACCGCAAGCTGCACTAGCACAACTTCAACGGAATGCCGCTTTTAGCGCCTCGCCAGACGACTGCAGTCGCACTGGATGTGCGGTAATTGCGTACCGGACGGCGTGACAGTTGCCGCTAACCTTTGCCCTTTTGGAGAGATCCGCCCCTCTGTCTCTTCTGACGCTCCGCTATTTCGGACTTGGAAAAGCACATCGAAGCTATAAGTGTTGTACACGTTCGCGCTGAAAATTCGTTGTACTACGCTGAAAGTTCGAAGATAACGCTTTTATGTTTGCAGCACTACAGCTCGCAGAACGGCTTAAGACCAACTCTGTCGAACAACCGCACCGAGCACGCCTTAAGGAGAACCCATCGCCACGTGACCCGCGCTAGAAGAAATAGAGCCGCTCGAGGTCTTGAGGTCGCGGCAGCAGCTAGCTAGTGCAGGCGCGTGCAGGTACGCAGACGTCTATTGACCACACGAGTGCAGTTGTGGGGCCCGACGAAGAAGAACGACGAACGGTGATGTCCCCATATACACGCACGTCGGTAGTGACGACGGTTGTATTGTAAGCAGGCAACGCACGCGGGCGTGTGTACCTACCGAGTAGTAGCCATCGGGTAGGCTGCTCCAGAGCATATAGCGTGAGGAAAGAGAGAAAGAGAGAGAGAGAGGGGGAGAGAGAGAGAGAGAGAGAGAGAGAGAGAGAGAGAGAGAGAGAGAGAGAGAGAGAGAGAGAGAGAGAGAGAGAGAGAGTAGAAAGCGTGCGTACAGACCGACGCACAAGCAAGAAGTGAAAATGCGAGACAAGGGTACGGTCACGTGCCACCCTGGAGTGTGCCCGCTGGGCGTTCGGATCGTCGGCTGGGGTGGCGGAAGCACGTGACGCCGATGACATGCCAAAAGAGTCATTTTCGCCACTCGTTCACGCGATGTACCTATAGGAAATATCTATTCGGAGTAGCTCCGAGACTCAATGTTACATTTCTGTCGCTAGCCGCGCCTCTATTAACCATTGGTGCTATTATGAGTGCATCAGAAAATCATTTGCAAGGGTTCATAATTACGCGCACCTTTAGGTACACGTACATTTAAATAAACATTAAATACATAATTTATAATAATATATATATATATCTATATACATTAATTTATTTTTATAATAGGTAACTTGCATGTATACATTAGCCGGCGGTGCCCTGTCCTGCCGGGATCGTGGCTGCTACCCATATCTCCCAGTTCAGGAACAGGGATCGCGCCGCTTCCGAGCCAGTAATGGCGTCGTAAAAGCAAAGCCGCGCTATTCATGTTGTTAAATGAGGTTCCTGCGCGTCAGTGCGTCCGGTAAACTGAAGTCACTGCTGATTCGTTATGGAGTCTTGAACAATGAGAAGCGAACGAACTTTCATAAAGAAATCTAGCGATGCTAATCTTAGGCTAGGAAAAGCTGCCAAGAAGTCAGGATTCACTGCTCGCCGCTTGGCGTTTAAGGGTTCTAATAGGTCGTGTCAATCCACTGTGGCTAAGGTGTTTCTTGCGCATTTTGTTGAGAAATAGTTGAATCGGAGATCAATAACCCAAAAGTGTGATTGCTACTTATCGACTATTTCCTTAAATGCTTACAGCAAGTATACTGCCTGGTTATAATAATAACAACAATACCACACTTGATAAAGCGCCATCGGAGAGCTCAATCTCTTTCTGGGCGCTTTACATTTACTGCAAAGTAAGCACAATCAAATGGCTAGTGGTAGCTATTGTAGCTATCCCAAGTGGTAGTTATCACAGTGGTGACTTAATAGCGAGTTCCTTCGAATATATAAATATATATAATTCATTTTTAAAGCACCTTAAGAGAACTTATTCTCTTTTCAGGCGCTTCAAATGTGCCTCAGGGCTCGAGCCCACGACCTCGGCAAGAGGGCCAAAGCAGCTCGGCAGTCTTCGTGAGTACGACAGACGGGTTAAGGGCTCATTCCACTTAGTTCTGTCGATGCTCGAAGAGTCGCAGCCAATCATCTCCCTACTCTTCTTCCGTCTCCTTGTTCACGTCTGTATCTACTGAGAACTTTAAGTAGCTTGAAAGAGTGATGTTAAAGAGACTAAAAGATCACACAATTTCACCAGAGCCTGCTAACATGCTCAAATCGGCATTTATGGCTTAATAATCGTTCCGCAGAAACTACTCTGCAGCAGCCTATACTTATCTCCTGATCAAGACTAATCAGGATATAGTCTCTCGGTCAGTTCTTTACATACATCTGCAGAATTTGACACAATTGACCACCAGATCCTTCAGGATGGCTTCACGATATGCCCAGGTACCGCAGCCACCCTGCTAAACCAACTAAGGTCCTACTTCAGTGAGAGATGTCGAGGTATAAATGCTTATGTACCTTATGGTTTGGTCGTCTATAAAAACAGTATTATATTTGTAGAGCTCTCTAAGCGAACTTGGTCTCTTTCTAGGCACTTTATAGATGTTCTGTAAAGAAAGTGCAACCAATTGATAAGTGGTAAAATGCTTAATGTAATCCAGCATCAAGCATTGTTAGATGTGACATGCACAGGGTCAACATGTACTCTGTAGGTATGATTAGTAGCAGTAGGCGCAGTGTCAACGCGCATGAACACACAAAGGACTAAACGCAAGGACCCATTAAATGCTGTAATAAACAAGTGTGTTATAAGCTTTTTTAACGACGTCATGTCAGAGCCTGTCACGACGTCAGTCGGGAGTGAGTTCCGGACTTTGGGAGCATAGAGCTGAAGGTACGGTCTCTAAATAATCTGAGGTTCGTATCAGGTACAGCTAGGCAATTTGAGCCGAAGCAGTGGGTTGTACGATGTTTGACCTGGTAGAGGAGTAGCTCTGAGAGGTTGACTGGAGCCAGAGAAGGAAGGGACCAAATAGTATGTGACAGAAAGATCAAGACGATACGTTGCTTGATTGTGAGCCAGTGCAGGTCGGCGAGAAGTAGTGTTGGTGGCATTCTTGTCTAATCAAGCTCAAATTTCGGCTTCGTTCCGTAGTTGATAGTAATAACAGTAATAATAATAAAGTCAATACATTTGCATAGCGTCCTCAGAGGACTGAATCTCTTTCTAGGCACTTTACAGATGCTGACTAGAAACCATTACGAAATGAGACTCAGCTACTCACTTCACTTTCTCCTTGTTGCATAGGATAAAGGCTTTTGGCTATCGTACTTAGTAATAGTAGTATGTAGTATGTTGTATTTATTCGATAAAATCGATGAATATGCAGTCGATGACTATTATTTATCTCTTTTCTCCCGCCGACCGATATAATCTCAGCTAAGACTTAAATGATGCACAGTCCACAGAAGAGGCTTCGAAAATTGATGCCTATCTATAACTTTGAACTGTAACTCATGAGTGTACCTCAGCTTGCTTATGACCATTCAATAAGCGAACAGAAATAATGGCAAATTGTGCGACCCAAGCAAATCCGAGCGTAACCAGGCTTATGCAATTCTAGTTAGATTTAACAATCATTGATAAAAACTAATAGTCATACATTTGCATAGCCCCCTAAGAAACCTGAACTTCATTCTAGGCACTTCACTTATACAGTGAAGGAATCGTGTCAACTGGCTAATGATAACATCTGCTGTGTCAGAATGCGTGAGCGTACGAGTACACCTACTAATAATTATACGTTTGTATAGCACACTCAGAGAGCTGGATCTCTTCTAGGCACTTTACGGGTACTACAGAAATATAGATATGCTAGAGATGTATACAAAGCATTACCAAATTATTGGTAGAAATATCCGTAAGCAGCAGGCATAATGTTAGCAGGTACATGCACACGAAGAACCAACCACAAAGACCCACCAAATGCTGTAATAAACAGGTGCATTTTAGGTTTTTTTTTAATTTCATCAAGTCAGGGACGCTGTGATGTGCTTCGGTAATGAGTTCTAGGCTTTGGAAGCATCTGAACTAAAGCACGGTCTCCAACCATTTTGAGCTTCTTACGAGGTAAGGCTCAACGATTCGAGTCAAAACAGCGAATCTTTGATTTTTCGCCTAGTGGGAAGTAGTTCTGATAGGTAGGCTGAAGCCTGACAATGAAGGGACCTAAAGACGTAACCTGAAACTCAATATGGTCCTTGATTAAGAGCCAGTTCCGGTCGGAAAGAAGTGGTGTGTTGTTTCAACTGTGAAGCTCACAACAGACGAGCTTAGCTGCAGAGTTTCGCACCAACTATAAGCACCCGATTACACATGCCGGGACACCAGCAAGCAATGAGTTACAGAAGTCGAGATGGGATGCCACAAATGCATGGACCAAGAAGATTCAGTATGTATGTATGTATGTATGTATGTATGTATGTATGTATGTATGTATGTATGTATGTATATATGTATCTCCGTTTGTAACTCTACAAAGTCATAAAGAAGATGTGAGTGTTACGCAGGAGAGTTTTGTATAGCGCACTCACAACCTAAGCGGCTTTCGGTACGCATTCGTCTCACGCAACAAAGAGAAAGTGGGAAGCATAGCACTGTCATGAGATCATCTGAGGAAGTGAGTAGCATGAAAGTGGCAGCTCAGGACCGATGAAAAGGATGAGCCATAGTCGTCAGCAGGAAAGTAGTTGTCCTTGCGTAAGAATTGTGGAAGCGAGTTCCACAGTCTAGGTCCTGCAGAACTAAAGCTTCTGTCACCAAATGTCTTTAAAGGGAGGAATGGAACAGCTAATTTCTTGTCCACACAGGACCTGAGGGCACGAAGAGGCTGAAACTGGTGCAGCAGTTTAGCAAGGTACGAAGGAGCCAAGCCGTGGCGGGCCTTGTGGGTCGGCGTAAGAACTTTGCTCTGTATCTGTTGCTCAACCGGTATCCATCTTAGCTCTTTTAGCGAAGGAGTCACGTGCTAAAACCGCTGGAACTCGAAGGCTAGCCTTACAGCCATATTTATAGTCAGCTGCAGTGGCCTAGTTGCTTTCTTTGGTAGCCCAGCTAAAAAGGAATTACAATAATCAAGCCGAGACAGAACTAAGGAGCTAGTTAAATCTTTTACAAGCCACTGTGGAAGACAGCTCCTAATTTTGGATAGGGATCGGATGTGATGACTAGCTGTAGAGGCAGTCTTCTGAATGAAGCTTTTAAAATTTAGTCAGCTGTCGAATACGACACCTAAATTTCGAGCACGCGGTGATGGTCGCACAGCAGCATCACCTATTAGAAGAGCAAAGACTGTTAATCCAGCCACACGCTTAGGATGTCCTATGAGCAGCAGTTTGGTTTTATCGTTATTTAATTTCAAGAAGTTTTCCGACATCCAGGATCAAATGTCGGCAAGGCAAGCATTCAGTTTCTCAGTTGCTGCAGCAGATTCCGACGGTTTGAATGACAAATAAAGCTGAGTATCGTCAGCATAAACGTGATATCATATTTCTTGGGCCTTGATCACTTTTCCCAGAGGTTGTCTATAAATGGAGAACAGCAAGGGACCGAGTACAGACCCTTGAGGGACTCCACGGGTGACCCGTCTCGTGAGTGAGACCTGACCACCACACGACACGGATTGAACACGATCAGACAAGTACGTCTTAAACCACGCCGCCAGTGCTTCGTCTGCCAGACAGATAGTTGTTCTAATTCGTTGAAGCAGAACATCGTGATCAATGGTTTCGAAGGCAGCAGACAGATCTAGCCGAGCTAGGGCAGTGACATTCCCCTCGTCGTTGTCACGTAGAATGTCATTGTTAACACGGAGGAGAGCAATTTCAGTGGAGTGCTGCCTCTTGAACCCTGATTGAAACGTTTCCGACATTTCGTTCTTTTCAAAAAGTTCAACCAGCTGCTTAGCAACAATGTTTGCAAGAATATTTGACAAGAAAGGGAGAAGAAAAACTGGGCAACAGTATCCCTGAATAAGTAAGCCTGAATTTCGGCAACTTCATGAAGCTGAAAGTAGGCAGAGTTGACTGTTGAGCTGATGCGATTGTCTAATAAAAGGTCAATTTGGAAGGGGAAACTTATTAATACATGCGTATTCAACAGGATATATGCTAGCCGAGCCGATTTAAGCGTTTGATTTTCCAAATTTCCGAATCGCACTTGGTTTTCCCGTAAATAATAAATTGGTTTTGTCGCCATTCAATTTAATGAGCCTTTGCTGCCATCTATGTGCGGATGTCATCAATACATGCAGCCAGGGTGTGTAAAGTATTCAAAGTGCCGGAGGGCTGATAGGGATCAAAGAAAAAGGTAAAACTGAGTAGCATCTACATTGAAGTGAAAGCCTAAATTTCGCTCGGCGATCTCATCGGCAAGAGGGAGAGTTTAAACTGCGAAAAGAAGCGAATCGAGCACAGAGCCCTGAGGTACCCCGTACTGAAGTGGTTTGTCGGATGATCTTTGTCCGTTCATAGCAATACTCTGGCGTCTCCCACTCAGATAGGACCAGAAACGCTGCGCTCCAGTGCCAGTGATACCCGGGAGAGATGCGAGACGCACAAGAAGAACTTGGTGATGAAATTATATCGAGTTTTTCCGAAAAATCAAGTACAACGAGCAGCGACTTTTCCCAATCCTGCACTCATGAGAAGGCCGTTTTACACCCTAAGCAATGCTGACTCTTTGGAGTGATTATGTTTAAGCCCAGACAGGAAATAACTTGCTGGTTTTTAGGTCTCAATATAGGATATATATTAATATATATATATATCCTATATTATAATATATATATATATCCTATAAAATATATATATCAATATATTTTAGGTCTCAATTGGTCTACAACAACTCATTCTAGTGTCTTTCAAACGAAGGGGAGAAGGGAAGCTGGACTGAAGACGTTCAAGTCTTCTTGGTCAAGTCCTCTTGGTCAAGTCCTCTTGATATCGCTTTCTTAGTTGGCGGCAGAACCACAGTATTTTTGAAAGGTGCTGGGCATGGCTTGAGGCTAAGGAGTTAGTTATTCACGTCAGCAGCAGATCCAAGTATCGTAGAAGTAGCACAGTGGGACTAGGGTCTAGAGGACTAGTAGTATTCTTTGACTGTAAAACGAATATCAAGAAATGGTCACTAGTGGCCTCGTTTAATGTCGTCATATAGGTATTGCACGGAATCAAAGGACAGACGTTCCGTATTGATGCAATTGAGGGAATGGTTGAAGCAAGTAGAGCGAACGGTGCAACCTTAGGGATGAACTCTCTAATCTTGTCTATCTTGCTGACTAAGAAGCTAGAGAAGTGATCGGCTAGGTCACCGCAACGATCGCTTGGTAAGGAGCTCACGTGAAAGCGCTCAAGGAGATGGTTGATGATCGACATCGGCGTTTTTTGATTGTTACACAAAGAAGTATTCACATAGAATCAGTAGATGATACAAGGTACAGGAGAGATTTTAGCTTCTTTTTACATGTCGCCAAGTCAGGAAGTGTGGTGATGTCTGTCGGGCGTGAGCTCCTGGTTTTGGAAGCTTACTAACTAACCGTAAGGTTGCATTAGCGTTTTAGGCTGGCTCGAAAAATAGCTACACAAATTGAGTCAGGCGAGCGAGTTGTACAATAACTAGCCTGATTGAGAAGTAGGTCTGATAGGTAGAACGGATAAGGAAAATTAAGGAACTTGAGAGTGAGTGACGTTACCTTGAAAGATTTTGCTGCTTGATTGGGAGCCAGTGTGTTTGTTTATTTCTAATAAAACGACAAGGTAATTTTACATTTTGAGGTTGGATTGAGAAACAGTTACGCAAATTGAGTCAGTCGAGCGAGTGGTACGAAAGCTGACCTGATTTAGAAGTAAGTCTGATAGGTAGAACGGATCCCAAAATTAAGGGATCTAAGAGTGAGTGACAAAACCTTGAATGGTTTCAGTAATTGATTGGAAGCCAGAGTTTTTGTTTATTTTTAGTTAAAATGTTGAGCTGAAAGTGTTTGTACCTCTAGCCAATGCATCTTTTAAAATATAATGAACGCGTAATGCAAGAAAAATAATTGTGATTACTCGCGGACAATGTCATCTTGCTGCTGAAGTTAGTGTCTCCGTAGAGCCGCCTAGACGTACTATGTTCGTAAGCCACTGACTTACTAGGCATAAGGAGCTTCGTTGTAACAGACAGCAGAATACCATGCACTCATATCCCAAAAAGAAAGCGGGCTTGACCTTTTTTTTAATTTCCAGCTCCAGTCTGATCAAAGAAAGCTGTATTATGCAGTGATGTTTATAGGCACGGCCAGAGCCTCACCAGAATTGGGATTCCTTTCTACGTTAAATGATCGTTAAAGTTACTCATTTAAGTTATAACTGACGTCAATGTACATGCATCCTCCTTTCTCTCCCTCTCTCTCTCCCTCTCCCGCTCTCTCTCGTTTACAGTTATCTGGACGTTTAAAGTATGTAAAGTAATTAAGATTACTCGCAGGCGACGTCTTTTTGCTGCTGAAGATAGTGTCTCGGTAGAGCCACTCCGATGTACTATGTTAGTAAGCCACTGCCCTACTAAGCATAAGGAGTTCCATTGAAACAGACATGACATCTGAATGTCATGCACTCATATCCCAAAAAGAAAGCGGGCTTGACCCTTTTTTTCTTTTCCAGCTCTGGTCTCCTCTCAGAAGGCAATATTATGCAGTACTGTTTATTGGTTGGGCCAGAGCCTTACCCTATTTGGGATTCCATTTTACATTACATGATCGTTACTGTTACTCATTTTAGCTATAAATGACGCCGATCTACGTCCACCCTCTTCTCTTTCCCTCTCTCTCCCTCTTCCTCCCTCTCTCTCGCTCTCGTTGTCCCTGTCTCTGTCTGTCTCTGTCTGTCTCTGTCTCTCTGTCTCTGTCTCAGTTTGTCTGTCTCTCTCTGTCAATCTCTTTGTCTCTCTGTCTCTGTCTGTCTCTGTCTGTCTGTCTCTGTCTGTCTGTCTATCTCTGTCTGTCTGTGTATCTGTCTGTATGTCTGTGTGTCTGTCTGTGTGTGTGTCTGTCTGTCTGTCTGTCTGTCTGTCTGTCTGTCTGTCTCTCTCTCTCTCTCTCTCTCTCTCTCTCTCTCTCTCTCTCTCTCTCTCTCTCTCTCTCTCTCTCTCTCTCTCTCTACAAACGTGTACTGGCGAACCCGCGCTTCTAAGAACGGTACGAGCCTGACTGCAGGATGCGACCGACCCGTCACTGATACCACAGCTGTGATAGGGAAGTTAATCATTATCGGCTTGAATTTTGACGCGAAGGAGCAAGTTTTCCACGGTAAGCAGGACTATCGTAAGGACCACGCTGTATTCTTAATTAATGAGGATATCGCCCGTAAGCAATCTGAAGGGGGTTCAGTGAAGATTCACTTCATGTCGGGAGTCTGTATAACTGCGGAAATAATCTTATCAAAGAGTGAGTACTTTTAATTGTAAAGAGCCACGCAAGCAAGCATGCCCGTGCAGTCAAGACCCTAAGAGATAAGAAATGCGGTGATTAATGCGAACTTCGTTGCACCACACAACAGCTGAATGGGCTGGGTGCGTCGCGTACTACTTCACGCTGGGCGGATGGGCAGCAGAACCAACGATCAGCAAGCTTATAAAAAAGCATATCACCTGCACCTGATGAAATTTGCTACTGCAAATTTGGGTTGTTGTCGGCTCAGACTTACAGGTATTGCCTACAGATATTACTAGCGTTTCTAATATATAATATATTGCATATAATATCTATAATTATAATATATTGGCTATAATCAGTTACTTTGAACTCTCATTTGAAGGTAGCAGCAAGAAGAGAATCGTCCATTTCTCATTAAAAGATTGTCCTTAAATATCATTACAGCTATGGCTTGCTACGGATGCCTATGACTCTAGCTTTCTCCCCGGGTCGCATTATTATCGCTCAGCACAAGGTTCAGCTGCCGCAAAAATGCATCATGGCTCCCGTAAGTAGCAGCAAGCCTCGCGAGAAAGGAAACAGAGAATGGTGTAAGATGATCGTGCGAGGGAGACGAGAAAATGCTAATCGATAAGGACGAAGTGGTAGACGGAGCTTAGACTGGCAGTCTATTGCGTTTAAGAAGATATTCAGAGCCGCTCGTTATTTGAAACCCTTCTATGTACCATGCACGGCGTCGTGTTATCTGAGATTAGAAGAAAAACTCTCCTCTGGCTTGCTGGAAAATCTGAGCGAAGCAGATATTCAATTGCTCGCATCACCCAGGTATGCTTCTTACTTTCCCTTTACTGCGTGAGATGAAGTCGGTAGGCTAATGAATGTGTAATGATAGCCGCCGAGGCATTCAGAGCAAAGTTGAAAGGCCTCCTCCACAATACCCACGTGGTCTTTGTGGAGTTACAGACGGAGATACATTACACTATATTACATTACTAGGACGTAGGCGTCGCTGCAAGGTTGGAAGTCTAGCGTAGGATCGCCGCCCTCTCGTCGGGCAGCAGTGGCAGCCTCAGCGGCGGCGGCGGCGGCGGCGGCGGCGGCTCGCGCTCTCGATCGTCTCCGTTCTCTCGTCACGATTGCTTTACGCGGGTGCGATTCCCCCCGCGCGCCTAACGGAGCTTCCGCCGGAGTGTACGGCGACGTACACCGCGCAGCCTACGCTGGGCGTGCGCCGACGCCGCTGACGCTAGCGTCGGCGTCACCCAGTCATGCTCATGACCGCCGCTCGGCTAGCACACGAACGCTGAACAGCAGCTCGGGGTCAAACAGATTATTTCAGAGAGTTTCCGATCCCGTATCGGTTACAATCGGACCTACGACTGCCCCGAAGCGCCAGGCGTTCTCGAGGTCGCCCGTAAATCACGCTGGGCGTGCAGGAGTAGGCCAGGCGGTAGGCTCGCGACCGCCCGCGTAGCGAGTGGCGGCGACCGCGAGCGGCCGGCAAGCAGCGGGCGCACGCACGGCGGCACGCCCGGCCTTATTGGCGCTTTATAATGGGGCGGCCTTCGTCATGCACTCTGGCGGCGGCATGTCCGAATTACCGTTGGATAGCTGAGTTCGCTACTGCTGACCTCACTGGCTTCCAGGTGTAGACGGTAATTCGAAACTAGAAGCTTCCTCGAGCGAGAATAGCTGCGGCATTGTCGTCTCTGTGACCGAAGCAGCCCGCCCCTCACGTGGTTGATCTCTTTGCTCAACTAATCAGCACGCTTCAGCAGTGCTGCGGATCGGAGCCAAGACTGAAAGCCTAAGAGTAATCGAGGGCCAATTGAGGGTCAGCCTGCTGCCAAGGCAGGCAATTGATTCTTAGGCTAGGGACCTATCTTAGGCTAGGGACCTATATTTAGTTTGCTTGTGCAAGACTGCTGCAAACCGAAGTAAACATAATTGAAGAACAGTTGGTATAGGGATAAACACTTTGTGACTTATCTATTTTGCAGGCAAAGAAGTTAGGACTAAAAATAACTTCTAGATCTCCGCAAGAATTGCTAGGGAAGGTACTTACCTGGGGGCGGTATACGGTCGGGAGCTCGTGGATGGTCGTTGTGAGCATTGGCTGACTGGGCATCTAATACTTCACTATGCCAGTTGATTAGCGATTTGTTCTGACCTGGGATACGCTTGCTCAAGGTTGAGCTTAGTAGTGCTCGCTAGTTAAATGTCTTGAGTAAACAATCAGTCACCTGAACGAAGGCGACCGATGAGCTCAATGAGAGAAGCAAACGCATTCAGAAATTCGGCCATCGTGGCATTGCAGCGGCGCTCTCTGTTGGGGTCACCTGAAGGTCGATCGCTTCTCTGTTGCGGTCACCAGAGGTTCATTTTGTACTTTAGCTCTAGGCAAGCCGCGTGTCGTCGAGTGCACGAAGCCACTCGGAGCTCGAGGAAATCAAGAACAACTGATTTCCGACGACTGATCGCTGGAGGCTGTAGGCTAGAGGCCCCACTGAGCAGCTTCGGTCGGCGAATGCGCCCGGGAGCCATACGCTACGACGCGTGCAGAGTTCGGAGCGCGAGAAAGTCGCCGCACAGCAGCAAACAGCAGACGAAAGAAGCCAGCTCAAGCTGATCGCCTGACGGAACTCGCTCATGAGAGCTGGCTTGTTGGCCCAGCTTAAATACAACGCCGTCAGCGTCCGGCTCCAGACCTGCCGATTGGTCCGGCGTCGGTTCGGTGCGGTTAGCCGTCGGCTTGTCACCGCGCAGGGTACATCTAGATGTATTCAGAGAAAGCCGGTGTGATTGCCGGAGTTTTTTGGTTGCGGCGAATAAGGCAAATGAAGTTTCATAGGAGCGGTATAAAGCAGTATAAACTACTGGAATATATAGGCCAGAGTTGACTCCTGATCAACATGTATCGATGCATAAAAGCTGAGGGAATTCCGCATTTTAAGACTTACGTCCTCAAAATTTAAGGACTGGTAGTTATTGCTCATTAAATAAATAAACAATAGCTGGTTAATCTGCATATTTTTTGCATAGCGGATTAAAAGCTAAAAAGCTATCACCACCGCTGCAGCGGCATTGTAGGATCGCTCACCACAGGATTCGAACCCACGAACTCGGGACCGAGGTCGGGAAGAGCAGAATTATCCTAGTCTGCCCGTTGAACGTGAAAATAGTTATATAAATGCGCACGATTTAGCTCGGAGGTCAGCTCAAAGCGTTTGGAGTCGGACTTTGTACGTGGACCAGGAGCTGGAATGTACGAGGCAGCCCAAACCCAACCGCCACTTTAGACAGAGGAATTTAACGAGGTCGACATTAACGCTAATTTGGGCAGCGTTAGCAGTGTTGCGTCCACTTGTGTCGCGAAAGGTGGAGCCCGTCGCATACTTGCAGGCGCCACTATTCGGAACGCAGAAAGCAGCCAGCTACGAAATATTCCTTACGTTGAGCGGCTTTTATCTAAATGTTCGTCGGCACAGTTTGTCGTAGTTATCTATCTCTGCTCAGCAGCTCTGAGAGGGAGCAGCGACAGTCAACTGACGCGCTGCGATAAATTGGTCGGAGACTGAGTTTCTATGCGGGGGCGGACGGAAGCGAGCAAGACACTCTTTTTTCGGGTTTCCGCCAACCGCAGCGAACTCTCGGCAGTCTGAGCTCGTGCCTCCTGCGATATCAATTAGCGTAGTATTTAATTAACTGTTTACCGAGATCGCCGCCCGTTGAGCCCATTGGCAACGCGGTGCAACAACTGTCCTCTCTCTCGTCGCGCCCGCTCGGCTCGGCGGTGGAAGTGCGTGGGCAACGGGTCGAGCGAGGTGCTGCTCTGAGCTATTCGTGGAGGAGGGGGGGGGGCGCGCTCGAAGCGTTGCACAGCCGACATCCGCTCGAATGAGTGCGCGTAGGCTCAAAATCGTGTATAAAAGACTCCAAAACGCGGCCAGTTCAAGCTCTCATCCGACACCGTGGGTCGGGCAAACGAGCCGCACGAGCAAGCTAGCGACTGTGAGGTTGAACGCGGCTCGCCATGCTTTTGTCAGCCGCAATGCGATGCGCCATTGGCGCCGTGCTCGTCTGCCAGCAGGCGGTGAGCGCTGCCCGGGTTGCGTCGACGGCGAGCGAAATGCATTCTATGGAGGGCAGCGTTCTTGACGCGTCGTCTCCGGGCGTCTCTGCTGCGCCCGCTTTCGGTACCGCTGGTTTCTCACCGTCGCCGCGAAGTGGTACCTACGAGCCTGACATAAACTCATCGCTGCCGCCACCGCTCGAAGATGGCAGCGGCGGTCGCCGGCGGTCGGCCACGGTTCGGGGCGACGATTGCCCTCGAATGGTTGAAGACATCGCTGCCGTCACTGCATCTTGGAGATTGGAGACGGGTTTCTACGCCGGGTCAACGACCTCTCCTCTTCCTTCTCCGACGATCAAGTTAGTGTCGCCGCCGACGGCTCGGGCTGAGTCTGGCAGCCACGCCACTGCTCCTGACGATCGACCGCAGCCTGTCGTACGTGTGTTGGTGCTAGGTGGTACACGCTCGGAGTCGGCTCGCTACAAACGGCAACTACACGACTGCAACAGCATCTGCATTGGCTGCACTACGCAGCTGCAGTTCATACCTCCTTTTACGTACTCGCAGTGCAGACGCCAATGCTTATCCTCAGACGACATCAACAGCCCGTCGCTGCTTTATTTTAGACTCTGCATTCGCGTGCTTCTCGAGTAATCGGCAATGTGCCAGATCATCGGAAGTGCTGAAGGCCGCCGCTTCCGCTCCGGGCTGCGACGAGACACCTCCGAGCAACGGGAAGCCAGAGCTGTCTCGCCAGCGACTTGCAAGCAGTAGAACGCCTGTGCTGGGACGCCGGACGCCGAACTTTCGAGAAAGCAGACCATGAGTTTCGCCTGTGCGTCCGTCATTAATTCGGTTGCTGCTTAGAAATGTTCTTGCTTTGTTAGTACTTGGCTTAATTAAAATATCTTGCATTCACAGCGCCTTGATTTAAAAGGCCTTGGCGATTCCGGGCCCCACGACACCGTACCAGGTCGATAAGTTCTTCTGTGGCGCTATACAATGAAATAAGATATGTTGTTTAGGCTGAATTAGAGGTTACGAGACTGCTCACTGCTTGATTCGCACGGCCGGTGGCTTTCGTATTTTGAAATAGCTTTAAGAACCACCACTACCCCGAGGAGTCTTTTAACCCGGTATCCATCTCATTACTCAGTTGGTGAGCCGTAATGGCTCACCAGGTAAGGCGGTTGCTTTTCACGTGGGCTCGAATCCTGCTGTGGGCGATCCTTTATCGCCACTGCAAGCGGTGGTGATGGCCGGAAAGGCTCTTCTGTCGCTATACAAAAGAGGCTGTTAAATCAGCTAGCATTTATTTATTTATTTACCAGGACCTTTGTGTACAATTTGACCGTATTTCTGCTTGTGCTGTTTATTTTAGTGATTTTAGGTCGAGTCTCAACAAGTTTTAAAGGTAAAATTTGAGTTGTGCACTCTGAAAATTCTAACTAAAAGAGCGCGCTTCTGGTGCTTGGCAGATAGCCGTCGCAGCTCCACAAACGAGTCTCTATACTTACAGCTAGGTACTATAGTGAAAACGTGGGCATACGTACTCAAGGCAAACGCATCCAAATTAGTCCAAGAATTTGAGACATCTGGTCTGGACCTCAGTAAATATATGTCCTTGCAAGTCACGCTGCTCATATCAAGTCACCAACTTCCAGGCGGTACACAACTCAACAGCCACGCTTGACTGCCAGGAGCTATATAGTTCTCAAAGCACGACTGATATTTTCTGCGGTAGCAAGACAGCAGAAAATAAAAGCACTTTCGAGGTATCTAGTATGGAAACTGAGTGATTTTAGACCACCGCTAAGTGGTCGCTTGTCTCGTAAATAAGGTACGAGACGATGACTTCGTAAATGACGAGAAATTTCGCGTCATCAACATCTAAAAATTGCTAGTTGTGATGACCTTCTTCTATGCAAGTGCTCCCGAGCTGGCTGCCATATTTCATAGACGCCCTATCCATCCGATGGGATTGTTTACGCCAGTTATCATTTCGCTCTTCTAGTTCAATCATATTCTAATCTGCCATTCGTTGTCTCTGCCAGGGTGTATACACTTTGGGTGAATCCCGGGGAAGTCAGGCGATACGGCTAAAAAACCAGCCGTTATTAGTTAGTGTAACAGTGTGAGTAAAGCAGCTCGCAATTCCTCTGCTACAAGGACGGAAGAAATAGGCTTTCGGACTGCTCTGGTTGAGGCAATAGTCCGAATACCAAGTAGAACTTGTTTTACCCTGGGTCTTAGCCCAGGAGTAAGGTGCTCGCTCTTCACGACCCGGGTCGTGGGTTCGAGTCCTGGGTGTGATCGATCCTTGATTGACCACTGCAAGCAGTAGTGACAGCCGAGAAGGCTCATCTGCAGATATAAAAATGAGACTGTTAAATCAGCTTAACTTTACCGCTATGTACTTGTGCAAGTACCTAAAGTACTAATGAAAATGCAGGTGCCGAGTGATGTTTCGGTTAGCAAACAGCTTGGAGATCCCATTCTTCAGTCGAATGATCATAAATGACAACTCAGCATTGCTCTAGTGAATGATGGCACGCTAGAGCAGCCAGATTAGGGCACCCGAAATAGTTTTACCTGTATTATGGTGTCTAAGAACCGGCTATGGGGTAATCTACGGTTAGCCGGTATAAAAGCCTACCTCCGAGTCTTAACCCAGGGGTAAGGTGCTCTCTATTTACGACCAGGGCCGGTGGTTCGAGCCCTGTAGTAAGCGATCCTTTAGATCCCACTGCCAAGCGGCAGTGATAGCCGTTAAGGCCACGTTGCTGCTATACAAACGATGCTGTTGAATCAGCTGCTAGCAATAAGGCATGTAATAGCAAGTTGGTTGTGGCCTAGCATTCGATTCACGAACTATTTGCGTCCAATGCTTGGGGCCAGTCGCCACTTCAGTTTTGCTATGGCGTCGCAAAAGACTTTGAAGCTTGAGCTTTTTCCGGACACCTCTGAACCTCCTCAGCAGTCGAATAGACTAGCTGCAGCTTCACGGCCCTACCCGCTGAGCTGCTCTCATTTCAGGGCAATCTAGGTCGACCTGCCTGTGCCACCCCTCGATCCGTATAGCATGCTAGCCGCCTGTGCCGCACGTTGATTGACGTGGAGGAGTGCAAACGCAGTGAGTGCCACTCCTTGGTTGACATGCCGGGAGGGGTAATCGCCGGAATGGCAGCACAACGGTAGCTCAGAGGGGCGAAGTGAGTTGTGTATTCTTAAGGTATGAGCTTTCTTAAATTCAGCTATGAAGTAAAGTAGTCAGCTGATCAAATGGCACAGAAGGTAAGGCGGTTGCTCTTCACGACCCCAGTTCCGAGGTTGTGCGTTCGAATCCTTCGGTGAGCGATCCTTTGTTGGTTAAATTGCAACAAGCCACGTGAGAAATGAAAAAGAGAATAGTGTGATATGGTATGGCAGTGAAAGACGAAGCTCCAGGAATTCCTGGCTAGTCTCTTAGTGCTGTTGAGTTTGACGAGAATCCCGCTTTTTCTTAGCTTCGTTAGCGTATGGTTTGATAATCCACACATTTTATGAACTTTAGCCTTAGGTCCAGATTAATATTTTTTTTTATCAATAATGGTTACTTTATTTGCAATTAACTTTTAGCTGCGTACCATCAGAGAATCGAATCGTCATAAGGTTGCTTTACAAATTGTTGCAATAGGAGCATAAACCGGAACCTAACGATAAGTACAGTAACAATCTTAGACAAGCAATCAGTAGCGTTTAAGAAGATATTTAGAGCCGCTGGTCAATTGAACCTCTTTCATATGACTGGCACAGCTCTGCAGTGGTTCAGCTCCTATCTCAGTGGGAGACTCCAGAGTATTGACGTGAATGGACAAAGATCATCCGTTTGGTCTAGCGGTTAAGGTGCTCACCCCGACCAAGGTCTGACTGAGGTCGTGGGCTCGAGCCCCGAGGCATATGTGAAGCACCTGAATAGAGATTAAGTTCTCTTGGGGCGCTATATAAATGAATTATATATTTTTTATTTTGGTTTTATTCGAGGTACCTCTGAAATATGGGGTACCTTGGGACCCCGTGCTAGGTCCGATTCTTTTCACGGTTTATACTCTCCCTCTTGCTGATGTGATTGCCAAACACAATCTAGGCTTTCACTTTTATGCGGATGACACTCAGTTGTACCTTTGCTTTGATCCTTCCCGGCCTTCGAGCACCTCAAATTCTCTCAACTCACTTGCTGCATGTGTCGATTACATCCGCGCATGGATGGCAACACATTTTCTAAAACTAAACGATGATAAAACTAGCTTACTAGTTATGGGCAAACCCAGTGTGATTCAGAAATTGGAAAGGCTGACCCTCAGAATTGGCTCTGTCAGCACATCTCCTGTTGAATCAGCTCGAAATCTAGGTGTCGTGTTCCAAAGCGTCCTCTCGTTAGACGACCAAATCAGCTCCACAGTCAAATCTGCCTACTTTCACCTACATAATATTGCTAAAATTTGGGCTTGTTTAGATAAGGATACCACGTTCAATTTGGTCCATGCATTCGTGACATCCCGTCTCGACTGCTGCAACTCACTGCTTACTGGCCTACCAGCATGTGCGATCAGGCGATTGCAGCTGGTGCAAAACTCTGCGGCTAGGCTTGTCTGTCGTGAGCGTCGAAGCTGCCATATCACACCACGTATCGCCGACCTGCACTGGCTACCAGTCAAGCAACGAATTGACTTCAAGGTTTTGTCGCTCACTTTTAGGTCACTTCATTCTTTGGCTCCAGCCTATCTCCCAGATCTACTCCCCCACCAGACCAAGCATCGTACCACCTGCTTTTCGGAATTCAACAGTCTACCAATACCTCGTACAAACCTCAAATCCTTTGGAGACAGTGCATTTAGTTCATATGCTCCCAAAACCTGGAACTCCCTCCCGACTTGCGTCAGAACATCCCCTGACTTGACCACATTTAAAAAGAACTTTAAAGCACGCCTATTTAGGACAGCATTTAGTGGGTCCCTGTGATTCGTCCTTGATGTGCTTATGCGTGCTGACACTGTCATGCTGCCATTAACCACATTTGCATGCTGACTCTATGAATGTCACCCCTATCCATGTTTTTCATGTTGTTTGTTTATCAAGCATGACTCACCATTC
Organism: Cristatella mucedo; assembly: GCA_009760855.2. Classification (NCBI taxonomy): domain Eukaryota; kingdom Metazoa; phylum Bryozoa; class Phylactolaemata; family Cristatellidae; genus Cristatella; species Cristatella mucedo. The sequence continues at coordinate 278,728 of WPIO01000097.1, read as the reverse complement.
AATCGCATTTCCCTTTACAGCAAATTTAAAGCGCCTAGAAAGAGATTGAGTTCTCTGAGGGCACTTTATCGAGTGCATTATTACTGTTGTTATTGTTATCCCTCCCAGCCCTTGATTATGTCAAATTCTCTCAACTCCTTTGCTGAATGTATTGATGACATCTGCAGTTGGATGGCAGCAAATCTTCTGAAATTGAATGGTGATAAAACTAACTGAATAGTTATGGGCGAACCAAGTGGCATTCAGAAATTAGAAAAGCTGACGCTCAAAATTGGCTCTGCCAGCAAATCTCCTGCTGAATCTGCCCGAAATCTAGGTGTTATGTTCTACATTGACCTTACGTTAGAAGACCACGTAAGCTGCACAATCACGTCTGCCTACTTTCAGCTACATAGCATGGCTAAAATTCGGGGTTGTTTAGGCAATGATACCGCACCTAAGTTGGTCCATGCATTTGTGACATCTCGTCCTAACTTCTGTAACTCACTGCTGTAGCTCACTGCTTGATGGCCTACTGGCCTGTGCAATCAGGCGCTTACAGCTGGTGCGAAACTCTGCTGCTAGGCTTGCCTGTAGCAGTTTCCACATCACACCACTTCTCACCGACCTGCACTGGCTACCAGTGAAGTACGGATCGACTTCAAAATTGTATCACTCGTTTTTAGGACCCTAAATTCTTTGGCTCCAGCTTACCTATCACATCTACTCCCCCACCAGGCTCAGCATCGTACCATCCGCTTTCCGAAATCTAACTGTTTCCCTGTACCTTCTTTAAATCGCAAATCCTTTGAATGCAGTGCCTTTAGTTCGTATGCTCTCAAAGCCTTGAACTCATTCCTGACTTGCATCATGACGTGCCCTGACTTGACCGCATTTATAAAGAAATTAAAAACGCACCTAGTTATGACAGTATTTAGTGGGTCGATATGATTTTTACTGAATGTGCTTATTCGTGCTGACAGTGTGCATGCTGCCATATACCACACTTGCATACTGACCCTGTGCATGTCACCCCTAACCATGTTATTCATGTTGTTTATCAAGCATGATACCACTCACACTTCGATCGTGTTCGGATCATGAATGGAGATGATTGAGGGCGCCTGGCGCCCTCAATCGTCTCCGTTCTCTCGCATTCTCACGCGGGCCTAACGCAGCTTCCGTCGGAGAGTGCTCCGACGTAGGCCGCACAGCCTACGCCGGGCGTACGCGCAGCCGCTAGCTCCGATGCCGCCTGCTGGGCTCATTACCGCTTCACGGCTAGCCCTCGGATGCTGAACAGGTGCCCGGGATCGCAGAGGTCATTTAAGCAGCGAGTTTCCGTTCGCGTGTCGGTTACAGTCTGTCCTACGCGTACCCCGAAGTGGCAGGTGCCCTTGAGGTCGCCGGTAAACCGCGCCGAACGTGCAGGAGTAGGCCAGGGGGCAGGGTCGCGACCGCCTGTGTAGCGAGCGGCGGCGTGGTGCGTGTGCGGTCGGCAAGCCGCTGGCGCACGCGCCGCGGTATGTCTGGCTTTATTAGCACTTTAACGGCGAGCCAGCTGAAGACGTGCACTTTGGCAGCGCCGCGTCCAAATTAACGGCGTATGCCAAGTTCACTACTGCTGACCCGACTCGCCTCCAGGTCGCCATCCGTAATCGTAGACGGTAATTCGAAACTAGAAGCTTCCATGAACCAGAATAGCTGCTGCGTTTTCGTCTCGGCGACCTGCGTAGCCTGCCCCTTATGTGTTTGAGCGCTTTGCACAAATTATACTTATCAGCACGGTTCAGCAGTGTTGCACTTTGGAGCCGCGACTGAAAGCCTACGAGTAATCGAGTGTGAACTGCCGGTAAGCCGGCTGCGAAGGTAGGCAATCGATGCTGGAAGCTAATCGCTTGTGCACCTTGGCTGGACCTGCTCGGCCAGTTGGCCACCTTAATGGCATCTGTAGCCGCTCTGCCCTCGACCATGTAATTACCCGATCATTGCCAACTGCTCAAATCCAATCACCATATGATTTTTTGAGTGCCCATATGCTACCCTCTTTTAAACGTTTTCTCTCACAGTCTGAGGTTAAAACTTAACGACCAAATTAAAAAACCCATTTTTCTCGACGTGACGTGGACAAGACAAAGACTCTTCAATTTCGCGCTAAATATTAAGCACGGTCATCGGCTCGATCGCTTCTAAAGTTTCTATTGTATGCTGGCCTAAGCATGATAATCGCTTGCTTTTGCTTGCTTGATACCGCGTAGGACACTTGAGTACTTAATCTCTTGTGGCGAGTTTAAAGCGCCAAGGTAGAACTTATTTCAACTCAGGTATCTATATGTTAACTCAAATCATCCGTTATTATTTTTGTCAGCTCTCAAAATTGGTTGCTCCAATCAAATGTAGTAGCGGGTGAGCGTAGCGTCGCGTTCGAGTTACGAAGTTCGGGCGGCACTTCACGTTCAACTTAAGAAGTTGGGCAGTGACGAGTGCAAGATCTAACTTTCGGTCAGAGACGCGGATTGAGGGATGCAAAAGTGCGTCCGCCGGTGGCGGCGGCGGGCTGTGCTTTGGCGGCAGTTGCATCGCTGCAGACTACCGAAGGCAACGAAAGGCTAGGTGACGAGAGTCAACAATCTATTAGTTAGTACAATTTTTATACGTCTTGATGATGTCGAAGTTAAATTATTTTGACCTAGAAAATCTATTGAGCTAAACCAAGTTTAGGTCTATTGATTTAACTGTTTCTTTTATATAGCGACAGAAGTGCCCAAGCGGTTACTTCCCGCTTGCAGCGTGATACAAGATCTGGCGCTGGCTGAAAACCGCAAATATACGACTGCAATAGCGTCTGCATCTGCTGCACTACGCAGCTGCAGTTCTCACCTCCTTTTACGCACTCGCAGTGCAGACGCCAATTCTCATCCGCAGACAATATCAACAGCCCGTCGCGGCTTTATTTTAGACTCTGCATTCGCACGCTGCTCGGGTAATCGGCAATGTGCCAGATCGTCGGAAGTGCTCAAGGCCATCGCTTCCGCTCCGGGCTGTGACGAGACACTGCCGAGCAACGGGAAGCCAGCAGAGCCGTCTGCCCAGTGAGTTGCCAGAAGTAGAGCGCCTGTTCTGAGACGCCGGACGCCGAACCCCGGCGAAGACCATGACCATACCAGACCATGAGCTTTGCATGTTTGCGTGTGCGTCCTTCATTCACGTAGTTTGACATTCTCCGAGCGGCAGGTAGGCGACACCACGCAGAACACCGAAGCTGGCTTAAAGACGTGTATTCACACGGACGCCACAGCGGGGCAGTACGCGACTGCCCTTCCCGGCATCCTCGACACGACTCCCTGGGCCTTTGGTGCCCGTTACCTATAGATCGCTGCCATATATCACAACAGCCCATAAACCAGCAACAGTTTCGTAGCCTCAAAAGAGCCACAACTCATTTGGTTGCTACTCAGAAATGTCCTTGCTTTTTTAATCCGTAGCCCAGTTGAACTATCTAGCCTTTACAGTGCCCTCATTTAACAGGCGTTGGCGATTCCAGGCCGCTTGCACGCACCGCACCCGACCACTCCGATTTCACGCTAAGCATGCTGGAGGCATGATTGTTTCCTGAATCGAGGTCGGCGATGAGTGGTACTTCGCTAGCTACGTCTGTGCGCTTGCAGCACGGAACAGAAAGCATTCACAAAGTACTCGCGAATGCGCCTGTTAGTGCATAAAGAGTGCCACTTAACTGGCAAACGGAGAAAGCCTGAGAAGTCGTTCAGCTCTCACGATCGCCTCATGTCACGTCGCTTGGCTGATCTGTCTTAAGCAAGGAACGATTGTCATAGATGTAAAGCACTGTTTCTGTTAAGTCAGATGGTAAACACACGATATTTGTATAGGACCAGTCAAAGTAGCACTCATCTTGCAGCTAGACTTGTCTGTCGTGAGCGTCGCAGTTGCCACATTACTCCACTTCTCGCCGACCTGCACTGGCTACCAGTCAAGCAACGGATTGACTTCAAGGTTTTGTCGCTCACTTTTAGGTCTCTTCATTCTATGGCTCCAGCCTATCTTTCAGATATACTACCCCATCAGGCCAAGCATCGTACCACCCGCTTTTCGTAATCCAACAGTCTACAAATACCTCGTACAAACCTTAAATCCTATGGAGACCGTGCATTTAGTTCGTATGCTCCCAAAGCCTGGAACTCCCTCCCGACCTGCGTCAGAACATCCCCCGACCTGACCACATTTAAAAGGAACCTAAAAACACACCTATTTAGGACAGCATTTAGCGGGTCCCTGTGATTCGTCCTTGTTGTGCTTATGCGTGCTGACACTGTGCATGCTGCCACTAACCACATTTGCATGCTGACCCTGTGCATGTCACCCCTAACCATATTATTCATTTTTTTTGTTTTTCAAGCATGATTTTACTTACCTTTCAATTGCATTTCACTTTGCAGCAAATGTAAAGCGCCTAGAGAGAGAGATGAAGTTCTCTGAGGGCGCTTTATCAAGTGAATTATTATTATTATTATTATCTTTTAGAGCGGCTCGTCGAAAAGTGCCGTTCTGGCTTATACGTGAGGTGATGCACCTATACGCTTAGGTGGTGCCCTAAGCAGGCAGGCATTGACAGCCTATTTACCTACAAGCGAGGCGTAAATGGAAAACGGTATGTGATACGCCAGTAAAAAAATTCTAGGTCAGATATAAAAAAGGTATTATTTTAGTTTCTTTTACAATTGACCTGCTGCTCTGAGCTGGTGGTTCCAGAGACACATGCTCTCTCACTGCCTCCCTCTCCCTCTCTTAGTCTGTCCGTCTCTACCTATCTACCTATTCAAAAAAGCTGTTTCAAAAGCCTACCTTAAGGTAACTAAGACCCAGGGGTGCCTATTTGTTTGTCCACCTCGCCGATTACATATCTATCTCCGTAGCCACTTTCTTATCTAGCCACTTAGTCACATACCTATTTATCTACCTACTGACCTACTTACTCATATATCTGCTTACCTATTCACCTAATTAACCGCATAAAGTGTACTAGTTGCATTTACATTGTTTTGTGCTCGCTAGCTTCTCCTAAACTAAATGCGCTCGCTGCAAGCATAGCCTTCGTAATAGTGCTAGTACTTTCCGACGGACGCAACACACTGACACCTCAAAGCATGGCCGACGATTCGCACTTGCTTGTATTGGTTTGTATTGATTGCTGAACAGATACATGCACGTATGCCGATGGTAGATGAACATAGTAGCCATCATGATCGCCTAAACCTTAGTGTGACAGGTCCGTTTAATTAATAGAGAGCAGTCAATTGCATTGGTAATCTAGAGCGTGCCATTATTGCCTCGCCCGCAACTGCCCGGCTGGTAGACAGCACCCAGTGAGTTACATAAGTCGAGATGATATTCCTAAATGCTTGGAATAATGTAGATGAAGTATCGCCGTGTTTACAAGCCCAAGTTTTAGCAACAACGTTGTATCGCTGAAAGTAGGCAGACTTAACAGCGGAGCTGATGTAGTTATCTAGTCCTTTTGGAACAAGACACCTACATTTTGTGCAAATGCGACATGGGATATGCTGGCAGAGCCAATTTCGAGCGTCAAGGTTTTCGGTTTGTACGTCACACTGTGGCGTGCTCATGACTATTAAGTTGGCTTAAACGACATTTAACTTGATAAAGTCTGTTGCCATCCTGCCATTGATGTCTGCAATACATGCAGAAATAGAGTTTAGAAAACATGACGTACCGAAGGTTTTGATGAGATTAAAGCAAATGCCACTCACTCTCAGTGTCATGTGCATAGAAGTGAAAAAGCCGACAGTGCTTGGCCACTGCCCTAGCTCTGCTGGATCTATCTACTGCCTTCGACACCTTGATCACGAAGTTCTGCTTGAATGACTGAGAACAACGATCGGTCTAGCAGAAGAAGCACTGGCGTAGTTTAAGTCGTACTTGTCTGATCGTGTTCAATCCGTGTCGTGTGGGGGTCGGGTCTCACACACGAGAAGGGTCACCTGTGGAGTCCCTCAAGGGTCTGTACTCGGTCCCTTGCTGTTCTCCATTTATAAACAATCTCTGGGAAAAGTGATTAAGGCCCATGGAATAGGATATCACTTCTATGCTGCCGATACTCAGTTGTATTTGTCGTTCAAACCGTCGGAATCTGCTGCAGCAACTGAGAAACTGAATACTTGCCTTGCCGATATTTGATCCTGGATGTCGGAAAACTTCCTGAAATTAAATGGTAATATAACCGAACTGCTGCTCATAGGACACCCTAAGCGTGTGGCTGGATTAACAGGCTTTGCTGTTCTAATAGTTGATGCTATTGTGCGACCATCACCACGTGCTCGAAATTTAGGTGTCGTTTTCGACAGCTGCCTCAATTTCAAAAGCTTCATTCAGAAGTCAGCTACTACAGCTAGCCATCACATCCGATCCCTATCCAAGATTAGGAGCTCTCTCCCACAGTGGCTTGTAAAAAATTTAACTAGCTCCTTAGTTCTGTCTCGGCTTGATTATTGTAATTCCTTTTTGGCTGGGCTGCCAAAGAAAGCTATTAGGCCACTGCAGCGGACTATGAACATGGCTGCAAGGCTAGTCTTCAAGTCCCAGCGGTTTGAGCACGTGTCTCCTTTGCTGAAAGAGCTATGATGGTTGCCGGTTGAGCAATGGATACAGAGCAAAGTTCTTACGCTGACCCACAAGGCCCGCCACGGCTTGGCTCCTTCGTACCTAGCTAAACTGCTGCATCAGTTTCAGCCTGTTCGCGCCCTCAGGTCCTATGTGGACAATAAATTAGCTGTCCCATTCCTCCGCTTAAAGACAGTTGGCGACAGAAGCTTTAGCTCTGCAGGTCCTAGACTGCGGAACTTACTTCCACAATTCTTACGCAACGACAACTACTCTCCTTCTGCCGACTATGGCACATCTTTTTCAGCGGTCCTGAGCTGCTACTTCTATGCTACTCACTACCTCAACTGCTCTCCTGACTCTGCTATGCTTCCCACTTTCTCTTTGCTGCGTGAGACGAAGTCTGTTGGCTGCCGAACGCTTACCGAAAGCCGCTTAGGCTGCGAGTGCGCTATACACAACTTTCCTGCGTAACACCCACATGGTCTTTGTGACTTTGTGGAGTTACAGACGGAGATACATTAAATTAAATTACATTACACGCTTGCAAGATATCGAGTATAAATTGTGGAATGAAGCGAAGAAAGCACAGATATATGAGGTACTTGGTACTTTAGTCGTTCTTCGGCTGGATTTTATCCTTTTACATCTAACACTCTGGAGTCTGCCGCTGGTATGGGGTCTGTACCAACACAGTGGAGTACCATTGATGTCCCATCGCAACGTCAGTCGGGATTCCATACTTTGGGACCATACAAAATAAATGCAAAGTCTCCAATTCTTTTGAGGTTCTTATGAAGTATAGCTTCGACTTGAGTAGGAACAGAGGGTGGTACGATGTTTGGCTTGGTGGATTTGTAGATCTGATTAAAAGGCTGGAGCCAGAGACTGAAAGGTCGTAGTAGTAACTGACGGAACCTTGAAGATGATATGCTTCTTGATTGTGAGCCATTTCAGTTCGACGAGAAGTAGTGCGACGTGGCATTCCTTTCAAGCAAGCTCAAATGTTGGCTATCTTTCGTAGCTGATAGTAATAATAACAATAATAATAATAATTGAAAAAATAATACATTTGTATGGCGCCCTCAGGAGACTGAATCTCTTTCCAGGCAATTTACAGATGCTGTAAAGAAACCATTACCAAATGATTGGTGGTAAAATCCTCTAGGAGCAGACACAGCAGCATGTACATGCACGGGAAAGACGAATCATAAAGACCCACAAAATGCTTTTACTTTTCAACTTTAGCAATTCTTTACGCAACAACATCTGCCCTCCTGCTGACGACTGTGGCATATCCTTTCCAGCCGTCCTGAGCTGCTGCTTCCATGCTAATCCCTTTTTAATCTGCCCAGCGGACTCAGCTACGCTCCTCACTTCCTCTTTGTTGCCTGAGATGAAGTCTGTTGTCTATCGCCCGTAGTAATATTAGTGTGCAGCATGCTGTTTGCAGTCGATATAGTCTTTGAGTATGTAGTCTATAACTTTGATTTACATATAGTCAAAGTCCGACCGATATAATCCCCGCTAAGACTTAAGCGATGTACAGTTTGCAGAAGGGTTTCGAAGGTAGATGCCTATCTACAACTTCGAACAACATGTCACGAGTGTACCTCAGCTTGCTTATGACCACTCAACAAGCGGACAGAAATAATGGCAGATGGTGTGATCCGAACAAATTACAGCATAAAAGGCTCACACAACTTGCAGTTAGATTCAGCGAATGTTGATAAAAAAACTAATAGGCGCACGTTTGCATAGCGCTCTAAGAAAACTAGAACTCTTTCTAGGCACTTTCTTTATGCAGTGAAGGAATCGTGCCAACTTATCAGTGATAACATCCGCTGTGTCAGGTAGTGTGTGCATACACACATTAATACTAATATGTTTGTATAGCACCATCAGAGAATTGAATCTCTTTCTAAGCACTTTACTTAACAGATGATATAAAAATATAGACATGCTATAAATGTATAGAAAGCATTACCGAATGATTGGTACAAAAATCCACAAGCATCAGGCATAGTGCAAGCAGGTACGTGCACACAAAGGATGAATCGCATAGACCCACCAAATGCTGTAATAATAATGTGCGTTTTAAGCTTCTTTTAAAATGTCAAGTCAGGAAACTTCGTGATGTGCGTCGGCAGTAAGTTCTAGTAGTTACAGGCTTCGGGAGCATAGGAACTAAAGCGGTGTCTGCAACGAATTTGAGGTTCGTTTGAGGTAAGGTTAAACGATTTGAGTCAGGACAGTGAGGAATACGATTCGTCACCTAGTGATGGAGTAGTTTTGATAAGTAGGCTGTAGCCAGATAATGAATGAACCTAAGAATAAATGAATGCATTCCTTGCATTCGAAATGCTGCTTGATTGGGAGCCTGTTCTGGTCGGCGAGAAGTGGTGTGATGTTTCAACGTCGACGCTCACAACAGACGAGCCTAGCTGCAGACTCATAAAGCAGCTGTGAGCACCTGATCGCACATGCCGGGCTACCAAAAAGCAATAAGGTACAGAAGTCAAGACGGGATGCTGCAAACGCATGGACCAATTTAGATGTAGTATCCCCGCTTAAGCCAGCCCAAGCCGACATCGAGGTATTGCACGTAATCGAACGACACAAGTTCTCTATTGATGCAATTGAGGAAATTATATCTCAAGGACATGGTGCAACCTTAGGGATGGACTCTCCGATCTCGTTTATCTTTCTGAAGAAGAAGCTATTGAAGCGATCGGCAAGGTCACCGCAAAGATTGTTTGCTAAGGTGCTAACTTGAGAGTGTTCAAGGAGATGGTAATGGTATACATTAGCATCTTTGAATTATTATTCAAAGGAGTATTCACACAGAGTCAGAAAATGGTGTAAGGAACAGGAGAGTTTGTTGCTCCTTTTTACGTGTCACCAAGTCAAAAAGATGTGGTGATGTCTGTCGGGAGTGAGCTCCTGGCTTTGGGAGCTTACTAACTAACGACAAGGGAATTTTACATTTTGAGGTTGGTTTGAGAAACAGCTACGCAAATTGAATCAGTCGAGCGAGTGGTACGAAAGCTAACCTGATTTAGAAGTAGGTCTGATAGGTAGAACGGATCCCAAGATTGAGGGATCTAAGAGTGAGTGACAAAACCTTGAAATATTTCAATAATTGATTGGGAACCAGAGTTTTTGTTTATTTCTAGTTAAAGTGTTGAGCTAAAAGTGGTTGTACCTCTGTTCAATGAATCCTTTACAGTGTAGTGAACGTGTAATGCACGCAAAATAATTAAGATAACCCGCTGACGATGTCTATTTGCTGCTTAAGTTAGTTTCTCCGTAGAGCCGCTCCGATGAGCTACGTTCGTATAGCCACTGACTTCCAGGCCTAAGGACCTCCATTATAAGAGACAGCCGAATTTCATGCACTCATAGCACAAACATAAAGCGGGCTTGAATCTCTTTCTTTTCCAGTTCTTGTCTGCTAAGTAAATACAGTACTATGCAGTGATGTTTATAAATACGGTCCTGCCTCGCCAGGCATAAGATTCCTTTTTTACAGTAAATGATATTTAAGGTTACTTATTGAAGTTATAACTGAAGCCGATGTGTGTGCATCACCCTCCTCCTCTCTCTCCCCTCCTTCTCTCTCTCTCTCTCTCTCTCCCTCTCTCTCACTCTCTTTCTCTCTCTGTACAAACTTGTTCTGGGGCAGCCGCGCTTCTAGGAACGGTAAGAGCCTGGCTGCTGAATGCGACCGAGCCGTCACTGATATCACAGCTATGGTGGATACTAATCACTATCGGTTTCAATTTCGACAAGCAGAGGTTTTCCAACGGAAGCAATACTACCGTAAGGATCCTGCTTTTGTATTCTCAATTAATGAGGATATCTCCAGTCAGCAATCCTAAATGGGGTCAGTGAAAGTTCACTTAGCATCTGGAGTATGCACAGCTGCGAAAATGATGTAATCAAAGGCTTAGTACTTTTACAACAGCCAAGTAAGCATGCCTGCCCGTCCAGTCAAGAACCTGCGAGATGAGAAATGCGAGGATTAATGCGAATTTTGTTGCAGCATTCAGCAGCTGAATGGGCTTGGTGCTCCCTCGTACTACGTCTTTTTGCTGGTCGGATGGGCAGCAGAACCAACGACCAGCAAGCTAATAGAACAGCATAGCCTCAGACTTTCATAGTCTCACCTACAGATCTAACTCGCACCTGGCGTGTACGAAAATCATAAGGAGATCTAGAGTGCGCAAGGAGTCTCAAATAAGGAAAGTTTTAATAGTGAGACCATCGCAGCTGTTCTACACAATATGAAGATCGGCTTGATAGATCTACCCACCAAGGGTGAAAACGCCGTTGCTAGTGCCGGTGCTTTATGGTGCTACCTATGTCGCCCATATCGTACCTGCCCACATGCTCGTTTGAGGCTGGAGTATCGATAACTGCCGTGACCTGTGGCTTGCTTAGACGGTCATTATACTGCAGAATACTGACAAGCTGTGCTCTCCGGCACAATGCGGCTTCTTGCTGAAACATTCGCTGGTTGTACTCTGCGAAAGGTGATAATTCATCCTATAGCATTCATTCGCTGCTAGAGCACTATCATAGAAATGCATTTCAAAACCTAAGCCACACCTCCCGAGAAGGTAATTCATCCGTCGACAACGGACATACGCATTATAAAACCCTCGGAGTCAGCAGCCGCACCGGTTTCATCGAGCTCCTGTCATGCTAGCATTGAGTCATGGATTTCAGCCAACTACGTTAGCTAAAAAACAATAAGACTGAGCTTCCTACAGGAAAACCCGTAATGCATGTCTGGAATCAATTACGTTGAGCTCTCTTTCAAAGGCGGCTTTACGAAAGCGCCCAGAAAGAGATTGAGTTCTTTGAGGGCGCTTTATCAAGTGCATTATTATTTTTGTTATTATAATAAGAGCATAGTGCATTGGTTGCTATGGCAACGTCTTTAAGGATACTTAGGGCTATGGCTTGCTGCGCGTGTCTCTGACTCTCAGCTTCTCTCCGGGCCGCATTGCTGTCGTTCAGCACACGGTACAGCTGCTGCAGAAATGCACGTCATGGCCCTCGTACGCAGCAGCAAGCCACGCGAGAAAAAAAAGAGAGCAGCGTGCAATATGGAAGCCATGAAAGGGAGACGGGAGGACGCTAAGCGACAAGGACGAAGTGGCGCACGGACGGAGCTTACGTACACCCACCTTTAAAACGCCAAGCACGACGATGAGGTTGCGGTCTTGGCACGCTGACGCCAATGCAGTCTTTGGTGTGACTGCGAAGCGGCCTGATTGCTTTAGGCGCATAAGACACTGCTAATACCTCGATCGAAGACACTTACGTTAGGCGCCAGGCCACCGGTTGAAAGGCTTTGATTGCCCTCAGATAGGCCTCGGCAATCGTCCCCCGGACAAGTTGCCAGGGCTAGACCCCTGGGCCAAACCTTCGCAGATTGCCTCGCGGTCACCTAGCTACAGCTAGTGGTAAACAGGCTTCTAGGTTGGTCTTTTGAGTCCAACTAAACTGGTCACAGGGCCGTTTCGCTACCGAAGATGTGTCGGCTTTGGGACTCCGACCCGTGATGCCCACCAAGGCTTAGCTCCTTCAGACATCGCAGACCCAGCCTATTAAGTATCAGTGTACTGACGATCTCTGATTAACTCGCTGACCGTAACGAGCTGGTGTTTTTCACTTTAAGATGGTCGGCTTCAGAAAAGTGTGTATGTGCGTATCCACGACCCTGGAATTATCTTGGAAAAATTATTTCGCAAATATATCTCGCTCATGTGTCTATTTCATTTCAACCTTGAAAGTCTCATGATGAGAGGTCCGTTCTTTCCGCGTGCGATTTCAAGTTTACTACCTATTGTTTCCTCTGCTGTCCTAGCGAGTCAGTACTTTTAAATTGATATTTGTCGGGAGGATGGACGCTAGTTCCCAAGGTACGTGCACTGAAAGCGAATTAGACTTTCCGTGTGCCGTAACGGTAGCGAACATTGCCTAGACAAAGTTTTCATTGCTCTGTTGAGTTACAGAGATTAAGAGAGAAGGAGGGAAAGGGAGAGAAAGAGAAAGAAAGACAGAGAGAGAGAGAGAGAGAGAGAGAGAGAGAGAGAGAGAGAGAGAGAGAGAGAAAGGAGAGAGAGATAGAGAGAGAAGCATAAATTAATGTGTCTGTGAAGTTACGCAGCATACGCGTACTTTTATATATCTATGTATTTACATCCCCATGCCTGGAATAATCATCGTTCAACACTCAGACTCTACTTTAGAATGTCGGCCTTCGTGACCACCGACTTGGCGATTGAGCCCGCCCTACCGGCAGACAATCTTACCGTTAAACCCCGTGCATTTTGGTTAGTTGGGCAGCGAACAAACGAAGCTTCAGGAATTCACCGCCGGACTCTTGGAGTTGTTGAATTTGAAGACAATCACGCTATGTGATTTAGTCGTCTACACGTCGTATGTGCTTTAGCCCCAGATTAATTTTCGTCAAAGTTGGGTACTTTTTTAGTAATTAACTTTTTGCTGAGAAGAATCGGAGAACCAAGCCGTCATTTGGTAGTTTTAGAAATCCGTGCAATAGAAGCAATAACCAGAAGTTAGTAATAAGTAAAGCAACATGTTTAGACAAGCAATCGATGGCATCGAAGAAGAAGAGCCGCTTTGTAATTGAATCCTTTTAACGTACCGTACACGGCGTCATGTAATCTGAGCTTAAAGAAAAATATCCCCCTGCATACAGGCAAAGCCCTCTAGCATACAGGTTAATCTGAGCGAAGCAGATACCTATTCAATTGCTCTCATCACTCAGCTATGCTTCCTACTTTCTCTTTGCTGTGTGAGATTTTGCTGTGAGTGAGAGTGAGAGAGTGCTGTGTGAGAGTGAGAGTGAGAATGGGAGTGAGAATGGGAGTGCTGTGTGTGTGTGTGTGTGTGTGTGTGTGTGTGTGTGTGAGAGAGAGAGAGAGAGAGAGAGAGAGAGAGAGAGAGAGAGAGAGAGAGAGAGAGAGAGAGAGTGAGAGAGAGAGAGAGAGAGAGAGAGAGAGAGAGAGAGAGAGAGAGAGAGAGAGAGAGAGAGAGAGAGAGAGAGAGAGAGAGAGAGAGAGAGATGTCTGCTGGCTAACGAGTGAGTAAGGAAAGCCGCTTAAGCTTGTAGTGCAACGTAGAAAGGTAACGCCCACATAGTTATTTTTTGGCTGTGTGCAGTTACAGGCGAATATATATTACACTACTAGGCGAATATATATATTACACTACTATTATACTACTATATATTACATTACTAGGCTCCGACGTAGGCGTCGCTGCAAGGTCGGAAGTCTAGCGTAGGATCGCCGCCCTGTCGTCGGGCGGGGGCGGCAGCCTCAGCGGCGGCGGCGGCGGCGGCGGCGGCTCGCGCTCTCGATCGTCTCCGTTCTCTCTTCGCGATTGCTTTACGCGGGTGCGATTCCCCCCGCGCGCCTAACGGAGCTTCCGCCGCATGTGTACTGCGACGTACACCGCGCAGCCTACGCTGGGCGTGCGCCGACGCCGCCGCCGCTGGCGCGGGCGTCACGTGTTGGGCTCATGACCGCCGCTCGGCTAGCCTACGAACCCTAAACAGCAGCTTGGGGTCACACGGGTTATTTTAGCCAGTTTCCGATCCCGTGTCGGTTACAATTGGACCTACGACTGCCCCGAAGCGCCAGGCGTTCACGAGGTCGCCGGTAAACGACGCTGGACGTGCATGAGTAGGCCAGGCGGTAGGCTCGCGACCGCCCGCGTAGCGAGTGGCGGCGACCGCGTGCGGCCGGCAAGCAGCGGGCGCACGCACGGCGGCACGTCCGGCCTTATTGGCGCTTTATAATGGGGCGGCCTTCGTCGTGCACTCTGGCGGCGGCATGTCCGAATTACCGTTGGATAGCTGAGTTCGCTACTGCTGACCTCACTGGCTTCCAGGTGTAGACGGTAATTCGAAACTAGAAGCTTCCTCGAGCGAGAATAGCTGCGGCATTGTCGTCTCTGTGACCGAAGCAGCCCGCCCTCACGTGGTTGATCTCTTTGCTCAACTAATCAGCACGATTCAGCAGTGCTGCGGATCGGAGCCAAGACTGAAAGCCTAAGAGTAATCGAGGGCCAATTGAGGGTCAGCCTGCTGCCAAGGCAGGCAATTGATCATGGAAGCTAATCGCTTGTACACCTTGACTCCACCTGCTCGGCCACTCGGCAGTCTGACTTGCATCTGCAGCCGCTCTGCGCTCGACCACCTAAACACCCTATCCTTGATGGGTACTCAACCCTATCTTGCTTCAGCGCTCAAATAATATTCTCTTTAAAAGGTTAAGATTTTGTCTCTCAGTGTGTGGTTAAAATTAAACAGCTCACAAACAACCTATTTTTCTCTTCTGAAGCATTAACGCCGACGAGTCAAAGACTTCTCAATTTCGCGCTACATATTAAATAAGGTCGTTGGCTACATCACTTCTAAAGTTTCTTTAGTACGCTGGCCTAAACATGATCGATTGGTTTTTCATGTTTGGTACCGCGTATGACACTACAGTACCGATTCTCTTGTGGCTAGTTCAAAGCGCCTGGATATATCTTATAGTAATAATAATAATAATTATAATGCACCTGATAAAGCGCCCTCCGAGATCTCAATCTCTATCTAGGGCTGTAAATTTGCTGAAAAGGGAAACGCGATTGAATGGTGAGTAATATCATGCTTGATAAACAACATGAATAACATAGTTATGGGGTGACATGCACAGAGTCAGCATACAAATGTGGTTAGTGGCAGCATGCACAGTGTCAGCACGCATAAGCACATGAAAGACGAATCACAGGGACCCATTAAATTCTGTCCTAAATAGGTGTGTTTTTAAGTTCTTTTTAACTGTGTTCAAGTCACGGACGTTCTGATGAGAGTCGGGAGGAAGCCCCACGCTTGGGAGCATACGAACTAGATGCACGGTCTCCAAAGGATTTGAGGTTTGTACGAGGTATTGGTAAGCTGTTGGACTCCAAAAAGCGGGTGGTACGACACTTGGCCTGGTGTGGGAGTAGGTCTGAGGGATAGGCTGGAGACAAAGAATGAAGTCACCAAAAAGTGAGCGATACAACCTTAAAGTCGATGCGCTGCTTCACTGGCAGCCAGAGCAAGTCGGCGTGACGTGGTGTGATGTGGCATCTGCGACGCTCACGGCAGACAAGCCTAGCTGGGAGTTTTGCACCAGCTGTAGTCGCCTGATTGCGCATGCCGGTAGGCCAGCAAGCAGTGAGTTACAGAAGTGAAGACTGGAGGTCACAAATGCATGGACCTACTTAGACGTGGTATCCTTATCTAAACAAGCCCGAATTTTAGCACTGTTATGTAGCTGAAAGTAGGCAGACTTGATTGTGGAGCTGATGTGGTCATATTATGTGAGGTCCCTTTCGAACATGACACCTACATTTCGAGCTGATTCAACCGGAGATATGCTGGCAGAGCCAATTTTGAGCATCAGCCTTAAAAATTTCAGAATCACACTGGGTTTGCCCATAACTAGTAAGTTAGTTTTATCATCGTTTAGTTTTAGAAAATGTGCTGCCATATCTGTGTGGATGTCATCAATGCATGCAGCAAGTGAGTTGAGAGAATTAGAGGTGCTCGATGGCTGGGAGGGATCAAAGCAAAGGTACAACTGAGTGTCATCCGCATAAAAGTGAAGGCCTAGATTGTGCTTGGCAATCACATCAGCAAGAGGGAGAGTATAAACCGTGAAAAGAACTGGACCTAGCACGGAGCCCTGAGGTACCCCATATTTCAGAGGTACCTCAGATGATCTTTGTCCATTCACGTCAATACTCTGAAGTCTCCCACTGAGATGGAACTTGAACCAATGCAGAGCAGTGCCAGTGATGCCCAGGCGAGATGAAAGGCGCTGTAGAAGTAATTTGTGATTGATAGTATCAAAAGCTGCCGAAAGATCGAGCAAAAGAAGCAGAGAGACTCTACCCATGTCCGCGTTGCTAAGTAGGTCGTTGCACAACCTAAGCAATGCAGACTGTGGAGTGATTAGCTCTAAAGCCACACTGGGACTTACTAGCAAGGTTTGAAGTTTTAATATATGAGTATAGCTGGTCCGCCACGACTCGTTCCAGTGTCTTTGATAGGACTGGTAGAAGGGAGACTGGGCGGTAGTTGCTCAGTTTCTCTTGGTTTAGTTTCGCTTTCTTGAGAAGTGGCCTGACTACAGCTTTTTTTAAAGGTACTGGGACATGACCTGAGGCTAATGATATATTAATGATGTTATTTATGCATGGCAGCAGCAGATCAATGCCACGTAGGAACAGGATAGTGGGAACATGGTCCAAAGGACTTGTTGCCTTCTTTGATTGGGATATGAACTTCAGGACGAGATCACTAGTGACCTGCTTAAATGTAGGTATTGAGGAGCAGCCAGGATCCGGGGAACAGCATTCTAGGGGTAGGTTGTCATGGCAGCGATGGACTCTCTGATTTTGTTTTTCTTCCGGACAAAAAATCGAGAGACGCAATCGGCTAGCTCATCACAAGGATCATCAGGCAGGGAGCTAATCTGAGAGAGGTTGAGGAGATGGTTGATCGTCGACCTCAACCTTTTTGGACTGTGCATCTGCGATTCAACAATGTTTTATAGAAGCTAGACTTGGCCTTTGCTGGGATCGATTGGTACGACCTACAGTAGTCTTCATATGCCTGTCGATGGACAGTCAGTCCTGATCTTTTGTATGCTTTTTCAAGCTTGGGCTTAGTAGACCTGACTAGTTTAATGTCTGCGGTAAGCCATAGGCCGTCTGGGCGAGGGTGCACTGTGCGCTTAGTCAGGGGTGCAAATTCGTAGAGCGTGTCAGCTAGTGTTGTGTTGTAGCCATCTACCAATGATGACAGATCGGAGGGAGGACTGAGCAGCAGAGGCGAAGCTGATATTCTCGCACGGACAGTATCGATGTCAAGGGTCTTGAGGTTTCGCGATTCACTGGTTATTTTAGAGGAGGAGGTAGGCATACACTGCAGATTGAATGAGATCTGCACGTGGTCAGATAAACAGGATTTGGTAATAATTGATAATGAAAAAGTGCATCTGTATGAGAAAATTTGGTCGAGTGTATGACCCTTGGTAAGAGTAGGGCCATGCACATGAGCCACAAGAGACAATGAGTCAGTCAGGGCACGAAATTCAGTGCTGAAGGCATCAGATAAGTTATTAAAGTGAACGTTGAAATCACCCACGACGAGGAAGGATCGATTTCTTGCACACATAATCGAAATGAGATCGGAGAAATCTTAGAGGATTTGGTACCTGGTGGGCGATAGACTACTGCCACCATCGGTAGCTTGTTTTCGGGTGAGACCAAGGCAATAGATTTAAAAGACTGCTTCGAGGGTACTACGAATGGCTTGAAGCTGAATTTCGAGCTAACGATAAAAGAAACTTCACCTCCAGTTTTTATTGAACTAGGGGTGTGAAAGAATGAGAAACCAGCTGCGGTTCGTCTTTAATTGTGGGGCAGTTTATCTATTTTAGCCAAGTTTCAATTAGGGCGAGCAGGTTGATACCATTTTCGGAAATAAGGTCGCTTATTACCTGAGGTTTATTGCCCATTGTGCGAGGATTCCAAAGGCAAGCGTTAAGCCTGGCCGATGGTGTTATAACAGGCCTGATGAACACTAAGTTAGAGAGATTCACAGTGACGCATGTTGGGTTGCGTGCTGAGCGGTTCGAGACAATGCTGGGAATACCAAACGAGCGGGTACTCAGCTCGCAGGTCCCGCCCAACGAGTGGCGTCTGAGCTGGCGGTTCCGGCCACCGCCTCGGCTCTGGGATGCTTTTCTGTTGTTGATGCATTGTTCACGAATCTTATCAACTGCATTAATATCTAGAAATGCATTTATCTACGATGACGACGCGAAAACACCTGCTGACGATCATAATTAACATGCAGGTTACTATCCACTGGCGTAGCTAAGGAAGCCGCCGGCATAGGAGACCCAGCAGCCCGAAGCGATAAGCGTTTAGATATTCATAGGCACGTATATTCTTACGCGCTACGGTCAAATAACAATCAGAATAACTTTAAACGGTCTTAGCTGTACCGTTTCCGTATACGATGCTCGCAAGAACTTTGGTTTTCGGAAAACTTCTGCAACGAACACTAATGCACGCGAGAGCGCTCTATGTCAGGAGGCGAGAATGAGAATCTTAATTTAACTCACGTGTCTATATATTAAGCCAAACAATTTGTTGTTATATTCGTCAGATCTCAAAATGCGGTCTTAAAATCGAATGTAGTAGCAGATGAGCGTGGCTTCACGTTTAAGTTAGGAAGTTTGAGCGGCACTACACGTTCAACTTAAAATGTTGGGCTGTGACGCGTGCAAGGTTTAACTTTCAATCAGAGACCCAGACTGAGGAATACAAAGAACGTCCGGCGGCGGGCTGTTTTCGCTGCAGGTGCACCACTGCAGGCTACCGAAGGCAACGAATGGCGAGGAGACGAGACTTACCCGTTAATTATGTACTTAGTACAATTTCCTATACGGCTTGTTGACTTAGAAGGCAATATATTTCGACTGAGAAAATCTATTTAGCTAAATAAAGTTATATAGCGACAGAAGAGCACAACAGAATACTTACCGCTTGCCGCGTGCAATACGAGATCTGGCGCTCTCTGCAGGACTAGAACCCTGCGATCCAGATTGTGAAATTCAAGCAACGTACGCCTGAGCTGAGCAGAATAATGATTACATAAGAAAAATCGTATTGCCTTATGTTTCAGCATGCAGACAGGATAACAGATCTAAGCCGAGGTTATGGTGGCTGCAGCAAGCGTTATTAGTAAGACAAAAATAACATAGTAACGCAGCACCATCAGCAAGCCAAATCTCTTTCTAAGCATTTAAAAATGATTTGTAGAAGGTTTGTACATTCTTAAGCGCTAAAACGTACGTAGTCAGCACACGATCGACATTGTTTCACGGGGAGAGCGAATGCTGTAGCAAACATTGAGGGCAAGCAAACCGAAACCGCGGTCTCTACAAGACTGCAGGCGTTTTAGTGGCAAAACCATACTATTCGTTCGAAGAGTGTATTGTTTATAGCGGAACCTGGCGAGAAGCAATGTCAGAAAGTTATACCCATGCAAGAGCACGAACTCAACTAGAAGTTAGTGACAGAACCCTTAAGTCGACAAACTGCGTAACACCAATGCTCTGAAATCTCCCTCTGAACTATTACCTAAACAATTGCCGTTTTGCGCCAGCTACGCCAGGGCGAGATAGTAGGCGCTATTCAAAAAAGACTTGACTGTCAATGGTGTCAAAAAGCTGCTAAGAAATTCAGCAGAAATAGCCATAAGGTTTTACGTGCGTCGGCATTCCTGATAAGGGCGATATACACTCACTGCAGTACCGACTCTGTGGACTGATAAGCTCTAAAATCTGACTGGGTTATTTCCTCGTTTTGAAGTTGGAGATGAAAGATTTTTAGCAGCTCTGCCACAATTCTTTCTAATGTCTTTGATAGCAATGAACGTAGAGAGAGAGCCGATGTAAGTTGCTGAAATGCTCCTGATAGCTTTTTAATGAGCGTCCAAACAGCATTCTCTTTGTACGACACATGGATAGGATCTTAGGCTAGGGACCTATATTTAGTTTACTTGCCAAGACTGCTGCAAACCGAAGTATCTTAATTAAAGTACAGCTGGTAAAGGGATAAACACTTTGTGACTCATCTATTTTGCAGGCAGAGAAGTTAAAATAACTTCTAGATCTCTGCAAGAATTGCTAGGGAAGGTACTTACCTGGGGGCGGTATACGGTCGGGAGCTCGTGGATGGTCGTTGTGAGCATTAGCTGACTGGGCATCTAATATTTCACTATGCCAGTCGATTAGCTATCTGTTCTGACCTGGGATACGCTTGCTCAAGGTTGAGCTTAGTAGTGCTGGCTAGTTAAATGTCTGCAGTAAACAATCAGTCACCTGAGCGAAGGCGACCGATGAGCTCAATGAGAGAAGCAAGCGCATTCAGAAATTCGGCCATTGTGGCATTGTGGCATTGCAGGGGCGCTCTCCGTTGGGGTCACCTGACGGTCGATCGCTTCTCTGTTGGGGTCACCAGAGGTTCATTTTGTACTTTAGCTCTAGGCGAGCCGCGTGTCGTCGAGTGCACGAAGCCACTCGGGGCTCGAGGAAAACGAGAAGAATAGATTCTCGACGACTGATCGCTGGAGGCTGTAGGCTAGAGGCCCCACTGAGCAGCTTCGGCCGGCGAATGCGCCCGGGAGCCACACGCTACGACGCGTGCTGAGTGCGGGAGCGCGAGAAAGTCGCCGCACTGCAGCAAGCAGCAGACGAAAGATTGTAGCTCGAGCCGATCGCTTGCTGGCAGCTGAGATCACTGGCTTGTTGGGCGCAGCCAACAATGAGAAGAATGGAAAGAATGGAAACAAAACAAAAGAATGGAAAGCTGTCAGCATCCAGCTCCAGAGCTGGTGATTAAAGCGGCGTCGGGTCGGTGCGATTAGCCGTCCAACCTCGCGCGGAGTACATCTACACGTACGTAGAGAAATTGAATGTTTTTGCCAGGATTTTATGGTCACCAGAAATAGGCAAATGAAGTTTAAAAGGAGCGGTATAAAGAGTCGAAGAATGAGAACTGCCGTTCATAACGTGTCCTTTGTGTGCTACTGCGCCCTGGCGCTGAGGTTGTTATCCCGAACCATAATGGCACGCTTCCCATACGGCATAGCTAAAGTGCCTAGAAGGCGATACAGCTCTTTTTGCATTCCACAAAAGTATTACTATTATTCTTATTATTACTTGGTGGTATGAACGTCCTGCCTTGTTAATCCTTGCCGAGCTTTGCATGTTAGACGACATAACAGCGGACAAACTGACTCACAGACATCCGATGCTTTCGACTATCAGCAATGAAACGGTCACTGTCTCTGTCTGTCTGTCTGTCCGTCCGTCCGTCTGTCTGTCTGTCTCTTCCGTCCTCTTGGACCCTGCATCTACTACTCCATCAGCCGATGGCGTCTCGGTATGCATTTATTTAGAGAGATGCATAGCATAACTTTCGCATCGTGTCGCGAATACAGTACGATGTTACACTTTTTAATGCGAGTGCGTACTGAGAGGACATCGAGATTCTGTTGATGTAAAGTAACGCTTAATGTAACGGCCATGACTATAAATGAGGCAGAAACAAAAAAGTTAAAGACGATTAGCTAATTCAAGCAAAATGCTGAAGCTAACCAATGTGCTTTTAGCGTTAGTGTGTGTATTTCGTATATAAGTAAAGCGGCAGACCCGCATAGACTAAATGGATGCTACGCTGGAAAGTTTGCTGTAGCACACTTAAAGCTAATGTGACTTTCAGTGAGGCATCTGATAAGAGGCCAAGAGACTCCATTTCCCATAGTAAAGAGAAAGAAGAGAGGTATCGCTAAGTCGGGGCAGACGAGATCGTGAGTATCGTATACATGATTGCATGGAACTACTGGAATATATATGCTGGAGTTGGCTCCTGATCAGAGATCTCAATATACAAGAACTGAGGACATTCCACGTTTTAGGACTTACATCATCAAAACTGAAGGAGTGATAATTAGAACTTCTTAAATAAATAAATAACTACGGGCCGAATTAACAGCCTGTTTTTGTACAGCGGCAAAAGAGCCTTATAAGCTATCTCCATCGCTGCAGCTGCATTGTAGGATCGCCCACCATATGATTCGAACCCACGAGCTCGAAACCGAGGTCGCGAAGAGCAGACTTATCCTAGTCTACCCATTGTACGTAAAAATGGCGATGTGAACGCGCACGATTTTTCTCGGAGGTCGGCTCGAAGCACACGGAGTCGGACTTTGTACGTAGATGAAGGAGCTAATCGATGGGAAGTGTGAGGCAGCCGAAAAACCCGATACCTTCTTTGGGCAGAGGAGTTTAACGAGGTCAACTTGAACGCTAATTTGGGCAGCGTTAGCAGTGTCGCGTCCAATGTGCCTCGCAGACAAAAAGTGGAGCCCATCGTATATTTGCAGGCGCCACTAAAAGCAGCCAGTTCTGAAATTGCCTACATCTGGTGACTTCTATCTAAATGTTCATCGTCGCAGGTTGTCTCGGTTATCGATCGCGTTGATCAGCAGCGCTGAGAAAGAGAGAGAAAGAGAGAGAGAGAGAGAGAGAGAGAGAGAGAGAGAGAGAGAGAGAGAGAGGAGACAGAGAGAGAGAGAGAGAGAGAGAGAGAGAGAGAGAGAGAGAGAGAGAGAGAGAGAGAGAGAGAGAGAGAGAGACAGAGAGAGAGAGAGAGAGAGAGAGAGAGAGAGAGAGAGAGAGACACAGAGAGAGACAGAGAGAGAGAGAGAGACAGAGAGAGACAGAGAGAGAGACAGAGAGAGACAGAGGGAGAGAGAGGGAGAGAGAGAGAGCGGCGACAGTCAGCGAACCTGCTACGATAAATTGGCCGGAAAAGATTTTCTCTGCAGGAGCTGACGGTAGCGAGCAGATCACTCTTTTTCGGGTTTCCTCCCTCAAACCCCGGCGAATTCCCGGCAGACCGAACTCGTGCCTCCTGCAATATCAATTAGCTTAATATTCGATTAACCGTTTACCTCGATCACCACCCGTTGAGCCCGTGAGCAACGAGGTGCAACAACTGTCCTCTCTCTCATCGCGGCCTCCCGGCTCGGCGGTGGAAGTGCGTGGGCAACGGGTCGAGCGAGATGCTGCTCTGAGCTATTCGTGGAGGAGGGTGGAGCGCTCGAACCGTGGCACAGCCGACATCCGCTCAAATGAGTGGGCGTAGGCTCAAAATCGTGTATAAAAGACTCCAAAACGCCACCAGCTCAATCTCTCATCCGACACCGTGGGTCGGGCAAACCAGCCGCACGAGCAAGCTGGCGACTGTGAGGTTGAACGCGGCTCGCAATGCTTTTGTCAGCCGCACTGCGATGCGCCATTGGCGCCGTGCTCGTCTGCCAGCAAGCGGTGAGCGCTGCCCGGGTTTCGTCGACGGCGAGCGAAATGCATTCTATGGAGGGCAGCGTTCTCGACGCGTCGTCTCAGGGCGTCTCTTCTGCGCCCGCTTTCGGCTCCGCCGGTTTCTCGCCGTCGCCGCGAAGTGGTAATGTATCTCCGTCAGTAACTCCACAAAGTCATAAAGACCATGTGGGTGCTACGCAGGAGAGTTTTGTATAGCGCACTCACAGCCTAAGCGGCTTTCGGTACGCATTCGGTAGCCAACAGACTTCGTCTCACGCAACAAAGAGAAAGTGGAAAGCATAGCAGAGTTAGGAGAGCAGTCGAGATAGTGAGTAGCATAGAAGTAGCAGTTCAGGACCGCTGAAAAAGATGTGCCATAGTCAGCAGTTGGAGAGTAGATGTCGTTGCGTAAGACGAGCCTGACATAAACTCGTCGCTGCCGCCACCACTCGAAGATGGCAGCGGCAGTCACCGGCGGTCGGCCACGGTTCGGGGCGACGATCGGCCTCGAATGGTTGAAGACATCGCTGCCTTCACTGCATCTTGGAGATTGGAGACGGGTTTCTACGCCGGGTCAACGACCTCTCCTCTTCCTTCTCCGACGATCAAGTTAGTGTCGCCGCCGACGGCTCGGGCTGAGTCTGGCAGCCACGCCACTGCTCCTGACGATCGACCGCAGCCTGTCGTACGTGTGTTGGTGCTGGGCAGTAAACGCTCGGAGTCGGCTCGCTACAAACGGCAACTACACGACTGCAACAGCATCTGCATTGGCTGCACTACGCAGCTGCAGTTCATACCTCCTTTTACGTACTCGCAGTGCAGACGCCAATGCTTATCCTCAGACGACATCAACAGCCCGTCGCTGCTTTATTTTAGACTCTGCATTCGCGTGCTTCTCGGGTAATCGGCAATGTGCCAGATCATCGGAAGTGCTGAAGGCCGCCGCTTCCGCTCCGGGCTGCGACGAGACACCTCCGAGCAACGGGAAGCCAGAGCTGTCTCGCCAGCGACTTGCCAGCAGTAGAGCGCCTGTGCTGTTACGCCGGACGCCGAACTTTCGAGAAAGCAGACCATGAGTTTCGCCTGTGCGTCCGTCATTAATTCGGTTGTTGTTTAGAAATGTTCTTGCTTTTTTAATCCTTGGCTTAAATAAAATATCTTGCATTCACAGCGCCCTCATTTAAAAGGCCTTCGTGATTCCGGGCCGCATACCACCGCACCAGTCCGTTCCGGTTTCGCGATAAACATGCTGGAGGCACGAATATATCCTGCGTCGAGGTGATGTTCTTGCTTATACGTAAGAGGACGCATCTATAAGCCTTAGGATGCTCCAATTTTAGCAATTTTAAGTCGCTGACTGTAGGCAGACTTAATGATGGAGCTGATGTATTCATATAGAGAAAGATCGTTTCGGATCAAGAAACCTAGATTTTGTGAAAAATCAACAGGAGATATGCTGGCAGAGCCAACTTCAAGGGTTAACGTTTCAGTGTCTACGTCACACTGTGGTTTGCTCATGACTGGTAAGTTGGCTGTCGTCATCTAACTTGATAAAGGCTGTTGCCATCTTGCCATAGATGTCAGCAATACATATGGAAGTAGAGTTGAGAGAATTCGACGTACTGGAGCGTTTGATAGGATTAAACAAAGGTAGCTCCAAGTGTCATCTGAGCAGAAGTGAAAGCCGAGATGGTGCTTGGTGATCACACCAGAACAATTGAGAGGATGAACTGTGGAACGAAGTGAACCGAGCACAGAGCCCTGAGGTATCTCGTACTTTAAAATTAATATTAATAATGCACTAGATAAAGCGCCTTAGTCATTCCTCGGCTGACTTTTTTCATTTTACATCAATACTCTGGAAATTTCCGATGATATTAGGCCTGAACCAGTGCAGTGCAGTGCCCAGATGCACCAGCGAGATTAAGGGCACTGCAGAAGGACTTGATGATCAATAATATCAAATGCTGGTGTAAGATCGAGCAAAGCAAGCAGAGAGACTGCACCTAAGTCTGCATTCCTAGGAAGGTTGTTATACACCCGAAGCAATTATATCTGTGCTGTAAGTAGCCTTGAAACTGGATTGGAACATACTTGCCGGGTTCGAAGTTTTAATATATGAATTCATCTCCAAAAATCCTTTCGACTGTCTTTTAATCTATCAACACTAGACCAAGAGAACTTGAGCAACTGCCGCCCAGTCTCCCTTCTACCATATCAAAGACACTGCAACGGGTCGTGGCGGACCAGCAGAACTCATATATCGAAACCTCACACCTTGCTAATAAGTTCCAGTCTGGCTTTAGAGCTAATTACTCCACAGAGTCAGCATTGCTTAGGGTATACGACGACCTACTTAGGAATGCAGACATGGGTGAAGAGTCTCTGCTTGTTTTGCTCGATCTTTCGGCAGCTTTTGATACCATCGATCACAAAGTTCTTCTAGATCGCCTCTCATCTCGCCTGGGCATCACTGGCACTGCTCTGCAGTGGTTCAGGTCCTATCTCAGTAGAAGACTCCAGAGTATTGACGGAAATGGACAAAAATCATCTGGTACCTCTGAAATATGGCGTACCTCAGGGCTCCGTGATAGGTCCAGTGCTTTTCACGGTTTGTACTCCCTCTTGCTGATGTGATTTCCAAGCACAATCTAGACTTTCACTTCTATGCAGATGACACTCAGTTGTACCTTTGCTTTGATTCCTCCCAGCCTTCGAGCACCTCAAATTCTCTCAACTCACTTGCTGCATGTATTGATGACATCCGCACATGGATGGCAGCAAATTTTCTAAAACTAAATGACGATAAAACGAACTTACTAGTTATGGGCAAACCCAATGTGATTCACAAATTGAAAAGGCTGACGCTCAAAGTTGGCTCTGCCAGCATATCTCCTGTTGAATCAGCTCGAAATCTAGGTGTCATATTCCAAAGTGACCTCTCGTTAGATGACCATATCAGCTCCATAGTCAAATCTGCCTAATTTCAACTTCACAACATTGCCGAAAATTCGGGCTTGTTTTGATGAGGATACCACGTTCAAATTGGTCCATGCATTCGTGACATCCCGTGTCGACTGCTGCAACTCACTGCTCGCTGGCCTACCGGCATGTGCGATCAGGCGATTGCAGCTGGTGCAAAACTCTGCAGCTAGGCTTGTCTGTCGTGAGCATCACAGTTGCCACATTACACCACTTCTCGCCAACCTGCACTGGCTACCAGTCAAGCAACGGATTGACTTAAAGGTTTTGTCGCTCAATTTTAGGTCCCTTCATTCTTTGGCTCCAGCCTATCTCTCAGATATACTCCCCCCATCAGGTCAAGCATCCTACCACCACCTTTTCGGAATCCAACAGTCTACAAATACTCCGTACAAATCTCAAATCCTTTGGAGACCGTGCATCTAGTTCGTATGCTCCCAAAGCCTTAAACTCCCTCCAGACCTGCGTCAGAACATCCCCTGACCTGACCACATTTAAAAAGAATTTAAAAACACCTATTTAGGACAGCATTTAGTGGGTCCCTGTGATTTGTCCTTCACGTGCTTATGCGTGCTGACACTGTGCATGCTGCCACTAACCACATTTGCATGCTGACCCTGTGCATGTCACCCCTAACCATGTTTTTCATTTTGTTCGTTCGTCAAGCATTATTTTACTCACCATTCAATTGCATTTCCCTTTGCAGAAAATCTAAAGCGCCTAGAGAGAGATTGAGTTCTCTGAAAGCGCTTTATCAAGTGTATTATTATTATTATTATTAACGGTAGACGACAGACTAGCTGGAAGATGTTCAATTCCTCTCGGTCCAGTGTTGCTTTAATGTTTAGTGGCCCTAAGAAAACTCTTAAAAAAGCCCAAGAACACTGCATGAGGCCAAGGACATATTTATTATGTTAGTTATGCATGGCAGCAGCAGATATACGCATCGTAGAAGTCGGGCATTGGAAATAAAGTCTATAGACCTATGCAGAGGACACACACTGTAGATGCCTCGCTGGTTCGGTGCACTGGTGAAGGTGCTCGAATAATAACCGATATCAAGGGGGATGTGCTTATGTGTGCTGAAACTGAGCATGATGCCACTAACCATACTTACATTATGACCCTATGTGTGTCACCCCTGACCAGATTATTCTTGTTGTTTATTTAACATACTATCACTAACCATGAATCGTGCTTCCTTTACAGGAAATGTAAAGTTCATAGAAAAAAATTGAGTTATCCGAGGGCGCTATATCAATTAAATTGCTATTATGATTAATATGCAGGTGAATTTATTTGATGACCAAGGTCGTGTACTTTTTCAAGTGGACTATTTAAAGCAAATGAAAAGAGATTAGTTTTCCAATGGCGCTATACAATTGATTCATATACATTATTTAGACTTCCTAAGAGGTTTAGAGATCGGTCACCCCTCGACTCCCGCGGCAAGAGGCGTTGGTATTTCGAAATAGCTTTAAAAACTACTATTATCCCAAAGGGTCTTTTATCCCAGTATGCCACCAGGTCTTAAAATTCTACCGTACTTTTGCCTGTGTTGTGTATTTTATTGATTATAGGTTGATTCTCAACAGGTTTTAAAGGCATAATTTGGGTTGTGCACTCTGACAGTTATAACTGATAGAGCACTCTTACGGGACTCGGTGGATAGCCGTTGCTGCTCCACAGACGGATCCACGTACGTCCAGCTAGGTGAAAACGTGGGCATGCCTACGCAAGGCAAACACATCCAAAATTGTCCGAGAATTTGTGACGTCAGGTCTGGATGTCAGTAGCTATGTGCTTGCAGGTCACGCAGCTCACATTTCTTTGCAGCAAATGTAAAGAGCCTAGAAAGAGATTGAGTTCTCTAATGGTGCTATACAAAAACCATCATTGGTATTTTATTATTAACTGTCGCGTTTAACTCCCTCTTAACCATCAGGTTAGGTGGTTCGAGCCCTGCAGTGAGCGACCCTTTATTGCACACTGCCGTGCAGTAGTGATAGCCATTTAGGCCCCGTTGCTACTATACAAATGATGCGGTTCAATAAGCTATTAACAATAAGGCATGTAATAGGACGTTGGTTTCGCCCCACCATTCGATTTAGTCACTATTTTTGCCCAATGCTCTGGGTCAGTCGGTATTCCAGTTAGTTGTACTTAGGCGCTGTGTGCGGCTTTGACGCTAGGGCTTTTGACGGACGCCGTCCAACCCTCCGCCGCTGCAGTCGAATAGATTAGCTGTAGCTTCGTGGTCCCACTCGCTGAGCTGCTCATTACCGGGCAGTCTAGGCCGCACTGCATGCGCCGCCACGCCTCGATCGGTGTAGCAGTTTGGCACATTGTGCGATACGTTGATTGGCGTGGCATGCCAACACGGGTTCGACGAATAACCGCAAAGCGCCGCAATCCACTGCAATCAACTCTAATTAGGCTAACGTTGACCAGACATTAGCGTTGCCGAGCTCAATGTTTGGCCTGATATTGTAGTACTCGCTTTATTGTATCTATCGTCCAAATTTCATATCGCCGCTTTCGCACGCCGCACTAATGCAAATGAGCTTCAACCCCGGATGCATGTACCGCAATCTACCAAAATCCATTTTAATTTCCTTCAAATGCATACACAAATCAGCGGCTGACAGCTCCAAAATGTTTTGAATATCAAAACACGCTACATGTACAATGTTCCCAGAGATTTTCGCATAATTCCGCTCACGCGTTCTCACGACGTCCACTGAAATAACATTGCAGTGGCCCGAGCCAATGAATGCCGCAATCCACCGAAATCTACTGCATTCCACCACGAAACGAAAGAAATCCTCTGCAAAAAGCTCCTTTTTTTGATTGCACATGAAAGTACGCTCTCCGAAAATTACACTTTTGAACTTCAGTTGCATTGGCGCGGCCGTTCTCGTGCAATACGCTGCAATCGACTGCTGTAGCCCGGGTCAATACCGCAATTACTGCAATCCAGCGAATCCACCGCAAAAAATCGAGGAATTTCTATAGATTGATAGATTGCGCCGAGCTTCAGTTTGTTTGCTTATTAAAGTGCACCGTGTTTTGTGCAGACCACATAAAATAAAAATAATTGTGCATCCTCACACTGTGGCAATGTGCGGCAATCGCCTGAAATGACCTGAGAAAGTACCGTAATCTATTCTATTCCATTGCAAATCATTCTCAAATCGCTATTGTGAAGCTCTAATTGAAATTGCATATATGACTAGAATCATTTCAAAGAGCACCCACACAATGTCGATCCATTGTGCACACGCGTTTTCGTGCAATGCACTGCAATTGACTGCAATGGCCCGGTCCCATACCGAAATTCACCTCAATCCGCCACAATCCGCTGAAATCCGCCGCACAGCGACCGGAATGCGTACACTAGAAGCTCTAATCATGATTGCACGCTGCTCCACTCTTCGGCTATGGTGTTCTCGCATAACTTCAATGTAATTACCTCGATCATTCTGCAGCAATCCATTGCAATCGGTTGCAATGGGCCGGGCCAATACTTCAATCCACCGTACCCCTCCCGCAAAACGACCAGAATAGTACACTTTAAGCTCTTATGCTTTTGGTTACAAAGCACACTGGTTAAAGTCAACCACATTGTTTTAACCAATTGAGCACGTACAATCTCAGACAATGCGTGGCAATCTACGGCCACGGCTCGGCTCGAGCAGCACTCCATTACAATCCGTGGCAAGTCGACCACAAATTGGCTGTAAGAAGTGCCAATTGTCATAACATTTCACGTTTCTTTGAGCTAAAGTGAAATCGTAGGACTTTCAAGCTATTTCGCAATTTAATTGTCAGCAATGCACGCAATCGAAAGCAAGGCAGGGACAGATATCGAAATCCGTTGCAAATCGACGAGAAATCGGTTGCACCAAGCTCAGATTCTCATTTCCCGTAATATCTCAATGCGCACGCACATACTTTCAACCCGCTCTTACCGTTCAATCTTCGACAACGCATGGCAATCAACGGCAATGACCCGGGCAAATTATGATCCATCGCAAACCACCTGGAAGTGGCTGAGCCAAGATCAAATTTATCTTATCTGTCACAGCAAACTGTGTTTAAAGTGCAATCAAATATTTTCAACCAATCTAGAACGTACAATCTCGAGGAATAAATGTCAATCGATAGCAATGGCCCAGGCTAATACCCCAACTCGAGGTAAATTGACTAGAAAGTGGCAGAGCGATGCCCCATTTGTCATTACATATAAAATTCCGCAGCGTCCAAAGTGAAACCGTGGCATTTTTCGGATGCTTTGCTCGCTAACTGTTAGCAATGCACGGCAATCAACAGCAATGGTAGGGGCCGATAATGAAATCCATGGAAAATTGACAAGATTGGCTGCAAGAAACTGCAACTCTCATTCCACGTAACATGTAACTGTTCTCGCGCATAATTTTCACGCATTATGTCCGTTCAATCGACGGCAATGCACGGCAATTGACGGCTAATTCCGGAGAAATATAAAAACCCATAACGGTCCGGTACATATGGACTGACAGTTGCAGAGAGGAGCTCCAACTTTTCTTGCGTATAGCACCACGCCTGATCTTTTTCAAATTTGCTGCGAAATTGGCCGTTTAAATGTGTAGTTATCATACCACATAACGCTGACTGTGCGAGCACATATTTTCATTTTGCGAATTCAATCTTGGGCAATGCATGGCAATCGATTGCAATTGCCCGAGACAATAGAGCAACCTATGGTTATCTGTTGGAATTACAAACCAAGCTGGTGAGGGAAGATTTATTTTTTCTTGCGTATTACAGTGCGCTGCATTACAGGTGCAGTCACATCCTTTCACCAATCGCAAACGTAAATTGGGGGCATTGCGCGGCAATTGACGGCAACGGCCTGGGAAAATACGCAAACCTATACAGGTTCATTAAACATGGACTGGACGCTGCTGGCTGACGCTCACGTTTAGATTTCTCGTTCGTGTCTTCTTTAGTTTTGGTGCTCCCAGGAAATGCCATTGGTGATGCTAGCTCTGGGTCACTGCATTAAAATCAATGGCAATCGCCCATGCCAATACAGAAATCTTCTGCAATTCGTTGAAAATTAACTCCGCATAGGCTGAGCAAAGCTAAAGTATACAGTAGGTATTACGTCGCACCTTTTTGAAGCGCGACGTTATACCTATTGTAATACCAATATTGCAATCAAGGCCTGGCCATTGCCGTCGATTTCCATGAGGTTCTTACGAGTGTAGGTAAACTACTAGATTAACAAAAGGGGGCGGTACAACGCTTAGTCTGGTGGGCGAGTAGATGTTAAAGGTAGGCTGGAGCCAAAGAATGAAGGGACCTAGCAGTCAGTGACAAAACCTTGAAGTCAATAAGCTGTAGGGGTGGGAGCCAGTGCAGGCCGGCGAAAAATACTGTGATGTGACAACTGCCACGCTCATGACAGACAAGCCTAGCTGTTGAGTTTTGCACCAAATGTAAGCGCTTGGTTGCACATGCTGATATATACCAGAAATCACTCATATATTGCTTCCAATAGCTAGGATATGTCTCGGCGTGATAGTCGGGACAACGAAGCGATTGGTGACATTGACGATCACGTCCATGTGCATGCACTCATTTATATGGTCAAAGCACTTATTCTGTTTCTTCTCGACCTGAAATCACATCCTTTTTCATACACACCGAGTTCTCGCATACTCTACCCGAAAAGGTCTGGCTTGGGAAAAGAGGTGTACCTGAGTGTTCACTATACGTGAAAAAGAAACGTGTGAAGACGCGTGGATTTTTGCACAGCTTGTTGCTCTTGTGATGTCATATATAGTGCCGATCAATATAACCGATGGCTAGCTTTCCATACATAACTTTCGTAATAGCTTATGTTATACAGAAAGTCTTCGAATGGTACTCAACATGATACCTTCGTGTTCATTAAATTTTGTTCGTTGTTTATTGTGTTGTTGTATCTCGGTCTGTAACTCCACAAAGTCACAAAGACCATGTGGGTGCTACGCAGGAGAGTTTTGTATAGCGCACTCACAGCCTAAGCGGCTTTCGGTACGCATTCGGTAACCAACAGACTTCGTCTCACGCAACAAAGAGAAAGTGGGAAGCATAGCAGAGTCAGAAGAGCAGTTGAGGTAGTGAGCAGCATAGAAGTAGCAGCTCAGGACCGCTGAAAAGGATGTGCCATAGTCGGCAGAAGGAGAGTAGTTATCGTTTCGTAAGAGTTGTGGAAGCGAGTTCCACAGTCTAGGATTGCGCTTGCATTATTCAAGCACTCGATTTTAACGCCTCATAGCAGCAATAAACATAGATGTATCATCCTTTCATTATAAATTGGTTAGTGAGATACTTGCAAGATTGACTCACGACCTAAGTAAATCCGGGCATAGTATCCCTTTGCTTGAGCAGCTCCTGAGACTCGCGGCTGATCAATAAATACATGCCACTTCTAACCGTGGTATACTTGTTGAGATTGAGTATGCTACTATTAACAATTAGATACATGTTTCCTTTGCAGCAAACGTAAAGTGCCTGGTAATGTCCCGTACAGTCGAACGATGCGATGCGAACGTGCCCGGAATGACGGCAATCGATGGCAATGTCCCCGGAAAATACGGTAATCCACAATGCACAGTCACAAATAGACGTAAAGTTGCTGAGTGATGCTCCCTTTTAGATTTCTCTTTGTCTTATACTCTATTTCGGGTTCTCCCGGATGTGCCATCGTTGGTGCTAGGTCTCGGTCACTGTATTTCAATAAACGGAAATATCCCCTGCCAGCATAGCAATCTTCTGCAATCCGCCGCAAATCGACAAAACATTGGCTTTGCAAAGCTAAAGTTATACATCGGGTGTGACTGCAAACTCTTTTTAAGTATTCTCGATGGAATCTGCAAAGGTTTGGCCCAGTGATAGTGCCTTGGTAACTTGCGAGACGATTGCTGAGGTCTGTGCGAGAACCAGCAAAGCCTTCGACCTGTGGCCAGGCGCCTACCGTTTCCTAGGCGGTGGTATTCGCAGGGCTTTATGCGACTGAAACAACGAGGCTGCTTTGTAGTCGCCAAAGCCTGTATTGGTGTCAGTGTATCAAGACCACGGCCTCATCGGGCTCGTATCAAGTGTCAAAACCCGTCAACACCACAACAGAAGCGGCAAGCACAACTGCACGACTTTAGCTACGCTCAGCAGATTATCAATAGATTCTGCTGTATCTTTGAAGTATTGGGATCGTAACACATCTG
Source organism: Cristatella mucedo (assembly GCA_009760855.2). Classification (NCBI taxonomy): domain Eukaryota; kingdom Metazoa; phylum Bryozoa; class Phylactolaemata; family Cristatellidae; genus Cristatella; species Cristatella mucedo. The sequence goes on along the minus strand of WPIO01000097.1, from coordinate 244,893 downwards.
CCGCTGCTGTGTGTGTGTGTGTGTGTGCATTTTCGCTCAACTTCATCCGTGCTCCCTTTCATCCCTCGCGTCTTAAAGGTGGGTGTGCTAGCTTGATCTGCCACTTCACCTTTACCCATCAGCTTTCTCTTATATCCCTCGCATGGCCATCTCACACATGCCCCCTTTTCTCCTCTCACGCGGCTGTCTGCTACGTGCAGGGGGGGTGCCGTCGTTCATTTCTGAGGCAGCGATAAGATGCTGAGTGATGATAATGCAACACGGACCGAAACCAAGAGTCAGAGGCATCCTTAGCCAGCAAGTTATTGCTGTAAGTATCCCTAAGGATGTTTCCATGAAGAGCAATGGACGATGCTCTTATGAATGCCACCTTCAAACGAGAGCTCGAAGTAACCGACGATAAACCATCACATCAAGCGCACCCAGATTAGCTCCTCACCTGATGATCCTTGTGATGATCTAGCCGAACGCTTCTCTCGATTCTTTGTGCAGAAGATAGACAAGATCAGGGAATCCATCCCTGCGATGACAACTTCCCCACTAGAATGCTGTTCCCCGATTCCTGGCTGCACCTCAATGTCTACATTTAAGCAGGTCACTATCTAGTCCTGAAGTTCGTATCTCAATCAAAAAAGACAACAAGTCCTCAGGACCCTATTCCCACTGTCCTCCCCCTACGTTGCATTTATCTGCTGCTGCCATGCATAATTAACATAATTAATATGTCATTAGCCTCAGGTCATGTCCGAGCACCCTTCAAAAAAGCTGTAGTCAGGCCACTTCTCAAAAAAGCGACACTAGACCGAGAGAACTTAAGCAACTACCGCCCAGTCTCCCTTCCACCATTCCTATCAAAGACACTGTAACGGGACGTGGCGGACCAGCTGAACTCATATATCGAAACCTCACACCTTGCTAGTAAGTTCCAGTCTGGCTTTAGAGCTAATCACTCCACAGAGTCAGCCTTGCTTAGGGTATACAACAACCTACCTAGGAGTGCAGACATGAGTAGAGTGTCTCTGCTTGTTTCCCTTGATCTTTCGGCAGCTTTTGATACCATCGATCACAAAGTTCTTCTAGAGCGCCTCTCATCTCGCCTGGGCATCACTGGCACTGCTCTGCAGTGGTTCAGGTCATATCTCAGTGGGAGACTCCGGAGTATTGACGTGAATAGACAAAGATCATCTGAAGTACCTCTGAAATATGGGGTACCTCAGGGCTCCGTTCTAGGTCCAGTTCTTTTCATGGTTTATACTCTCCCTCTTGCTGATGTGATTGCAGAGCAAAATCTAGGCTTTCACTTTTATGCGGATGACACTCAGTTGTATCTTTGCTTTGATCCTTCTAAGCCTTCGAGCACCTCGAATTCTCTAGACTCACTTGCTCCATGTATTGATGACATCTACACATGGATGGCAGCAAATTTTCAAAAACTAAACAATGATAAAACTAACTTACTAGTTATGGGCAAACCCAGAGTGGTTCACAAATTGTTAAGGCTGACGCTCAAAGTTGGCTCTGCCAGCATATCTCCTGTTGAATCAGCTCGAAATCTAGGTGTCATATTCCAAAGCGACCTCTCGTTAGACGACCATATCAGCTTCACAGTCAAATCTGCCTATTTTCAGCTTCATGACATTGCTAAAATTCGGGCTTGTTTAGATAAGGATACCAAGTCCAAGTTTGTCCATGCATTCGTGATATCCCGTCTCGACTGCTGCAACTCACTGCTTACTGGCATACCAGCATGTGCGATCAGGCGATTGCAGCTGGTGCAAAACTCTGCAGCTAGGCTTGTCTGTCGTGAGCGTCGCAGTTGCCACATTACACCACTTCTCACCGACCTGCACTGGCTACCAGTCAAGCAACGGATTGACTTCAAGGTCTTGTCGCTCACTTTTAGGTCACTTTATTCTTTGGCTCCAGCCTATCTCTCCGATATACTCCCCCATCAGGCCAAGCATCGTACCACTCGCTTTTCGGAATCCAACAGTCTACAAATAGCTCGTACAAACCTCAAATCCTTTGGAGACCGTGCATGTAGTTCGTATGCTCCCAAGCCTGGAACTCCCTCCCGACTTCCGTCAGAACGTCCCTGACTTGACCACATTAAAAAAGAACTTAAAAACACACCTATTTAGGACAGCATTTAGTGGGTCCCTGTGATTCGTCCATGATGTGCTTATGCGTGCTGACACTGTGCATGCTGCCACTAACCACATTTGCATGCTGACCCTGTGCATGTCACCCCTAACCATGTTATTCATGTTGTTTGTTTATCAAGCATGATATTACTCACCAATCAATTTCATCATTTCCCTTTGCAGCAAGTGTAAAGCGCCTAGAGAGAGAGATTGGGTTCTCTGAGGGTGCTTTATCAAGTGCATTATTATTATTATTTTATTAACTGATTATAGCCTTGTATTATGGAATTTTTCATAAGGAGCTCAGTCAGGAGCTGTAATATAGTTATTGTCGTTGGGTGGAATCTGTGACTCGATGACAGCACGACAGATGATCGATTGAACCAGTGCGGCAGATGACTCCAAGGGCTTTATATCGAGTTGCTTCGTTCCAGTATTATTAGCTGAATTAACTTCTCGAGAAGGGTGGCTTAAATTTAGAAATGCATTGGCACGATAATGCTTTAGATGAGAAAAAACTCGACGGTCATGAACCAAAATCTTTCACAGAGTACGACCCACAAATATTTAAGCAAGAAGCCGCTTTGTTCCGGAGTGCACAGTCTGTCAGTATTCTGCAGTATAATGACCTTCTAAGCGAGGCACAGTTCAATGGTGATCAACACATTCAAATACTGGTGAAAGATTTACCAAGGCAAGCAGAGAGACTGTACCTAAGTCTGCATTCCTAGGAAGATCGTTATACACCCGAAGCAATTATGACTCTGTGCTGTAATTAGCTCTGAAACCGGATTGGAACATACTTGCTGGGTTTGAAGTTTGAATATATGAATTCATCTTCTGGGTACCTCGCACTTTAGTTGTTCCACGGCTGACGCTTTTCCTTTTACACCAATACTCTGTAGTCTCTCACTGATATAGGGTCTGAACCAGTGCAGTGCAGTGCCATCGCTGCCTCGGCGAAATGAGAGGCACTCGAGAAGGACTTGGTGATCAACAGTATAAAACGCTGCCGAAAGATCAAGCAAAAAAGCAGGCAGACTTGACCTAGTCTGCATTCCTGAGAAAGTCGTTTTAATCACTTAATAATAATAATACACTTTTTAAAGCCCCCCTCAGAGAACTCAATCTTTTTTCTAGGCGCTTTACATTTGCTGCAAAGGACATTGACCCTAAGCAGTGCTGGCTCTGTGCTGCAATTAGCTCAAAAACATGTTTGAAATGACAAAGATCAAACTGGATTTTTTTTTAACCGAGGTCGAACGAGGATGATCGATTCCTCTGCTGCAGAGATGGAAGATATTCTTCAAGAAAAGAACTTTCGGATTGCTCTTGTTGGAGCAATAGTCCGAATACCATGTAAAACTCCAGCGACAGTTGTTTTACCCTGAATCTTAGCCTAGAAGTATGGTGCTATCTCTTCACTACCCGGGTCGTGGGTTCGAGTCCTGGGAGTTTTTGATCCTTTATTGACCACTGCAAGTGGGGTGGTAGCCATGAAGGCTCATCTGCAGATATATTAATGAGGCTGCTAAATCTGCTTAGCTTTGCCTGTTATGTACTGGCACAGGTAACTGAAATACTGACGACAATGCATCGGCCAAGTGATGTTTTGGTAAGCTAACAGCTTGGAGATTCCATTCTTCCTTCGAATTATCATAAGTAACAGCCCAACACTGCTCAAGTGAACGACGGGGTGCTAGAGCAGCCAGTTTATGGTATCCGAAATATGAATATCTTTTCCTGAATAATGGCGTCTACGAATCGGCTATGTGGTAATCCACGGTTAGCCGGTTTAAAAGCCTGCCTCTGGGTCTTAACCTAGGGGTAAGGTGCTCTCTCTTTATGACCAGGGTCGGTGGTTCGAGAACTGCAGTGAGCGATCCTTTATTGCTCACTGTCGTGCAGTAGAGTGATAGCCGATCAGGCCCCGTTGCTGCTATACAAATGAGGCTGTTGAATAAGCTATTAACAATAAGGCACGTAATAGGACGTTGGTTGTGCACTGGCATTCGATACAGGCACTATTTGAGCACGATGCTTTACGACGGTCCATACTTCAGTGCTGCTCTAGCGCAGTACGAGAATTGAAGGCTAGACCTTTTGCCGGACGTCTGTAACTTTCGGTCACAGTCGAATAGACTTGCTGCATTTTCGGGGTCCCACTCACGGAGCTGCTCATTACAGGGTAATCAAGGTTGCACTGTCTGTGCTACCCCTCGATCGATATAACATGTTAGCAGCCATTGAGACGCATTGATTGACGTGGCATGCGAGCGGGCTGGTTGCTGCTCGTTGACTGACGTACCGCAAAGACAGCCGAACAGTAGGTAAGAGGGGCGAAATGAGTTGAATTCGTCCCTAGATTAGAGAATAGTTATTAAACTGGTGGTAATCGTTGGTGGACTTTCTTTGCTTCGTGCGACTACAACTACACCTACTCTTGTCTACGCTAAGGATGAGAACTTATCCTGATGTATGGGCTTTCTTAATTTTCGTCGTGAAGTAAATCAGTCAGCTGATCAAACAGCATAACTTTAGAAGTCAAAGAGCCTTAAAAGTAATAAGCACTGCTTGCAGTGGGCGATAAAGGATTGCCTAGTGCAGTACTCCGACCCACAACTAGGGTCGTGAAGTGCGAGCACCTTACACCAGGGCCTAATATCCAGTGTCAGCACGCATGATCACTCAAAGAACGAATTACAAAGCTCACTTGAAAGCTGTAACAAACAGGTATATTTTTAAGCTTCTTTTAAAATGTCACGTCAAGGGATGTCAAGACGTCATTCAAGAGTTCCAGGCTTTGCGAGCATACAAACTAAAGACACGGTTTACAAAAAGTCTGAGGTTTGTACGAGGTATAGCTAAGCAATATTTGATCACAACAGCAGATGGTATGATGCTTGGCCTGATGGGAGAGTAGTTCTGATAGTTTGGTTGGGACAAGAGATGAGATGGTTCGGTTCAGAAAAGTGTCTATGTGCGAACCCAAGATCATGGAATTAACTTGGAACAATTCTTGGGCAAATATATCTTCGCCCTTTCAGCCGTGAAATTTCTTTTTAAGAGGTCGTTTTTTTCACATGCGATTTCAAGTTTACTGCCTATTGCTTCCAAGGCTGTCCTAGCGAGTCAGCGAGTCGGTGTTTTTAACTTGTTAGTCTTCGCCGAGTAGCTGGATACTGTTGCCCCAAGGTATGTGCACTGAAAGTGGGTTAGGCTCGCCGTGCTCAGTAAAGATAGTGGTCATCGCCCAACACAGGAAGTTTTTATGGCTCTGTTTAGTTGTAAATAAAGAGAGAAAGAGAGAAGAGAGGTAGATGGGGAGGCGAGTGAGAGAGAGGGAGCGAGTGAGAGAGAGAGAGAGAGAGAGAGAGAGAGAGAGAGAGAGAGAGAGAGAGAGAGAGAGAGAGAGAGGGGCATAGGTCAGCATGTCCGTGCATGTCCGTAACATTTCCTTACTTTATTGTTGGTATGTATTTGCAAATGCATACGTGAGAAAATCATCGTACAACTCAGTCTTTGCCTTGTCATGTTGGCCTTCTTGACCACGGACTTAGTGTTTGAGCCCACCCTACTGGCGAGCTATCTTTTTGTTGAACATATCGCACGTGTCTTACTAGTTTAGCATTGAAACAACGAAGCTTAAGGAATTCACAATCACTGTCCTACTGCTGTTGCAAAGTTTGACGAAAGTCACGCTTTCTTTGAGCTTCGGTAATATCTGGGTAAGTCATCCACACATTATATTCCATTTAACTTCGGTCCAGATTAATTTTTATCAAAGTTTAAAACTGTATTAGTAGTTACATTTTTCAGAGTGCCGTAAGCGAACCGAATCGTCGTCCATGCACATTAAAAATTATAGCATTAGTGGAAATTGTAATAAGTTCATGACAAGTAGAGTATCGTGCTTAGACAAGAAATCGATAGCATTCAAGAAGATCTTTAGAGCCGCTGGTTAATAGAACTGGTACCAAGCGTGGCATCGTGCAATCAAAACTGGCTTTCAGGGAAATCGAAGAAGACAAGTATTCAGCTAACACTTAAATGATACACATTCATTCAATGCGCGTTGTGACAGAAGTTAGTAGCGAGTTACAGACTTTCGATTCGTGCAAACTCTAGGCCTGAACACAAGCATACTGTAAGCTAGTGCGGGTAATGCCGAAACCACTTAAACTAGAGGAACAGGTGGCGTGACAGAAAGCTAGATGAACAAAAAGGGCCAATTGCAAACATCGCAAAAAATAAAATATAAATAAATAATAAATAAAATAAATTAAAAATAAAGCAATCGCTACATTGAGGTAAGAAGTTTGATGCTGAGTAGGGCTAAGAAAGTGGGAAGGATTGTTAGAGCTCACTGCCATCAGCTGAAAAACGGAAACTAATGTTTTCTTGGCGATGCTATTTTTGTGAGAAAGCAAAGATAGAGAAAAGTAGTTGACTTCATACTAACTAGTTACATCGACTACTTACTGCGTACTACATATTGCTATTACTATGTACTTTCAGCTGCACACCAATGCTAAAATTTAGGCTTGCTTAGACAGCGACACTACTTCCAAATAAGTCCGTGCATTTGTGACGTACCGTCTCGGCTTTCGGAACTCTTTCCTTGCTAGTCTATTGGCGTGGGTAATCGGGCGATTACAGCTGGTTCGTAACTCAGAAGCTAGGCTTGTCTATCTTGAGCTATGTTGTTATAACATCACACCACTTCTCATCGACCTGCACCGGCTCCTAATTGGGTAGCGTATCGACTTAAAGCAGCTCATTTAGGGTCCTGAGACAATCTGAGATCAGTCAGTAGACTGAAACTTCATCAGCTGGGTCTGAGATGTCTGATGGAGCTAAGCCATGGAGAGCAGTATGGGTCAGAGTCCGAAACCCGATGCATCTTCGTTAGCAAGACGGTCAGACTACAGAATTATAGGACTCAAAAAGACCAACCTAGAAGGATGTTTACCACCAGCTTTAGATAGGTGACCACGTGGGGTCCTGCGCAGGTTCGGCCCGGGGGTCGTGCCTTGATAACTTGTCTGGGACGATTTCTGAGGCGTATCCGACGGCCGACAGAGCCTTCAACCGGTGGCCTGGTACCTACAGTGTCTTAGGTTGTGGTATTCGCAGGGCTTTATGCCACTGAAGAGACCATGCTGTCGTGCGGTCGGTCACCGAAGCCTGGATTGGCACCGGCGAGTCAAGACCACGGTCTCATCGGGTTGCCATCAATCGAGCATTGAAACCCGTCCAGACACTTCTCTCGGTCTAGTGCTGTATTCTTGGCCCGCTATGGCATTTTCCTTTTCTTTTATCGCGCGGCTGGCAGCTACTTTTGGGGCAAGAGCCTTCGTGAATTTCTGCGGCAGTACACAACATGCTGAGGGATAAACGCGAAACAGACAGAAACCGAGAGTCAGAGACATCCTTAGCAAGACATTGCTGTAAGTGTCCCCAGGGACGTTGCCATAACGAGCAATGGACGATGGTTTTGCCATTGCTACCTTCAAACGAGAGCTCGAAGTAACTGATTATAGCCTTACATTATGGGTTTTTCTATAAGGAGCTCATTCTTGCTGCTATTTAGGTAATGTAGTTGTCTAAAATCCGTGACTCTATGCTAGCATGACTGAAGTTCGATTAAACCGGTTCGGCTGCTGACTCCAAGTGCTATATATTGCGTCCTTCCGTCGTCGTCGGATGAATTACCCTTCTTGAGAGGTTTTTTTAGATTTTCCATCAGCATTCTGGAGTATAGTGGCACTCTAAGCTTGCCGACGTTCAAGGCAGTCATCCATACTCAAGCCTCAAAAGAGCAGGTGCGCAGGTACGATGAGGCGTGACTCAAGTATCATCATAAAGCACCGGCACTAGCACAGGCGGCTTCATCCTTGGTGGATGGGTCTATCAAGCTGATGTTCACGTTGTGTAGTACAACTTCGATGGTCTCACGATTAAAACACACCTTATCTGACACTCCTTAAGCACTTCAGAGGTTCTCGAGATTTATATACATGCAAGACGTGAATTAGATCTGTAGGCAAGATCTGCAAGTTGGAGCCGACGATCGACCCAAGTGCATCGCAAAATTTCATCTGGTGCAGGTGGTGGCTGCACTGTTAGCTTGAAGATCGTTGGGTCTGCTGCCCTTCCACCCAGTGTGCCTTGGCACGCAAGCACACTCAGCTCATTAAGTTGTAGTATGCTGCATCAAAGTTCACACTACTCCCTATCTCGCATTCCTTATCTCCTAGTGTCATGACTACATGGGGATGCTTGCTTGCATGTCTCTTTACAAAGAAAAGTTACTCAACCTTTCATTAAATTATTCTCCAGCTGTATGCACTCTAGAGGCTAATTGAACCTTTACTGAACTCGTTCCAATTTGCTGACAGGAGAAATTCCTTAATTGAGCATACAGAAGCCGGGTCCTTACAGTAGTCCAGATTCCCGTTTAAGACCTTTACCAGCTCGTCTAAATACGAGCCGATAACGACTAACTTCCGGCCACAGCTATCCATCACTAATGGCTAGGTGGCATCCAGCAGCCAGACTCATAACGTTCCTAGAAGCTCGGCTTCGCCAGCGAAAGTGTGTATACAGAGAGAGAGAGAGAGAGAGAGAGAGAGAGAGAGAGAGAGAGAGAGAGAGAGAGAGAGAGAGAGAGAGAGAGAGAGACAGACAGACAGACAGACAGACAGACAGACAGACAGACAGACAGACAGAGAGACAGACAGACAGAGAGACAGACAGACAGACAGAGAGACAGAGACAGAGACAGACAGAGAGACAGAGACAGAGACAGAGACAGAGACAGAGACAGAGACAGAGACAGAGACAGAGACAGAGACAGAGACAGAGACAGAGACAGAGACAGAGACAGACAGACAGACAGACAGACAGACAGAGAGAGAGAGAGAGAGACAGAGAGAGACAGAGAGAGACAGAGAGAGACAGAGAGACAGAGAGACAGAGATAGAGACAGAGAGAGACAGAGAAAGTGAGCGAGTGTGTGTGAGAGAAAGAGAGAGAGAGCGAGAGAGTGAGAGAGAGAGAGAGGAAGGCGCAGGCACGTACATCGGCGTCCGTTGTAACTTAATTGGATCGCTTAATGCAAATAGGAAACCCAAGCCTGGTGAGGCCGAAAGCAGTAGCTATAAAAATCACTGTACAATACAAGGTTCTTGAAGAAAAGCCGAACTGGAAAAGAAAGACAGGGTAGATCCTGTTTTGTTTTCAAAATATAAGTGCGAGATATTCGGTTGTCTGTTACGAAGAAGCACCTTATTTATAGTAAGTTAGTTGCTTAAGAACATAGTACATCAGTGTGACTCTACGAAAACAATTATTTTAGCAGCAAACAAATATCGCCTGCGAGTAATCCTAATCATTTGGAATGCATTAAAATTCCAATTTCAAAGGATTCATTGACAGGAGGAATGACCACTCTCACAGCATCTTTTTTAAGAGGAACAACAAAAACACTGACTCCCGATCAAGTAGCACAACCTTTCAAGGTTGTGTCACTCACTCTGAGGTTCTTTCATTTTCTTGATTGATTCACCTATCAGACCTACTTCTCAATCAAGATAGGTATCGTACAACTCGCTCGCCTGACTCAATTTGTGCAGCTGTGCCTCGAGCCAACCTCAAAACTAATATGACCTTAGTGTTTGTCAGTATGCTCCAAAAGCCAGGAGCTCACAAGCAACAGACACCATGCAAGCTCCAGACTTTATGACACATAAAAAAAAAGCTAAAAACTCTCCTGTTCTTTGCAGCATCTGCTTAGGCATTTATAGTCCTTTATAGTCTCACGGTGGTGTGGCCGAAGGGTTGGTAACTATGCCACCAACCCTAAGCAATTATCTTCTCCAACAGCACCTCTATTGACATTTTTTTCAAAGGCCAATTGAAGGATTGGCATGCTGATTGGCACAAACAATGAGAGAAATTTAAGAATAAGCTACTATTTGATGCAAATGTAGCAGTCATGTTGATCTTCTGAAGACCTGTCAGAGTGACGGTCACGTATTCCACTAGACCTCAACAAAACATGGCTATGCTATTAAGTAAACAGATTCAAGACCAGTAGTGTACGCATGGATCAAACCCTCAAAATATTTAGAACACTTGAAGTCACATTATTAACTTTCAAAAAGAACTTTAAAAAGTTTGACATGGCAACTTTTGGAAGTCATCACAATCAAAGTTGAAATACGTTTAGGAATGCGTAACTCACGCGTACTCATCAATGACGAGAATATGAGCAAATCAGAATGTAGAGGCATGTGAGTTATATTACAGATTTTACGTCGATTGACGAGGCTTTTGTCAAGCTGTAGAATTTTTAAGAATTGTTAATTGTTCAAATTTCACATTGATTGAATTACTATTAGCTTACTTGTAAGATTTTCAGGACATGCGAGTTAAATTATGACAACGGCTTAGCATGACAAATACAGCCACTTCTTGATAAATCAGTCTATCTTTTAAGGTTTAATATGCCCGAGAGACGGCTGGAGTGATGTGCAAGCACTAACAACTACAAATTCCAAATTTAAAGTTGATTGGGCAACTAACATCAGAGGCGTGACATATATACAACGGCCGGATGGAGTTGAAAACTAAGGCAGTGGTGCGTGGTTATCAGGGTTTATACACGAAAGCTTGACGAAAACTACTCTTGCGCTATGCATCGGGTAAACATTCGATAAATAGATAAATATAGATCTCTAAGAAAATGCAAACCTTAGATGACCTTAGGCAGAATCAGCAGAACATGTCCACGACAACTCCGACGTGGCGGCCATAATGGACTCTTGCCCGCAATAGCTCAGCGTTTGCCAAAACAAATATCAAGCTATAAACGGCATAAATGAGGTAACAAAATAATATCTTAATTTCCTTTGAATATAATTGAATTAAAATTGGCAGACTGATTCCCAGTGATCGACGTGCTAGTTCAATCCATGTAAGCAGGCCGCTGAGCGGTAGCCGCAAGCGCGCCTAGTCGGTGGGTTCGCTCGTTGCAAATAGCCACAGAGGGAACAGGATCAGCAGTCCCAGGACTGTTTGGGTGTAGTTTGACGTTCTCTAAGCGGCAGGTACGCGACACCACACAACACTGAAGCGGGCTCTCTAAAGACGTTTATTCACACGGACGCCGCAGCAGGCCAGTACGCGACTGCCCTGCCTGGTGTCCTCAACCTAACTCCTCGGGCCTTTGCCAACCATTACTTATATATCATTTTCATAAATTTCAACAGCCCATAATCCAGCAACAGTGTCATAATCTGAAAATAGCCACAGTGGGTATCGTATGGTGTTGGTGATAATGGGTATGGTGGTAATGGACTCCTCAGTTACCCTGGCTCCTGCGGTCGTAAATTATCAATAAATCATCCCTAACGATAGTCTAGTTGCCGAATGAGAGTCACTCTCTGTTTTCGAGCACGTGTAAACGTACAAATGCACACGTAAGTATGGCAAAGAAATGAGGAATTATAGCCTTGGATATCCGTCTGCCGAAAGTGGGTTTCGGGGGATGGCTTTGCTTGCCGTGATCGGGTTTACGCTTTGTAATTATTATAACCAATAGAAAGACCATTGACCTCGATGGAGCGTGTCATAATTTTGAAAACTTAGCATTTTTTGTAACTGCAAGTGACGGTATGGCGTGCATTTAGGATTGAATAGCTTTTATTGACAAAGTTCGCCGAAAAACTCATCTCCGGGCCTTTAAATTTGACAGAAAGTCATCGTTTCGCTCGATGTACTACTTCCGGTGCAAATAAAAATAATTTTGTTTACCACTTTCCTGGTCATTTGTCCATAACTAATTCTCGGGATTGCATTTACAACTAGTTAGTCTTTTAATAGGCAAATCTTTAAAATCTTCAATGTGTTTACTCCTTTCTCAAGCTATACCGCTATATGCGTGCTGACGCATCGGATGTTGTCACTAACTAGTTGACAGCTTTTTTCGCTGCATAATTTCGGCGGCGGCTGGTTCTATCCATAATCTTTATTTTTTCCCGGCGACTGCTTCATGCGCACGATCCACCCACCCCTCTAACGCAGCTTCCACCGGTGTGTGCTGCGACAAACGCCGCTCAGCCTACGCAGGGCGACGCCGGCGGCAGTTGCGCCGGCGTCGCCCTGCGTAGGCTCGCTCAATACCGCAGCACGACAATAGAGGCTCACTTAATGCCACAACACGACAAGCCCTCCAGCGCCGAACAGTTGCTCGAGGTCGCGAAGAGCCGTGATGGCACACTAGGTAAGGCTGTTGCTTTCACGGCCTCGGTCCCGAGGTCGTGGGTTCGATTCATGCGGTGGGCGATCCTGTATCGCCACTGCAAGCGGTGGTGATAGCCGGAAAGGCTCTTCTGTCGCTACACAAAAAAGAGGCTGTTTAATCAGCTAGGATTTATTTATTTATTTATTTTAGCGGGTTTCCAATCCGTGTCGGTTACAACCCAGCCTATATACCCCCTGGAAGCTGCACGAGTCCTCGGGGTCACCTGCAACCCACGCCGGACGTGCAGAAATGAGGCGGCAGGGGGCGCAAGCGCCCGCGAAGCAATGCGCGTGCACTGCTGGGGGGGGGTCTTTTTTGCCCTCGCATCTTGTAGGTGCTTTATTGTCGAAGAAACGTCCGGCGGCGTGCACTTCGCCGGCGGCGTGTCTGAATTACCGGAGACTGGCCGAGTACAGAACTGCTGACCTCACTTGCCGCCAGGTCACCATCCGTACTTAAATATGGTAATTCGAAACTAGACGCTTCCTCAAACAAGACTAGCTGCTGCGTTTTTGTCTCTGTGACCGAAGCAGCCCGCCGCTCACGTGAATGAGCTCTTTGTTCCACTTTGATTAATCAGAACGATTCAGCAGAGCTGCGAATCGGAGCTTCGACCGGAAGCTTACGAGTAATCGTGTGTCAACTGCGGGTCAGCCTGCTGCCAAGGTAGGCAATCGATTCTGGAAGCTAATCGCTTGTAAACCTTGGCTAGAGCTGTTCGGCCAGTTGGCCATCTGCAGCCGCGAAACCCTCGACTGTGTTATCACCCGATCCTAACGGAGCGCTCAAACACTATTATCATTGAAAGTGCCTAAGATTTTTGGCTCCCAGCGAGGCTGAAGTTAAACACCAGAGTTGAAAAAGCTATTTTTACTAGTCGCGAGCAGTAACGTTTACGAGGCCACGGCTCTCTGATTTCGTGTCAAGTAATAAACACGGTCATTCGCTCAATCATTCTTAAAGTTTCTTTTGCATGCTGGCCTAGGCAAGATCATTGCTTGCTTGATACCGTGCATTACGCTAATCCTTGGATATTTATTCTCGTTTGGCGAGTTGTAAAGCGGTTGGGTAGAGATTAATTTCATTTAATGTCTACATATTATTGCAAACGATCTGTTATTATCTTTTTGCTCTCAAAATTATGGTGTTATAACTAGATGTAATAGCGGGTAAGCGACACTTCAAGTTCAAGTTAAAAAAACTCAGGTGTGACGACAGCAAGATTTAACTTTCGGTCAGAGACACCGATTGATGGATGCAAGAGAGCGCCCCCCCCCCCCGCTGAAAGGCGGCAATACCACCGGTGCATCCCCACAGACGGGTGGAACAACCGAAGGAAATGAATGGCAGGATGCAAGACTTACCGACCAGTTGGTTAGTAAAATATAATACTCTATGTATCTTGATGAATTTGAAGTTAATATCTTTTGATCGAGAAAAACTATAAAGATAAACAAAGAAAGAGCCTAGTGATCTTACTGTTTCACTTATACAGCGACAGAAGAGCCCTGGCGGTTATTTTTTCTTGTAGCATGGAATAAAATATCAAGTGCTTGCTTCAGGACTCAAACCCTGCAATCTAGAAGAATTCAAGCAACTTACCCCTAAGCGGATTGTAATAATTATCGCGTAAGAAACACACGCTGCCTTATACTCCATTGTGCAGACAGGAAGCCTCGGTCACGGCAGTTATACAGTGCTTTAATAACAAAAATAAGATGTTTAAATAGCACCCTCAGCCACCTAAATCTCTCCGTAAGCTGTTTAAATCTGATGAATGGGCGGCTTCTAAATTTGTAAGCGATAGAACGCACGTAGCCAGCTCGCAATGGCACACAATCGACAATTTTAAGGGAGATAGAAATGCTGTAATAAACTTTAGGAGCCTGTGAGCTGAAATCTCGTGTCTCCACACCATTACAGGCTGATTAGTGCCGTCGCTATAATTCTTAAGTAAGATGCGTAGGTGGCACGGTTCGAAACCTGATGAGCAGCTATATATAACAGTTACACTCGTGCAAAAGCACGAACGGAAATAGAAGTTTGTGACATAACCTTTAAGTATATACGCTGCTTAACATCAGAGCTCTGAAATCTCGTACTAAAATAGCACCTAAACGATTGCAGTTCTGTGCCAGCTAGATAATAAGCCCTAAAAAAGCACTTGACGGTCAATGGCGTCAAAAGCTTCTAAGAGATTCGGCAGAGCTAGCAGAGAGATTTTACCTGTGTCGGCATTCCTGAGAAGGTCGTCATACACTTGCATGATGTGACTATCTCTAAAATCTGACTGGGGGTTATTTGCTTAATTTGAAGGTGGGGATAGAAGAATATAGTGGCTCTGCCAATATTCCTTCCAATGTCTTATACAGGAATCAAAATAGAGACCAAATGTAAGTTGCTGATATGCTCCTTGTGGCCTTCCTAAGTGAATGGCCAAACATAAGAACCTTTGTGTAATACGTCGGGTCACGAACTAAGTCTAAGAACCTATTTTCTAATGTACTTACGAAAGACTATAGCAAATCAATGTATCGAAGATTGGAAACTGTGGGTATAGAGATGTCTGAATGACTGAATTACCTTTCTTGCAGGCCAATAAATGAAGGGAAAAGATCTCCCTGATCATGATGAGGATTTTTGGTAAGGTGCTAACATTGGTGCAGTTAAGGAGCCGGCTAACGGTCGACGCAAAAGCATACAAGGATTTTTACGTCTATTATTTCACTACGCTAGTCAATGAGCTGTCTGTTCTGACCTGGGATACGCTTGCTCAAGCTTGAGCTTAGCAGTCCTCGCTAGTTTATTTTCTCCAGTAAACAATCAGTCACCTGAGCGAAGTCAACCAATAAGCTCAGTGAGAAAAGTAAGTACATTCAGAAAATTGACCATTGTGGCATGGCAGCGTCCCTCTCTGTTGGGGTCACTACACGGTCGATCGCTTCTCTTGTACTTTAGCTCAGGGCGAGCCACGTATCAACGAATGCGTGCAGCCACCCAGAGATCAAGGAAAATAACAATAGCAGATTCCCGAAGACTGATCGCATACGGTGGATCCCTTCTCTTGTACTTTAGCTCTGCGTGAGAAATTGCACACGGTCAGACTGCCCTGCAGGTGTCCTAGTCACAACTATCTATGCCTCGGCAGGCCGTGTCTCACCGTCATAAACCATCATGAAATTCACAAACCTGCAGCAGTGCCATAAACTCAGGTCGATTAATTGGCCGTAACCAGAAAACTAGGCCATATACTGATCACGATAAGGCCATAAATACTTTGTAACGATTCTTTATCTGTTACTTCACAAAGATTAAAAGACCATGTGGGTGCTACCCAGGAGAGTTTTGTGTAGCTCAGTCACAGCCTAAGTTGATTGGTACTCATAAGGTACTCCTAAGGTACTCATTTGGTAGCAAACAGACTTCCTCTCATTTAACAAAGTGAAAGTGATATGCACAGCTGAGTCGTGAGAGTAGTTGCGGTAGAGAGTAGCATGAAAGTAGCAGCGCAGGACGCCTGGAAAGTATGTGCCATAGTCAGCAGCAGCAGAGTAGTTGTCTTTGCATAAAAATCGCAGAAGTGAATACCATGGTCTAGGACCTGTAGAGCAAAAGCTTCTGTTGCCAACGACCTTCAAGAGAAGGAATTGAACAGCTATTTGATTATCCATATAGGACCTGGGGCACGATTAGGCTGAAACTGGTGAAGCAGTTTAGCTAGGTATGGAGGATCCAAGCCACGGAAGGCTTTGTGGGTCACCGTAAGAACTTGGTTCTGTATCCATTGATCAACTGGCAGCCATCCTAGCTCTTTTAGCTTAGGAGATTCATGATCAAACCTCGGGGTTTTTCAAACTAGCCTTGCAGCCATATTTATAGCCATTTGTAGTAGCCTAGTGGCTTTGCTCGGTAGCCTAGCCAAAAGGAAATGACAATAATCTAGCCGAGAGAGAACTAAGGAGCTAGTTGAATTTTTTGCAAGCCACCGTAAAAGACAGTTTCTAATCTTAGATAAATATATGATAATGATAATATAAATAATGATCTGTTGATGGCTAGCTGTGGAAGCAGTCTTCCGAACAAAACTTTTCCAATTTGGGCAGCTATCTAATACGACGCCTACATTCTGAGCACATTGTGACTGTCACACAGCAGCATCACCTATTAGAAGAGCAAAGTATTCTAGTCCAGCCATACGCTTAGAGTGTCCTATGAGCAGCAGCTCAGTTTTATTGTCGTTTAGTTTAAGTTAAATTGCTTACATCCAGGATCAAATGTTGGCAAGGCAAGCATTAAGTTTATGAGTTGCTGCAGCAGATTTCGAAGGTTTAAATGATAAATAAAACGGCGCATCGTCAACATAAAAGTGATAACCCATTCCATTTGCCTGACGATATATGCCACTGGCCAATACACTACGAATAGCTAAGCAATCAATTAGCCACATGTCCCCTTGATCTCACGGTGGCAGTTGGAGAGGCACTGGCCGAGAGCCAGTCGGCTAATCAACTACATACTCCCATGATCTTAGGATTGCATATCAAATTGGGCAGCAATAAACATAAAACAGCAAAGCACGTCTAGTAAAGCAAGACACAGCATTACTGTACACTTTTTCACTGCATGCAACAGATATCACCTGCCGTCAGTCACTAAAGAAAGAAATCAGCGAGCCGAGCTAGCTGTTGCACAATCCACCTAGAACGAGTACAACCAAGCTGGTGCACCTCTTTGGTTTGTTCATTCTTGGCAGCTCGAGGAACTGATTCATCCGGACCACCTGCTGTCTCTGGCACAGCGCCCACTTCTGCAACGTACCAACGCAAGTCGTATATTTCAATCCCAACTCTAGGCCCAACCCGAAAGTTTAAACCCCAACTCCTTGCCCAAACAATTTACCTGGCCAGAGGGATAATGAGTTGTGCAATGCCCAGCGGGGGTTACGAACACTCTCAGCACGAGTGAGTATTCGCTAGACCCCGACCCAGCGAATATATCTCTCTCTCGTAGCTGCATAGCATTGTCACCAACCTAATGATTACAGGCGAACCAAGTGTCATTCGCAAATTGGAAAGCCTAACGTTCACGATCGACACTGACAGCACATCTCCTGTTGAATCTAGACAAATTCTAGGTGTAATTTTCTAAAGTAAGCTTTCATTTGACGACCGCATCAGCTCCACAGTCAAGTCTGCCTACTCTCAGCTACATAACATTGCTAAAATTCGGGCTTGTTTAGATAAAGATACCACGTCTAAGTTGGTACATGCATTTGTGACATCCCGTCTCGACTTCTGCAACTCACTGCTTACTGGCCTACCAGCATGTGCGATCAGGCGATTGCAGCTGGTGCAAAACTCTGCAGCTAGGCTTGTCTGTCGTGAGCGTCGCAGTTGCCACATTACTCCACTTCTTGCCGACCTGCACTGGCTACCAGTCAAGCAAAGGATTGACTTCAAGGTTTTGTCGCTCACTTTTAGGTCACTTCATTCTTTGGTTCCAGCCTATTTCTTAGATCTACTCCCCCACCAGGCCAAGCATCGTACCAACCGCTTTTTGTAATCCAACTGTTTACCAATACCTCGTACAAACCTCAAATCATTTGGAGACCGTGCATTTAGTTCATATGCTCCCGAAGCATGGAACTCTCATTCAACTTGCGTCAGAGCATCCCCTGACTTGACCACATTTAAAAATAACTTAATTAGGACAGCATTTAGTGGGTCCCTGTGATTCGTCCTTCGTGTGCTTATGCGTGCTGACACTTTGCATGCTGCCACTAACCACATTTGCTTGCTGACCCTGTGCATGTTACCCCTAAGCATTGTATTCATGTTTATCAAGCATGATATTACTCACCATTCAATCACGCTTCCCTATACAGCAAATGTGAAGCACCTAGAAAGAGATTGAGTTCTCTGAGGGCGCTTTATCAAGTGCATTATTATTATTATTATTATTATTATTATTATTAGAACTGGTGTCACGACATCTGCTGATTTGACGCAACTTAAAAGGAAGCTAAAAACTCATATATGTATAGCTGTATTTAGTGAGTCCACATGATTTATCGTTTGTAGGCTTATGCGTTCTGACACTGTGCATGCTGCCACCTACCATATTTGCATGCTGACCATGTACATATCACCTCTAACCATATAATGCTTGTTGTCATTGAGCATGCTACCACTAACCATTTGATCATGCTTCCTTTGCAGCAAATGTAAATTGTCTAAAAAGAGATTGAGTTCCCGGGGCCTAGCAAAAAGTAATTATTAGTATAAGTATTATTAGAAGGGCCAGCGGAAGTTTTCACTGGTACTTTGGGGAGCATGCGGCTTGGCTTGGAGTGCTCTCGTTCTGGGTAGCAGGATCCAGAATGTAAAAAGAGAAGAAATATTAGCTGAATCAACAGCCTATTTTTTATAGCAACTGAAAAGCCTCTAAAGCTATCACCACCACTTGCAGCCGCAATACATAACTTTCCAGAGTAGGATTCGAAATCACGATGGCAGGACCAAGGTCTCGAAAAGCAAACGACTTAATTAGCGTACCCTATCTGAAGGCCACATTTCGGATATTTTCGCAGCTGCGGTCTTAATAGTCGGCGATGCCGCTCAATGATGGCCCCGACGGGTGATAAGCACAGTGACAAAGTACGGTCACGCCCTATGCCACAGCCGTACGAACATAAGATCTGCTATTTTAAGATCATTTTTGAGGCATTGTCGAGTAACTGCAGCCGGGGGTGGCCACGCTCGAGGAATACTTGCTCCAGCCCTTTGATCAATGCTCTGGCGCTCCCGCCCTGCAGTCGCCACCAGATCGCAAGCAAGATGGCCCAGTATTCACTGGTAAAGTATGGCTCATCGCGAAAATTTCACGTCATAGCACGCCTGCCTGTGTCAATTGTTCGGTGCGGAAATTTACAACTCTGCTCCACGACTACTGGTACTGGGTCTGCAGCGAAAGCACAATCACACCATGCTCGACTCGACCTTTTGGGGATTTGGCCTTTTGCAAATGCAGTTTAGAAAGGCTTAGAGTTCGACCAATGCCGAGGTGGTACTTGGTGTTGAAGGCGCGGGCGTCAATCATTCAGCCCTCGCATGTCGGAGGCGCCACGTTCTTTCAACCGTGCCTGAGGTGTCTCATCGGTATGGGTGGATTTCAACCATCGACGGTGCACGTGAGCCAGGCAGACCCTTTCATCCTCACTCGCCGGAGCAAGACAAAAGAGATATGTGTAGTTTCGTATGTACGTATGTATGTACATTTTGTATGTCGGCTCCTGACTTGTGGCCTTAAGGTCAAGAGGGCGTGTAGTTCGTATGTACCTGTGTATGTATGTATTGTATGCCGGCTCCTCTGATGAGCCTGTGATGTGGCATGGACACAGGCCGGTAACTAGCTGGTGGCCAGATGGTGGATTCACCATCTGGGTCTGCCGGTTTACAGCTGTGGTCCGCCTGTGATGTGGTATGGACACTGGCCAGTAACACGCTATTGGCGAGATGGTGGACTGGAGCAGTGGAGGAAGGGAGTCGTGTCAGAGTAGTGGCCGAGGGGAGCCGTGCGCTCTTGGGCTCCGAGCGTTGGGAATAAACTGTTGGTGTTGGACATCGGCTGGCTCTCTGCTGTGCCACCAAACTACAATATGTCCAAACCACATTCTCGAATCGCCTCACCGAACAGGGTCAGGCATCAACATGATAACGTTTCTCCAAGCCCGCTTCCACGCCGAGAAAAGTGTCAGGAGCCAGCCGAATACCGTGGTGGAATATGTAACGACAACAGACTTCAACCCCCTTGCTATCGCTATGTTGATGCCTTTCGACACTGACTTCAACTCTGCAAAGTTAACATGTCATCAGCTTTGCAAACCCACGACGCCTCCTCTTTGACGTTACCGCCGATTTCTTGGCATAACCCCACGGCAATGCTGCTCGCGTCACACCAAAGAGTCCCGGTTGTCGTAGGGGTTGCTTACCAAACACGAGTAACGTGGTCCTCAGCAAGGACTTGGCGATGCACCTCCTCCACATCTCTAAGACGCTTGCACTGACCTACAATCCCAGCCGTCTCTGCTGGCTCTTCGCTTTATGTAGCTACACACTACCCGCAACCAGCCTGCAATAGGAACGTGTCTTGTAACTTATTGACTCCACCGCGATAAGACCTGTCGTTTCGTCCGAAGCCCTCAAGCCCGAAGACAAGCTAGCTGTTGTGACGCCGTACTGGCAGCCCCAATATGCGACCGCTAATCAGCTGCTCGGGTGACTTGGCTTTGAGACTAAAGCGCTACAGCAGTTCCCTTACTCGGTCGGCGGATATGACATCGAGATTGACTACGATGTCGTCCACAAAAGAATCGCTTTACCGACGAACCAGTGGTTCCAAAGACAGAGTGTTTTTTACAATGTCTGACATTAATTTAGGTACTACGTTCAAATCAAAGCCCAATCGTGTTAAGCAGAAACATTTTCCCTTGAATTCGACAGCCTGATAGCGCCACAGCGACTGATAAACATGTATTTGCACATACCCCTTTCGCAAATAATTTATAGGACAGCGATCGCCCATATTCCGCAAGGAACGCAGCATCTTCCGGCATACATCTTCTTTCGCGGTATGGCTAGACACGTACTGATTTACCTCTCGGTAGTCTATCACCAGGCCTCACTTCTTCCTTGCCTAGACTACCGCTATTATCGGAATGAAACCTTAGAAATCGCCAGTATACGGTGCCAGCCCCCAGCTGTATCCATTCTTCTACCTCTGCCTCGTATGAACCTCGAGGACGGGGCAATGCGGTGCGAAGCTATCCGGTTCACTAGAGTGGGGTAGTTCGCGCCATCTTTCTATAGTCACGACACCGTCCACGCACCGTTAGCAAGTGTCGTGGAGAAATCCTTATCGGTAACCGACAGGTTCACACCAGCATTCATCGACTCAGTCGGCTGCTCAGCAACCACTACGCAGTTCGTCTCACTGCTAAACTCCACGCTCTCTCCCGTCGGCGCTGACTTGCACACCTCAAGACCGTGTGGCGACCAGGCCGAGCAGTAAATAATAGCGGCAGGACGTCAGCCACGAAGCAGCTCACATGTACCAGTGTGTCCACGAACATGGACATCCAGACTGCACATATAGCTGCATGCAGTTTTCGTATCGTTCACCATTATGACTGGCTAGCTAAGAGGCACAAGTAGCGAAGCATCGCTTAGTTTCTGGGATATAATGAACGCGAGAAGCTGGTGTCGACGAGAGCCTGCGCCGAACGCCCGCTCACAACAAACCTTATGCAGGGTCAGTCACGACTTCCTCGGGGGATGCGCCGTAGCCCAGTGATTCACGCTCCCCCTTTTCTCGTATTTTTTCAGTGCACTGTGGAGATCGCATCACTCGAACATGCAGACGCTAAGTGCCCCCGCCGCACCGAAATCACTGAATGAATCTCCTTCGCTGCAAGCGGTGTGTGAAGTTCCTTACAACAACTTCCGGTTCTTTATACAGAAAGCGAATGACAGACCTCGACGCGACGCGGTACATGTCCACCACGTCGCGCGTCACTCGCTCAGCGCTCATCAAACAAACGTCAGCGGCAACAATGTATCTCGGCCGCCCAACTACTACTGCAAGAGTCATTGTCGATGAGTTGCACTCTGCCTTTAGCTGCGTTTCAACTGCACCTGGCAGCCGGACAACTAAAGCACACGTTTGCCATTCTTTGAAAACGGCGGTCGCGAAATTAGCTTCAGGCGTCGCCAGTAATGTAGGCTTCTGAAGATCGCCGTGTATGGCGGTCTTGCTGGCACGCAGCTTTCAGCGTGAAAGCTCGTCGTACGTACGCAAGCCACCAAGCTAAAACGCCGCGGTCAGTGCTCTTTTTAACTTGAGCTATTCCACTTTGCCCTCCTCACTCAGTCCCAGATATACGCCGAAGATGCCTCTTGTAACACGTACAGCAGCAATAACTTTGCTAAGGCTGTAACATTCTGCAGCCCCACGGCACAACCTCCACAATGCAAATCCTACACAATCCATGCAGCTAAATCTCCTCTTCCGTAAAAATGGGCGTAAGCTTCGCTGAACTTCATCATCGTCTGATTCATGCTTGCCAAATTAACTTCCACTGAATACGAACGGTGCAAACGCACAGACAAACGAAAGCACCGTAGCGAGCTTCGGCGTGTTTATTTTCGCATAGACGCAGGCAGCCCGCCGGCACGCAACCAAACTGCCTGGCGTCCTAGTCACGATTGCCCCACGCCTCTGTGGGGCAGTGACTCACCCTTGTGAATCATCGCCGCCGTAAAAATGGAATCACCCATAAACCCGCACCAGCGCTCTAAACTCCGCAGGGCCACAAACTGTCCACACCGTGAATAAATAGGCCATAAACACCGCCCGGTGCATACGCTACGAATATCTAAGCAATAAATTGGCCAATTGCATTTCCCTTGATCTCAACATCGCTCAGGGTGGGCACCGGCCGAGAGCCGTCGGCCTATCAGCTATAAATGCGTTTCGTGAATCGTCTTCGCGGTTGCATACACGCGGTCGATCAGAAAGTCAGACATTTGCTGACTAGCTAGCGACTGCGTGCGCGGCTGTACAATGCGCGCCATGCTTTTGACAGCCGCACTGCGGTGCGCCCTTGGCGCCTCGCTCGTCTGCCAGCTGCCGGCGCCGTCGACTGCAAGCGAAATGCATTCCGTGGCGAGCAGCGGTCTCGATGCGTCTTCTACGGGCGTCTCTGCTGCGCCCGCTTCCGTTTCGGCTGGTTGCGTGCCGTTGCCGCGAAGCGGTACCGTCGTGCCCCACTCGGATTCGTCGCTTCCGCGACGGCAGCATGATGGCGGCGATAGCGAGCGCCGGCGGTCGGCCACAATTCGAGGCGACGACTGCCCTCCGATTGCTGAATACATCGCCACCGTCACGGCATCTGGGAAATTGGAGACGGATTTCAACGCCGGGAAAACGACCTCCCCTCCTTCTCCTCTTCCGACGATCAACCCAGCATCGCCGCCGTCGGTGCGGTCTGCCCCTGGCGGCATTGCCACCGGCGCTGACGATCGACTGCCGTTCGTAGTACGTGCGTTGGTGCTGGGCAGTAAACGCTCGGATTCGGGTCGCTACAAACGGCAACTACACGACTGCAACAGCATCTGCATTGGCTGCACTACGCAGCTGCAGTTCATACCTCCTTTTACGTACTCGCAGTGCAGACGCCAATGCTTATCCTCAGACGACATCAACAGCCCGTCGCTGCTTTATTTTAGACTCTGCATTCGCGTGCTTCTCGGGTAATCGGCAATTTTCCAGATCTTCGGAAGTGCTGAAGGCCGCCGCTTCCGCTCCGGGCTTCGACGAGACACCGCCGAGCAACGGGAAGCCAGAGCTGTCTGCCCAGCGAGCGGCCCGCAGTAGAGCACCTGTGCTGGGACATCGGAAGCTGAACCTTCGCACAGCCAGACCATGAGCTCTGCCTGTTCGCGTGCGAGTGAATCATTCTTTAGGCTGCTATCTAGAAGTGTTTCTGCTTTTTTAATTCGTGGCCTGATTGAACCTTCTTGTTCACAGTGCCCGCCCTCATGCACCTTGGCCTTGGCGCTTCCGGGCAGCAGCCTCAGCCGCATCAGGCGGCTCATGTTTTTCGCAAAGAAAGCTGGAGGTGTGAATGCTTCTTGGATTGCGGTGGGCGGGAAACGTCACGGCGCTTGCATCATTTCGCCGCTTGCAATGCAGAGCAGAACGCTTTCACAAAGTGCTAGCGAATGCGTCCGGCTGTAAACGAAGAAGTCCACTAGACTGGCAGCGGGAGAAAGTCAGAGAGCTCTTAGCTCTCTTAGCTCTCACTATTACAGCGCGCCAAGTCGCTTGGCTGATCTTGCTCGAGTGAGGAACAATCGCCATAGATCTAAAGCAAAGCACCGTTGCTGCTGTTGATGCATCCGAATGTAATTACTTAATGTCTACTGAGGGCTGAACCGCTATGTATATATCTATTTGATTTGTTAGCCAATAATCGTAATGACATGTGTTCTGTCGGTAATTGTGTGCTAAATCTATTCTCTTAATGGTAATCTAAAAAGAAGATGCTCTTATAGAAGGCAGGTACAAGTGTTCTTCAATAATGTACGGTTCTGCAGTATTTCTTATTCTGGACCTTTCTTCCTGAATTGATTAACTGTTCAAAGCATCCGGGCTGGACGTTTTCATTATTCTGCCAGTCTGAGCTGGTTAACTATCTGCTTGATTAAGGCTAGTGGCTCTAACCTTGCTTTCATGAAACTAATATTGCATCATCTGAATTGTCTCTCAATCTTAGGTAAAATTAACTTAATTTGCCAAAACGTATCCAAAGCGCCAGCACAAAGATAAGCCCCATATCCTAACAGCTCTGTAGTACTACTATCTTCATAGTCTTGAGTGACATTAAAAGCATCAAAGTTTCATGTCGTCAGTTTTGATTGATTTTCTGGCAATTGGCTCCTCGGCCAACTGCTCAATGGACTTCGATTTGACTTCAGACCTGTAAAAAACTTCAGCCTGAATAATAAGAAAACTGTTCAACTTTAAGTGAATCGCTATATTGAGGAAAGATCTTCGCGGACTTTGTCTTCAAGCAGGATTAAACAATTTCCTTGCAATTTTAAGAGTGAAATTGTAGACCTTTTTTGTTCTTGTCTATTTAAAAAAAGCAAATATCGTGCGATTTATCTTGGTACTTTTGCTTAGGCAAAGTATTTGCCACGTTTAGAGGTCGCATATATATATATATATATATATATATATATACTTTTCTTTTGAGAACCTAACATTTTTGTAAGCTTACGTTAACTGACGAAATAATGAAAAAGTATTTCCTCTCTGGGCTAATTTAGAGGAGAACCTTCATACTCAAGTGGCACGTTAGGGTAAGAAAATGTGGCCCGTTTATTTATATCTATTTTAACAACGGTTACATCAGAGTCATTAGTTGTCCTTGGTACGCGACTGAATACCCCTACCTACCTCCCTAACCATCTATCGATCTACCTACCTACCTGTCTATCTATCTATCTACCTACATACCTACCTACCTACCTACCTTTCTATCAGGGGGATAATTCCTGCGGCTGCTCGATTGGAGAAAGAACATCCCTCACCATCTTTGAGGTGGTGGACTGAAACAGCGAGTCAGTTAGGCTGCCCTGACTATCTTAAAGACGTAGTTAGCTCTTATTCCTTAGCTGAGTTAATTTGGCAGGAGGGACTGCTATCCTTCTGCGCTTATAAACTTAACAGATTCGGTTAAACTGAGCATGAGGCTTAACAAGAAGCCTGCTTAAATCCATATGCAACGATGTGACCTATTCATCTCGCCGTCCCTCGAAATAAATTAAAGTCTTCAGGTTGTCGAGCTTTTCAGCGCACATGAGCTGAAAGTCTGGAACTCTTGAATTCTTTAATCCTGAGCTTTAAACGGTCGGCCTGTGTCGACGTTTGTCATCTAAGGATTTGATTTGTTTTAGTAGCAATTTTAACCAGTGGTCTGTATCCGGTCTGGACGTTCATTTCGTAAGAATTGTGGCTTGACTTTGCAATGGCTAATGATCGCCTTATGTTGACTGGATGACTCTTTGAGATGCTGCTGATAGTGCAACACGTGAAGGTTGATGCTTCCTAGTTTGGTAAGACCTTCAGCGAAACCATTGAAGACTTTACGTGCGCACCCACATTTATTAATACTAGAGACCTAATCTCCTAGGGTCTTCGAGGATTGGAAGAAGTAGTAGGTTGCTAACGAAAGTATTTTAGATAGGGAATTTGTATGTGTTCCAAACTACTTACCTGCCTACCTATTTTCCTCTCTGCAGCCCTTCTCTTATCCCCACTCTTGCTCTCTTTCTCTGTCTCTCTCTCTCTCAAGTCTCCTTTCTTCCGGCTTGCTTTCTCTCTCTCTCTCTCGAACTCTCGAACTCTCTTGCCGCGAAAGTACTCGGAGCTATTGTCTTTCGGTATAAGTGCCTTTAAGGAGCAGGCGTGCTAGGTTCGGGTGCGGTGCTTAAAACTGCTTGAAAGCCTTACCCTGCGCATATCATCAAAAACCGCTACGGCTTAGCAATACTACTACCACCGCGGAAAACTCTGCTAGTCTCGTACCTGGTGGGCTACAGAGTAGCGATAGCGGGAGAATCCAAGTGACCCGGGTGAAAGCTGGCCAGAGGGGGTCTGTCGGCCTTAAATCTCATTCGTTGCCTCTGGCATTGCAAACGGCAGCCCGACCTGAAATGATGCCGGTGGGCAGGCAGGTGAGCAGCCGAGACACGATGCCCTTAGCGCTGGCACCTTACTAACGGCGGCGCTTGCGGGTACGGCGGTGCTTATGCAAGGTTACGAAGGTGGCATTATCCTCATTGTAAGAAGGCAAGAGCCGCGAGTTCTGCCGATTGCTTTACCCGTCAAATATAATTGAGACGCTTTAGTTGACCAGCGAAACGGCGGCGCGCTAGATCAGTAAATTGTATTACTGCCGAAATAGTATTCGCAGTATCTTAATTGCAATGACTGCATACCGCTTATGTCATAATCCATGTTTAGGCGGTATAATAACATTGGCTATGCAACAGACGTTCAGTTTCGCTCTAGCAGCTATGCTCACGAGGATTGGAGCGCCGGGCTTTACGCCACGAGGAAGAGTTTCGCTCTAGTGGCTGAGCCCGGCGGGAGGCTTTTTGCCGGTCGGCAGTTCTGCGGCAGAATGGGCGCCGTGGGTTCGCCGTCCGCCATGATTGATTGAGTTCAGCGTCCGCCAGGAATGCTGCTTTTGAACGCCTTCAACCCATCGCGGCTGTTGAACATACTCTTGTCACTATGGATGTGGACTTATAAAGCTGCGGGCGCTCATAATTGCTGCCGAAATTGCTACGAAACCGGTGGCATGCGTTGGTGCTGCACCCACAAGTCGCTGGCAGCGACTGCGCCGGCTCACAGCTTCATCGGTACTCGTCGCAAATCGGCTAAGACTAGCACCGTCACTAGCAATTTCTTTGCGGCCAAGTTCGGTCCGGACGTGGAAGTAGCTACACCCTGTTTGTAGTACGAGCGACCGAGACTCGGCTGCATAAAGTGTTTAAATTGCAATGTATATTGTTGCGAGCGTTCTATAGCTTCGCCTAAACTAAAGTTATCTTGGTACGCACAATGCACTCGCAAATGGTACAATGACTTGCTGACGCATCACAAATACTGGCGCCTCGACGAGTAATGCAATGTAACGTAAGACTAAAATACAATTGACTGACCATCCTAGATAGACAGTTAATTCTGTTTAATGCATATATTATTACGCAGAGGGCTTCTAATGTGTATAATTCAGGTAATAATAATAATAATAATAATGCACTTGATAAAGCGTCCTCAGAGAACTCAATCTCTCTTTCTCTAGGTGCTTTACATTTGCTGCAAAGGGAAATGCAATTGAATGGTGATTAACATCATGCTTGATAAACAAACAACATGAATAACATGGTTAGGGGTGACTAGCACAGGGTCAGCATGCAAATGTGGTTAGTGGCAGCATGCACAGTGTCAGCACGCATAAGCACGTGAAGGACGAATCACAGGGACCCACTTAATGCTGTCCTAAATAGGTGTGTTTTTACGTTCTTTTTAAATTTGGTCAGGTCAGGGGATGCTATGACGCAAGTCAGGAGGTAGTTTCAGGCTTTGGGAGCATTCGAACTAAATATACGGTCTCCAAAGGATTTGAGGTTTGTACGAGGTATTTGTAGGCTGTCGGATTCCGAAAAGCGGGTGGAATGATGCTTGGCCTGATGGGGGAGTATATCTGAGAGATAGGCTGGAGCCATAGAATGAAGGGACCTAAAAGTGAGCGACAAAACCTTGAAGTCAATCCGTTGCTTCACTGGTAGCCAGTGCAGGTCGGCGAGAAGTAATGGGATGTGGCAACTTCGACGCTCACGACAGACAAGCCTAGCTGCTGAGATTGGCACCAGCTGCAGTCGCCTGATTGCACATGCTGGTAGATGGTAGGCCAGTAAGCAGTGAGTTTCAGAAGTCGAGACGGGATGTCACGAATGCATGGACCAACTTGGACATGGTATCCTTACCTAAACAAGCCCGAATTTTAGCAATGTTATGAAGCTGAAAATAGGCTGATTTGACTGTGGAGCTGATGTGGTCGTCTAACGAGAGGTCGCTTTGGAATATGACACCTAGATTTCGAGCTGATGCAACTGGAGATATGCTGGCAGAGCCAATTTTGAGCTTCAGCTTTTCCAATTTGTGAATCACACTGGGTTTGTCCATAACTAGTAAGTTAGTTTGATCATCGTTTAGTTTTAGAAAATGTGCTGCCATCCATGTGCGGATGGTACCGCTGGTACTGCTTATAATCTGAAGCACTTGCATAATCTGACCGATTCAGTATGAACACGTCTCACGAACCTCTGTTTCTGCTCCCCCTCCCCGTTTCCACGGCAGATGGTCTCTGCTCGCTGAGTATATTTTGGAACTACTGCTTTCCTCGGGTTGCCAAGGATGCTATGGCTGATCGCTATTGGTGACCCTCATTCCGGCACCCACGTGAGTCGCTCAGCAGAGAGCCTCTCTGCTGGGCCAGACCACGGCCGGCGTAATGGCTGTATTAAGCACAAAAGTTTGCACCAATAAATATTGCATGCATTTATTAACGCAGTACTTGGGGATTTAGCTCGACCAAGTGCGTGGCAATTCAAAACCAAGACTGTATATAGATCTGCATTGTATGCCCTAGAGAAGAAGGGTTTATAGCTCCATCACCCAATTAATAGAGGCTAAAACAGCAGGTTAAACTAAAGGTTACAGTGGTGATAATAGTAATGCATTTGTATAGCACCCTCTGATAACCTTATCTCCTCCCGACCTGCGTCAGAAAATCCCCTGACCTGACCACATTTAAAAGGAACTTAAAAACACACCTATTTAGGACAGAATTTAGTGGGTCCCTGTGATTCTTCTTTCATGTGTTTATGCGTGCTGACACTGTGCATGCTGCCACTAACCACATTTGCATGCTGACCCTGTGCATGTCACCCCTAACCATATTGTTCATTGTGTTTGTTTTTCAGGCATGATTTTACTTATCATTCAATTGCATTTCACTTTGCAGCAAATGTAAAGCGCCTAGAAAGAGATTAAGTTCTTTGAGGGCGCTTTATCAAGTGCATTATTATTATTATTATTATTATTATTATCTCTTTCTAGGCACATAAAATGTGTTGTATAGAAAGCTCGATCAAATGCTTAGTGGTCTCCTTGATTGTAGACATTGCCTTGCCGCACGGAATTGAGAGAGAGTAGTGCTGTTTCGCTGCTATTGGCAGGATTTCAGAGGGGATGCTGCTCCCTCAGGCATAAACTCTCCCATACTTATGAACTGTAGCATAGGCATGATCTTGTCTATTTTCTCTGACATAGAAGCTAGAGAAGCAATCGGCTAGATTGCGGCAACGATCACTAGGTTTGGAGCTACCTGGAAGAGGTTAAGGAGATGGTTTATGGTAGATATCAGCATTTTTGGATAGCGTGTCTGGAATTCAACAACACTTTTACAGTGGCTGGACTTGGCCTTCGCTAGGGTTGATTGGTACGATCTGCAAGAGTCTTCATAATGCCTGTCCATGGACAGTCAGTCTTGATCTGTTGTGTGCTTTCTCAAGCTTGCAGTTAGTAGACCTAGCTAGTTTAATGTCTGCGGCAAACCTTAGGCCGTCCGGGTGAGGGTGCACACTGGGCTTAGTCAGACGTGCAAACTCATTAGGCATGTTAGCAAGTGTCGTCTTGTAGCATTCTACCGTCGACTATAGGTCGGAAGGGGGATTGAGCAGCAGGAGCGAAGAAGATATTTTCGAAGGAAAACGTCGACGTAAAGGATCTTGAGGATTTTCGTGATTCACGGACGATAATGGATGCTGAGGAGGGCACACACTGTAGATATGCCGTGCTGATTTGGCTCAGTGGCTAAGGTGCTTGTTAACGACCGAGATCAAGCTAAATTTATTTGATGACCAAGGTCGTTGACTCTAGTCCCATGGCAAATTTGAAGCGCCTGAATAGAGATTTAAGTTCAATTTCGGCGCTATATACGCAAATAATATATATTTTATAGACTGAATGCAAATTTTTCAGATTGTTTTTCACTTGACTCACACGTCAGACGGCCTCGGTATTTTAAAATTACTGACAACGAACATAATCTCAAATTAGTTTTATCCCAGCAAGCCACAAATACCTAAAAAAATGCTGTTACTGCGATTCTTTTTACCTCTGCAGTTTATTTTGGTGATTGTACTTTGATTCTAAACAGGGTTCAGAGATACAATTTGGGACTCGCAATTCTGGCAGTTCTAGCTGAAACAGCCAGATGCCAAGCTTCCGGTGCCAGGCAGATAGCCGTCGCACCTCCACAGTCGGGTCTACCTACTTACAGCTAGGCAATGCGGTGAAAAAGTGGGCATTACTTACATAAGGCTTCCAGAGCCAAATTAGTCCATGCATTTGTGGAATCCCGTCTGGACATTGACAACTGTCTACTTGCAGGTCACGTCGGATTGCCAGTCGGATTGCCAGTGCCATTGCTGTAGTGAAGTCGGTAATGCAGTAGCCGAGAGATTGGCAGCAGAAGTAAGCCTAGCCATCTAGCGATCACAGCATTTAGCGGGTTCGCACTATTCATCCTTTGTGCAAGTATGCATGCTGACACTGCGCATGCAGCCACTAACCATATTTGCATGCTGACCCTGTGCATGCTATCTCTAACCAAGTTATTATGTTTGTTATCATTGAGCATGCTACCATTATCATTCGATTGTGCTATTATTATTATTACTATTATTGGCATCGGCGAGGCGTCGTGGAGCCTCGTCTTCGCCTCACAGCATGCGGAGCATGCGAATCGTGCGGCCGGGGCGCTGTCGTAAGCGCGTAATCCGAAGCCTTGCTCATCTGAGCAGTAGAAATAAAAAAAAATTGTTGGCATACTACAAAGCGCTCTGCCGCTGCTGCTGCCGCCGCCGCCGCTGCTGCTGCTGCTGCTGCTGCCGCTCCGCCGCTAAGGTAGCTACCTACTGGTGCGGCATACCCTTCAGCAAGTGAGCGCATTTCATCGGCCTGCGGACTCGTTCGATGGAAAGTTTTTGCAACTGTAGGTCATCCAAAATTTTTCTCCTCTCTCCGTATTTCTCACACCTGCGCACCTGCATCCACGCACACAGAACCAGTGGACTGCGGAAAGACAGTCTTTCGCTCAAAAGCTTTGGACAAGTTCCTGGCAGGTTCGCCGGAAGCGCTCAATCCGGTCAGCTAACCGGCTAACTGGCATGAGCCAACAGAGGTTTATTTAGCAGGCTCCTTTTACGGATTGGGTACTAGGTAAACATTTCAGATACTCGAGCAGTCCATCACGTGGTCTTCAGCACTTCAGCGGCCATTCGCAGCGTGAATGCGGAATTAAACAACCCTCCTTGCTCAACGGCTATAGCCGTATTTACACGGGGAGTCGTGCTTCCTACCTACTTGCGTTCTATTCTAGTCTTCCTTTTTTTGGCAATTTACAAGGTCAGCTTCTCTAAGTCCCCCTTGTGACTTGCTCCGCCCACTGGTGTTCATGGGAGAATTGCTTTTGTTAGAGAGGTGGGAAGCGGCCCTCCGAGATGTGTGTACCTCCCGGTGAATTGTAACCTTCCACGATTGTTTATCTATTCCGTCACCACGTTCCTTGATTCTTGTGCGACTGGCTCGTACATTTCCATAATAGTGACTCTGGCGGAACGTTTCAACGATTTCGTCGGTCGAGTCGTCTGCCGCCATGCTTTCGAGGCAATTAAGCAGGCGTACCCTTGACGGCGCGTAATGTAACGTATCTCCGTCTGTAGCTTAACAAAGCCAGACCAACTAAGAGGTTGTTACGCATGAGAATTCTTTCTAGCGTATTCAAAACCTAAGCATCTTTCGGAACACATGCAGTAGCCAAACGGCCTTCCTCTCGCGCAATAAAAAAGTTAAAAGCATGGCTGAGTCAGAAGGGCAGTTGAGGAAGTGAATAGCACGGAAGTAGCAGCTCGGGACGGCCGTAAAAGATATGCCGTAGACAACAGCAGGAGAGTAGATGTCGTTGTGTAAGAATTGTGAAAATAAGTTCCACGGTATAGGTTTGTTCTGAACAAAAGCTTCTGTTGCATTTGTCTTTAAAAGTGGAGGAACGGAACAGATAACTTATTGTCAATACAAGACCTGCTGGCACGAGGAGGCTGAAACTAGAGCAGCAGTTCGGCTAGGCATGAAGGAGCCAAACCTTGGTGGGCCTTCTTGGTCAGCCTATGAAGTTTACTCTGCACCAGTTGATCAACCAGAAGCCTACACACCTATTTAGGACAGCATTTAGTGGGTCCCTGTGATTCGTCCTTCATGTGCTTATGCGTGCTGACACTGTGCGTGCTGCCACTAACCACATTCGTATGCTGACCCTGCGCATGTCACCCCTAACGACGTTGTTCATGTTGTTTATCAAGCATGATATTACTCACGATTCAATTGCGTTTCCCTTTGCAGCAAATGTAAAGCGCCTAGGAAGAGATTCATTTTTCTGAGGGCGCTTTATCAAGTGCATTATTATTATTATTATTAAGCCATCAAAGCCGTTTCAGTAATGATACAATTGCTTTGATGACACGGTGATTCTACATCCGTTGCGTCGTCGTATACACAAAATGCTGGTTGACACGCATTAGCACGAAAATCACGCCATAGCATTCTCAAACTTCTAATCTCAATGGAATATTCATAGAAATGGCAGAGGAAGCGTCACTATCCTTATGCGATAAAAGATTCACCAAGTCGACGAAAATACGCAGGAAAATTATTTGAAGGTTGATATCGCGAAACAGACAGGCAGTCCGAAAACATTAAACGGTACGCCGTCTCCGTTGCCGTAAAGCTACGGCCTACGAGAGATGGCTATTTGAGTCTGATTTTAGAGCTAATCACTCCAGAGTCCGCCTTGCTTAGGGTGTTTGACAAGCTTTTCAGGAATGCAGACTTGGGCAAAATCTCTCTGCTTGTTTTGCTTGATCTTTCTGCAGCTTTTGATACTACTAATCTCAAAGTCCTTCTTGAGCGTCTGGCGTCTCACCTGGGTATCACTGGCACTTCACTGTAACGGCTCAGATCTGATCTCAGAGCGAAAATCCAAAGTATTTATTTAAATGGACAAAGATCATCCGAGGAACCACTAAAGTACGGTTTATCTCAGGGCTTTGTGCTCGGTCAGCTTCTTTTCACAGTTTACATTGGCACTCTTGCCGATGTGATCGCAATGCTCAATCTAGGCTTTCACTTATATGCAGATGACAGTCAGCTGAACCTTTGCTTCGATCTCTCCCAGCCCTCGAGAACGTTGAATTCTTTATACACCGTTGCTGCATGTATTGATGACATCCCAACATGGATGGCAGCTGACTTTCTCAAATTTAATGACGACAAAACAAATTACTATTTATGAGCAAACCAAGCGCGATTAAAAATTTGGAAATCTAACACAAAATTGACTCTGCCAGCATATCTCCAGTTGAATCTACACGGAATATAAGTGTACGGTTCCTAAATGACCTTTTATTAGACGACTACATCAGCTCCACAGTCAAGTCTGTCTTCTTTCAGCTGAATAACATTGTTGAAATTCGGACTTGCTTAGAAGAGCATACTACATCGAAACTTGTTGGTGCATTTGGGACTTTCCGTCTCAATTTTTGTAACTCACTGCTTGGTGGTCTACCGGCGTATGCAATCAGGCGCATACAGTGGGTGCAAAGCTCTGCAGCTAGGCTCGTCTGTCATAAGCGTCGCAGTTGCCATATCACACCCCTTTTGCTGACCTGCACCGGCTCTCAATAAAGCAGCGTATCGACTTTAAGGTTCTGTCACTTACTCTATTTCCCTCCATTATCTGGCTCCAGCCTGTCAGAACTACTCCCCACCAGGTCAAGAACAGTACAACCCTCTGTTCTGACTAAATTCGTTTAGCCAAACCCGTACGAACATCAAAACCTTAGGAGACCGTCCCTTTTGTTCCTACGCTCACAAAGTCTGTAACTACTACGGACGCACGTTACAACGTCGCCTGACATGACGTTTAAAAAGAAGCTTAAAACACCCGTGTTAATTACAGCATTTAGTGGGTGTTCGTTATGTGTCCTTTGTGTGCATATTCCTGCTTACACTATGCCTGCTGCTTGGGGTTGTTACCACAAATCATTTGGTAATGTTTTCTATACATCACCTGTAAAGTGCCTAGAAAGAGATTCGGTTCTCTGAGGGCGTTATAAAAATCTATTATTATGATTATGTCAGTGAATTGAACATCACACAGATATAGATTCTTATCGGACAAGTAACTAGAATCAGCAACACTAGTAATGCAGGCACCACCACCAGCCAGGTCGCAAATAAGCTAAGCAGTTTGAAAAGAATCAGAGCAGCAGACCATCACTTCAGCAATTTGTGCGTACGGCAGCAGTCTCAAAGCAAGCAGCTTCAGACTGCACAACTGCCAAAGCTGGTATATAAAGAATGACTAGAATCTTTTATTACTTCTTTAGTCAAAACTATTCTGTCAGATAATCGCACGTTACCAGCAGCCGTTACCCATGCTTTAGTGCGAAATAGTAAACTCTGATGTCTAAAGCTGCACATCAGATTTCCTGATTTCATTACACGGAGCTCCAAACATTGCCTGCATCTGTGCTGCAGTGGTCACCTTATCGCGCGACATCTTCTAGATGGATTGGAGTAGGTTCACTCCGGCAACCACCATTAGCGAACTTTAGTTTCAGATTCTATTGGCGTGAGCATTACTCCCAGGACAGAGCTGATTGGTCGTGGCTCACAACATGCACATTAGTAACTTGTGCTTTAGACATCGAAAAACCTTTGCCTTCAGGATGCCCATGCTCTCAACTACAAATAAGTGTAACTGTGCCACAGGATGCTGCTGCTCATTTTTGTTTACTGCCTCCTTCCAGCTGTGCAGGACGGGTGCTGATTCAGAATTCGAATAAGTTCGTTACCTGTACATTCTGAAATTACCTATATTTTGGTTAATCGTTGCTTCAAAATTCTCATATAATTTGAGTAGCTCATTTCACTTTTGAATTCTAAATTTTAGCAGTGCCGGTAGAAACTTTTGCCTTTCACGCACTGTAATTCACGACCAGTCCTGCCTTGGTCCAGGTAATATCGAAAGTCATGTTTGATTTCTAAAGCTCGCAAATGTAGTCACTACAAATGATACTAGCACAAAATGACTGCTAAAGGTTTTCAGATATTTTTCTTAATATAATGCCATTTTGAAATTCCTATAAACATTTATAAAATGCTACGAATAAGCAAACGCGCAATAACGCCAACATGATTGTCTGCATTATTCCGCTTACGTAGCTGCTTACCTTATCACATTAATGCCGCTGTCAAGTTGGCCGACTTTTAGCAGACAATAAATAAGGTCCTGTTTGGTGAAGAATAAGATTATCCAAATAGTTCACACGTTGGTGAGATCTCGCCGAAATTACCTGCATTGCTCGTTGTTCGCGACTCAGCGTCTTAGTCTGCAGCAAGAGCAAAGTTCAGCAGCTCGTCTGGTCTGTCGTCAAAGGCGTAGCAGCAATATCAAATCATTTCTGTTGGTCCTGCATTGGCCACGTACGAAGCATTTTAAGCTTCTCTCTCTCTCTCTCTCTCTCTCTCTCTCTCTCTCTCTCTCTCTCTCTCTCTCTCTCTCTCTCTATCTCTCTCTCTCTCTCACTATCACTATCGCCTGAAGAGTCGGTGAGCCGTGATGGCGCACTAGGTAAGGTGGTTGCTTTCACTTCCTCGGTCCCGAGGTCGTGGGTTCGATGCCTGTGGTGGGCGATCCTTTGCAAGCGGTGGTGATAGCCGTAAAGGCTCTTCTGGCGCTATACAAAAAGAGGCTGTTTAACCAGCTAGGATACAGCTCCAAGACTCGTCGATTCATCCGTACATGGCCAGTTTTAAAGGCATTAATTAGGGGCACGCCTTCAGAGGTCAGCTGTAGGTCACTAACAGTAATGTAAAACATGTATACAGAACTCTGTGGTACAGAAATTTTTTTTCAAGGCACTTTAAATAGCCTAAAAATGAAGCATATTAATTTGCTTAGTTGTTGCTGCTATAATTTACAGTGCTCATATGAATCTCTGAGAAATTGACTTAGACAGAGCGTAAGCTTTGAGAAAAAGGAAGATTTGTATTTTACGTGAGGTAATTCATTACTGAGCTCAAGATTCTGGGAGCATATCAACTTAAGGTTGCATGGTCATAAAAAGATTTGAAGATCATTAGGGGCACAACTGAACGACCAGAGTCAGAAGAGTCGGTTGCGCGAAGGGAGACCTAATTAAGAACCTTTCGTGTACGTTGGCCGGAGCATGAAAATAAATGTTCTAAGCAATCCAGTGGCAGTATATTAAAGTGCCTTAATGCACAGGTAGGAAGACGTTTAAATATATAATAGATTTTCCGCGAGTCTAGACGACATTGGTCGAAAGCATGGGTCAGCTTGGTTGTTGTTCTTGTGTAAGCAAGCCTACATTTTTAAATTTTACGTAACGAAAATGGGCAGACTTTATTGCGGAGTAGCTGCAGTCGTAATCTAGTTTAAATTAATTTTGCAATAGGAAAACTGGTATTTATGGCCGATTCAACAGGAAATATGCTGGCTGAGTTCATTTTGCGAATAGATTTCCCCTATATATGAGTAACACATGGTTCGCCCTTACATATTAAGTTGATTTTATCCTTTATCCTCGTTCACTTTGATAGAAAGTATGTTGCCGTCCAAGTGCAAGTATCAGCAGTACATGCTGCCATGAAGCTGAAATATTTTGAAATGCTGGAACGTTCGGTCACCAGAGAGAGAGAGAGAGAGAGAGAGAGAGAGAGAGAGAGAGAGAGAGAGAGAGAGAGAGAGAGAGAGAGAGAGAGAGAGAGAGAGAGAGAGAGAGAGAGAGAGGGAGAGAGAGAGAGAGAGAGAGAGAGAGAGAGAGAGAGAGAGAGAGAGCTACAATTCCTGCAGAGACTGTCTCACATATCCAATTTTCCTAGTCAGGCTGAAGGAGTTACAGGCGGCCCAGGCCTTAGGCTAGTAACAGCTTAGCAATCACTGGATCACTGGTTGAGGCAACCCAATTGCGTATGGCATGGGTTTAAGAGGCCTGCCTTGCGGCGATTCGTTGTCGGGCAGCTTCGTGCTGTAGGCATTCGTTTTAGGCATCGAGTTTTTAAAGTTCCATTTGTTTGTGCGCCCACTGCATGCATTTTAGGGGTCCCGAACATTCAGGATATTCTTTCTTTATATTGGCTTGAGAGCTCTTGCTGATGAAGCAACAACCGACTAGCAATTTTTTGCAGAGGACAAGAGAGGCCCGTCAGGCAGCGCATCTTCTGCACACAGCGTCAGGGTGGCTGGAGTGCAGTGGTTCTCAACCCTCCTAATGCCACGACCCTTTAATCCAGTTCCTCACGTTGTTGCCACCCACAGCCATAAAATTATTGTGTCCAAAATGTGTAAATGCGTGTTTCCTGATGATCTTAGGCGACCTCTGCAAAATGGTCGTTCGACCCGCAAAGGGGTCGTGACGCACACAGGTTGAGAGCCGCTGGCTTAGAGGGAAGATAATGAGGCTCGCTGTGAGTTGCGCTCACTCAGCCTAGAGGCTCCGAGTCCGTCTCTCGTAGGAGCTACTTATCCATTGCTAAAATGCTTACGTTCACAGTCACAGCATGGATAGCAATCATCAACCATCCGGCAATAACCGCAGCAGTCGCCCGTTGAAGCGTTGAATCTTTTCTTTCTCAAGCCCACAACAAAACGCTTTCGGTCTGTTTAATTAAAAAACTGCATTACTTTTAAATGAAAACATTAGCAACGCCAATTTCTTTCATTAAATGTATTTGGAATATTCTAAGTACCGCTGGCCATTAACAATTTCCATTTCCTTACCCAAAGAATAACTAAAATAATTCAAGCGGCATTTATATAACATCTGATACCTGACCAGTCGTTCGTCCAAGTAAATTAGGAGGAGCTGAACAGAAGCACTCTACTCTCGGCTTTTTAAGATGAAAGGAAATCAAAATTAATTTTGACGTCACACACTACGGAGTAACCTTCTCAATCAAGGTCAATGTTTAGTTTATTTACTTTATTCCTGCTACGATATGCTCTTCCGTTAGCTTAGCTGCGGGGTTTTAAAAACTGAGCACACAATGCTGGGTTCGGCCTTGTTGGGGGTTTTAACTAGTGTGATAATGTGCCAAATCGTGGTTATAGAGCGGAGAATTTCCACCAGATCTGAGTGAAGGATACTTTCATGTTAGTTGTTCAATAACTTTTAGAATCGATCTTTTACTTGCATTGATACCATGCTTTTCTTAACATCTGATAAAATCACCAGCATTGAAAAATGTTTGCTCCTACTCCTCCAAGCATGAGAGAATTTGCTTTTGTAATGTGGCTAAAATTAGCATAATTATTAAGGTGAGAATAAAATAATTTTTTGGGGGTACTTGGATTTCTAATACTATTTTGTCTTAGTGAGCAAAAAACGAATATTTTTGCAGACATTTCATGGACTTGAATGAAAAAATCAATGGGAAATTCCGCAAAATTTGCTCTAAACTAGGAGGATATGAACCAGATAAGAAGATATAAATTATTTTGATATTTCTCGTGGTGTTTTTATTTAGTGCAGATTCTATCCCTTAAAATGAAACGTCAAACCTCGTGAATGAGAAATTAGTAGCTTATACTGGATTTGGGTCCATCGATTCAAAGCTGAACTTTTTCTTGGTTAGCAATACTCACTGCTGAAACAGGCTGAATGCAATACGTCCCCCGATGTGTCTTTGGTTGTAATGTCCCGAGCAGCAGAAGTTAGACAAGATACATCTGCTAAGTAGTCAAATGGCAACTAATGATTATTATACTTTGACTTCCCAAGTAAATTCATTTTTCTTTTTGTGAGTCGGATCTGATCGTCGGTTACCAGTTGCAGATTGAAGCAAAATTTGAAGATTTTGAAAACTGTAAGTGAAGTAATCCTCACATTGTCCCGCTGTTTTATTTTAGCAGCTTGAAATCCTGGACGACCAGTTCCCAACTCATTGAGCGAAACAGCAACTTCGCAAAATCTTACAGCGGATGGCAAAATTAAACGATTGAGAGCCACAACTAAGCACAATAAGCTTCCCTAAACTCAAAGAGTCGAATGATCGCCAGTTCATAGGCTAAGAAAAACTCCCAGGGAGCGAGGCTGAATTACTAAGTGCTAATATCATGTCTTCGAGATAATGAGAAGACCAAGTTATGAAACCCGAGGCCACAATTGTCGTATTTCAGGCTAAATGGTGAATCTAGGTATCCACAGTAAGACTGTTCAGGAGTAGCATGAACTGACGTTCTCTGTGAGCGATCGCAAGGAGCCAAGGTGTTCGTATGTTCGGAGTCACGAAGCGACTGTCAAAGAGGCCAAAAGGGTTGCTTAATAAAAATTTACCAATTATTGCCAGGTAATTAAATTTGTGACACCCTCTTCAGCCGCTCAGCAATGTTTCCTCGTTTGAAATAGTCACGAAAATATATATTTACTAACTTCCGCCAAAGTTCACCCGAATCGTGGTCAAAAGTTTGGTAATTTTGAGGAGCGCTTACTTAACTGGATAAACCTAAGATGAAGCGTGAGTTGACTTCAAAGCTGATCACTCTTTAATGTCAGCAAGAGACACCCACTCTTAAAAAGAGGAGCTTTGGCTAAGATTAGCCACGGCAAAGAATACAAAATCAGAGGCTGATGAAAACGACAGGGCAATAAAACCCAGTATTTAATGCAACACAAAACGATT
This sequence comes from Cristatella mucedo, assembly GCA_009760855.2. Lineage (NCBI taxonomy): Eukaryota > Metazoa > Bryozoa > Phylactolaemata > Cristatellidae > Cristatella > Cristatella mucedo. The sequence goes on along the minus strand of WPIO01000097.1, from coordinate 204,474 downwards.
CCTCGTCTAAAGCGAATATTATGAATATGTCTGACGGCTTAATTCTAAGTCTTTTGCAAAAAGCCAACGTCAGTAAGGAATGATAATCCTTACTACTCACATCAACGGCTGACGACTGATAAGAGTAGTTTAAATTTACGCAGTTTTGCAGGCGATTTTCGAGCACAGCAGCAGTGAATATCTTTTATACCAGTTGGTGTAAGTCGACACGTTAGTGCTAGAGCCTCTGGCTCCAATCGACCTCTGCCGCTAGCGAAGTCTCACAAGTCGGTAAACGTGCAACTGCGTGAGGGGTCTGGTCTATTCAAAGGCCAAGGCCATTCTATGCTAACTTCCCCAATTATCTAAGGTGATTCAATATCGAAGCCCGAGATAATTCAATGCAATTCAGTCAATATCGGCGCCCTTTACTTGATTCATAATATTCATTCAAAAATATAGTAATGTAAAAATAGCTAATGAACTCAGGTGGCAATCGTGAACCGGGCACCGTTCAGCAGAGGCTCAAGTTATAGGCAGAATAATTAATCATGACAAGTTACTTAAGTTACAGGTAGAATAATTAATCATGACAGGTTACGATACTGCCCATTCAACTTAATTTGATAATCTATAGGCCTTTAAAAAGCGTCTTAGCCTTTTTGAAAACTCCGCTTATTTATCCCGGAGTTCTAGTATACATGCCAATGCAACTCATTTAGCAATGGCCTTGTAGAAAGCAAAAATTCAGCCTCGCTTTAGTATGACAGTATCAAAAGTTAGTAAGATAGCGAATGCTTATCAAATCTGCTCTTGGTTGCCTGAAGGCGAACGTCCGTTTAAGTAACGTTATAGATTAGTTTTTGCAGAAATCAGTGTATTCAAAAGAAATCGCAGCACATTGAGGTCTCAGAGAACAGCTTAGATGTGCTAAAACCAGATCTGTACAGAATTTATGGATTTAACATAAAAAACTGACGATACTATTCAGAATGTGCAGTAGCGGTATAGCTTTACGAGAAAACACGATGCAGAATCAAATTCCCTCGTTCTTGAGACGAACGGGCAGTAATTCTTGAACATTGACCGAGTTCGTGTAGCACGTCGAGACACTTCGCATCATCAATCATCGTGCTTCTCTAAGTCAGCCATAGTTGGACAAATATTTAAAAGCCTGGATTGGACCTACTCGTCCTAGCCGACTACAGTACGAACTATAGCACGAACACCGCATAATAAATCCACTCATTCCCTGCAGGCTTGCTGGACTTTTTTCAACTTATTTGGAAATGTCGAAATTCATCAGCCATTATAATAAGCTGGGTTTGTTATTAAGTCAGTTTCTTTTCAATTTTGTGAGTTTGTAGTTACCCTAGGAGTAACTGAAGTCACGAGATTCCATTATGCCCAATCAATAGCGAGTGTCATGTCAATAAGTAGGAGAAGAAGATAATTTGCTAATACATCCGGTTTTGAGTACAGCAGGTCCCTAAAGTCAGCGGAAGTGTCAGACAGCCGGGCTCGGAGCGTCGAGTGAGACCGGGCAGCTGGTCGAGAGCCCTGAAAATCAAGCATCAGCTAAACCTGCGATGGCATCGACCGGGTATGAATATATATATACATGTGCCGATGACAGTGGTGGCGGAAGAGCAGTTTTCTTTTCAGGAACTTGCATCATACAAAAGAGCCAACATACCTATGATGTCTCGCTAAAGTGGGAGCCTTTCCGTAAACAATTCGATTAAGTCGGTGCCTCCCTCATATAGCTAGTTCAAGGCTGACATAGCTTCACATTGTGCTGCTAGTTCAAGGGGTTCCGCAGTAGAGGCTTTAGACGCTCCGTCCTTTTCAGATGATAAACTATCGAAAGTTAATCGACGTACCGGAGGTCTGCTTCGGACGTGAAGCAAATTCAAACCAGTGTAGGAAGGAGCTGTCGGGACGCGTTAGTCGGAAGGGTGAAACAATCAGCCGGCGGACAATCGACATGTAGATGCTAGCGAAAAGGACACAGTCAGCATTTGTTATAGGAGTGCTGATGCCCCTCATCCCGGAGTTCTTTACAAGAACCTTGCAGGATCGGTCTCTGGAGCGGTATTTATCGTTAGCAACATGGGCGCAGCCTGCTCTCCAAATCGACCTAGGCCGTTGACCCGCCTAGGCGGCTCAACGGCCTAGGGCCTGTTGGCTTGGCTCAGGCAAATTTAGGGCCTAGGCAAGTTTACAGCCTAGGCCCGGCCTAGCCGGGCCTAGGCGTTGCGACGCACCTGGTTGGCAATGCGTCGAAAAACTCTAGGAAACCCTTTGTGAAGGGACTTGAATGTGAGGAGAGTTCAAGAGGTTGCAGGTTTTATATCAGAAGGTGTGGTGAAATTAATGATTGCAGGGAAACAAGTCGAAGACCGAGTACCTAGATGGCTAACGTGGCCTATAGAGTAGAAAGCACGACGGAAAGCCGGAGCATCGTTAATTTAATTGCATTAGGATTTGGCACTTCTAGTGAGACTTTGAAATGAGAGTGTCTGATTCGTGAATGTTCCAATGAGAGCGTCTATGTGGATCTACACAAATGACCTCGAGGACTCAGGCGCAGTTTTTCTATGAGAGTGATAAGCCCTTAATGACAGGATCCCGCCTCGAAGCCATGGAAGACAAAATATCTTTACTTAATATATGTCAAAACTGGTCACCTTCACTTCTAACCGTGTTTTGCTGGTCTTTATTGAGCACGCTACCACTAAAGATTCAATCACGCTTCCTTTGCAGCAAATTTAAAGTGCCTAGAAAAAAAGATTTGAGTTCATTAAGGGCGCAATGACAAACTTATTAGTATTATTAGCATTAATGTGTCTGAATCCGCATCAAGGCGGCGAAAGCAATAGAGAGTCGGGAAAAGATTAAGAGTTTATGTCATAGGACAGACAACAACCAGGGTCGAGTTTGTCGCAGCATTCACTAGTAAGCAGATCCGATGTCTTGAAGAAAAGTCCTTTTGGTGCGAGGGAAAACTAATGAAAAGGAATGCCGGACCGTAGTTAACACCGGCTTAAATGTTGTCGCTTGTTAGTGCTAGTTGCATGAGCCCTGACGGAATGGCAGCGAATGGCGGGATGACTAAACTTCAAACCTTGCTAGTAAGTTCCAGTCTGGCTACAGAGCTAATCACTCCACAGAGTCAGCATTGCTTAGGGTATACAACGACCTACTTAGGAATGCAGACATGGGTAGAGTGTCTCTGCTTGTTTCGCTCAATCTTTCGGCAGCTTTTGATAATATCAATCACAAAGTTCTTCTAGAGCGTCTCTCATCTCGCCTGGGCATCACTGGCACTGCTCTGCAGTGGTTCAGGTCCTATATCAGTGGGAGACTCCAGATTATTGACGTGAATGGACAAAAATCATCCGAGGTACCTCTGAAATATGGGGTACCTCAGGGGTCCGTGCTAGGTCCGGTTCTTTTCATGGTTTATACTCTCCCTCTTGCTGATGTGATTGCCAAGCACAATCTAGGCTTTCACTTCTATGCGGCTGACACTCAATTGTACCTTTGCTTTGATCCCTTCCACGCTTCGAGTACCTCAAATTCTGTCTCAACTCACTTGCTGCACGTATTGCTGATATCCGCACATGGATGGCAGCAAATTTTCTAATACTAAACGATGATAAAAATAACTTACTAGTTATGGGAAAATCCAGTGTGATTCAGAAATTGGAAAGGCTGACGCTCAAAATTGGATTTGCCTGCATATCTCCTGTTGAATCAGCTCGAAATCTAGGTGTCATATTCCAAAGTGACCTCTCGTTAGACGACCATATCAGCTCCAAAGTCAAATCTGCCTATTTTCAGCTTCATAACATAGCTAAAATTTGGTCTTGTTTAGATAAGGATACCACGTTCAAGTTGGTCCATGCATTCGTGACATCCCGTCTCGACTTCTGAAACTCACTGCTTACTGGCCTACCAGCATGTGCGATCAGGCGATTGCAGCTGGTGCAAAACTCTGCGGCTAGGCTTGTCTGTCGTGAGCATCGCAGTTGCCACATTACTCCACTTCTCGCCGACCTGCACTGGCTACCAGTCAAGCAACGGATTGACTTCAAGGTTTTGTCGCTCACTTTTAGATCACTTCATTCTTTGGCTCCAGCCTATCTCTCAGATATACTACCCCATCAGGCCAAGCATCGTACCACCCACTTTTCGGAATCCAACAGACTACCAATACCTCGTACAAACCTCAAATCCTTTGGTGACCTTGCATTTAGTTCGTATGCTCCCAAAGCCTGGAACTTCCTCCCGATTTGCGTCAGAACATCTCTTGACCTGACCACATTTAAAAAGAACTTTAAAACACACCTAGTTAGGACAGCATTTAGTGGGTCCCTGTGATTCGTCCATGATGTGCTTATGCGTTCTGACACTGTGCACGCTGCCACTAACCACATTTGCATGCTGACCCTGTGAATGTCACCCTTAACCATGTTATTCATGTTGTTCGTTAATCAAGCAGGATATTACTCACTATTCAATTGCATTTCTCTTTGCAGCAAATGCAAAGCGCCTAGAGAGAGATTGAGTTCTCTGAGGGCGCTTTATCAAGCGCATTATTATTATTATTATTAGTATTACGTTACCCTCACGGAACTAAATACCGTTCTAGGCATTTGCGTGTGACGAAACGGTAAAAATTCACGGCAATATGGTTAGTGGCACTGTGCAGAGGCTCAGCTCGCATTAGCACACAACAGTCGATTTTACTGTAATGTAATGAAATGTATCTCCGTCTGTAACTCCACAAACCACAAAGGCTATGTGGGCGTTATGCAGGAGATATTTTATAGCGCACTTACAGCCTCAGCAGCTTTCGGTACGAATTCGGTAGCCAACAGAAGTCATCTTACGAAACAGAGAGAAAGTGGGAAGCATTGCAGAGTCAGGAGAGCAGTTGAGGTAGTGAGCAGCATGGAAGGAGCAGTTTACGACCGCTGGAAAGGATGAGCCATAGTCAGCAGCAGGAGAGCAGTTGTCGTTGCATAAGATTTTCGGAAGCGAGTTCCAAACTCTAGGTCCTGCAGAGCTAAACCTCCTGTCGCCAACGGTCTTTTAGTAGAGGAATGGAACAGCTACTTTATTATCCATGCAAGACCTGAGGGCACGAGGATGCTGAAACTGATGCAGCACTTTAGCTTGGTATGGAGGAGACAAGCTGTGGCGGGCCTTGTGGGTCAGCGTAAGAATTTTGCTCTGTATCTTTCGATCAACCGGCAGCCATCCTAGCTCTTTTAGCAAAGAAGACACGTAGTCAAACCTCTGGGACTTGCAAACTAGCCTTGCAGCCATATTCATAGCCATTTTGAGTGGCCTAGTACTTTTTTTGGAATGATTCACAGGGACCGTGCAAATGCTTTGAGAACAATTTCGCTTTTAGCTTCTTTGAAAATTTCGTCAAATCAGAGGATGTCATGACTTCAGTTGAGACTGAGATGCGAGCTTTGTAAGCATACGAACCAAAGGCATGGTCTCCGATGAATTTAAGATTGGATCTATGCACAGCTAGACAACTCGAATCAGTAAATCAGCATGTTACAGCGCCTGCCTGATTGGGAACTAACTTTGTTAGGCAGACTAAAGAAAACCTCGAAATCGATTAGGTGTTCAGCCAGATCTTTTCTGAGAGACGCGATGTGATTCAGCAGTCCCGACGCTCACGACAAACAAGAATGGCTACACATTTGTGGCCCAGCTGTCAGCTCCTACTTGCATAGACAGAAAGAACGTCAGGCATCAAGTTGAAAAAGTCAAACAAGAAGGTTTCGCAACCCTACGTTAACATTTGACCGGGAACAATCGACACGGATACGCCCAGAAGGCAGCCAATTGTTGGCCTAGGCGTCACTCGAAGAACTGCAATACAGCTGCCATTTCCACAATGAACGTCGGAAAACTGCGGCTTGATTTCAAATTATACAGAATGTGGTTATGGGTTTACCAACCAATTTTCGTGCGATCGCGCTTTCGAGTTCTCTTACTATGACCTCAGATATGACCTTATATGACCTTACTATGACCTTAGATATGACCTGGGTTAGCCAGCCTTTTACACATTCAAACGGGGATACAGCTACCATTTCCACAAAATGCTTCACACAACGCGGTTTGGATTAAAAATTAATGAGAACAGTATGCAAAGTGTACTCACAAAATCTCATGCTATTGCTGTTGATCGCTGTCATGCTAGAGCTTCTGGTGGCCAGGCCCCAAAAGGCAGCATTCCTAAAATATTCGAGATGCAATGAGTCTATCATCTCCACAAAACGCTTAATAAAACTGCAATTTTCTTTGGATTCAAAATTATTGACAACATCGTTCCCGACCTATCCACTGGATTTCATGTGATTGCACTTTCGCGTTCTCATGCTAAGGCCTCCTGTGGCCCAGCGCAGACCTAAATAGTTAAAGTGCGATACAGCTGTTATTTCAAAAAACCAATGCGAAACTGAGATTATCATTTCAAACGATAAAGAATAGTGTTCTAGGTTTACCACCAAAATGCTATATGCTTTCGCAGGTGCGTTCTCATGCTATGGCCTCCAAGGGCCGGGCCCTGTGAGCATCGCCCCCCACATATTCCAACGGCGCCTCAGCTGCCATTTCCACAATTAACTTGGTGCAACTGCAGTTCTGGCTCCACATCACAGAAAATGGCGTTCCGGGTTTCACCCACTAGCTTTCATACCATTGCACTTGCCTGTCCTCGTGCTCTTGCCTCCACTAGCCAGGGCCATCCAGCCTCCCTCAATGCTCATGCTGCCGTACAGCTGCTGCTGCAACAGTATGCGTCGCGCCATTGCGGTTCTGATTCCACATTATAGACAATAGTTTTTCGAGTTTACCCACAACATTTCGTGCAGTTGGGCATACGCGTCCTCTCAAAATGGCCTCCAACGGCGCCGGTCACGTGCAGTTTTTAATACGGCAATGCATCGGCCATTTCCATAATAGACATTATTCAATGCGGTTTTGACTCCGCACTGAGGAAAACCGTGTTCAATGCTTATCAACCTAATTTCATTGCATGGTCCATGCGCGTTCTGGAGCAATGGCCTCCAATCCAAACTTCATGCTATTGCACTGCTTAATATGCTATGGCCTCTGATGAACCGGGCCATTCCAGGCCATAGCATTTAAAACGCATGTGTGCAATGTTACGAAACTAGATGGGTAACTCCGACATACTTTTTCCTATAATTTGGAATCAAAACCAGTAACACAACGCCTTTTTGGAAACTTCTGCTGTATTGCAGTTCTAATATTTAGGAAGGCTGACAGGCCCTGGCCAATGAAGGCCGTAGCGAAAAAGGACCCCTGTAAATTCTAATGAAATTTTGAAGTTAAACACGGAACATTTTCAACGATACGGAATCAAAACCGCAGTTGCGCGACGCCTATTGTTGAAATGGCGGCTTTATCACGATATGTTCGAAATTGGAGGCCATAGCATCAGAACGCCTACGTGCTACGCTAACAAATTTGGTTGGTAGCTCCAGAACACCGTTTTCTACAATGAAGAGTCAAAACCGCAGTTTCTCTACTCCAATTATCGAAACGATGCTCAAGCAGCTAAGCGCACGCGTGGAAGCGTCTGGAAGGGACGAGCGGCTAGCGAGGGACGAGCTAAATCAGCCAGAATACGACTAATAGTCATTTTTTGCGGTTCCTGAGTTGCAACGGCATGGCATCGATTACGCGATAATCTATCGCGGACGCCACGTAAAATCCGGCGTCATGTGGTGGGCAGTCAGCTGCGATTCCGAACTTGGCACTGGCATTCGAGCTGCTTTGAGCTCTAAGCTACGGCGACCAGATTAGTGAAGGTCACGGCCGCTGTCGAATGCCGATGACCCTCCGCTGCAGTCAACAGGCTTGTCTAAGTAATAGATACGAACTTTTTGTGTTAAAATACGAGCGCTCTTCGTCGATGCCACGTTCCTGTCAGCAAACTGGCGTGCATTGATGCAGCGTCTAGAAGTCGCTCGCAGTGCTACAATGTTCAGGCGTCGCCGGCATTCGTCGGGCGTCTGCTGAGGCTAGCACCGTTACGAGCGCTGTACTTGCGGCCTATTTCTGACCGGAAATGGAAGCCGCACATCGCGTTGATAACATATGGTCTCGTAAGCACTGGATAATGGATGAGGATCCTTAGAAGTCGTGGTTGCAAATGTGACATCCGGTGTTCAGCGTCTCTTAGAAGCATACACCCACTTCGCACCCGAACATTATCAAACTAGGCTACCTTACGCGACACCGACCTGCACGCAATCAGCAGCCATTGCTATGCTCTCGTCTAAAATTTTAATCTGTGGTTTCTTAACTCGTATATCGGGCTTTGAAATTTTAGCACACTGAGCCTCAACTATGGCATGCACCTGTGCTACATTGGCCACACTTTCGCCCTTGACATCTTCTTGATTAATCGTACCAAGTTCAAAGCTCCTGGTGTCATTAGTGCACTCAACTTCTAGCCACATACCAGTCTCACAATTACTATCAGCTGACTGCTGTTTAGCCGTAAAGTTTAAAGTAGATATTCCTTACTGTTGCTTCAGACGTTGACGTACCTCTGCTTTCAATGTATTCAGACTAGCAATACTAGTAAGTTCAAATGATACAATATTCCGTTTGGCCGTCAGTACTGCATCGGGACATCCGTGACCTGAGCATTTACTCATCCTTAGCTCAAAAATACTCTTCGTCAATTTGCTTAATCGCGGTTAAGCATGGCATCAAAATTCGCTCAAGTTTAGCTGAGAGTTTTCTCAATCCCGAAGTGCTAGGCAAGGCAGGTGGGCAGCTACTTCGTCGTGCAAAGACTCAACATCGCGTTCCGCCGCACGTAACTCACTAACGCGAGTAAAGAAGTCCGCATCTTTCAGAAAAGCAGGGCAAAAGTGCCAAGCTCGCAGCCGCACTTCATCAGCGGCGGCGGCGGCGTCTCCTAGCACAGTTACGCCACGCCACGCGTCTAGTGGCGCCGCCTTACATTCGTTGAGTTGTAGCGCTATTGTGACACACACGCCGCCGCCATTTAGGTCGGCGAAGCCGGCGGTGGAGGCGTCGGCGTCGGCGGTGGAGGCGTTGGCGTCGGCGGCGGCGGCGGCGACGGAGGCGGCGGCGGCGGCGGCGGCGGCGGCGGCGGCGGCGGCGGCGGCGGCGGAGGCGGCGGCGGCGGAGGCGGCGGCGGCGGAGGCGGCGGCGGCGGAGGCGGCGGCGGCGGCGGAGGCGGCGGAGGCTTGTTGTAGGAAAATCATCGTTTCGGCCCATTTCCATTTTTTCAAACTACTCATGCTCACTATTGTTCGCATTCGCAGTTTTCAAAATGGAAATGATCTGAAACTATGATTTTCCTACAACATTAGGACGTTTGTCATATAGTTTTATATTTTTTCAATTAAATAAATTTTATTTTTTTATATAGATGTATCGAAAAAGTCCTCAAAAGGGAAACTCGTTTCACGCTGAAGTAAGAAGGTTAATGAATATTGATGATATAAATCCAAGTAAAAGTATTGCTTCAAGGGTTCATAAGTTTAAATTAATTTCTACTGGAGCTAATGGTAGACATGAACGTTATATTCTTAAAGGAAGAGATTATTCTGCTACGGAAATTGATAACTTTTTAATAGTAATAAGTTATAATAGTGTTTTACGTGAAGTAACAACTACATTTTCTTTATTCAAACTGCAAACTAAGATATATATACATTCATATCATGATCAAACTGACACACATAGTCATAATATTGTAACTGGTTCTAAATTAGTTGCAGTTGTTAAAAGAAGTGATTATACTAATGTTATTCTAAATCGATTGAAATCACTAAAAGAATCGATAGGTAAACCTTATGAAAGAAATCCAGGTTCTGGTTGGAGATTAGTTGGTGTAAAACGTCTTGAGATTAATGTTAGTGAATATATTATTAGAGCAGGTTCATCCTATTTAGAATTACCTTCTGATATAGCAAAGAAACGTTGTTGTATAAATATAAAGAATAAAGATAACTAATGTGCTCTGTGGTGTATATTAAGGTTTTTAAATCCTGTAAAGAAACATTCTGAAAGATTTAATGATTTGATTAAAATATTAAAAACGAATATTCATTATTTAATGAACCTCTATCACAAATGGAATGGCCACTCAAAGTAATTGATACTAAAAATTGGGTAAACTATTTAATGTTAGTATAAATGTTTATGAATATAATAATAAATCAGGTGTTTATACTCTAAAAATGGTATCAAAAAAACTAGAAATCAAAGATAGGCATATTAATCTTTTAGTAATAACTAAATCTGAAAAAGTCATTATGTGTTGATAAAGAATTTTATTAGTCTTTGTAGAACACTTTACAAGGGAGGATCAATGCTTTATTGTCATAGATGTATAGATAAATTCTTTCCAGATACAGATTTTGAAAATCCTATACTTTTATGTAATGGGGTTAATTCTAGTTATTCTAAATTAACAATGCCAGGAATTAAAGAGAACAAAAAACAGGTAAAGTAACAGATACTAAAGTTTTAAAATTTAGTGATCATGCGAAACTTATTAAAACTCCATATGTATGTTATGCAGATTTCGAGAGTTTGAATATTAAATCATGTGATCTTTGTTATGAAGGTATAGTATTTAATGAGATTAATCCACAATATTGTAATGATAAATTAACTAAAGGTAAATGTAGTGATTCATGTACAAATATGCTTCAAGTTCCATGTGGTTCATGTGCTATTATTGTTTATCTTAATGGAAAAGTTATTGATAAGTTTATAAATAGAGGGGAAAAGTGTATTGAATTACTTTTAGAATTTCTAATGAACCAATCTAAAGAGTTAAAAAAAATTTGAAGTACCTATTAATTTTGACGATGCTTCAAGTGAAGAATTTGATCATTTTAAAGTATGTTGGACTTGTAGTAAAGGATTCGATGATGTAAAAGGTAAATTAAAAGTCAGAGATCACTGTCATTTTACAGGTAAGTTTTGAGGAGCTACTCCTAAACTTTGTAATTCACTTGCTAGATTTGGTAAAAACAATTGGAAGCTTCCTATCTTAATTCATAATTTAAAAGGTTATGATTTTTATTTGATAGTAAAAGGAATGTCATCATTTAGTCTTGATTGCAAACCTGTTGCACATAATATGGAAAATTATATGTCAATGTCATTTGATGATTTTGAATTCAAAGATTCATTTAATTTTATGAGTAATGCTTTATCTGATGTTGTTACATCATTAAAGAAAGCAAATTCAGAGTTTGATATTACGATGAATATCTTTAATAAATTATATCCAGAAATTAATCATGATCTTCTTTTAGATATAGTATCAAGAAAAGGTATTTATCCTTATGAATACATGGATTCTTTTAATAGATTTGATGAGAAAGAAATTCCTAATAATTAATCATTCAATAGTAAATTTAGTTTTGATAAAAAGTATTAGTGAAGAAGATTATAAAAATGCATTAAATATTTTTAAAGTTTTTAACATGAAAGATTTAGGAGACTATCATGATATTTATTTATTGTTAGATGTTACTCTTCTTGCAGATTGCCTTGAATCGTACAGAAATAGTTTTATTGATTTATTCAAATTAGATCCTGCTCATTATTTATCTGCACCACATTATGCTTGGTCTTGTACTTTATTTTACACAAAATTTACTATAAATATACTAGGAAAAAAGAAGGAGACTTGCAACTATATCAAAAGTTTAAGGATTCAATATGAGGTGGAGTTTGTCAAGTATGTAAAAGAATTTGTGTAGCCAAAAGTAACAATCATATAATGTGTTGGGATGTAACAAGTTTATATCCAACAGTTATGATGTGGCACTTACCTGTTACAAAACCTATTGAAGACGACTTAACTAATTGGTCGATTGAAAAAATAATTTCATTACCTTCAGATTGTGATGCAGGAATATTTGTTTTATGTGATTTAGAATATCCAAAAGAGTTACATTATTTACATAATGATTATCCTCTTTGTCCTGAAAGTAGAGTTATTTAAACTTCTGAGTATTCAAAATATCAACAAAGATTTTCAACAGGACCAAGCACTGTACCAAAGTTGATTTGTGATTTCTCTAAGAAAATTAATTATCTAACTGATTATAGATACTTTCAATTTGTTGTTAGTAAAGGATTGATACCAACTAAAATACATAAAATTGACAAGTTTAAACAAGAACGTTGGGCAAAACCATTTATTGATATTTGTGCAGAGAACAAGATTGAATTTGATCATAAAGGAGATGAGTTCAAAAGAAATCTATACACAGGATTTATGTGTCAAATCTTTGAGAAAAACATGTGAAAATGTAGAAAACAGAACATGTGTTAGATTAGTAAATACAGGGAATGATAAGACTGATTCATTGTATAACAAGTTAATGAGAAATCCTAGATTTAAAGAAATTAGGTGCTTTGATAAAACTCTAGTTGGCTTTGAACGTTCTAAAAGAACTACACTTCTAAATAAACCAATGTTCATAGGTGTTGCAATCCTTGATTTATCAAAGTTACACATGCAAAGATTTTAGTAGGATGTATTGAAAAGTAAGTTCACGGATAGAATAAGTTTTTTATACACTGATACTGATTCATTAGTTGTTGATATCAAAAGTGAAAACTTTGACACATAAATAGTTTATATTAATAATTGGTTTCATAGTGATGAGTTTGGTAAATTCAAAGATGAAATGAAAGGTGCAAAAATTAATGACTTTATTGCTTTGAGACCAAAGCTATATTATGTTAGTTCTGTAAAACCAATTATGAAAGCAAAAGGTATTCCAAAAGCAGTAATTAAACATTCAAAATTAACTCATAAAGAATAGGCAAATTGCCTATCTACTGCAAATAATATATTTATGAATAATTTTAATACTAAAGATTTCAATGAGACACTTGATAGAGACTTATATCGTATTGTGCAAAGTAAACATATTATTATTACACAGAAACTTTAAAAAAGAGCACTATCTGCATTTGAGTCAAAACGTTATTGGTTAGATTGTGGATGTTGTAGTTACGCTTACGGTCATTATAAGATTGGTAAAGCTTTAAGTGAAGGAACTAATCCAGGTCGTTGGGAAATTTTTAATATTGATATAGATGCCGAAAAGGAAGAATGAAAACACCAAACTAATAACTGTAAAGAAAGTTAGATTTAGTGCTAAAGAGAAAATGGAAAAAGATAAAAATACGTTGATGCTGTGGAAGAAATAGAACTATTCAAGAGTTTAGAGAAAATAAATACAAATTAATAAAAAATAATCTCATTATTATAGAAATGAAAAAAGAAAATCCAGATTTTTTTAAAGTTGAAAAAGAAGAGTCAGTTTCTGATACACAATCTGAAAATCCTGATTTACATTCCTGAATCAGAACCAGAATCTGAATCTGAGTCTGAACCTGAATCAGAATCTGAATCAGCTGAAGATGACTTCTCTTATTATGGTAATGATTATATACCACCATTTCGAAGTGATTATGTAAATGAAGAAACTGAATTATAAAAAATATTTCTACTTATATAGAAATGGATGTTTCAAGAATTCTAAGCTGTGAACAATCTAGAGAAATTGCAGTAAAAATCTGCCTTCAAAAACTGAAAGGTAATGATCAACGCATAGTTAGACACTCACTTGATAAACTTATTCCAGATTTAGATAGTTTATTTGTTAGTGTTCTTATAAAAATGTGTGAAGCTTCTGATAAACTAATAGAGTGCAGAGGTAAGATAAATGAAATGCTTGAAGAAGCAGCAAAAAAATCAAAAACACCAAAAACAAAACAGGGTGTGCAAATTAATTAATTGTACTACATAAATTTTTAACTTTATATAGAACAAAATGGAAATTGAAAAACTAAAAGCAAAAGTTGAAAAGATAAATATTGCAATAAAAAAACTGGAGAAAGCTATCGATGAAAAGATGTCTAATTATATTTATTTAAATATTTATCCTGTTGATGGAGTAATGAGATTGAGTTTAGACTTTGGAAAAGGAAATAGTGCTTCTGAAGCAATTAGTAAAATAGTATGGATAAGTCTTAAGGAATTTACTGAAATTACTTGTGAAATTTTAAAAGCTGATATATCTAAAAGTATTATCGTAAAAGTCAAAAATGATTTTATTTACGCTATTTTTTATGCTTGGGATGCTAAACGTGCTTATGAAAATTATAGAGATATAGCAATAGAATTAATTCATTAGTAAATGTTTGTGCTTAATTTTCCTATTTTTTATAAAGAAAATGATTATTGCAAGAATTCTTTGTTGTAAAAAAGCATCGGATTTAGCATTAAGAATTTGTTCTGAAAAGTTTCGAGTGTATAATATGAAAGAAAAAAACAATCTCTATACTTATATTTTACAATTACTTATTTCAATTATTATAGAACTCATCCGATCATGGATGGCAGCAAATTTTCTAAAACTAAACGATGATAAAACTAACTTACTAGTTATGGGCAAACCTAGTGTTATTCAGAAATTGGAAAGGCTGACTTTCAAAATTGGCTTTGCCAGCATATCTCCAGTTGCATCAGCTCGAAATCTAGGTGTCATATTCCAAAGCGACCTCTCGTTAGACGACCACATCAGCTCCACAGTCAAATCAGCCTATTTTCAGCTTCATAACATTGCTAAAATTAGGGCTTGTTTAGATAAGGATACCACGTTCAAGTTGGTCCATGCATTCGTGACATCTCGTCTCGACTTCTGCAACTCACTGCTTACTGGCCTACCAGCATGTGCGATCAGGCGATTGCAGCTGGTGCAAAACTCTGCAGCTAGGCTTGTCTGTCGTGAGCGTCGCAGTTGCCACATTACTCCACTTCTCGCCGACCTGCACTGGTTACCAGTCAAGCAACGGATTGACTTCAAGGTTTTGTCGCTCACTTTTAGGTCTCTTCTTTCTATGGCTCCAGCCTATCTTTCAGAGATACTACCCCATCAGGCAAAGCATCGTACCACTCGCTTTTCGGAATCCAACAGTCTAGAAATACCTCGTACAAACCTTAAATCCTTTGGAGACCGTGCATTTAGCTCGTATGCTCCCACAGCCTGGAACTCCCTCCCGACCTGCATCAGAACATCCCCTGACCTGACCACATTTAAAAGAAACTTAAAAACATACCTATTTAGGACAGCATTTAGTGGGTCCTTGTGATTCGTCCTCGATGTGCTTATGTGTGCTGACACTGTTCATGCTGCCACTAACCACATTTGCATGCTGACCCAGTGCATGTAACCCCTAACCATGTTATTCATTTTGTTTGTTTTTCAAGCATGATTTTACTTACTATTCTATTGCGTATCACTTTGCAGCAAATGTAAAGCGCCTAGAAAGAGATTAAGTTCTCTGAGGGCGCTTTATCAAGTGCAATATTATTATTATTATTATTATTATTATTATTATTATTATTATTATTTGTGATATTTGTGATAAAATAAATGAGTGTGAAACAATGATATTTTATATTAATGGAAATCTTTGGAGAAAATATGAAAGTTGATAAGTTAATTTTGTAATTAGTATGGTTTAAATTTGTGTGCATGTAATTCTTTATTATTATATAGGAAAATGCAGGCAACTTCTGATGTAACTAATCTGATCTGATCTGATCTGATGTTACAGATGAAATGAACTAATTCAAATCTTGCCACTAGTGCCACTCTTCTGAAATCGTATGTTGATTATCTTGTTAAATCAAGAATGACTGCGTACGATCAACAAACACTTGATTCAGATATTTCAGTTATGACTGATAATTCAGTTAAGAAATTGTATCTAGATGAATCTGATATCGAAGCTCAAAAAATAATAACTGCTGGATTATCTGAGGTAACAGCTAATCTTGAAACAACTGTTAGGTCTAAAGTTGACGCACTTCTAGATGATCCTTCTGAAATCTCTGGGTATACAACATGGATTGCGTCACAACTTTCAACGCGCTCAACAGTTATCTCATGAGTATCAGGAGTTAAACCAGATATCTCTGGAATTGTTAAGGATGAGTGTTATGCAGTTCTTCATGATCTAACTGATGGAGTTAGTGCAAGGCAAAAGGCAACTGCAGCAGCATTAGAAGTACAAACTACTGCATAATTAATTTAATTAAAACAAAATAAACAGTATTATAGAAATGGTTTCAGTTGAAACAAGAAGTAAGGATTTCGTCAATGAAGTTTAAGGACAGCAGCATTCAAACTTTAAGATTTGTTCTTATCCAATGGGTAGAATTGAAGACATTAAATCAACACTACTTAACGCTGTAAAACTAGTTATTGAATATAAGGTATTAAGAATCGATCACTCTGAACCAGAGACTGCAAATATATTTAGAAAAGTTAAAGATGGTTCAATCTTTGCAGAGTTTCTTAAAGACTTAAAAGTAGAAAAAATAAACAGAATTAAGTCAGAAGCTTACTCCAAAAAAATAGAACTAACAAAACAAATAAAGAGAGAAGTAGATGAAGGAAAGACATGTGATCTTCCGGGAGAGTTGATTAAAGAGACTATTTATTGGAGGATTTAGATATTTACTAATCTAGCTTTCTTAGCTAGACCAATCTCAATAATATCTAAAGTGCTTGATGTTCTATATCCTCCATAATTTAGAATAGGATTAACATAAAATGATATTATTTTTTTATCAGTTTCTTCAAAGATAGCAAAGTTTGTTATATAATTAGTTAACAACATGTAATCACCCTCCACACCGTAATAAGGTATATTAAGTAAACTAGAATGAAGAAAGTTAGGAGAGTATAATTTATTATAATAGTTAGTAACTATATTATCATATTCTGCAGACAACTTATCTATAGTTATTGGCATTGTTGATGTAACAGTTCTATAGTTGATTCTTGTCATATTATCATCCTTTAGTAGGAATTAATTATTTTCAGTTGTTCTTCCATAAACTGTATAATAAGTGTCTTCATTTATAACATTAGTTGTATTACTATTTATTCTATTAGTGTCTCTTACGTTTAATGTTTTCTTTGAGTAGATTGGTTTTTCAAGTCAATATCAGATAGCTTTGCTAAAGTAATATCAGTGGTGTTGTTAGATAAATTAATAACATTTTTAACATCTATTGCACCATCGACTATAAATGATTCATGGCTAAAAGATCTATTTTTTCTTAGAAATGTTGAATAAGCTCTTTCTTTTGTGTACGCTCCGTCAGTACAACCAATCTGTCTACTTCTAAACTTCCATCTATTATTTCTTGTCCATGTGTTCCAACTTTTGTATCAATGTTACTATAAATAAATCATTTCCATTTATTGGATATGGCATATTTATATATTTTTTGACCTAGCAGATAAATCTCCTCTTATAATTTCATCAGAGTCTTTTCGAATATAGTTATTATCAGCAAATGTTTTACTTACAGCTTACAATTCAACAATAGTAGAACCATTATTTGTTATTCTATTTTTACCAAGATTTAAAGTTCCATTCATTTCTAATAATCTTCTGCTAAGCATTTCATGTTATCGCTATATAAACAGTAATATTTAATTCTTTATCAAATAAATTTGATCCTGATATAAAAGTTGATGATTGAACAACTTTTTTATTTGCATCAAGCACATATCCTCCGTCTAGTTGATCTTGTAATGGTTTTAGTGCTGATGGAAGTGGCATGAATTTCCCTTTTCTTCCAGCCCTAAATTCACACAATGTTGCAAAAACAAACAACCCTCTTGGAATAGTAGTATCAGCTAAAGTAGAAATCCATCTACCATTAAGTGTTTTTCCATATAATTCTGTAGTTAAAGATCCATCAACTTTTGCTCTAAAACGTAATACAGCAATATTTTCATCAGATATTCTATTTAGGTAGTTAAAGTTTACACTATCATTAGGATTAATAGGATCATTTTCTATGAAGATATAATTACCATTCATATCTAAATTTCCATTGACAGTTCCTCCTGTTAGTTTAATAAAATTATTATCCATATATAATTTACTTGGAAGATCATTATCAGAAATAGGAGGTCCACCAACAGTTACATTTCCATTTACAGTTAGTGTTCCATTAATAATTCCACCAGTCTTCGGTAGCTTACTGTCCGCATAATCTTTAGTTGCAGCATCACTAGGATTTACAGTATTTGCTAATTTTATTATTTTATAATTTATCATATCAACATCTCCATCAGCAGTAGTTCCTTTTGATACTTTAGTAGCAAAATTGGTATCTATATACTTTCTATTTACTGCATCACCATTATCAACAGGATCACCTAAATATTTTATTGAATTACTATTCATACTTAAATTCCCAGTAAGTACATCACCGCTCTTTTTAATTTAATTAGTTATACCAATTCCTTTTCTTTTAGGTCTAAACATTTTCTATACAATAGTAAAAAGAAAATCAATGTAACTTATTCCACTTGCAACAGTAAACTTATCAATAGCTTAAGTACATGTTCCATCAATATTAATTATTAAAACTAGAGTACCACTAACTCCATAAGTATGATCACTAGTTAACTCTACATAAGAATTTGTTTTGCCAGTTGCATACATTTTTCCACTTACCATTCAAAAGTTAGGTAATACTCCTGGAAAGAATGTTTTAAGATTAGTTACAAATCCTATTGTTTTTCCTAATTGTTGGTGTATAAGTGGTCTCTCTCCTGGTGTAATTTGTTGTAATGAAAAACTTGGTCCACTACTACCATTAGCAGTAATACTCAAACCTAACATATCAAAATAAAATACAGTGGGATAAGTACTAGAACTTGCTCCTAAATATCTAAATTTTACTTGCTTAGCACTATCTACATATTGTTTTGTTACAACGTCAGAGTCTTTTAAGTTAGTAATATTCTTCCCACCCATATTCATACTTGCTGTTGCTTTACCTTGAAACACTTGTGTCATATTCTTTAATAGTCCATAGTTAATAACTGTATACGGTCTTAAATCACTGTATACAGTCCCGTCAGCAGAATTACTTGATATACCAATAACATTCTTACAATTCAACTGTGAGGTCATCGTTGCACCGGTCTTTGGAAGTAATCCTGATAATTTTGAAACAGTTGCTAAATCACCAGTAACATTAGTAGCAGTACTACCTCCAAAGTTTGTACTAAACCCGTAATCTAATTTTATTGCATCTCTATCATTAACAGGAAAACCTATATTAGTTACTCTATTTTCATTTGCGTTAAGGTCACTTTAAATAAATCCATTAATCTTTCTAACTTTTTCTATTCACTTATAATATATGAAGAATAAAAAAGGTAAAGGAGTTGATAGTATAAAAGAAGGGGTTGATACAACAAAAGAAGTAGTGTCTGATGTTACAACTGCAACAGAAGTTGGTTCGAAAGCAGTTATAAAGTTAGTACCTAAAGTTGCTATGAATTTGACTTCAAGGTTTTGTCGCTCACTTTTAGGTCCCTTCATTCTATGGCTCCAGCCTATCTCTCCGACATACTCCCCCATCATGCCAAGCATCGTACCACCCGCTTTTCGGAATCCAACGGTCTACTAATACCTCGTATAAATCTCAAATCCTTTGGAGACCGTGCATTTAGTTCGTATGCTCCCAAAGCCTGGAACTCCCTCCCGACTTGCGTCAGAACATCCCCTGACTTGACCACATTTAAAAAGAACTAAAAAACACACCTATTTAAGACAGCCTTAAGTGGGTCCCTGTGATTCGTCATTCACGTGCTTATGCGTGCTGACACTGTGCATGCTGCCACTAACCACATTTGCATGTCGCCCCTAACCATGTTATTCATTTTGTTTGTTTTTCAAGCATGATTTCACTTACCATTCAATTGCATTTCCCTTTGCAGCAAATGTAAAGCGCCTAGAAAGAGATTAAGTTCTCTGAGGGCGCTTTATCAAGTACAGTATCATTATTATTAGTAGTAGTATTATTATTATTAAAATATCTTTACAAGCTTCAAACAAGATAGAAAAGATTGTTCCAAAGGTGTTACAATCGTTTAAAGTCATTGGAACTGCTACTAAAGTTCTAGGAGGTTTTCTATCAGGAGTAACAGGAATAGTAGATCTTGGTTTGTTCATAAAAAAAATTGTTGATGATGTTGCTTCTGTTAAGTATGGTCAAGTGTTCTGGAAAACAATGGCAGATAAAAAAGAAGGACTCTCAAAGATGGTTGCAAGTTTAGAAGTAGGTTTTTACATCAATGAGATATTATTAGAAGCAGAGAAAGCAAAGAGTGATTGGTATCTTTACCCTAGTAAGTTTTTATCTGATACATTTGGAGAAGAAGTTTCTTGGGATGCAACACAACTAGATCCAATCGCTTGGAAGGAGAACTTTCTTGAAATGAGAGGTTTTCTACCTGCTATTCCAGAAATTATTGCAAGTATTGCAAGTGTAACAGGAACAGTTGGTTTAGCCGTTTCTATCCCGGTAGCTGTAGCTGGATTGATAAAAAAGATAGTGGACACTACAATGTATACTGCTTGAGCAACTAAAATGAATACTCATGAAGAAAGAATGAGTGCTTTATCACTTCAAAGTGAAAGATTAAATAATGCTACTGTAGACTTGACAAACATGATAGAACTACTTGATAAGGGTGTTGACATAGATCTAAGTGATAAAGTATAGAATTCGGAAGTTAAAAACAGATTGACTTACCTTAATAAAGGAAGAGAGCTTGTAGAAAAAGGAGGTGATAGCTATAGTAAAGATTTAAAACGAGACATAAAAAAGTAGAAGCTTCAACAGTTGGAGGGTCTAAAACGTGTGATTATAAGGCGGAAAGTGCAATGCTTCTTGCAAATTTATTTGCACAAGGTAAAAGCCAAGAAGAAATATATAATGAAGTGATTAAATTAAGAGATGAACTTAAAAAAGAGATGTAAAAACTAATAGTCAGTGTAACGAACAATTCTTCTTATCTTCTGTTAGATTATATTTAAAGTTTAGTTTTGCAAATTAAATGCTTAGACGGATTGCTGTAATATCGTGAGCATAAGCAGCTTTTTCTTGTTCGTCAAAATATCCGAGATTTGTATTATCTCCATCTATTCTAATATAGACTCTATATCTGTTTGCTATTTTATGAAAGGAGACACCAATTAAATCAGATGATAGACCTTTTCGTTTTGGTTTATTTCTTTGATTTTCTGAATGAGTTGCTTCACGTAAATTTTCGAAACGATTGTTTAGTTTATTATTATCGATGTGATCTATCTCATGTCAAGGAAATTTACTAGTCATAATTAACCACACTAACCTATGAGCGTAGTATGTTTTTCCCTAAATTCTTATTTGCCTATATCCAGAAGTATTTATTGCACCTGCTTCTGAACCAAGTGTTACTCTCTGTCGTCTAGCCTTATGAGTAAATTTTCCAGTAAAAGCATTATAATCAAATGAGTCCTTAACTCTTTCATATAATTTAGCAACTTCATCTTGATCCATTTTAGTGTACAATACTTTTTAATTGTTCAATATAATATTCATTACTCTATACTTAAAATAATTTAATTTATATAGAATGAATCAAGAAGTCAAACTTGATCTATCTGATCATCATATTGATCTAATTCATAAATCAAAAGAACCAATCTCTATAAGATTAAAGAATAGTGATTTAAATGGCACTAAATCTATTCTTGTAACAGATACTCAACGTAAAAGAATAGAAAAGTATAAAACAAAAGGAGTAGGAATGCAATTGAATCTTAGTCTTAAACAGTTGAAGGCAAATAGAAGGCAAGGTTCAGGTATTGTGGATATTATAAAAAAGTTATCCGGTGGAAGGGAATTTCACTTGAAATTACCAAATAACGTAAAATCAAAATTTGTTCCAAACGGTTCATTTAATAATACTAATAGATATAGTTATGCCGGACCAGGAACAAAATTTACTAAAAGGATGGAGGAAGGGTACCAAGGAGTCAATGATCTTGATAATCGCGAACTTATTCATGATCATACTTTCACAGAAACAGGAGGAATGTCAGAACCAAAACGAACAGAAATACAAAATTTATCCGACCTTGTACTGGCAGAGAGTGCTGCTCGTATTGCACTTTACCCTAAACAGCCTGCTTATGTTCGCGAAGATGCTAAAACGGTTGCAGCAGTCATGGCAGCAAAAGCAAAATTAGGTTTGGGTATTGGTGGAATGTTAAACGATTCATTTGCAACCGATTTCTTAAGCGATAAAGTAAACAATCCTGCAAGCTTGAATGAGATAAAAAATTATGCCCGTGGCTTTGTTGATAGAATTTTAGATATCAGTAGAAAAAAGATATAAACAAATTAACTAATCTAACTACATTTTTATTTTTTTTATTGTTTTTTATTCTAATAATCAGCAGGATTGAATTCACTTCGCTTACCTGAATTATAAACTTTAACTTGATCAACTTTTAATCTAATACAAGCCTTTTTTCAGAGTTGTAAGTATCTTTAGTTACATAAATCACATCAAGAACACCTGTTATAGAAAAGTCAGCTCCAAGTTTTTGAACTACATCAGCAATACTGTTGAACTTCAGTTTTTTTTATCGAGGAATATGCTTGCTTTAACACTAAAATCAATTCTTATTCCAACTGTAGATCTTTGAGACAAATCATAACCAACAAATTCAAGTTTCTTACTTGATCTTTCTACAAGAAGTGAAGGCATCATCTCGTCAGTAATGTTCACCCATGTGTTAAAGTAAGGTTTAGAATCTTTAGAAACCTTCTCTTCAATATCAACTCTAGCTGGTTTTTCGTTTGGAATAATAACAGCATTTTCAAGAACTGCGAATTTCCTATTTTGGATTTCCATTTCCAAAAAGGGGAAATAAAATGTTTAAATTAAATTAATAATCCCATCGTTGTTCCAAAATCAGTTAATTAATTCCATTCGTTTTAAGAAGATTAAACACCTTCTACCACAATCTTTTTGATTGAACTTTTGCAGTTGAAACGTTTGAAAAGATGGTATATCACCAAAGTAACTTATTACCTCTGGCATTGGTGGAGCTCCAAATGAATCAAAGTAAAAGCACTTATCACCTTTTTTAAGTGTTACCCAATGGTATATTAAAAGATCTGATTCCCCTGCATTACAAATAAGACATTCATTCTCTAATGGTTTTGTTTGTTCATCTCTTGCAAAAACACCTCTAAATTTGTTATAAATAATTCTTTTATATAATTATTTATTTCTATATCAGTCAAAGCTGATGATTTTACTTTTTTTTAGCTTGTCTATCGTACTCTTAATCTCATTAATTATTTGTTGTTCATTTGCTCCTTTTCCAATCCTTCTTCCTTGAGATAAAGATCCTTCACCAACACTTCTTTCAATCCTTCTTCCTTGAGATAAAGACCCTTCACCAACAGCAACTGGAGTACTTCTTAGCCTAACGAATTTTGATTTCTTTTTATTGCAAATTGTAAAAATTCCTTTTTCCATTCCTCTTAATCCTTTTGCGCTATCTACTTCAACATACTCTTCATAGATTGTATCAGTTGGTCTCTTACACTTCATGCAATAAATCTCCATATCTATAAATATAAAAAATTAATATAGAATGTCTTTAAAAGTTAAAGCTTTTAATTTCGGTCAAGATATTGCTACTGGACACCAAGATCCGTTACCTAAAGTACCAATTAGAGCGTTAGTTTTAGGACCAAGTGGAAGTGGTAAATCTCAGTTAATATTGAATTGGGTATTTTTAGGAAGGTTTAAGTATGATGCTTGTACTATTATCGCAACAAGTTTAGACCAACCGCTATCGAGGATTTATAAAAATGACAAAAGGTAATCCTTCTTTCGTTTGGATTATTGGAATAGATGAAATGCCGGATGTTGACTCGTATAAGAATTGTAGAAATGTTGTTGTTTTAGATGATCTTATGTCAGAAGATCAAACAATGATATTAGATTATTTTACTAGAGGAAGACATAACAGAATGGATGTATTCTATCTTGCTCAAGGATTTACAAGAATACCCAAACGAGAAATTAGGAATAATATAAATTGGATTATAATATTCAAACAAAACAATAATGATATTGAATATATTCGTGAGTCATATGTTGGTGATATAGATAGAAAACAATTCAAATATTTGGTTGATTCTATACTAGGAAAAGATTTTGATATTGTGTTATAGACTTAACCAAAACTGAGGATGAGGGAAGATTTTGATCTGTTGATGAAGAAGGAAAGCAACTAATAACTATTTTTAATACTTAATAGGAAAGGAATGGTAAACGGAAAGTTATATCAAAGGAAAAATAGACCTTACGAAGGTGTTCAAGAAGCACTTGATTTAGAAAACTTACTTGACAATTTGGAAAAATTACGCAAGGCAAGTATACTTAGCAACAATGAAGAGATGGCAAGAATTGAAGCTGAAATGGCTGCTAGAGATCAAGTAGAACATAAACTAAATGAACGTGCTTTAGAAAAATAAAAAAATAATTTAGGTAAAGTTGATGTTGAAAAACTTAAAGTAATAAGACCGACACTTGCAATTCAGCCGTGATGGCACACTGGGTAAGGCGGTTGCTTTCATGACCTCGGTCCCGAGGTCGTGGGTTCGATTCCTGCGGTGGGCGATCCTTTATCGCCACTGCAAACGGTGGTGACAGCCGTAAAAGCTCTTCTGTCGCTATACAAAAGGAGGCTGTTTAAGCAGCTAGGATCTATTATTTATTTAAATGGAAAGTAATAAACTAATGGAAAAGGCAATAGAACTTAAAGCACCACAAGATATTTCTACCGTTTTGAAAAAAGAAATTAATTATGCATCTGGGAAAGCAAAAAGAGAAATTAGTAGAGTAAATCAAGTAAAGACACATGCAGTTAATCCAGAAATAAGAAAAGTTCTTGATGGTGTTCAAAAAAAAGTAGCAAAAAGTCTTCGAATTAATCTATCTACTGGTACTCCAAAGATGGAAAAATCAAATATAAAAGAATTGAAAGATGAAACTAGTTTACCACCAATCGCTACTTGTACTCCAAAGAGGAAGACTAGTTTACCTGCTACAAGTGTTACAGAAACTAGTTTACCTTCATTTTCAAACGCTATAGAAGCTAGTTTACCTACAATTCTGATTGAAGAAGACCCGCAGGTTATAAGGGGAAAATTATTTGAATTTAGTAATGAAAAAGGTGTAGGATGATAGCGGATTGTAATGAAAGAAGATATAAAAAAATTACAAAAGATAATATTGAAGAGACTCTTCTTAATATTGGTGTAACCTTAGAGAAGCAAAAAATAGGAGTATAAAACAACAAAAAATTCTTGATTATATAAATTCAGTAAAATTTAAATCTGGAGAAGGATTAGAAATTGTTCAAGTGTTTGTTAATAGTGATAAAAAAAGTATTTAATAAGATTGATTTACGGTTGAGAGAGCTTGCTGCTGGAAATAAAAGAGTAGTGAATTCAATAAATGCTGCTGTAGATTATTTAGCTAGGTCTAGAAAAGCACCAAAATTGTATGTTGCAAAGATAAATAACCTTTTATATAATATATATAAATGAGTGATCTTTTGAAAGTCGCACAAGATATACTTAAAAATGTTGAAGTTATTAGAAAAACTAATCAATCAACTAAAGAGGGGTATGTGTTTAATATTATTGGAAATTCTAATCCATTTAATTTACATATTAATACTCCTATTTTATTGAGAAACAAAAACTTAAAAAATTGTTTTAGGAAGTTTGTTGGAATTAACTTTATAAAAAATATTACTACTTCTAATAATACTTTTGCTTATAGAAATGCTGGTGGGTCAGGACAAACTGTAACAATAGAACCAGGAATTTATACTGTGGATAGTGATGACTTAAATACTGGTATTGTTGATAGAATTAATAATTCTATTACTCAAACCGGGTCAACAACTGAAAAATTTATAGTTGGTGTTGATACTGGTACTGCACACTCATGGATTAGTATGTCTGTTGGTTGGAGTTATATTGCTAGCAAATCTTCTGTTTCTAAAGTACTTGGTTTTACTAAACCTGCCTATACAACGGATAGTGAGCTTTTAGAATCGTGTCCCACTATTACACCAACTATTTGTTCCCCTAAAAATAAGTTTTATTCAGAGGATCAGGTAAGTATTGCTGATATAAAACTTATTCTTGTGAATTTTAATTTCGTTGCACCAGGAACAAGTTTTATAAATGGAAATGAAACTCGAGCTTTAAGAAGTTTTGGATTTGACTTTTATCCTTGGGATACAATGGTGTTTGAACCAAATACACCTGAATATCATAATGTTTCCACTGAATCTATTAGTGATATAACTATTAAAATTACTGATCAAAACTTAAAAGTGTTAGATTTTGGTGGGGAACAAAAATTGCTGTTGTTATAGAAATTATTGAAATCTAATATAAGGAATGACTATAAGATTAACGGGGACATCTTCTTCAGGCTACAAAACATTAAATCCTCCAATTATGTTAGGAGAAAACTCAGGAAATAATAAAGTTGGATTGAGAACAGTATAATTTACTTATACAAATAGATTAATATCAAATATTGTTAAAGATGTAAACGACGGGCTTTGGTTTAAGTGGTCTATGACAGATGCTGATACTACTTATATTTCAATTGATTTTCGTACCTAGCTGAACTGCTGCATCAGTTTCAGCCTGTTCGCACCCTCAGGTCCTGTGTGGACAATAAATTGGCTGTCCCATTCCTCCACTTAAAGACAGTTGGCGATAGAAGCTTTAGCTCTGCAGGTCCTAGACTGTGGAACTCGCTTCCACAATTCTTACTCAACGACATCTACTCTCCAACTGCCGACTATGGCACATCTTTTTCAGCGGTCCTGAACTGATACTTCTATGCTACTTACTACCTCAACTGCTCTCCTAACTCTGCTATGCTTGCCACTTTCTCTTTGTTGCGTGAGACGAAGTCTGCTGGCTACCGAATGCGTACCGAAAGCCGCTTAGGCTGTGAGTGCGCTATACAAAACTCTCCTGCGTAACACCCACATGGTCTTTATAACTTTGTGGAGTTACTGACGGAGATACAAAAAAAAACAATTTTGGAACAGAAGAAAAAGATGGTGCTTTAAAACATAAAACTTCAGGAAATTATGATATTAACAAAATTTGTATCGCTTTAAACGAGGCTTCAGCAGAAAAGAAAAAAGATCCTGCTAGTGCTACTAGCGCATTAGCAATCATTGGCCCAAGAAATCCACATGGAATAAAATTTAGTGTTGATGCAGATGATAAAATAATTATGCAAGTAGGAGGTGATGCTGTTGTTTTACTTGGAAGTAATTCTATTCCTAATAAACCTGTCGGATTTACTTTTAATAGTATTGGAGATACGTTAGGTTTTAACTCAAATGAGCAAGGAACATTTGATCGTGATATGGTTGGAGGAACTCCTTATGTAGCAATTGAAAAAGCAATGTATCTCGCTGGAACTTATAAAGCGTGGAACAAAATGGTTTTACCTGATAATAGTAATGTAAAATGGATAAGTGTTGATTGTGATTTAGTTGATCCAGAACTGAATTATATAGAAGAAAAACAAGGTCTTTTAGAACAATCTTCATCTTTATATGTCATTGACGCTGATGAAATTGCTCCAAGAGAAAAAAAGTTGATTTGCATATTCCGAATGTATTGTGCTTACCAACAAAGCGTGTTATAGATTCATTAAGTACTTTTAAAATTGATTTAACAGACCAAAATGGAAAAAGACTTAATGCAATAACAGACGTTGTAGTAACATTAGTTATTAAAAAAAGTAAAATTATATATAAATGACTTTAAGATTAACAAGAAATATTAGGACAGATTATAAAACTAACTACCCTCCAATAATGCTTGGTTCTAAATCTGGGTATAAAAAAGTTGGATTGAGAAAAGTAGAATTTACTTATTCAAATAAAAACATATCAAGTGTTGTCTTTTCTAAAAAAAAAATGATATGCTTTGGTTTAGACAAAATTATATTTCAGCGAATAACTTTTCTGTTTCAATTCCAGAAGGATATTATGATACTACTAAGATTTGTACAGCATTAAATAAATCATTAAGTACTATGGGAGCTTATTACAATTCTTCGAAAAGAGATAGTACTGGAAATTATTTTAGTGTTGGAGAAAGCGATAAAATAGTTATGCAAGTAGCAGGTGATTTTGTTGTTTTACTAGGAGATAATATACCATGTGTTATTAATAGCATTGGAGATACATTAGGGTTTAAATCAAATGAAAAAGGATCATTTTCTCCTGATTATGATTATACTACTGGTAGAGAATCTAACATAATTGAAAAATCATACTATTTCGCTGGTACTTAAAAAGCATAAAATAAAATGAATTTAGATGAGAATAGTGATATAAAATGGATAAGTGTTGATTGTGATTTAGTTGATCCAGAAATGAATTATATAGAAAGAAAAGAAGGATATTTAGGACAATCTTCATATTTATACACTATTGACGTTAGTGATATTTCCCCTGGTGAAAAGGTTGATTTACATATTCCAAATATATTGTACTTACCAACAAAGGGTGGTATAGAACCATTGAGTACTTTTAAAACTAGTTTAACAGAACAAAACGGAAGAAGAATTAATTCTACAAAAGATGTTGTAGCTACAATAGAAATTTCAAAGTAATATAGAGAAATGGGGCGTTATGCAAGGATTGGCCATGGAAACATAAGAGGAGGTAAATATTATGGAGCTGAATTTTTAGATAAAGTAATAGATGGCGTTGGAAAAGTAACACCTGTTTTAACTGGATTAACTGGTCTAAGCATGAACATTGCTAATAAAGGAATTGAAATGCATCAAGCGAGAAAACTAGTTAAATTACAAATTAAAAAAATAGACCAAGAATATGCTAATAAACGAAGAAACATGGATGATAAACTTGAAGAAGAGAGGAGAAAGAAATAACAAGAATATAAACTTGAGAAATGAAAGAAAGAAAGAAAGAATAGTAATATAATGTAAGAAAGAAAGAAGAAGATTATGTTAGAAAGATGCAAGAAATTGAATTTGAGATTAAACGTGCAACGCTTGAGAAACTTAAGCCAAAAACTAAAAGAAGTAAAGTAAAAATGGAAGAAGTAGAAGACTATTCAAAAACTCTTAAAGAAAATTGTCCAAAGACATAAAAAAGTTGAGAAAGTAATCAAATCATTTATACCTACTGGAGAGAGAACAAGACCTGATGGATATGTTAGAATGATGAGAAAGAAAATTGGAGCTGGATTATATATTCAAAAGTAAACATTAATTTTTAGTTTTTTATATAGAGACAGAGTGGCGAGTGCACCTGTCCATACTATACTCTATATGAGTGATCCTGATTTTCCTGATTATAAAATTAAGGACTATCAATATAAAGAATTTTACTAAAGTAATGGAAATGAAACTGATGCTATTCAGGATAAAATAGTTGCATTCGATGTTCCTGCCGAACAGCAAACGTGTTATGTTTTGTCAGATGATTATCTTCTTCTTGAAGGGCAACTACAAGTACCTACAGGTGCTGCAGTACAAGTACCTACAGGTGCTGCAGTACAAGTACCTACAGGTGCTGCAGTACAAGTACCTACAGGTGCTGCAGTACAAGTACCTACAGGTGCTGCAGTACAAGTACCTACAGGTGCTGCAGTACAAGTACCTACAGGTGCTGCAGTACAAGTACCTACAGGTGCTGCAGTACAAGTACCTACAGGTGCTGCAGTACAAGTACCTACAGGTGCTGCAGTACAAGTACCTACAGGTGCTGCAGTACAAGTACCTACAGGTGCTGCAGTACAAGTACCTACAGGTGCTGCAGTACAAGTACCTACAGGTGCTGCGGTACAAGTACCTACAGGTGCTGCAGTACAAGTACCTACAGGTGCTGCGGTACAAGTACCTACAGGTGCTGCAGTACAAGTACCTACAGGTGCTGCGGTACAAGTACCTACAGGTGCTGCAGTACAAGTACCTACAGGTGCTGCAGTTAATGACATTGTTCCTTATGGACCTCCTAACCGTAATCTTGCTGCTGGATTAGTTAACAACGCTGGTGCTTGGTTGTTTAGTTCTATGAGAGTTAGACTTGGTGCTGAAGAGCTTGAAAGTATAACACAAAATATGTGAACTGTTTCAACAATTATGGGGCTTCTATGTTATCCGAATGATTATAATAGAACAGAAGGACCTGCAACAGGTTGGAAAAAAGATGAGGGTAATTCAATTGATAATTTATGTTTAGTTGATGCTAATATTAATCCTAAAGTTTATTCTTATGCAAGTCCTGCTGCTTCATCAGCAAGTGATTCAAATATTGGATTTGTTTATAGAAGAGGTTTATCTAGTGTTCTTACAGATAATACTGGTACATTCAGTATTTCACTACCTTTATCAAGAATTTCTAGATTATGTGCAGATCTGAACAAAGTCATTTACAATACCCAATTTTCTCTAGAAATTACTAGAGTTGGTGGTAATGATTGTAATGCTATTATGACTGGGACGAGTGGATATACTAATATAAGTATGACTAGAGGAGTTGCTGGTGACCCTGGAAATGGTGTTTGGACTTCATTTAAAATTAATATGACAAAAATGAGTTTAATGGTCCCGTGTATTTCTCCGAGAGAAAGTGTTCACAAGGCACTTGCTGAAATCTCAAGTGAGAGATCAAAGAAAATCAGACTTAACTATAAATTTAGACGATATGAGAATGTATTTATAACAAATTTCAATCAAGGTGTAATT
Source organism: Cristatella mucedo (assembly GCA_009760855.2). NCBI lineage: Eukaryota > Metazoa > Bryozoa > Phylactolaemata > Cristatellidae > Cristatella > Cristatella mucedo. Next base: position 173,677 of record WPIO01000097.1, on the reverse strand, counting down.
TAATGGCTATACTGGAAACCCTTGTACTTTTAACCATTGTAGTATTAAAAAACGTAACAGTTCTTGCTAATGGATCAAAACAATATCCCACAGTTGCAAGAAGTAGTTATCCAAAAGATGGAAAATGTTCAACTGCTTATCTAGATTTTACTACGTTTAGAAAACAATTTCTTGGATTGAATGAATTAACCTAACCTGTTGGTGTTACATATCCTGAGTGGTTATCTCTTTATCCTATTCATGTCGTTGATCTTCAATACAGTGATGAACCTCTTTGAGTAACGTCAAAACTTGATGTAAGTGTTGAATTCAATTCTACAATACCTAATGCTGCTGCTGCTGGTAGTGCTGATGCAGGTGGTATTAATAGTAAAGAAATTCCTGCTACAACAATTGTGTTACATTATATTACTATCTGTGAAAACACTGCTGAATTAACATCTAATGGCTATGGAACGCCTTTTACTTTTAATAAAGGAATGTCTGTTTACGATCCATTCGATATTTAAAAAATTGTGACTAATAGATATAATGGAAAAAGAAAAAATTTTACACAAGGCTCAGATGAATGGAAAAAGTCTATGAAATTAAATATTGGTGGGTCAGAAATTTATTATATTTTTGGAGAAAATATGATATTTGGTTCACAAACAGAGAATTAATTTCAAATAGAAAACTAAAAAATATATTGCTAATTCTAAACCAATGAGATTTCCTCAGATGTTATTCGGAAAGGTGTTTGAACCTATTGCTGCTAAATTTCTAGAAATGAAATTAAATAGAAAGATTGAGAATGCAAATGATTATTTTACTAGTGATGAAGTAATTAGATATTCTCCTGATGGAATTATAGACGAAGATACATTGATTGAGATTAAATGTTTATGAAGTAGAAAGATAGTTAAAGAGTTAATTCCAAAACAGTGTTTAGCACAGTGTTTACTTGGATTGGATGTTTTAAAACTAAGATGATGTTTCTATTCTGAATTCGAAATTTGTATTCCTGGTTTGAATTGTTATGAAGCACCTATAGATTACATAGCAGCAGGAAATATTAGAATACCTACCAAGTTTGAATTTGATATGCCAATTAAAGAACCACTTTTTTATGTTTTTACTTAAAGACGAGAAGTACTTTGATTTTGAGTTTAATATAATTTCTGATAATGGTAGATTTAATAATATAAAAGGCAATGGGTATGATTTAAATACTATAGATAGATATACTATAGAAGATAATTTTAGATTTGCGAGAATTATTCCAATAGTTAAAGAAGTATTTGAAAGATCTAAAATATTAATAAATACTGATATAGATGAACAGAAAGTTTCATAGCGAAGACTATGTATCAAAGAATAATGGGTTCATTCTGTCTGATCTTGATGCAAATGGAAATAGAATTATAAATTTAGCTGATCCTGTTAATGACTCTGATGCTGTAACAAAATATTATGCAGACACAAACTTTGCTCTGCAGTGGTTCTGGTCCTATCTCAGTGGGAGACTCCAGAGTATTGACGTGAATGGACAAAGATCATCTGAGGTACCTCTGAAATATGGAGTACCTCAGGGCTCCGTGCTAGGTCTGGTTCTTTTCACGGTTTATACTCTCCGTCTTGCTGATATGATTGCCAAGCACAATCTAGGCTTTCACTTCTATGTGGATGACACTCAGTTGTACGTTTACTTTGATCCCTCCCAGCCTTCGAGCACCTCAAATTCTCTCAACTCACTTGCTGCATGTATTGATGACATCCGCACATGGATGGCAGCAAATTTTCTTAAGCTAAATGACGATAAAACTAACTTACTTCTTATGGGCAAACCCAGTGTGATTCACAAATTGGAAAGGCTGACACTCAAAATTGGATCTGCCAGCATATCTCCAGTAGAATCAGCTCGAAATCTAGGTGTCATATTCCAAAGCGACCTCTCGTTAGACAACCATATCAGCTCCACAGTCAAATCTGCCTATTTTCAACTTCATAACATTACTGAAATTCGGGTTTGTTTAGATAAGGATACCACATCTAAGTTGGTCCATGCATTCGTGACATCCCGTCTCGACTTCTGCAAATCACTGCTCGCTGGCCTACCGGCATGTGTGATCAGGCGATTGCAGCGGGTGCAAAACTCCACAGCTAGGCTTGTATGTCGTGAGCGTCGCAGTTGCCACATTACTCCACTTCTCGCCGACCTGCACTGGCTACCAGTCAAGCAACGAATTGACTTCAAGGTTTTGTCGCTCACTTTTAGGTCACTTCATTCTTTGGCTCCAGTCTATCTCTCAGATATACTCCTCCATCAGGTCAAGCATCGTACCACCCGCTTTTCGGAATCCAACGGTCTACAAATACGCCGTACAAACCTCAAATCCTTTGGAGACCGTGCATTTAGTTCGTATGCTCCCACAGCCTGGAACTCCCTCCCGACCTGCGTAAGACCTGACCACATTTAAAACAACAAGCACCTGTAGGTACTTGTACTGCAGCACCTGTAGGTACTTGTACTGCAGCACCTGTAGGTACTTGTACTGCAGCACCTGTAGGTACTTGTACTGCAGCACCTGTAGGTACTTGTACTGCAGCACCTGTAGGTACTTGTACTGCAGCACCTGTAGGTACTTGTACTGCAGCACCTGTAGGTACTTGTACTGCAGCACCTGTAGGTACTTGTACTGCAGCACCTGTAGGTACTTGTACTGCAGCACCTGTAGGTACTTGTACTGCAGCACCTGTAGGTACTTGTACTGCAGCACCTGTAGGTACTTGTACTGCAGCACCTGTAGGTACTTGTACTGCAGCACCTGTAGGTACTTGTACTGCAGCACCTGTAGGTACTTGTACTGCAGCACCTGTAGGTACTTGTACTGCAGCACCTGTAGGTACTTGTACTGCAGCACCTGTAGGTACTTGTACTGCAGCACCTGTAGGTACTTGTAGTTGCCCTTCAAGAAGAAGATAATCATCTGACAAAACATAACACGTTTGCTGTTCGGCAGGAACATCGAATGCAACTATTTTATCCTGAATAGCATCAGTTTCATTTCCATTACTTTAGTAAAATTCTTTATATTGATAGTCCTTAATTTTATAATCAGGAAAATCAGGATCACTCATATAGAGTATAGTATGGACAGGTGCACTCGCCACTCTGTCTCTATATAAAAAACTAAAAATTAATGTTTACTTTTGAATATATAATCCAGCTCCAATTTTCTTTCTCATCATTCTAACATATCCATCAGGTCTTGTTCTCTCTCCAGTAGGTATAAATGATTTGATTACTTTCTCAACTTTTTTATGTCTTTGGACAATTTTCTTTAAGAGTTTTTGAATAGTCTTCTACTTCTTCCATTTTTACTTTACTTCTTTTAGTTTTTGGCTTAAGTTTCTCAAGCGTTGCACGTTTAATCTTAAATTCAATTTCTTGCATCTTTCTAACATAATCTTCTTCTTTCTTTCTTACATTATATTACTATTCTTTCTTTCTTTCTTTCTTTCATTTCTCAAGTTTATATTCTTGTTATTTCTTTCTCCTCTCTTCTTCAAGCTTATCATCCATGTTTCTTCGTTTATTAGCATATTCTTGGTCTATTTTTTTAATTTGTAATTTAACTAGTTTTCTCGCTTGATGCATTTCAATTCCTTTATTAGCAATGTTCATGCTTAGACCAGTTAATCCAGTTAAAACAGGTGTTACTTTTCCAACGCCATCTATTACTTTATCTAAAAATTCAGCTCCATAATATTTACCTCCTCTTATGTTTCCATGGCCAATCCTTGCATAACGCCCCATTTCTCTATATTACTTTGACATTTCTATTGTAGCTACAACATCTTTTGTAGAATTAATTCTTCTTCCGTTTTGTTCTGTTAAACTAGTTTTAAAAGTACTCAATGGTTCTATACCACCCTTTGTTGGTAAGTACAATATATTTGGAATATGTAAATCAACCTTTTCACCAGGGGAAATATCACTAACGTCAATAGTGTATAAATATGAAGATTGTCCTAAATATCCTTCTTTTCTTTCTATATAATTCATTTCTGGATCAACTAAATCACAATCAACACTTATCCATTTTATATCACTATTCTCATCTAAATTCATTTTATTTTATGCTTTTTAAGTACCAGCGAAATAGTATGATTTTTCAATTATGTTAGATTCTCTACCAGTAGTATAATCATAATCAGGAGAAAATGATCCTTTTTCATTTGATTTAAACCCTAATGTATCTCCAATGCTATTAATAACACATGGTATATTATCTCCTAGTAAAACAACAAAATCACCTGCTACTTGCATAACTATTTTATCGCTTTCTCCAACTCTAAAATAATTTCCAGTACTATCTCTTTTCGAAGAATTGTAATAAGCTCCCATAGTACTTAATGATTTATTTAATGCTGTACAAATCTTAGTAGTATCATAATATCCTTCTGGAATTGAAACAGAAAAGTTATTCGCTGAAATATAATTTTGTCTAAACCAAAGCATATCATTTTTTTTTTAGAAAAGACAACACTTGATATGTTTTTATTTGAATAAGTAAATTCTACTTTTCTCAATCCAACTTTTTTATACCCAGATTTAGAACCAAGCATTATTGGAGGGTAGTTAGTTTTATAATCTGTCCTAATATTTCTTGTTAATCTTAAAGTCATTTATATATAATTTTACTTTTTTTAATAACTAATGTTACTACAACGTCTGTTATTGCATTAAGTCTTTTTCCATTTTGGTCTGTTAAATCAATTTTAAAAGTACTTAATGAATCTATAACACGCTTTGTTGGTAAGCACAATACATTCGGAATATGCAAATCAACTTTTTCTCTTGGAGCAATTTCATCAGCGTCAATGACATATAAAGATGAAGATTGTTCTAAAAGACCTTGTTTTTCTTCTATATAATTCAGTTCTGGATCAACTAAATCACAATCAACACTTATCCATTTTACATTACTATTATCAGGTAAAACCATTTTGTTCCACGCTTTATAAGTTCCAGCGAGATACATTGCTTTTTCAATTGCTACATAAGGAGTTCCTCCAACCATATCACGATCAAATGTTCCTTGCTCATTTGAGTTAAAACCTAACGTATCTCCAATACTATTAAAAGTAAATCCGACAGGTTTATTAGGAATAGAATTACTTCCAAGTAAAACAACAGCATCACCTCCTACTTGCATAATTATTTTATCATCTGCATCAACACTAAATTTTATTCCATGTGGATTTCTTGGGCCAATGATTGCTAATGCGCTAGTAGCACTAGCAGGATCTTTTTTCTTTTCTGCTGAAGCCTCGTTTAAAGCGATACAAATTTTGTTAATATCATAATTTCCTGAAGTTTTATGTTTTAAAGCACCATCTTTTTCTTCTGTTCCAAAATTGTTTTTTTTTGTATCTCCGTCAGTAACTCCACAAAGTTATAAAGACCATGTGGGTGTTACGCAGGAGAGTTTTGTATGTACCTACAGGTGCTGCAGTACAAGTACCTACAGGTGCTGCAGTACAAGTACCTACAGGTGCTGCAGTACAAGTACCTACAGGTGCTGCAGTACAAGTACCTACAGGTGCTGCGGTACAAGTACCTACAGGTGCTGCAGTACAAGTACCTACAGGTGCTGCAGTACAAGAACCTACAGCTGCTGCGGTACAAGTACCTACAGGTGCTGCGGTACAAGTACCTACAGGTGCTGCGGTACAAGTACCTACAGGTGCTGCGGTACAAGTACCTACAGGTGCTGCGGTACAAGTACCTACAGGTGCTGCGGTACAAGTACCTACAGGTGCTGCGGTACAAGTACCTACAGGTGCTGCGGTACAAGTACCTACAGGTGCTGCGCGGTACAAGTACCTACAGGTGCTGCGGTACAAGTACCTACAGGCAGTACAAGTACCTACAGGTGCTGCAGTACAAGTACCTACAGGTGCTGCAGTACAAGTACCTACAGGTGCTGCAGTACAAGTACCTACAGGTGCTGCGGTACAAGTACCTACAGGTGCTGCAGTACAAGTACCTACAGGTGCTGCAGTACAAGTACCTACAGGTGCTGCAGTACAAGTACCTACAGGTGCTGCAGTTAATGGCATTGTTCCTTATGGACCTCCTAACCGTAATCTTGCTGCTGGATTAGTTAACAATGCTGGTGCTTGGTTGTTTAGTTCTATGAGAGTTAGACTTGGTGCTGAAGAGCTTGAAAGTATAACACAAAATATGTGAACTGTTTCAACAATTATGGGGCTTCTATGTTATCCGAATGATTATAATAGAACAGAAGGACCTGCAACAGGTTGGAAAAAAGATGAGGGTAATTCAATTGATAATTTATGTTTAGTTGATGCTAATATTAATCCTAAAGTTTATTCTTATGCAAGTCCTGCTGCTTCATCAGCAAGTGATTCAAATATTGGATTTGTTTATAGAAGAGGTTTATCTAGTGTTCTTACAGATAATACTGGTACATTCAGTATTTCACTACCTTTATCAAGAATTTCTAGATTATGTGCAGATCTGAACAAAGTCATTTACAATACCCAATTTTCTCTAGAAATTACTAGAGTTGGTGGTAATGATTGTAATGCTATTATGACTGGGACGAGTGGAAATACTAATATAAGTATGACTAGAGGAGTTGCTGGTGACCCTGGAAATGGTGTTTGGACTTCATTTAAAATTAATATGACAAAAATGAGTTTAATGGTCCCGTGTATTTCTCCGAGAGAAAGTGTTCACAAGGCACTTGCTGAAATCTCAAGTGAGAGATCAAAGAAAATCAGACTTAACTATAAATTTAGACGATATGAGAATGTATTTATAACAAATTTCAATCAAGGTGTAATTTAATGGCTATACTGGAAACCCTTGTACTTTTAACCATTGTAGTATTAAAAACGTAACAGTTCTTGCTAATGGATCAAAACAATATCCCACAGTTGCAAGAAGTAGTTATCCAAAAGATGGAAAATGTTCAACTGCTTATCTAGATTTTACTACGTTTAGAAAACAATTTCTTGGATTGAATGAATTAACCTAACCTGTTGGTGTTACATATCCTGAGTGGTTATCTCTTTATCCTATTCATGTCGTTGATCTTCAATACAGTGATGAACCTCTTTGAGTAACGTCAAAACTTGATGTAAGTGTTGAATTCAATTCTACAATACCTAATGCTGCTGCTGCTGGTAGTGCTGATGCAGGTGGTATTAATAGTAAAGAAATTCCTGCTACAACAATTGTGTTACATTATATTACTATCTGTGAAAACACTGCTGAATTAACATCTAATGGCTATGGAACGCCTTTTACTTTTAATAAAGGAATGTCTGTTTACGATCCATTCGATATTTAAAAAATTGTGACTAATAGATATAATGGAAAAAGAAAAATTTTACACAAGGCTCAGATGAATGGAAAAAGTCTATGAAATTAAATATTGGTGGGTCAGAAATTTATTATATTTTTGGAGAAAATATGATATTTGGTTCACAAACAGAGAATTAATTTCAAATAGAAAACTAAAAAATATATTGCTAATTCTAAACCAATGAGATTTCCTCAGATGTTATTCGGAAAGGTGTTTGAACCTATTGCTGCTAAATTTCTAGAAATGAAATTAAATAGAAAGATTGAGAATGCAAATGATTATTTTACTAGTGATGAAGTAATTAGATATTCTCCTGATGGAATTATAGACGAAGATACATTGATTGAGATTAAATGTTTATGAAGTAGAAAGATAGTTAAAGAGTTAATTCCAAAACAGTGTTTAGCACAGTGTTTACTTGGATTGGATGTTTTAAAACTAAGATGATGTTTCTATTCTGAATTCGAAATTTGTATTCCTGGTTTTTGAATTGTTATGAAGCACCTATAGATTACATAGCAGCAGGAAATATTAGAATACCTACCAAGTTTGAATTTGATATGCCAATTAAAGAACCACTTTTTTTATGTTTTTTACTTAAAGACGAGAAGTACTTTGATTTTGAGTTTAATATAATTTCTGATAATGGTAGATTTAATAATATAAAAGGCAATGGGTATGATTTAAATACTATAGATAGATATACTATAGAAGATAATTTTAGATTTGCGAGAATTATTCCAATAGTTAAAGAAGTATTTGAAAGATCTAAAATATTAATAAATACTGATATAGATGAACAGAAAGTTTCATAGCGAAGACTATGTATCAAAGAATAATGGGTTCATTCTGTCTGATCTTGATGCAAATGGAAATAGAATTATAAATTTAGCTGATCCTGTTAATGACTCTGATGCTGTAACAAAATATTATGCAGACACAAACTTTGCTCTGCAGTGGTTCTGGTCCTATCTCAGTGGGAGACTCCAGAGTATTGACGTGAATGGACAAAGATCATCTGAGGTACCTCTGAAATATGGAGTACCTCAGGGCTCCGTGCTAGGTCTGGTTCTTTTCACGGTTTATACTCTCCGTCTTGCTGATATGATTGCCAAGCACAATCTAGGCTTTCACTTCTATGTGGATGACACTCAGTTGTACGTTTACTTTGATCCCTCCCAGCCTTCGAGCACCTCAAATTCTCTCAACTCACTTGCTGCATGTATTGATGACATCCGCACATGGATGGCAGCAAATTTTCTTAAGCTAAATGACGATAAAACTAACTTACTTCTTATGGGCAAACCCAGTGTGATTCACAAATTGGAAAGGCTGACACTCAAAATTGGATCTGCCAGCATATCTCCAGTAGAATCAGCTCGAAATCTAGGTGTCATATTCCAAAGCGACCTCTCGTTAGACAACCATATCAGCTCCACAGTCAAATCTGCCTATTTTCAACTTCATAACATTACTGAAATTCGGGTTTGTTTAGATAAGGATACCACATCTAAGTTGGTCCATGCATTCGTGACATCCCGTCTCGACTTCTGCAAATCACTGCTCGCTGGCCTACCGGCATGTGTGATCAGGCGATTGCAGCGGGTGCAAAACTCCACAGCTAGGCTTGTATGTCGTGAGCGTCGCAGTTGCCACATTACTCCACTTCTCGCCGACCTGCACTGGCTACCAGTCAAGCAACGAATTGACTTCAAGGTTTTGTCGCTCACTTTTAGGTCACTTCATTCTTTGGCTCCAGCCTATCTCTCAGATATACTCCTCCATCAGGCCAAGCATCGTACCACCCACTTTTCGGAATCCAACGGTCTACAAATACGCCGTACAAACCTCAAATCCTTTGGAGACCGTGCATTTAGTTCGTATGCTCCCAAAGCCTGGAACTCCCTCCCGACCTGCGTAAGACCTGACCACATTTAAAAAGAATTTAAAAACACACGTATTTAGGACAGCATTTAGTGGATCCCTGTGATTCGTCCTTGATGTGCTTATGCGTGCTGACACTGTGCATGCTGCCACTAACCACATTTGCATGCTGACCCTGTGCATATCACCCCTAACCATGTTATTCATTTTGTTTGTTTATCAAGCATGATATTACTCACTATTCAATTGCATTTCCCTTTGCAGTAAATGTAAAGCGCCTAGAGAGAGATTAAGTTCTCTGAGGGCGCTTTATCAAATGCATTCCTATTATTACTATTGTTGTTGTTAATTCAGGAACATCACTGAATCTTGCTGGCAAGCCTATTACTAATCTTGGTGCATGTATTAATCCTAGTGATGGAGTAAATGTTAGTCAAGTAGTTAATTATGTTGAAAAACTAGTGATAAAATGTTGGTAGATTTAAACATGAGTAGCCATGCTTAAACATCTACTTTTTGGAATTCAGGTAATAGATATCCAGTAGTATTAATTGATGATTATTGAGGTACTTATGGTGGGATGAAAAGAGATGTATTATTGAAAGCATTTCCTTCAACAACAAATATCAATATGGGTGGAAATTCAATAACAAATGTTGCAGAGCCTGTTAACCCTTCTGATGTTGCAACAAAGAATTATGTAGATAAAACAGTTTAAAAAATAACCGAAGTAATGTCAATCTCAATGGACCCTAAAGCATTAAATTCAAAACTAAATCTATTAACACCTTATTCATGAAAAAATAAAACTTCACCACTAATAATGATATTGAATGTTATGATTGTTGGAGTAAGTTATTGTGTAATCCTTATATATAGTTCAGATACTAGTGTTGTATCAGGTGAAATACGTGCAATAAGTACTTCTCCAAGTGGTGTTGACTTAAAGTATTATGCTTATTTCAGTAGATTACCAAATGAGTATTACTTCGTTGATAATCTTGGGAAATTAAAGGTAAACCTCTTGGTCAGTTATGTACCCTCCTGAGAAGTATAAGTAAACTATTAAAACTAATTACTCTTTTAACTTTGTTGCTTTATGCTTACCTTAACAAGTGGGATTAATTTTGAAATGTTTTGAAATAGCACACATTGATTCATGTTCTAAGCATCTATGTATACCAAAAGTTGGATAAGATAACATCCACTTTTTAAATGTTTCTTTACTAAAGAATATAATTTAGTTGGTTTTTCTTTTTTATAATAATTATAAACTTATGTTACAGTATGAACAAATGATTATTTCACTATTTTGTGAAAGACTAGAATCAGATTCTGTTTCACTCATATCTAAATCACATTTATCGCAACGTATTTCATACTTTTGTTTTGGTCTTTTTCTTTTAGGAGGTTTACAATAAGGATGGCCTGTTTCAAGGTATTCAGTTTCATTAAATGTATTTAAACATGTATCACAAAATATTTCCATTCTCTATAGAATGTTGTTTTTAACTCTAAAAGAAAGAAACAAAGAAGATAAGTTCAATCCTGACTCTGATATAAGTCAAGTATTCAAACTAAGACCAAAGAATATTCCGAACATTTTTCTAATGTAGTTGAACCTAATGAAAACCACCAAGCAGATATTTTGCATATGCCTAATGATTCTGGATATAAATATGCTTTGAGTTTTATTGATGTTGCTAGTAGATATAAAGATTCAAGACCACTTAAAACAAAGTCTTCTAAAGAAGTAACACAAGCAATAATAGATATTTATAGTAAAGGTCCTTTGAAATGGCCTACAAAGATAACAGTAGATCCAGGATCAGAGTTTAAAGGAGAGTTTGCTAAAGAAATGAAAAGACATGAAACACGTGTTATAGAAGGTACTACTAAAAAGAGTGTTGCATTAGTTGAAAGAATGAATAGAACAGTAGCTGAGAGAGCATTTATTGCACAGTATGAAAAGGAATTAGAAAGTATTAATAAAGGAGATTATACTAGAAATAAAGAGTGGATTGATAATTTACCACAGATTATTGATTATCTAAATAATAATTTTAAAAGAGCAATTGGTGGTGAAAAACCTGTTAAAGCAATAAAAAAAGAAATAGTAAAACTAAAGAAACCAAAATATCATTGAAAATAAGGAGAACAAGAAGAGTTATTAGAATTAGGAACAACTGTTGGATATTTATTAGAACCAGGTGAAGGAGAAAATGAAAAAAGAAGAAGAGATACAGATGCAATATGGAGTTTGAATAAATATACTATTGTTAGAATAGTGGTATTGCAAGAACAATTATCGCGTTTTTGGGTAAATGATGCTAAAAGGAGCTTCGTAAGAGAGGAGTTGCAAGTGATTAAACAACATTAATTTCATGTTGTGAACTTCCTAATATAATTCCTTCAAATTCTTCTTTTGTAATTTCCTCATCAGATAAAGCATTAGTAATCTTAGAGATAATTTCAGAGTTAGCATGTAAAGAATTTCTTTTACGTTTATCTATTTCTGCTAGTACACCATCAACTGTTACAGACATCACAGATAGTGCTGAAAAGAATGAAACTATATGACTAATATCTGGAAATGTTTGAATATAAGTACTGGAAACAGTTTCTCCTACTGCTATTACTATGTTTATAAGTTTAATTGCATATCTAACTCTTGTTAAATTTATTAGACACGATCTAATCTTTGTATTATATTGAATAGTTTCTTCAAATCTTTTAATGACAAAATATTTTCTTAATCTGGCATTTTCTATATTATTATTTTTTAAATTTATTATAACATTCTTTTTATTTTATGTACAAAACATAAAAACTATAAGACAAACGTCCTAATGTTGTAGGAAAATCATAGTTTCGGATCATTTCCATTTTGAAAACTGCGAATGCGAACGATAGTGAGCATGAGTAGTTTGAAAAAATGGAAATGGGCCGAAACGATGATTTTCCTACAACAAGACGGCGTCGGCAGCGGCGGCGGCGGAGGCAGAGGCGGCGTCGGCAGCGGCGGCGGCGGAGGCAGAGGCGGCGGCGGCGGCACGCAGGGCACGTAGAGAGGAGCGGCGGCAGCTCTCGCAGCTCTCGCAGCTGCCGCGGCGGCAGCTACGAGAGCTGCCGCGGCGGCAGCTCTGCGGAGACACTCTGGGTCACCGGGAGCAGGAGCAGGAGCTTCTCGGGCGAGCGAGCGCGAGGTCGCTGCGTAGCTATAGCGAGGGCGTCTTAATAGCGTCGCGTAGATTAGCGACTGCGGCGTACGGTGCCGTCACGTTGGTATTCTAAATGGGTAGGATGACACGACTGTTGGATATTTTTAGCGGCTCGATAATAGATCGACAGATCCGCCCAGGCGTCTATGGCTGTACGAGCTATTCGTCGAACGCCTGAGCGAGACACGCTTGGCTGACGCGGGCGCGCGAAATGACTCATGCGTTTCTTAATGCGGGCCTGCTTGCGAAAATAACGTTGACGAATAGTTAGTACCATGCACTGTCATTCACCCGAGAATTGCGCAGGCTGGCGCGGTGCTTTATGCGTAACGCGCTTACCTTTCGTCTTGAGTCTTCGGCTCCTCCCCCCCCCCCGTCGCGGCACGCTTAACCTGCGCACCTCCGCTTGCAGCGGCTAATGAGGTCAGATGCAGGAGCTCGGCCGACTCATCGGCGTGAGCACACCCGATGGCTTGCACTACTCTTTCGAGATCGCCACAGCAGCGTCTTCCGTCTGGCGAAAATGAAAGGTATAGACGTGGATTGTGAACGCGGAGAGATGAGTGCAAGATTGGCGGGTAATTCAATATAATGCACGTCCGTCTGTAACGCCACAAAGCTACAAAGAATGGGCGGTGTTTTGAAGGAGCTTTTGCAATCGCGAACTCGAAGCCCAAGAGGCTTTCAGTCCGCTTTTGACAGCCATCAGATTTCACTTCACTCAGCAAAGAGAAAATGAGAAGCATAGGCTGAGTAGGAGGGCGGCCGAGGAAGTGACGTGGGCTGGAAGTAGAAGCTCTGAATGGCTGGAAAGGTTCTGACGTCGTTGGTAGCATGAGAGACGATGTCGTTACGATTGGATTGTTGAAATGAGTTTTATAGTCAAGGACATGCAGAGCAAAAGCTTCGATCGCCAAAAGGGTATTAAGGAGAAGAAATAGAGCGGCTAATTTACTGTTCATAGAAGGATCTCCGGGCACGAGGAGGCTGAAACTGTTGCAGCAGTTCACCTAGGTATGAAGGAGTCAGCTTTACCAGGCCCGTGATTATGCATTCGCTGATCATTCGAGAGACATTGCAGCTCCTTCAGCCAAGGAGACACATGGCTAGACCTCTGGGATTTATCAAATAACCTTGCAGCCATATTCATAACTCGCTTCGGTGGTCCGTGGGCTGTTTTCGGTAGCTCGACCAAAATTAAATTGCAATAATCTAGCCTAGAAAGCACCAGCTTGTTGTATTGTGTGCATGTCACCAGCTTTGGAAGTCTCTAGTCTTAGATAGGGATCGATGGTGATGGTTAGCTATGGAGGCAGTCTTCTTAATAAAACTTTTAGGATTAGGCGGATGTCGAAGGCGGTACGTAAATTGCGAGAACGAGGTGGAGGTCGCACAACAGTATCACTTATAAGAGGAGAAAAGTCTGCTATTCCAGCCGCATGCATAGAGTATCCTGTAACTACCAGTTCGGTGCTAATTTATTTAGTGCAAGCAAATTTTCTTATATCCAGAATCGAATGTCTGCAATTCTAGCATTCACACTATCCGTCGCTGTAGCCGATTAAGAAGGTTTTGACGACAAATACAGCTTGGTATCGTCAGGATACAAGTGATAACAATCCTATGGGCCCAAATCACTTGTCCCAGATGCTAAGTATAAATGGAGAACAGCAAAGGAAAAGGAACGAACGCCTGCACATGTGAGCATCCACAGGTGACTGGTCTGGTTGATGATACTTGACCCCCACGAGACACGAATTCAATACGATCGGACGAGTGGGATTTGAACAACGCCAGTGCCTCGTCTGCCAGACCGATCGTTGTTCTCAATTGCTCAGACGGATATCGTGATCAGAAGTTTGGAACGCAGCTTACAAATTAAGCAGGGCCCGGGGCACTGGAGTTCCCGATATTTTATCTGGATATGATGCCGTTAGTTGCACGGGTGAGTGCAGTTTCAGTGGATTAGTGTCATTTTAATTTCTATGTAATTCTTCTGACAATTCAGTCTCTTCAATACGTGCTACAAGCTGCTTAGCGACATTATTTTCAAGAATCGTTGACAAAAGGGAAAAAGGGAAACTGGGTAGACAAACTGAGTCAAGCCATACATCAGGTTATCAATGCTTCTAGATAACGGGATTTAAAATACTTTATAATTCATATAAGCTATAAAAAACTGAGTTACGAGTAGGCTACGTGCGTTTGACACCGAAGGCCAGAGAGGGGATGGTAAATGGCCTTCATTAGAGGATCTTTCATTAGACTTCACTAAGGTAGCTACTTCGTATATCTAAGGCGAGAAAAATCGCCTATAGGTCACAAGATGCGAGGCAACCATTTTTTTAGTCGGAGGAAGCTTAATAACAGCGTGAATGCGTGCCTTTTTTTAACGGAAAATGTTGAAAACCTTACATCCTTTGGAGACCGTGCATTTAGTTCGTATGCTCCCAAAACCTGGAACTCCCTCCCGACCTGCGTCAGAACATCCCCTGACCTGACCACATTTAAAAGGAACCTAAAAACACACCTATTTAGGACAGCATTTAGCGGGTCCCTGTGATTCGTCCTTGTTGTGCTTATGCGTGCTGACACTGTGCATACTGCTACTAACCACATTTGCATGCTGACCCTGTGCATGTCGCCCCTAACCATATTATTCATTTTGTTTGTTTTTTAAGCATGATTTTACTTACCATTCAATTGCATTTCACTTTGCAGCAAATGTAAAGCGCCTAGAAAGAGATTAAGTTCTCTGAGGGTGCTTTATCAAGTGCATTCTTATTATTATTATGAAAACTTATTGGGTGGGCTATTTGAATTCTCTTGCCAACCCTGAAAGGTCTTCATCTGAAGATGGAGACCTCACATAGTTGGCAAGCAAATTGCTCACCGGCTTGTAACTTCTTTTTGGGTCCGACTCGTAGGACTTTAGTTTTTGAGTGAAAAATAAACCCCGGGATTTTCTAAGCGTCAGAGTGTAGACACGTAGGAATTTTTTTTAAATAAGTCAGTGTCGGCCATAAGTCGGCCGAGTCTGGTTGCAGACCATCGTCTGCGCGAGTTTCAGTGATGTAATTACTTAGCGGACGGATCTCGTGTTGTCCAACATGTCTGTGCCAAAAGTGCCTTTCCGAGCGGAACCCGAGCGGCTGCAAGTGGCGGCGACGGCGGAGGAGCCACGTGCGGCGGCGGCGGCGGCAGACTGTGCGGTAGTGGCCCAGCGGCCCAGCGTCTGGCCCGGGCGGGGCGCTTTCACTGCGTGGATTTCTAGATGCTAATCCAGAAGAAGAAGAAGAAGAAGGAATTGACCGCTTTTTGAGGACAAGAAAGCCTGCTGCTCGCACCTTCGGCGCTCACGTTCGTTGTCGCGTTCAAGCTGGTTCGGTGTAATTTTAGACAGACGGTTACATTTTTAGAGTGGCTAAAGATCTATCTTTTAACGGAGCTTTGACCTGCTCCAGAGTATTTTAAAGGATGAGTTAGTATTCGACATATAAATTATCTGTAATAATAACTAGTGAGACCTAGCATTCGAGGTCAGGTTTCATATTAAAATAGACGGGAGTGACTTTTCGTGCGCATGTCAAAGCCCAGCCTTCTGCATTCTCCTCCGCCTTCCAAGGTGAAGATTTCGCGATGCCCCGCAAGCAGAAAATAAATCGCGGCTGCTCTCTCGGCTGCTACTTGCTGTCTCGACACAGGCTCTCCCAACACATACTCTGACTTCTACTAGATATAAAGCTAAGTCGTCTAATATAGGCTTACTTTAAAGGGATGAATCGCGCAAATTCCTCGATCAAGTTTAAAAACTACCATAGGTCATCTACAGTAGACGCTCACTTCCGGTAGTGGTCGTCACCAGTAGAGCGAAGTCGTTCACTACAGCTGCTACCGGTGCGGTGCCAGCCGCTCCTAGGACGCGCTGCCGTTTCTGTTTCCGTCGGTGCCCATTACTAGAGTCTGCCATATGAGCAACTGCAGCAGTGAGCCTGCGTGCATCCAGAGCCCTTCCGCTTAAGAATGCCACCGCTATACGTCTAGTTCAAGTGCATCCGATAAGAATTGTAGCAACTAAACCGGTCTCGCGAATTCTCGTTGCTCTAATGACGACGTCTCTCCGCACTAAGACACTCGGCTGGGCACTTTAGTGACTTTTTTTTATTATGCAAGGCGTGAATACTGCAGAGTGACGCTGCGCAATGACAATTGCGAAACGTACACGCGTTTTCTGAATAAAGCCCCCGCACGCTGATTCGATCTAACGCTTGGAATGTTTGACTGGCTTCTTCGAAGGCGGCAGCAGCCGGACTAGGTCCTGGCTGCTGTCGTAGCCATGCGAGGCCACTTTTATTGTTCAGCGTTTTCAAGCGATGCTATAAAAGTTTCGAGCGGCGCTCGGAAAGCACGAAAGCTGCTCTCGCCGGCCGCTCGCAAGCTGAGGTCAAGGTCACTTCTCGCACCATGCGAATCTCTTCGCTTATGGTCGCCAGTTTCGCGCTGCACGCTGCCGTGCTGAGTCTCAACTATCGCGAAACACTTTCGGCGGCTACTCTTCGAGAGCCTTTGAGGCTGGCCGGCGCCAGTGCAGACAAAAACCTCGCCGTAGCGACATCTCAGAGCGCGCTTGATAAGGCGCTGCCAACTGCACGACACGATCGCAGCAGCAGATCGACAGAGAGCCACGCACTGCCGGCGGCGGCGGCAGAAGTCGCCGCCGCCGCCGGTAGAGTTGAGTTGTTTACTGCAGCCGCCGCCGCTGCTGCCGGCGGTGCGGCAGTGCCGCTCCGAGGACGCACTGCCGGACGGTTGCCGTCGGTGCCTTCGGCTGGTACGGCTGCTACTGTGGCGGCGGTGCCAGCGGCGACGGCTGCGGCGACTATTGACGCGTCGTCGCCGCCGTCGCGCATCGCGCTTGGAGCTGTGCTTGCAGCTCCGAGAGCGGCGGCGGCCCTCGAGCGAGTGGCCCGACAATCCGCCGGCCCGTCGCAGCAAGGAAATCGCTGCCGGCAGAGGAACACTGTCAGTTGTCACAGCCTGTGCACGTTTTGCGAACGCTCGATAAAGTTCGTGCCTCCCTTGTCCTACTCGAAGTGCATGAGCCGGTGCTCCTCGCCAATGCTGTACGCCGAAGACGTCGCGAGGCACCAGTTCGACTACTGTGCAGAAATAGCGCTCGGCTGCCGGTAGCGTGCATTAAGCGGCGGCACTGCTGCCACGCGCTACCCAGACACACCTGGGTCGCTGCTGCCGCAGCTGCCTCCGCTGCGATCAAGAGCAATGCGGAAGGACTTGCAGGCACGAGCTCGCCTTTCTACCGGGCTACGTCCGGCACGACGACGGGCCGTCGTAACTGTTGGCCGCGTGCGTGGGCGAAACGACCGGCAAGCCGTCTTCAGAGCGATCGGTGTGACTATTCATGTGTAAATATTTACGAAAAAAACGTAAAAGAATGCGGAAACCGATTCGCTTTCATTCGCTCGAGCGAGTAGTGGGCGGTGCGCAGCTCAAGTAAAGGCCGTCGGACCTTGCACGGACGGCGCTGCGCTCTGGGCCTCCTTTTTCCACCCTTCAGGTTTCTTCTGTCGGGATCGCATCTCTGGGGTGCATCCGTAAGTGGCCGCACCGGACAGCGGCAGCAGCAGCTGGGACCTAGTCCGGCCGCTGCCGCCTCCAAAGAATCCAGTCAATATTTCCGCACGTTGCCGCAAATCGGCAACGTTGGGGGGAGCTTCACTCGGGAAACGCATATTGGTTTTGTGATTATAGTAGTGCAGCATCGCTCCGCAGTATTCGCGCCTTGCATGATAAAAGCAGTCACTAAAGTGCGCAGCCGAGTGTCTCGGAGCGGTGAGACGTCGTCGTTAGAGCTACGAGAATTCACGAGACCGGTTCGGTTGTTACAATCTTTATCAGACACATTTGTACTAGACGTACGGCGGAGGCATTATTGAGCAGAAGGACTTTAATCGCATTCTGGACGGAAGTTGCTCACGTGACGGGCTCTAGCGATGCGCTGAAGAAAACCTAAGCTTAAAGGTGATTGCTGCGTCCTCGTGCAGGAAAGCTGCCAAAGACTGCGATCGGTCGGAGCTAAATCAAGTCGTGGACTCGATGCCAATATCCCAGAAACGCTCTCGGACAGCAGTCGGGCAATGCTGAAGCTATAAAATCGCGGTACCGGCTTCAGAACTCACGTATTTCACCATAAACACAACGCAAGCTACAAGCGCTAGCCCTCAGCGATGCGCGTCAAAAATTGGTGAAGCGAAACGCTGTTCACGGGTAGTGGGTGCAGTACCAAACTATGCAGTCATGGCTAAGATAGCGAAGATAGATAGCTATTTAGAACCGCTATACCTTAAGAAAAGCTACGGTCTTTCGCGTAGAGCACTTTCTTCCAAATACAAAACAGCAAGCCGCATTTGAGCAAAGTGAATCATAACGTTTTACTCACTAATGTAGTGTCCAAGGTAAAACGACAGTTACAAATACAACAGATTAACCGTCCACCCAGACAGCTTTTTTCAGGATCTAAATAGTATATTATCGTACATCCGGTTCTCAATTACCCATGATTTACGGAACCACTCAGCTGTCCGGCACTAACATATTCTGACCAATTTTAAATGTCGACATTTCACCGTGTAACAGTGACTCATTTTATTCGACGCTTTTGGTGAAATCTCGCACTCTCGCGCCTGCGAACTTGACTGGGCGTGTCTGCATGGTTAGGTCGACGCACTGCCAGTCGTTACTGTTTGCTTCCACTCCTCACTTAGGTCCGTGCATGCCGGGATCGGACCTGAATGTCGGCAGTGCGTGGCAACAGCGCCTCAGAGTGCATCTCAGAGAAGGGACCACTAACAGCGTCATGTGGTGTACTAATGAAATAATGATAATAAAGATAATAATATCAATTATTTGCATAGCGCGCGCGGAGAGCTTAATCTCTATTCTGACACTTTACAAATGCCGTAAAGGAAGCATGCTCAAATTGCTAGTGGCACCACGTACAATGTCAACAAGCACAACACGTTCAGAGTGGGACATGCACATAATCAAACGTGTAAATATGGTTAGTGCTGCGACGTTAAGAAGCCACCATCACTTACTTACTATGACCGCGAGATCACTGCTTTCGCTTTGCTTTTCGGCCACATATTCATGGTGCTCGTTACAGCACGTTTCGTTTGCAGGTAGCCGTCAACAGTGTCGCCCTGGAGCAGATGCCCTGCTGAATTAATGGGGCAAAATGCGTTGCCAAACAACGGATAAAGTGCTTCACAAGTTGATTTATCTTCCGAAAGAAAAAGAGTGACACAAAGACCCTCTCGTCGCTTTCAGACGCTTCCTGGCGTGAGCTTGGCTGCTTAAGCGTCTGCGCGTTTGCCGTAAGTGAACTTTGCGCAAGCGAGAGTAGAGAGCGGGATGGGGCGGAGCGAGAGTAGAGAGCGGGATGGGTCGGAGTGAGAGTAGAGAGCGGGATGGGTCGGAGCGAGAGTAGAGAGCGGGATGGGTCGGAGCGAGAGTGGAGAGCGGGATGGGTCGGAGCGAGAGTAGAGAGCGGGATGACTCAGAGCGAGAGTAGAGAGCGGGGTGAGTCGGAGAGAAAGAAGGGAAGAACATGATTATTACCACCAGCCTATCTGACTGACGCAAAGAGCCGGACGATAAGATAAACCGTTGAAGAAACAATTAAGGAGCAAAGCAACAGTGAACACAAGAAAGTTACCTATAAATTGCGGAAACTCAAGCGTGGTAGGTGACTGTAGGACGGACACGTATCAGTATATTTATATTTATCAGTATATATATGTATCAGTATTTATTAGCTATAGTACTCAGAATGCATTGGCGCGACGTGGCGATTAGACATCGGCGGCGGCGGGGAAACGATTCTGTGCAACTGAGCTTATCCGGGTGCACGGCGTTGTAAGTGGCCGATGGAAGATTTCTAACGCTCGTTGTCTCGTAACAGGTTGATTTGGCTGGGGAAGTTTCGACTTGCACCGCACCGGGTGATTGGTTGCCAGTAGGCTGAAGTTTAAACAATCATCCGTTAGGGAGACAATACAGCTGAGGATCGCGGGAGCTACTTGCTGCTCGCCACCATAGCAACGCGCAAAGCCGGAAGAGCGAGCTTAAATGAAACGCGCCAAGACGACGGGCTAGGATATGCTTTGCTTTGTAAGACAGCCAGATTAGCCGACTCCAACGTCTCGAGACGGGTTTCGCGCTGTGCGCAATCAATACGGTGTGGTCCCGACAGGTTTACAAAACGCCAAATGACCACGCAGCTGTCTCGCTCATCTCCTTGTCGTAAAGGAGTTAAAGTGGAGAGACATTCCGCCGTCAGATGCCAGCTGCGAATAAAGCTCTAGTCCAGAGTAGTTAGGTGACGCTATCGGCAAGCCTAGCTGTCAGCTCGGCTTACGCTAGACCCTCGCTTGTTGCTTGTTTGTTTTTTAGCTTGTGCTGGACGAATGACACAGCTAGAGCTTTACTGCTTTACAGCCGCTCTCTCGCAAGGGAAAGGGCCACCGGACAAGTGCACGCAAAGGAAGAAGAGCAAGAGCCCCTGCATCTGACGTCACCAGTCACTGCAAGATAATAGTAGGTACGGGCGCACACTGGAGATGCGATGCCGTGGCAGAAGACACCTGAAGGGTGGGAAAAGGAGGCCCAAAGTGCAGCGCCGTCCGTGCAAAGTACGACGGCCTTTACTTGAGCTGCGCGCCGCCCACAACGCGCTCGAGCGAACGAAAGCGGATGGTTTCACACACTCTTCTACATTTCTTGCGTAAATATTCACGCATGAATGGCCGCGCTAATCGCTTCGAAGGCGGCTCGCTGGTCGTTTCGCCCAAGCGCGCGCGCGGTCAACAGCTACGACGGCTGTCGTCGTGGAAGTAGCCCGTTAGTAGTTTGCTCCGTTAATTGTTTCATTGTTGGTTTTTCCTAATCGTTGGGCTCTTTGAGTCAGTCATGCCAACATTCATCATGTTCTTTACCTCGCCTGTTCCGTCCCACTCCGCTCTCTATTCTCAGCAGACCTAATAATCTTACCATGTCACGGAGATGTTTCACCCTCTGACCCTCTCATGGACCTTGACCCTCTGACCCTCTCATGGAGATGCACGCATGCACTATCCGGTGCCTCCGGCGTGCAACAGCCACTGGACTGATTTAGTTAAAATTTTATTAACGTTTGGAAGACCTTTGAATTATGGTGAATTTGTGTCATTCTACATCGACCTCATTCGTAATCTAAGCTATGAAACAAATACCACAGATAATAGTATTTTTGAAGCTCCCAGACGAGCATTTCGCCCTAATTCAGCGGTCTTTTGAAGCTCTGTTTTTGTGCGACACGCACAGTTCAATTTAATTACGACTTGGGTCAGTATAAATATTTGAGTAAATGATAAGCAATTCTATGCTCTCGTGCAAGGAATTTACAGCCTCGGGTGACTCTGAGCGCGGGTCTTTGATCCTGAGCTTGGTTGAAGCCATGCGACATCTGCAGGCGGATAAGTGCGATATCCCGTAATCACGTGATCGCAGCCCTTTCGCCGTCGATGCCGTTTTAGCCATAAGGGACTGCGAACGTGAAAGACGTACGGTAATAAACTTATATTTCTAAGAACCACAGCAGGTCGATATTGACGAATCCTTGCTGGCCATATGGTCAGCCATGCACATTTGTTTTGAGTGCCTGATACGCCGAGAGGCGACACGAGCTGCCAGCCTAACTAAATCAGGTGTGAGCGGACCAGGTGTAGGCGGAATTTTGTCATTTAACTTTGGTTTGTGCAGGAAGTGCTTTAAGCTGTGCTTAATTCCTTTCCGCGCTGGTAAGCGGCCTCGGGCGACTCCAAGCGCTGTGTGGGCCTTTACTGAACCACTTCGTAATACCTTCCGGTATTCCGCTGGTATCATTGCTGTGACTGCACAGAAGCTGTCCTCGGACGTTCTTCTTAAAACAAGACCTGCTTAGCATAGGATGCGATTAGTAGGTTGAGATAACTGTGAGCAACTGAGACAATGACCGGCAGCTAAAAAACCAACTCATGGAGAGAGACGCGCAGAGAGAGAGATAAGTAAGTGTTGTATTCTTAGGTTTAAAGTCCGCTAAGCAATGCATATTCGATTGAAATACCTTTTGAACGAGCGAAACAGCGCCGAGCAGTAGTCCGGAGAGCAGTGTCTGAGCGACAGGGCGGCTGACGGCACGCGCCGTATCATTGGTAAAGAAGGCGCTACCGGGCATCGGGCGGAGCCACTGCTGATTGGTTGCTGTATACGATCAGTGGGCGGACTGCATCTTGGTTGGCCCGTTCGGGTAACACTTGCTGGCTTCTAGAGCTACCTCGAGTCGCTGTGACGCCTGCTACTCTGAGCTAGCGCGCCGGCGAGGACACGCTTGCTCATTTCAAGTACGAAAGACGAGTTCGCGATGCGTTTTTTTCCGAAACGTCGAGTCTCGCTGCTATAAAGTGCGCTAGTTTGACTCAACGGCGGCTCATGTGCACGGAGATGCGCCTAGGCTCATTACAAACCAGTCCGGAAAAAAGACGACGATAACTCGTATGCAGCGGTGACGTCAATGAACAGGAAGCATAAGTCGGCGGCGGCGCATGAATCGTTTAGGCGAGCCGCTCGCAGCCGGTCGTCGCCGTCAATCGAGACGTCGCTGCGCTGCGCCTCTTGAACCGGCCCTCTTGAACCACACCCCTTGGACCGGGCACGTACCGGCGCAACGGACGTTGGGATGTCACGAGAAGCTGCGGGGTACAATTGGTCACAGCAGCTCAGCCTACCAGTTGATCGTAGGCCGGCAGCAAAAATATGGCGAATCAAATGGCTCCACGTGTCGGCTGTCCACAGAAGAGTTCGAAAGTGGCGGATGCACGGCCCAGCTTTGATAAGGGTAATAGTTTGATCCTGGTCTAATCAGGACGCGACTCCGACTGGTATTGCTATCTAATAATAATAATAATAATAATGTACCTGATAAAGTGCCCTCAGAGAACTTGTGGCTCGTGTGCATGGCCCTACCCACATCAAGGATCACACACTCGACCAGGTTTTCTCATACAACTGCACTTTGTCATCACCAAATTATTACCAAATCCTGCTTATCTGACCACGTGCAGATCTCATTCAATCTACAGTGTGTGCCCACATCCTCCTCCAAAATCACCTGTGAATCGCGAAACCTCAAGACCCTTGACATCGATGCTGTCCGTGCGAGAATATCTGCTTCACCTCTGCTGCTCAGTTCCCCTCCGATCTGTCATCATTGGTAGATAGCTACAACACGACAGTAGCTGCCACGCTCGATGAATTTGCACCTCTGACAAAGTGCACTGTGTGCCCTCGCCCAGACGGCCTATGGTTTATCACAGACATTAAACTAGCCAGGTCTACTAAACGAAAGCATGAAAAAGCATACAAAAGATCCGGACTAACTGCCCATAGACAGGCATATGAAGACTGCTGTAAGTCGTACCAATCGATCCTAGCAAAGGCCAAGTCTAGCTTCTATAGGAACATTGTTGAAGCACAGATGCACAATCCAAAAATGCTGATGTCGACAATAAACCATCTCCTCAACCGTTCGCAGATTAGCTCCTTACCTGATGATCCTTGAAATGATCTAGCCGATCGCTTCTCTCGATTCTTTGTGCAGAAGATAGACAAGATCAGGGAATCCATCCCAGCGATGACAACCTCCCCACTAGAATGCTGTTCCTCGGTTCCTGGCTGCACCTCAATGTCTGCATTTAAGCAGGTCACTAGTGATCTAGTCCTAAAGTTCGTATCGTAATCAAAGAAGACAACAAGTCCTCTGGACCCTATTCCCACTATCCTGCTCCTACGTTGCATTGATCTGCTGCTGCCATGCATAACTAACATCATTAATATGTCATTAGCCTCAGGTCATGTCCCAGCACCTTTCAAAAAAGCTGTAGTCAGGCCACTTCTCAAGAAAGCTGTAGTTCGAATGTATGTATTGTAGTTCCTATGTACGTATGTGTGCATGTACTGTATGCCGGCTCCTGACTTGTGACCTTAAGGTCAAGGGAGCGTGTAGTTCGTATGTATGTATTGTATGCAGGCTCCACTGATAAGCCACTGATGAGTTGTTAGAAGCACCACCGAGAGGGGCCGGTGCACAGCTGTGGTCAGCCTGTGATGTGGTATGGACACAGGCCGGTAACCAGCTGGTGGCCAGATGGTGGATTCACCATCAGGGTCAGCCTGGCACTGCTGTGGTCCGCCTTTGATGTGGCATGGACCAGCTGGTGGCCAGATGGTGGATTCACCATCAGGGTCGGCCGGTGCACAGTTGCAGTCCATGAATCATCAGAGTCGACCAGGGGGAGTCGTGTGAGAGCAGGGGCCGAGGGGAGCCGTTCGCTCTTCGGCTCCGTGCGTTAGTAATAAACTGTCGGTGTTGGGCATCGGCTGTCTCTCTGCTGTGCGAACAAACTACAAATGCGACACTCGACCAAGAGAACTTAAGCAACTACCGCCCAGTCTCCCTTCTACCATTTCTATCAAAGACAATGGAACGGGTCGTGGCAGACCAGCTGAACTCATATATCGAAACCTCACACCTTGCTAGTAAGTTCCAGTCTGGCTTTAGAGCTAATCACTCCACAGAGTCAGCATTGGTTAGGGCATACAACGGCCTACTTAGGAATGCAGACATGGGTAGAGTGTCTTTGCTTGTTTTTCTCGATCTTTCGGCAGCTTCTGATACCATCGATCACAAAGTTCTCCTAGAGCGCCTCTCATCTCGCCTGGGCATCACTGGCACTGCTCTGCAGTGGATCAGGTCCTATCTCAGTGGGAGACTCCAGAGTGTTGACGTGAATAGACAAAGATCATCTGAAGTACCTCTGAAATATGGGGTACCTCAGGGCTCCGTGCTAGGTCCGGTCCTTTTCACCGTTTATACTCTCCCTCTCGCTGATGTGATTGCCAAGCACAATTTAGGCTTTCACTTCTATGCGGATGACACTCAGTTGTACCGTTGCTTTGATCCCTCCCAGCCTTCGAGCACCTCAAATTCTCTCAACTCACTTGCTGCATGCATTGATGACATCCGCACATGGATGGCAGCAAATTTTCTAAAACTAAACGATGGTAAAACTAACTTACTAGTTATGGGAAAACCCAGTGTGATTCAGAGATTGGAAAGGCTGACTCTCAAAATTGGCTCTGCCAGCATATCTCCTGTCGAATCAGCTCGTAATCTACGTGTCATATTCCAAAGCGACCTCTTTTTGTTTTTGTCGCTCACTTTTAGGTCCCTTCATCCTATGGCTCCAGCCCATCTCTCCGACATATTCCCCCATCAGGCCAAGCATCGTACCACCCGCTTTTCGGAATCCAACAGTCTACAAATACCTCTTACAAACCTTAAATCCTTTGGAGACCATGCATTTAGTTCGTATGTTCCCAAAGCCTGGAACTCCCTCCCGACCTGCGTCAGAACATCCCCTGACCTGACCACATTTAAAACGAACATCTATTTAGGACAGCATATAGTGGGTCCCTGTGATTCGTCCTTGATGTGCTTATGCGTGCTAACACTGTGCATGCTGCCACTAACCACACTTGCATGCTGACCCTGTGCAGGTCACCCCCTACTAATGTTATTCTTGTTGTTTATTGAGCATGATTTTACTTACCATTCAATTGCATTTCCCTTTTCAGCAAATGTAAAGCGTCTAGTGAGAGATTGAGTTCTCTGGTGGCGCTTTATCAAGTGCATTATTATCATTATTATTATTACACGACGATACGATGGGGTGAACCATCGTTAGGGTGAATCGGTATATTCCACGGCCAAAGAGAGGCAGGTGTGTACAGCTCAGCTATAGCATGCAACTCACTGGTTACTATCCCAAAGTACGAATCGTAATATAGGGTTGGGAATCATGCCCACTACTTTGGGATTCAGCTCCTCTGACAGCACATTGTATTGATGTCTCTCAATGACTAACGGAACGGTCGGCATGCAAATTGGCTCAAACAACAAGGATAACACAAGACCTGTAAGAGTCAAGGTCACTTTTTTGCAGGTCGTCAACAAAACATGGCTATCTTATATGGAGCATCTTTTGAATCGGGCGTTTTATATAATCTAGACTATAAAGTCCGGTATCAGCAAAAATTTGGTAATGCTTTACATGCAGCATCTGAAAAGTGCCTAGAAAGAGAGAGACTCAGTTCTCTGAGAGCGCTATGCAAATGCATTGTTATGGCTATTATAAAGCGTGATATATCCGGTTCCCAACTATTGTAATTCAGGAAAAACTAATAATCTGAAGCCTTGTGATAGAACCAATTGTCGAAACCAAAATTGGTACCCCGATATTGGCAGAATGTAAAGCTAAGCACCGGAGACCCGATGTGCTGATCAGTGTCATCCAGCATATGTTTGAATAATTACATCTTCAACTCCTCTAAATATACGAATGCAACCTATAAAACAATAGGATAGCCCCTGTGGACCCCCTTAACTGCGCTGAACGTGCACGCTGAGGGCATCCCCTTCTATGCCTCGGGGCACTGGCAGCTTTGCCAGCCCTTTCTGAAAAAGAGTGGCCACATCTCTTTCGGAGAAACACTTGGAATGTAAGCGCCAAAGGCACGCCGCCCGAAGAGCATCAATTGACGCCATTAAATTCTAGAGGTATTTACAGATTTCTCACCCTGTCGTACGCGCTAGAGCGACACACGAACGACGCGGTCGAATGTTTAAATCCACGAGCGTCCATGAAATCCGAAAGCGAGCAGCTCGGAAGCCTCTTTAGACCCTAACAATAGTATATACACAAGCGTCGCTTATGTGAGTCATCTCTCTTTCTCTCTCTCTCTCGCTCTCTCTCTCTCTCTCTCTATATATATATATATATATATATATATATATATATATATATATATATATATATATATATATATATATATATATATATATATATATATATATATATATATATACTGGGGATACCGGGGAGGTATCCGGAAAGACCGCTGTCAGGTACGCTGATTTAGCCCCGCATTGAAAAGCGCTGTTACCCTCCTGCGAAGTAAGATCTTAGGACTGGGGTGAAAGGCACTCCCCTCTCACCCTGTAGCGCTCCTCAGACACATCCAAAACATTAGTATATAAAATAAATAAATACTAGCTGATTTAACAGTCTCTTTTGTAAAGCGACAGAAGAGCCTTGACGGCTATCACCACTGTTTCTAGTGTCAATAAAGAATTGTTCACCGCAGGATGCGTACTCACGACCTCGGGACCGAAGTCGTGAAAAGCAACCGCCTTACCTTGTGTGCCATCACGGCTCACCGCAATGTAGTGTGAAGGTGCACCTCCCTGCTGACGAATGTAAACCGGTCCAAGAAGAATTGGCACTTTAACTCTCCCATCTTGATACCTTCATCTAAATGCCGTTAAGTCGAGAGATGTTGCGATGTCACTCGACAGCTGCTTTGGGATTCGAAACGCACTGCCTATCGATAGAGGTGCTGGTGCCGAGCTAGCGTACCAGCTGCTTTTCGGCGCAGAGCACTGAAATGCTTCCTTCACTTGCCCTCTGCGTTCCCGCCGTCGAGTTGGAAAATTAGTCGCTGGCTGCTTTTAGGCGAATTATGTTCAGTTTTTCACCGCTGCGGCTCCGAATGTACGGTTTAAGATACTCTAAAAGTACGCACTCCATTTAAAGTCATCGCGTGTCTACTACACAAGTGCTCGCCCCTTGTGACGCGACAATGCCATTTTTGCCCGCAAGCGTTAATTGTTTACTCTACCTAAGAAAAAAAAAGCAAAACCCCTCCCCCACCACGCGAGCCTGCGGTGCGGAATGCACGGTGCTGATTGGCACCGGTGCTGATTCCGCACCGGCTCGCGTGTTCTCGTTCGTCAAATTTTGCTGCTCACCAGCTAAGACTGTGCCTCGGTCTAGACTTTGCTGAGTGCGTCACTCGATGACTTGCCGTCACGCTGCCCAATGACCGATGTCTTTGCAGAGATTAGCTTCTCTTTGGGCGCTGGGGACGAAATATTATTATCATTATCATTAGTTTTTGTTCAGAAACCTGTCTCGAGTCCCTTTTTAAGCTATGCTACGTTTGGAGGGCGAAATGCGGCTAGGAAATATACACATTCCAAAGTAGCAAGTTTAAAGGAGCGAAACAGAGCGCCGAGCAGTAGCTCCGGAGAGCTCGCGTCCGCCTGTCGTAGGGCGGTCGACCTGATAAACCATGTCTACGATACTTGGGTGCGTCGGGGCGGTGGCCACTGCTCATTAATAGCAAAATAGGCTCGTCAAACGGGCGAGCAGCATACTGGCAGTTGGCCCGTTGGGGTAAAGCCTGAAGGTTTGAAGAGCCACCGCATGAGGTTCGCCAGTTCGGGCCGAAGGCTTCGACAGCCACCGCACGTTGCTGCGTGGTAGCTGGCACGGCAAAAGGCTGTATCCCAGAATTGTGCAAAAAAAGTTGTATAATTAATTTCGAGACACATCAAAAAGGTTACTCATTGTTGTTCTCTCAAGAGACGAATAGCCGGAATCCTATACTCGGTGAGAGCCCCAAACGCCGATGTTCTCTTTAGATCTGTCCTTTTGAATAAATCTCATCCTTTACTTAACTGCAAAATGCAGCTGATAATTGTATCCCCAAATACCAAGTTTGCAGGGTCCTTTGCTCGCTTATACGGCCAGAAGTTGCGAGAGTTACCACAAAACAACGGACGGGTTTTCTTTCCGGCCTGTGCATAGTGCTTAGCAAAAGACTCGGTTCTCTGAGGCGCTTCATCTATATTTTCCTAGTATGACTATTATCATTACCTTAATATTGCGCGTATAATGTACCTACAAGAAGACCTGGATTGTAAGTGGACCGCTTTGTTCGCCGCCACACGAGTGGGCAGCAATAGTGGTGGAGCCGCGAAGGGCATTCACTCCCCTCCCCCCCCAATAGCTGGGCCACTGGACCGCTTCCTTTTTAAGCCCCGACCATCATAAGAGTCTTGCGCGTAGTGCCCTCCGGATGAAGTCCTGGTCCCGCCTCTGGGCAGGTGGCTCTCGTAGTAGTGACAGCCGTCTGGACCGACCGTGGTCAGTCTGGGTAGCGCGACCAAACGACAGTTGTCTTCAGTCTCCGACTCCGAGCACTTGATACACATGAGACGTCAGCCAAGCTCAGCCGGCGGCGAGGATGAATACAGAATACTGCTTCCGCTGTATCTCTTCCGCGAACTTCCCGCGCAGCCCTAGTACAGCTCCACGCACGCTTTCCTATGAAAGGCAGTGGGATGAGTTGTGGCAGACCAGCTGAACTCGTATACACTAAAACCTCAAACCTAACAGGCAAGCTCCAGTCTGGAGTGTGAGCTAGTTACTCCTCAGAGTCAACATTTCTTGGGGTAAATAGCGACCTTCTCATGAATGCTGACTTGTGTCAAATCTCCACGTTAGCTTTTTTCTTTGTCTTGCGATAGCGTTTGATACAGTTGATCACAATGTCTTTCTTGATTGCCTCTCGTCTCGCCACCACTGGCATTGCACTGCAATGATCTGCTCGTTTGTATAGCCGCAGAAGAGCCTTAACGGCTATCCCACCTCTTGCAGCGGACAGTGAAGGATCATTTACAGCTTTGCTCGAACCCACGGCCCGC
The DNA here is from genome assembly GCA_009760855.2 of Cristatella mucedo. Classification (NCBI taxonomy): domain Eukaryota; kingdom Metazoa; phylum Bryozoa; class Phylactolaemata; family Cristatellidae; genus Cristatella; species Cristatella mucedo. Next base: position 143,486 of record WPIO01000097.1, on the reverse strand, counting down.
GGTTGTTAAAAGAGAGCGCCATAATCCTGGGCTTCGACCCCCCCCCCCGGCAAATAGCTAAAGTGCGGGGGGGGGGGGAGGGGGGCTGCGGGGAACCTCAGGGCTCTCTGTGCTCAGGGTCCGTTTCTTTTCACAGTTTATACTCTCCCCGGTGCTGCCGGTGTGCTCCCTATGTACAATCTAGGCTTTCACTTCTATGCAGACGACACTCAGTTGTAATGTATTGCCGTCTGTAACTCCACAAAGCCATAAAGACTATGTGGGTGTTACGCAGGAGAGTTTTGTATAGCGCACTCACAGCCTAAGCGGGTTTCGGTACGCATTCGGTAGCCAACAGACTTCGTCTCGCGCAAAAAACAAAACAAAGAGAAAGTGAAGAGAATAGCAGAGTCTGGAGGGCAATTGAGTAGCATGGAAGAAGTAGCAGTTCGGGACAGCTGCTAGATGGGATGGGCCATGGTGTGTCCAGCAGGAGAGGATACCGTTGCGTAAGAACAGTGGAAGTGAGTTCCTCAGGTTTTAGGAACTGCAAGCTTCTGTCGCCAACGGTCTTTAAGCGGAGGAATGGGACAGCTAATTTATTGTCCATACAGGACCTGAGGGTTCGCGGAGGCTGAAACTGGTGCAGCAGTTCAGCTAGGTATGGAGGAGCCAAGCCGAGGCAGACATTGTGGGTCAGCGTAAGAACTTTGCTCTGCATCAGTTGATCAACCGGCATCCACCCTAGCTCTTTAGCAAAGGAGACACGGGCTCAAAACTCTGGAATTTGAAAACTAGCCTTGCAGCCATATTCATAGCCAGTTGCAGTGGCCTAGTTGCTTTCTTTGGTAGCCCAGCCAAAAGGGTATTACAATAATCAAGCCGAGACAGAACTAAGGTGCAAGTTACATTTTTTGCAAGCCACTGTGGAAGACAGCTCCTAATCTTAGAATGGGATCGGACGTGATGGCTAGCTGTAGAAGCAGTCTTGTGAATGAAGCTTTTAAAATTGAGGCAGCTGTATAAAACGACACCTACATTTCGAGCACGTGGTGATGGTCGCACAACAGCATTCCCTATTAGAAGAGCAAAGCCTTTATAATCCAGCCACACGCTTAGGGTGTCCTATGAGCAGCAGTTCGGTGTTATCGTCACTTGGTTTCAAGAAATTTTCCAACACCTTAGGACTGAATGTTGGCAAGGCAAGCATTCAGTTTATCAGTTGCTGCAGCAGATTTTGATGGTCTGAATGGCAAATACAGCTGAGTATTATCAGCATAGAATTGATATCCTATTCCATGGGCCTTAATCACTTTTCCCAGATACCTGCGCTTTCATCCCTACCAGCCCTCAAGCACATCGAATTCTCTACACAACCTTGCTGCATATATTGATAGCATCCGCGCGTGGTTAGCAGCAACCTTCCTTAAATGGAATGACGACACAACCAACTTACTAGTTATGGGCAAACCGGGTGCGATTCAGAAATTAGAAAATCTAACGCTCAAAGTTGGCTCTGCCAGGACATCTTCTGTTGAATCTGCACGAAATCTAAATGTTCTATTCCTAAGTGACCTTTCATTAGACGACGACGTCAGCTCCGCAGTCAAGTCTGCCTTCTTTCAGCTGCATACATTTGCTAAAATTCAAGCTCATTTAGATAGGGATACTACATCAAAACTGGTCTGTGCATTTGTGACACTGCGTCTCGATTTCCGTAGCTCACTGCTTGAGCGGTCTACCTGCGTGCACAATCGGGCGCTTACAATTGGTGCACAAATGTGGCAGCCAGTCGTGTGTCGAGAGAGTCGCAATTGCTACATCGTACCACTTCAAGCGGACCCGTACTAGATCCCTGTCAAGCAGCCAATCGACTTCAAGGTTCTGTCACTTACTTTAAGGTCCCTTTATTGTTTCACTCCAGACTACCTATCAGATCTACTAGGCGAAGAATCTTTTTAAATCACTGTTCCGACTCATTTGGCTATACCTTGTACGAACCTCAAATCACTTGGAGACCGTGCCTTTAGTTCGTATGCTCCCAAAGCCTGGAACTCACTCCCTATTTTTGCATTGGGTTAAAACAGCTTCAGCTATTGCATAGTACAGTCGAATCCGCGATACTTGGATAAAGGAATGCTCCGCTTATAAGAATAGCAGATTGTTTTTCGTCCAAGATTTTTTCCGCATATGGTGACACTCCGCATATAAGAATGCCCATTTGCCGACCCGAGCGCACTCTTTTATAAGCGGAGTCGACTTTATTATTTCTAGCCTGGTAAGGCCTACGGTTTCGTTGCAAATGAAGCGTGCTAGAAGGCGAGGGATCCAATATGGACAACCGAATGCATTCTTTATGTATCGGTACTCAGAAAATTGCAACTCTTCTACTTGGTTCTGGCAGGTTGAAAAGGTAAGATATAGAGTTTACATTGCCAAATAATAGCACCATACTAGCGGTCTAATCCCTTTATGGGTCAAGGCTAATAGCCAGATTGAAAGGTACCCTAAGGACACACTTGCCTTGGCTATGGCTGTGTAGACTGTAAAGAGCATCAGTGGGCGATCCCAGAAGTCCGGGTGATGTCAGGAGCTCATTTACAAATGTCAAGAAAATAATACGATTGGCCAACGACCGTAGAATTTAAGTTACCGTTCAAAAGGCACATTTTAGAAATGAGATAAGGGTATGGCAATTTCCACTTAAAAGGAAAGCGTTAATACAATAATAAGGAAAGACATGGCTAACCAGGAGGTAAACCGGAAGGTAACCTCTACACGACTTGTTGATCCTTGGTAGATCGAGGCACATGCTTGCAGCATGTTGAGGTGCAAGCTTACGACTTTTAAACAGCATCATTTGCAGTGTAGCTTATTGCCTTATAAATTCCATTAGCCGCCAATACTTGACCAATCAACTTGAAATTTCAAATGCAAGTTCAGCACTGCCTGTACTTCAGCTAATTTGAAATTTCGTTTAGTTAAGTATAGCTATACAGTACACAGTCATCAAACGTCCTTTAACTGTATTAGCTGCGATCATTGACATATAAAGCGAAACTTCGCAAAAAAATCAGAAATGAAATTCTGCAGGTGTGCACAAACCCAGCCAAACAGAGCGGAACAGTCTGCATAAACTTGTTTAATGCTTTCCTTTTATATAGAAATTGCCAAATCGTCTTAGCTCATTTCTCTTGCTTGTCTTGAGAAAGGTACTCACGCTAAGCAATGATTCGACTGTTGGACCAGTCTTCCAAGTAATTTCTCGACATTTACCACTAAGTGAATGAGGCGTTCCACGTAAGTGAAGGGCCAAATTAAGACCAAGGAAAGAGTAGAACCCAGCTACTTTGGCAACAGTCCTTTGCAGCAAATGTAAAGCGCCCAAAGATTTGACTTCTGAGGGCGCTTTATTGAGTTTTACTACTGTTATTATTGTTATCAACTCGGGCTTCGTCTAGGAGCCATAATCCAACTCCCAGGGCCAAGTGGGTATATACTTTCCTTGGCTTTTAATCATATAGGCAGCTCATAGCACCATATCTAAGGCCTGCTTTGTATGAACAGCCAAAGAAGTTTGGCCTACTCTCCATCAGTAATGTAGATAGATGCAGCCAGTGCTTCGCGAAGGCTTGCTTAGCAAGGAATCCACAGCAGAACAGCCCTGTCCTTGCAGTTCGTGTCAACGTTACAAGGCCAACTACTACCGTCAAATGGGCGAGTAATAATGCACAACCGGTGCCAGCGCCAACCCCAGTTTTCTCAACGGCAGCAGACTGGCATCTCGGCCCTATCCAGGGTGCAAACGGCTCCTCAAGTAAAGAAATCACTGTGCCTAGCCACGTGCGGTAAACTAAACCAAGAATCGCAAAATACGTCTCTAAAAACAAGCTCCCGAGTAAGCAAAAAACAATGATTCTGTCAACTTGATATATTTGGTACCAATCCTGCGATCTTTACAAGCAGGTGGCTGCAGCAGCTGCATACCTCAGTTCATTGAGCTGGGCACCACAAGCCACTTAATAGTGTGAGCCTTAGCATTATCCATCAGTGATGCTATTGTGTGAGCCAATATCACATCGTATGTAATACAACAGCCTTATCACAACATGCAAGTGTATAGCAGAGGTCACGTACGGCCAGTCACATCGAAGTCACTGGTTTAAGGAAGCCTAGACTTGCTGGCCATAAACAGAGGTGCCAAGGTCATGTCCACCACACTTGCCAACGACCGAAGGCTCAGCTGTGCCGGCCACGGGCAGCTGCCAACGTCTTGCACACTTCATAATATGCTCAGTAAAACGGCGCGACCAGAGCAGGCTACTGCTTGGCAGTGCAGCGTCACAGGCACTTGAACAGCAAGCAAGCAAGCAAGCAAACGAGCTGCCGCATGGCCGTGCTCACGTGGACACACTGTAAGCGTGCATATTGCGACCAGCAGCATGAGACGAATGCGGCCACGCTCTTCGAGCATCGACCACTAAGAGGCACTACAAAATTTTGCAATAGTTTCAATATTCTGCATTGGAAGATAGGGAATCGTATGCAGCAGGCAAGACACGGACACTCCGCAATGCCAGCTATACGGCGGGGAGGCGATCCGTGGAGGGAAAGCGAACGCCCGAACACATAGTCAGCCGCTAGCCGCTGCTGCAGTTCAGGACGAGGGAAACCTCGGCACTATTGATGAGAGCATGGAGGACGAGCGACTAAAGGTTACAGCAGCGGCCAGAGTTGAGAGGCGTCGCACTAAGCACGAAGTACCGGGTACTAGGGCAACAGGGAGGCAGCCTAAGAAAGTCAGTCATTTTTTTGTGGGTCTTGACTGCGTTTCGTACTTACAAACTAAAGTGCACCTAGGGGGGAATAAGTGGCGCACGCACACACTCCCTGCAATGCAGCTACAGTGGGAATATTACGAGTGCTGGAAAGAGGGACCAAGTGCTGGCGCTTGCGTCGTCGAGCTGGCGAGCGGATCGGTGAGAGCACGAGCAGTAAAAGCGTCCGGCGCTCGTCCAGCAAATAGAAACACGGGCTGCCGGCCTTACAGCGGGCAATAGCACCGAGCCGCCACGACACTAGTCGCACTCCAGTCGTCGGCAGCCCGGCTAGGGCCAACGGAGGCCGACCGACGACCGACCGGAACTTCCGGCTCTTCCAAGCCAGGTACCGACGAACGCGTGCGCGCATTCCGTAGGGGGTAGGTGTGGCGCAGTCAGTCTTCCCAGCTGCGCTTCACCCGTACCAACGAGCGGAGAGAAGCCCGGTTAAAGTGCTACAGAGATCGTTCATAGACAAAAGAAACGTTCATCGTCAACTGCTAGCAGAGGTCGGCGGCCGCGTCGTCGTTGAAGCCCTCTGCTTCGAAAACTGTCCGCTTGTCCGGCACGGCTGCGCTTGCTGCTGCTGGCTGCTAGCGGCACCGTAGCGGACGTCATGCTGCGCCGCTGTGCCCCTGCCGCTGCTGTGTGCACCACCTCCACCGCTGTGGCCCCACTTCCTCACGCTGCCGCTGGCGGCGGCGCCGTTTTCAGCAGCACCAGCGACCGCCGCCGCTCGGAGAGCCAACGCAGCTGCTCCGTCGGAAGCAGACGAGCCGTTGTTATTGTCGTCGTGGGCTGCTGCAGCTCGCGATGCGCCATCGTCTGGCGGGGCGGTTGCTGCTGCTGCAGCACAGACCACGGAGGCCGGCTGACTGCCCTCCTTGTAGGCTCGTTGCGCCATGGCAGCGTAGCTCAGCTTGCTCGGGTGTGCAGCAGGCGCTGCGCCTCCTCCGTCCTGTGGGAGCGAAATGCACCGGCGCCCGCCAGTCAGGCCAATTGGAAAAGACTCCAAGCTGAAGACGCAAGCAGCAGAGCCTGAGGAGCCACGATAAATAAAAAATTGAATAAATAAATCCTAGGCTGATCTAGCAGCTTCTATTCGCATAGCGATAGAAGAGCCTTTTTAGGCTATCACCACTGCTTGCAGTGACTATAGAGGATCGCCCACCACAGGATTTGAACCCACGACCTCGGGACCGAGGTCGTGAAAAGCAACCGCCTTACCCAGTGAGCCATCGCTGCTGCAATTGCTATCGCGGCCATTTCAGCCGAGCACGGCTCCAAGCCAGGTGGAGCGGAAAGCTACTTTTTCGGGCCTCAATGTCGGCTAACTGCATAGTACAGGCGACCCGAAGAGTCTAAGCGAACAGAAGGAGCAAGCTTAAGAGAAAGGTAAGCTGATTTAACACCCTCATTTGTATGGCGACAGAAGAGCCTTCACGGCTATCACCACCACCTGCACTGGTCAACAAAGGATCGACCCACGACCCGGATCGTGAAGAGCAAGCACGTTATCCCTGGGCAACCAGGCTAGCCAAGGCCAAAATCCTCCCTCACACTCTCTAGGGGCCTCCATTTCTTTTGTATTAATAATACTCTCGACGAGTCAAATCTCTTTTCAGACACTTTACATGTGCTGTCAGGAGGGCTACGATTTGGTTGGTGATAACATGTATCTCTGTCTGTAACTCTAAAAAGCCTCGGGGACTAAGTGAATACTACGGCTGCATGGTGTTCTTTAGAGCACTCAAAGCCTAAGCGCCTTTTGATACCCACACGGTAGCCAACAAACTTCGGCTCACACACACAAAAAAAGGAGAGAAATCAAAGACCATAGCCGAGTCAGGAGGGCAGTCAAGGAAGTGATTAGCATGGATGTAGATGATGACTTATGATTTCGGGAAAGGACGTGCCTCAGTCGGTGACAGGAGAGTCAACAAGCAAGTATACAAATAAAAATTCGCACATACTCAGCAAATGCTTTGAGAAACAGGCGCAGTTTTAGATTCAGTTTAAATGTCGTCAAGAGAGCAGATGTCAGTTGGCATTAAGTTTGGGCTTTGGGAGTATACTAATTAAAGGCATGGTCACCGAAGGATTTGAGGTTGGTTCAAAGAACAGACTCGAGTCAGAAGAGCAGGTGGTACGATGCCTCGTATGAAGTTCATATAGGTAGGCTGGAGCAAAAGAGTGAAGGAACTTAAACGCGAGTAACAAAATCTTGAAGTCGATACGATACGTTACTTGACTAGGGAGCCACTGCAGACAGGTGAGAAGTGGTGCGATATGGCAACAGCGATGCACAAGACAGACAAGCCTGGATGCAGAGTTACAAAATCTAACTGTTAAGTGCCTAATTGCACAGTCTAGAAGACCTGAAAGTAGAGAGTTTAAAAGGTCGAGATGGGATTTCACAAATGCACAGACGAAGTTTGACGTGGCATCCCAGTCTCAGCAGGTCCGAATAAGTATTATCCAGTCCTGCTCCAAGACATTAATGCAAATTCACCATTAATTTCTCAGGCAGAATCGACTACGGCTCCAGAGAGACCGACGAAGAGAAGGAGGCACGTTAAATATGACCTCATAGGCGACCCACAGCACACCCCTGCTTCCACGTATCGACCGTAGTGATCAGCAGTGTGGAGTATCACAGAACCCAGTGCCGCTAATGTCTGCAACTCTGCCGCAAAGGCTCGGGTAACCGTAGCGAGTTTACTCATCACAGCCCCAAGCTGATATGGCTCATAGGCTCGCACGGACTAGACACGAAAGTGGGCTGCCGATGACTGCACCAGCCACTAACGCTAACGGAAGAACGGCACAAGGAGCCGGCCAAGCGACCCTAATCTACATCGTGTAGCTGTCCACCGGCGGGACAGGGGTCGGCGCCCGTTGGAAACTCAGCAGGAACACCACCAATTACATGACTTACGGCCTTGCCCGAAGCGTCGTCGGTGCTACGGGCACGAGCATCGCGCGATCGAGCGCCGGGAGAGTCGGCGCCACTGCCAGCGATTGTGGGGCCAGCGGCAGAAGCATGCCGGCCGTGCGCCAGCACCCTGGCAAAGTCGGGCTGGTGCTCCATCGACCTTAAACACGACAGCAGCAGCAGCGCATCAAGGTCAGGCGATCTGCAATGCCACAAGCTAGATCTCGGTCGCGATCGGTCGGCCAAGAGAGTGCAAGCACCCGTTTCCTGCCACAAACACTGACCTCGCGTGCTTTCGCGAGCTTCCGTCAGCATCGGTGCAAGAGCCACTGCCGTGGGCCGAATCCCGCTTTTCGGGAGACTGGCGACTGGCGGCAGCACCTTCATCAGTAGAAGTGGCACTGCCCTTCGGAGACGGGCTGCGACCGTTCATGACCGGCGTGGCCGAGCAGGCCTTGTCCTGTGCTGACGATGACAATGACTGCGAGCTGCTGCTGCCAGCAGCGAGAGCGCCGTGTTGCTGTCCCCCGGCGGCGGCGCCAACAATGCCGTTTAGTCTCACGCCCTTGACGACATCGGACAGCTTGCTCTCGTAGCCGTCTGCAGAGGCGTTGTTCACAGGGAAGCCTCCGGGCAGGGCCGGAAATGCCGAAGAGTCGAGTTCAAACGGTCGGCTGGCTTCCTCCTTTCCACCCTGATAAAGAGAACAGTGTGCTGGTTCGTCGGCAGTCGGCAAAGCAAGCACGATCAAGCAAATCTCGACTCGGCCGCTCGGCAGCCAACACGCCCGGTTTTTTATTCGGCAATTTCTGGTTTTTAACATAGGCCAGGTTCATAAATAAAACGGATATTTTAATAATAGTTTGTTAATAATGACGAACTGTGTAAATCCGTCAGTCACTGACGTCAATACTCAAGAGTATTGGTGTAAACAGACAAAGATCATCAGAGGAACCACTTAAGTTCGGTCTGCTTGTTTTCACAATCTATACTACTCTCCCTCTTGCCGATAAGATCGCCAAGGACAATCTAGCCTTTCTATGCAGATGACACTGCAGGATGCAGGACTTCTATGCAGATGACACTCAGTTGAACCTTAGCTTTGATCTCTCGGGTCTCGAGCACATCGAATTCTCTACTCATACCCTTGCTGCATGTATTGATTACACCCCTACATGGATGGCAGCAAACTTTCTTAAATTGAAGAGCGACAAAATCAACTTACTAGTTATGGGAAAACCAAGTGTGATTCAGAAATTGGAATGGCTTACGCTCAAAATCGGCTTAGCCACCATATCTCCAGTTGAATCTGCACGTAATCTAGGTGTCCTGATACAAAGTGACCTTTCATTAGACGACCACACCAGCTCCACAGTCGAGTCTGCCTACTTTCAGCTACATAACATTGCTAAATTTCAGGCTTGCTTAGATAGGGATACTACACCGAAACGGGTCCACACATTTGTGACATCCGGCCTCGACTTCTGTAACTCACTGCTTGCTGGTCTACCGGTATGTGCAATAAGGTGCTTACAGTTGGTGCAAAACTCGGCAGCTAGACCCATCTGTCTGAGTGCTTCAGTTGCCACATCACACCACTTCTGGCCGTCCTGCAAAAGCATCCAGTCAAGCAGCGCATCGACTTAAGGTTCTGCCACTTACTTTTAGCTCCCTTCATCGTAGCGCTCCAGCCTACCTAGCAGAACTACTCCCCCAACAGGCCAAGCATAGTACAACCTGCTGCTCTGACTCAAATAGTTTAGCTATACCTCGTACGAGCCTCAAACCTTTAATGATGCTTCCAAAGCCTGGAACTCACTCTGACGTGACGACATCCCTTGACTGACGACATTTAAAAGGAAGCTTAAACCGCACAGCATTTGTGTGTGAGTCCTCACGACTCGTCCGTCGTGTACTTGTGCGAGTTGACACTGTTCCTGCTGCAACTAACCATATCTTGTGGGTGTCACATCTAACAATGCTATGCTTGGTGACATTGCAAATGCTACCACTAATCATTTGGTCATGCTCTCTTTACATCTGTCAAGTGCCTAGAAAGAGATTCGTGTGCTGTTAAAATAATGTGTTTAATAATAACTTTTTAACGAAGTAATAATTTAGTTTATTTAATTATGACTTAATGAAAAACATGGCACACGAACGTTTTCCTCAACCTTATATCATCGCAATAGTACTAGGATACTTCACCAAAGGTCAGCACACCTGACTGGCATCAAGTCAATTTGAGTAGAAGAAAAAAACCACGGTGCAAGACAGAGCCAGCAGCCGAGCTTTCTCTCGAGCCTGAATCGAGTCCTACCGGCTTTCCGAGGCCATACGGACTTTGAGAAAAGCTTCAGGGAACATGTGGTGAGCGCTGAGCATGAGCGCGAGGGCCCCATCAGGCAAGCATCCTGCCAGACCCGACACACCACTCGCACAAACACGCCTTGCATTGGGCACCACTTACGTTGCTGACTGTTAGGTCATCCGCTGACTTTTTGGGAACTCGAGGAGGTCTCGTCTGGTTCCTCCTGGCATTCTGGATGAAGTAGCTGTCAGATCGGGCGCCCTGCGATGACAGCGAGTCCCGCCTCGCAGGTGGCGGCACTGCCGTCGAAGTAGGCGCACCACTTCCCTGGCTGGCGGCAGCAGGAGAAGCAGGCGCTGCTGGACCGCGACTGCCGGGCCTGCTACAACCAAAGCAGGAGCAGTAGCATTTGCAATTAATGGGAGAGATGCTCAATGGGGAGACCGGCAAATCGTCCGACGCCTCACGCGGCTGCCGGTTTAGAAAGGCCTTACTTGTGGAACTGATTGTACTGCCTCGTGTTGCCATAATCGCCACGCTCTGAGCTACTGTAAGAGCGGTGACTGGGTCTTGCCCCTCCTTTTGACTTAGTATATCCTCCACTGCTGCTGCTGCTTCCGCCGCCGAATCGCTGTCCTCCGGAGTGCATCATGACCGGGGCCGATGCCGGGTAACCGTTTATTTCGACAATCTTTAATGACAAGGCGACGGTCATCGACGGTAACGAATGCAAGTCGAGTGAAGCGCTGTGGCTGGGTCGGCCAGCTATGCACGGCGGCGAACGCTCTACTCGCGCCGACAGCCGACGACCGGCTTGGCATACTCACCATGCTCGGCTCAGCTGGGAACATGGACGGATTCCAAGGCGGAGGGAACATGAGGTACTAGGAAAAAAGACAGAAGCGGCACTCTCTTATGGCAGGCAAATTTTGGGCGTCTGCAGAAGCAAAGAGTCTCGAGGGTGATAGTGCTACTAACCGGGTGCATAAAAGCCACAGTGGGCTGCGGAGGTGCTGCACCCATGGTGAAATGAGAGCCAGACAATGGCACGTGAGCCATAGCCGGTGAGTTAAAACCTCGCAGTGAGTTCTGCTGCTGCTGCTGAAAGTACAGCTCGTCTCCAGTGACTCGCAACGTAGAGCCTCTGACGCTGGCGATGGCTGGAGGCACCGGCGAACCACTGGGCTTGGCCTTAATTCTCGCCTTAAAAGGGGTCAGCGCTTATGTAATTACACATGTCATGTACAGAGTAACATGCACCTACACAAAATAAACGAGCACACACCAATCTAAGTACGTCCAAAACAAATTAACAAAGTCGTTTTCAAGGTACAAGGTACTAAATGTGGGGAGATATGCCGTTTTTTTTAATGAATTCAAAAGGTCTACGGCACATTCCCTCGTTATTGTTCTGTTATGAGCGTTGGCCTGCGCATGCACATTCTGGTTTATGAAAAACGCCATGGAGGGCCATCGAGATATGCACTATTTTCCCTAGGCAAGTTCGTTGGTCGTGCTTTAGTTTAATGTTCCAGTGCCTACTAATTATCACAAACAAAATGTCATTCATATTTTACCCTCGAGTGCAGACCTAGTATGGAAAGCATATATGCTTAGGACACCCACAGACCCAGACGTCATACATAGCAAATCATAGTGAGTCTGCCAAACGCAGTCATCTCGTAGATAGCTCAAACCAAACAAACCCCCCACCCGCCCAAGTGAACAGCAGCGTGTACACAAGCTTGAGGAGTTCGGCAAAACAAGGCTTGGGTTGTGTAAATGCTGCTATATCGAGCCTGATGCGATGCAGCACGGCTAAGCACCGACCTCATACCCCACGAACAGATGTGGCCAGTAAAGTAGCCACATTGTGCATGGGAAGCAAGCAGCTGTTATTGATACAGCAAAACATGCTCCGTTTGCACATATTTGTGTCTTGTAAGCACACACGGTAGTACTGACATTTTTGTGTCTCGTAAGCACACACGGTAGTACTGTGCACCATATTGCTGACTCACTCAAACTTGCATGTTCGGACTATGATTTGCATACGGCTTTTTGAAACACCAAAATGTTTGTGGTTATATCTTGATTACCACGGTGCATGGATTTTTGGGCTAGCATTGTATACAATAATAATACATTTGATATAGCACCCTCAGAAAACTCAATTTCTTTCTAGACACTTTACATTTACTGCAAAGGAAGCACGATCGAATGGTTAGTGGTAGCATGCTCAATAAACAAGAAGAATAACATGGTTAGGGGTGACTCACACAGGGTCAGCATGCAAGTATGGTTAGTGGCAGCATGAGAAGGTGTCAGCATGCATGAGCACATAAAGGTCGAATCACAGAGACCCGCTAAATGCTGTGATACATAGACAAATTTTAGTTTCTTTTTAGGTGTGGTCAAGTCAGGAGACGTCGGGACACAAGTAGAGTGAGTTACAGGCTTTGGGAGCATACTAACTAAATGTACAGTCTCCACAGGATTTGAGGTTTGTACGAGGTATAGGTAAACGATTAGATTCCGAAAAGTGAGTGGTACGATGGTCAGCATCGTGGGGGAGTAGATCTGATAGGTAGGCTGGGGCCAAAATCAATAATCATGCCGAAGCTTGCCGAACGAGAGCCAGCAGCTAGCACATGTTACCATACATTGCGCAGGCAGGTGGGTGGGGGTTCGGACGTGCACAGCTAGATTAGAGAGCAGCGCATAGAATGCATGCAGTCGCGTGCACCGGTTGATGCAGGTATGGGCATGGCCAGCAATTTACCATCACCGGTTGCCCGTTGATAGTCTTGACATCCTCCCGGATGTACTGGAATGCTTTTTGCGCGTCTCCCTCTGTCTCGAAGGTCACGTACCAGCAGTTGGCGCTGGCATACTCACAATTGACAGACTTCGGGCACTTGCTGCCGTCAAAGAGTGCCTCCAGTTCCTTAAAGGACCAACGATGACGAATCAAGTGATAGCACAGCAGCTGCCATGTATACAAAGTGACCCGTCTAGCTGGCTTAAAAGACCAACAGCTTTGTATACGACCAGCAGCAAAATGCTGGATCGGCAAAGCAGAGCAGCACGTGCCGTGGGATAGCGGCTTGGTCAATTCCACCATAAGGCTGCAATCTACTGGCCTCGGGCTGAGTGACCACATTTGCCAGATTAATAAACAGTTCCAACTAAAGAATGACAAACTCGACAGCAGTGAGGAGCACATCTGCTGTATATGTATCTGACAGCACGGTTATAGCATCCATTCACACAAGCAAAGACACGAAGAATAGCAGCAGCCAAGCAGGCAGTGCAACAATGGAATCGAGCAGCGGGCAAAAGAGTGATTGATGGACTGAACACCAACAAGAATCACTACTGATGTCAGTGAGCAACGCTGACAAGCCAAAGCAGGTTCAAATCACTGCCCGAGTCGCTGGCAAGTTGACTGGCCATGCTGACAAGAAGCCAGGAAGTCAGATGCAAAAGCACGAGTGCAATATGGCTAAGATCCTGTGGCTACCGTAAGAAGACAGAGGCTAACAGTGCACATGCTTAGCAACACAAGATAAGTAAGAACCAGCAATGGAACGGTGGGTTTGTTAAATTCTCAGAGAATCTAAAAGCTAGCTGCTGTCAGTTTATCCTGACTCAAACACATCCGATGCAGCAGCTGGGTGTCAGGACCGACACAATTCGAGGAAAATTTCCCTGCATGAATACGAAAAATATTGCAACTAGTCACCTCACCATGGATACAAGCAATTGCTAACACGCTGGGCCCGAGCAGTATCATACTACAGTGCCCCACGAACACATTTCTCCCCATCACTTAAGGTACTTGAGTGCACTTGACATGGTGGTATTGCCACTCACCACACTCACTTGCTGAATAAAGAGTGATATGTGCATTCTAAAGCTGAACTACAAGTTTACCTCTTTCCTTACATCCGGTGGAATTTCTCTCAGAATAACGACACAGCGCTTGTTCATAGGACGGACCTTCTCCCCCTTTTCGTCCACTTGAACGTGTGGTGATTCTACAGCAAACATCAGCACCTCAAATACAGTTCCAACTGTAGTCGAATGTACATACCTAGTCATTACTAACCCAACAACAACGATGAAAATGATCAAAATAAACAGCAGGCACAATATACCCCCAAAACCCCCAATAGGGATCACAGCCATTGTATAAACAGGCCCAGCAAACTGACCTCGCAGCACCTGTACGATTAGACTCTTATCAGAAGTCATCTTCTTGACTTGATTGAAACTGGCAATAATTGATATTGGTACAAACTGGTCTGCATCCATCTGTGACACCAGGTATGAATCTCGGCTGAGGTTATCCCTAACGATAAAAACCAAGTTATAAAAAGTACATAACTGTGAATTAACACAAATTGACACAGTGCAGCATTCTGCGGTAACTAAATACTCTACCCGAGAGCACAGTGCCTCAATCGGTAAATGAAAGTAAACTAAAGTGCTAGAATAGGAACCACACAAATAATTTTCCGTGTAAACTCGTTAGTCAAATCATAATTAATGTATAACAATACAGCAAGAGCTAAATCTCTTTCTGGGCCACTCATGTGCTGGAAAGAAAGCTGACATTGGCTGATTTGTGAAGACAACACGTTGCAGCTAGTATATCTAGACCCCTGACACGTCTCCATTTCTAACAGATTCATCCCAAATATGGCCTGTCTCAAGGAACACCAACAACGAGTGCAGTCAACTATGTAGACATTCTGTTTGATAAACAAGCACATTAATACATGGAATTAGTTGTTTCCTCGTTGCCTTACAAATTCAATAATATGGCAGTCAATTCTAACATACTGGCACCCAGGGGGAGTCTGTTTCGTATTTATGCATAAAATGTATAAGGCACATACAGGATTATTCGTGTGCATGCGTGTATTTTTTTCATTTGTATTGCGCACTGAGAGAACTTATCTCTAGTCAGGCGCATAACATATGCCATGAGGCTCGACCCCACGACCTCGTCATCAAACACATTAACCTTGACCTTGGACGATGCAATCGCTTTAACCACTGGGGTTTGTTCAGTATTCAACCGAACCGTTCAGCTGCACTAATCAATGTTGGTGGGGTACAATTAGTCCTGAACATGCAAAAAGGTGTGCTTACAAATTCTAGCAATCTTACTAAAGTAATATGTCCGAAGATCACAAAGTAACAAAAATCAAACGGTAAGTTAATAGTAGAGTGATACTCAAATATACAACAGAAGCTTCCCGTGTGCTGGCTTTTGCAGGTCTGACAAACAGCAACCAGACTTTTTGCATCTAATCTATTGGGACCGGAAATGCAACCTCTTTTCATAAGCATCGAGTGGATAGCAATCTCGGTTCAGCAGGTATGAGCTTTCTTCCACAGCTTGCATATCGGCAGACTCAAATGCAGCTATCATGTAATCACGGGAATTTTTTAACTGAGCTAACCACGGTGACCAGCCACCTCTTAAGCTTCTAGACTCGAATGCAGCTATTATGTAATCACGGATTTTCTTTAACTGAGCTAGCCACTGTGACCAGCTACCTCCTAAGCTTCTACTACAGAACTACATGGAGTGGTCGGCATGCGATGCTTCACGACCAGAATAAAAAAAAATACTAAAATACAAGCTGATTTAACAGCCTCTTTTGTATAGAAACGAAAGAGCCTTTACGGCTTTCAACACCGCTTGCAATGGCAATTAAGGATCGAACATCGCAGGATTCGAACCCATGACCTCGGTCCCGAGGTCGTGAAAAGCAGCCACCTTACCTAGTGTGCCATCGTGGCTCACCAATAACCACCACCAACTAGCAAACTTGTTCTTACAAGTCAGATTAATATCTCAACTCAGTGCATACATGTAGTCTACATGCCACTGGGGTTCACCAGGCGATCACCAACAATATAAGCAACATGTTTAGCATTATGGCTGTATTAGGTGGGTTCTAGACAACTTTAAAAAATTAATGATGTGGCGTTGTTCTTATACGAAATCAATAATTTAGATACACTACAGTAAGTATCTACCACCAACGACGGCTACATGCATCTGACTATGAGAAATCATTTGCAGTTATAGTTTACCAGTGTAGTATAGTGTAGTGTCGAGTGTAGCTTAAAAAACTCCAGTTTATTACAGTCTTTATTGGGTCCTCGTGAACGTTCCTTGTGCACTTATGTGTGCTGATACTGTACCCACTCCTACTAACCATACCTACATGCTGACCCTGGGCATGTCACATCTAACAACGTTATGCTTGATGATATCGTGAATATTACCTCTAACAATTTGGCCATGCTCTCTTTCCAGCATCTGTGAAGCGACAAGAAAGAGACTCAGTTCTCCGAGGGTGCCTTACAAATATATTATTATTATAACTATAAATAAATATAATTTATTTGTATAGCGAACTTAATCTCTATTACCAAGAGAGCTTAATCTCTATTCAGGCGCTTCACATATGCCTCGGGGCTCGAGCCCACGACCTCAGTCAGACCTTGGTCGGGGCGAGCACCTTAACCACCGAACCAAACCCCATAAGTGTCTGTTCACGTCAAAGGTGGAGACCACGGTACTACTACACTGGCAAGGTGCTCCAAAAGTAATGCATTAAAAAATAATGCAAAATAACAATAATGCAAAAATAATGCATTAAAAGTACACACACATAGTTTTGGGAATGAAAGAGCCTGATCACAATTACACTACAAAAAACATGCATTCGGGCAGTACACCGGGATTCAACCACAACATCTAAGCAACTAGTTAAAGGCTTACACGAGGCTTTCTCGAGCTTTCAACACAAGACTTGCAGCTTTGCGTTGAAAGCACGAGAAAGGCATCGTGGTAGCTCAATAAGTACTGTACATTAGTACAATAATAGCACGCAGAAAATATGCGGTTGTTGGATCGGTGACTGCTCGAGATAAAATTTTCTGTTTGCAGTCTAACGACAGACGACCTTAAGCCGTCTTTTATTTAAAGGTAAGAGTTAGCACTGTTAACTAAATGAACAACATACTGGAGTCGCGTGAGTTCTAAAAGCAAGCGAACCTTTAGTCGCATCAGGCTACTAAATAATACAAAAAATGCCAGTGCAACCAACAATCCTCCTTAACAGACACCTCACAGTAGCAGGCCACGTAGATCCCTGGCAGTCCTGCCTCCCCCTCGCTCCCTTCGCCAGAAGGCACAGCCAAGTATCAAAGCAATGAGCCCAGCCAAGTCACATAATGATAGCAGAGAATCGAACCCTTTCTTGCACTGAATGGAAATGAATCAGTCGCCCATACCTTGAGAAATAATATTCCAGCTGGTGCTTCAACATTGTCCTAAGTTCTAAGTCACGAAGTGGGTCTAAAAAAAGGCATACAGTTAGTATCAATGGAAACTTAAGCACGATCGCTAGTTCTACGACTTACCGGTAGAAACCCGTAAAGTGCATGCAAAACTGACCTAACAGGGTCTAGCAATATTCACTTCGGTAGGGCAAGCAGTACTACATTTCGGCTACTGCGAGCAGACTTCTGCTACATACCTGATGATGAAAGGCTTACAGCGCATACATGCAGCAGACTTCTGGATACGCTTGGTAACCAGTTTACAGACATCCACGACAGACGACTGACTCCTCAGAGCAAGGCAGTTTACACTCAACTGTTGCTACCAGCACACAGCGGAAGGCAATGCCAGCACGTTTATGTCAATCGAGAACAATCAACTAATCGCATCTGCATCCCTTCTCCGTTAGCTACCAAGGTGCTCCAGTTACCAAGGCATTGGTATTCTGCTTTCCATTGGAAAAGTGGGCGGCAGCCGATGTCAAACACATGACAGCGTAACTACCTTCACAGGGGGGAAGCAGCTAGAATTCCTCATCACGTACCAAAGATGACGAGCGTACACGTCCGATAGTCGGGACGTCCAAGTGCGACCGGCAGCACGCACCAGACAAAGAAAGAGAAACAGCCACAGTGCCACCTGTGCCCACTGAAAATCCCCGCTCTAACAACCTTTTGACCGATGTTTTATTTTTCGATGAACGACACCGTGAGACAACAAGAGGAATAAAAAAATGGCTTTCGACCGTGAACGAAACAAGCGACGTCTGTAAGAATCACCTCTTTCATCCGTGACTTCTCGAAGATAGAGCAGGGACACTCATCCACAGCTAGTCAGCAGGCAAGGGCACGCTGCTTGGCCATCGATCTCAGAGCAGTCGGCTCTGCAATCTGATCACAGCGATCCCCCCCCCCCTCTTGGTCACTCTCTGCAATCCCATCCTGAGTGATCCGGCCTCAGGCTCAACTCAGGAGTGCTTCCCGAGAGCCAAACACAACTTAAATTCAATGCCAGTCCCCACATGAAGAACCATTTTCCAGAACGTATTGTGTGCATAATCTTCTGACATAGCCACAGCAACTAGGTTGAGGCTTTCCTGGGGAGGCACAATGCCAGGACACGAGGCTGCATATGCTGATACTCAATTCACACCCAGTTATCACCATGCTGCGCACCCGCGACCTGCAAGGGCACATACCTGCTCCACCGACATGAGTTTGATCAGACAACGAAATGCCACCATCGTAAACACCATTCGTACAAGTAATATCTTGCCCGGTGGAAGCACGTTCGTCGTTGGTATCGTTGGTCATTGGGGTCTCTTGGCTGTCTGCAGAAACTACTATGCTGCCTGGGAAAGACACGAATACTTAAAAGTGTGTCTTACGTGCACCATTCACAGTCTGCACGAAATAAAAGAGTACAAACAAAGAGCTTGTGGGTTCGAGAGGGGTTGCCAACCGGTAGCACTTAGGGTGGCAGCATTTGCAGTGTCAGCATCAGTCTACAATGGTCAGGGCAGAAGATCAACAACAAAACGATAGAAGACGTCCAATCCTCTTAGAGAGGCAACATTCCAGGATGCTTTGGCAGGCCATCACCAGAAACGCTACTGCGAAAGAGAAGGTCACTGTTATTAGAGCACCACTGTCCAAGCAAAAAAACAATGGCCAGCCATTTAAAAAACTAAACCTGTGCACTTACAAGGGTCACGAAATTGAGCCGGGCCAAACGATTAAATCAGCCTGCTCAGCACAAGGGCAAAATAGAAGAACAACCCTAAAGCTAGCAAGCTGACGTTTGAAGCTTGTAAAGATAGGCATAGGCCCAAGGCCGGCGCATACTTCCTACTTCCTTCTGCTAGCCAAGCCACCTTGCACAGCTGCTGGCTGGCAGCTCAGTTGTCGTGCGTCAAGCAAGCTGCTCACCAGACACAGGGGTACCGGAAAGGATATTCTATGGTTCGGTGCATCGGCAAGGTTTCGGTCGAATGCTACGAACAAGAGTCCCTAAAAGCTACTGGCTAGTGATTTCACTTTTTAGTCAGGCCACCAGCATTTCTACTATAACCGCCTAGGGGCCTAAAATTGGTGTGTTACTCGTGGGAATATCCATTATGCAAAGACTTATAAACGACTTCGACCTTGTCAGTTTATTACTTTTAATTCGGATCACAGGAAGTTACTACCACAAGGAGTTGCCATAAGGATCGTGAGCCTCCAAAATTTGAAAGAGATTATTCAATCGTGCCACCTGATTGCTAGGTTGATGGTAGGTGCCGTACAGGGTTGAACTGGCATGTATATAATGAAATGGCCATCCAGTCAAAATTTTAAAAAACAACGGGCAGCGATTGTGAGACTACTAAAATCTACTTCCATAGAAGAACCGTGCAACCGCAACTGTGAACAAATGGGGGCGGTAGCTGCAAGACAGCTGCTAATTGGTGTGCCTTGAGAAATTGCAGTTCAGTTTAGGCGATAGCAAAGTGGTAAACAGGCAGGTTGGTGCATATGTCGAGTGAGTTTTTCCCCGGACTCAATTCAGTTAAATCAGGCCTGATTTCTGCTTAGTGCAGGACAGCTAAAGGTCCTCGCTACGAATACCTGACCGATAATCTCTGCTAGCTATGCGAGGCTTAAAGATATAAAAAAGGGATATATAAAGGAATACAGACAAAGGCAGCTTCGGTGTTCTACCCATAAGTGGGTTTACTGTCATTGCATTTCTGTTTATGCATGCCTCTTGCATACATAAATCATACTTCAGTCCCTTGTTGCAGACCATTTGGTTTGGCTCGACCACAAACTTGTGTGCTGTCTAGCTCGGCCCATGCTGCATAGCCCATCTACGATTTGTATGACTTGCAGACGTTTGAGCAGGCACTGTGCATGGACAAAAACAGCAGCTGATCAGACAATAACAACTGCTGTTATTGTCTGGCTGCATGCTTGCTGGAATGTATCACGATATGCACAATGCATGCCCGACCCGAAATCAGAACCCTATCTCGAAAGCTTATTTAAAATGTCAATATGCCAATTCCAACGAGCAGCTACTTATGCTTGAACAAAGGCAGCTGCTGCCAAGGGCTTCCTCTGTGCATTCTGTGCCCAAACAATGCAAGCAAATCTTCAGTGGCACTATGCAACGGGCCTCACCGTAATGTGATTCCCTTTGTGCTCAATAGTTTCTTTATAGGATTACAGAGACAAGCAACCAAGACAGTCCTTGATAGTGCAATACCGTGGAAATGCTGTACAGTCAATGGTGGGGATGATTGTGCTGCCAATATAGTCATCATAAAAAGCAAACTTGCATAGCAACAGCATCACCCGGATACGTCGGATGCACACATACGTCGAAACTGTGAAAATGACTAAGAAAGAAGAAGAATATACCGAGTGGTATAGACAATAAATGAATACTTTCGAACCATAGATTTGTTCAACCTCAACATAGGTGACTTTGTGCACAGTGCATAGGTGAAAACTGGCAAATCTCTTAAATTAATAAGACGAGAAACTTTACTCTTCCGATGAGCAGTCCGAAACTGGCAGCCAAATGCCAAGTCTTCCGATGGCGTGGCTGATACTCGCTACCTTGGGATAGCTGAGCATCCCAATAATGTTTGACCCCCAAGCTCAGTCTCACCATTTTCTTGGAATTACGGTCTTCTGCAATGCATTTCAGGTACACAAATTTTTTCTGACCGAGACCATCTTAGTAGTGTCATAATAAAACAACTGGCTCATACATTCGTTACTTATAAAATTGGATTACTACAGTGTGCTTCTAGGTCGGCTGCCAGCAAGTCTCAACAGATCCTATCAAAATATAAGAGGCCGGAACTTGTCAGCAACTATAACAAGTTGAATGTCTCCCCTGTTGCCGAAGGACCGTCAGTGGCTGACTTTCTGGTAACGAATTCCATTCAATCACAATGGCAAGAAGTGTGGAATCAAGTAACTAATATATATATATATATATATATATATATATATATATATATATATATATATATATATGTGTATATATATATATATATATACTATAATATTATATGTATATATATATATACTATATATATATATATATATATATATATATATAGTTGATAAATATATATATTGTATATATATATATAGTATATATATATATATTTAAATATATACCTAAATATATATATGTTTTAAATGAATATGTATATATATAAATATATATATATAATATTATAGTATATGTCGGTATTTATTTAGTTCGATGTAGAGTTCGGTTCCTGCTATGGACTGACCGAATCAGTGTATGGATTTTAACCAAATCGAGTATTTTTGTGATGTAGTCGAGCCATGGCTCTGGCAGTAGGCCGTTTGTACCACGCCAGTGTCTTATCCATATGTACAAAGCCTGTAGAAGCATAACAGCTCTTGTTTGCCTCTGCTTGATCAGTTCCATGCCCGAGCAAGGCCAGCAAGTCGTTGCAAAGAAGGAAGGCATGCAACGTCGTATTAGCTCAAATTACGATATTCGATAAGTTCTGCTTTCATGTCCCTTAAGACTTATTTCAACCAGTGCATGCGCTTTTAGTAACATCAACCATCGATATTTACTCCAAATGGAGGTGAGTTGGTGGCCATAATGGAGCTTTTTAAGCCGTCCAATACGTGGGCATTTGAGTGAATGTGCCGGTGCTTGAGTGCCTAAAGGAATTCAGCCTGGAGGCCAGGTCACCGGTACTGCTATCAATTAAAAATACTGCCATGACTCAGGAAAAACCACCAACTACACAAGCGCAGCACTCAACGATCGTTGGTAAGTGGGCACAGGCCAATTATACAGACTTGATATTCTAGCAATTTTGTAAAGTTGATCAGGCCGAGGATCGACATGGTATACACGAGTTGATATGTTGACAAGCTACAGTGAACGAATGATAAGCAAACTGGCAGTCAATTCGGCAGCAAGGTACACCCAAGTAAAAATAACTGCAGTGGCCACAAACATGACATTTCATCCCTGGTGCTATCTATGACAGCAGCACAGGGCCAGTACAAAAATGCATACCATTCTGGCTTGACTGCGGGCAAAAATTTAGATCGCTAATCTCCATAGATTTCACATCAGCCTCGGTATTCCTAGATGGTTGGCTTGAGCTGGTCTGCAAGATAAATAAACGATCAGAAATAGCATATAAATAAACCAGAAAAGCTCGATGAAGCTTGCATAGTGCATAATCAGCATGCAAATGCAAGGTCAGGACGTCGCCTGTTTTGCAGACTCAACAACAAAGACCGAGCATTATTTTTGGCCTTGCAAGATCGGCCTATGTAATGATACGTAATATATCTCCATCTGTGACTCCAAAAAGCTGCTAAGACAAAATGGGTATTATGCATTAAACTTGTTGTTGGCAGCTCAATACGACTGGAAAGGATGTGCTGCAGTCGGCACTTTCGGAATAGATGTCACTGCAAAAATAGCTTGGGTCGAGATTTGTCATTTAACCAACAAACCCTCAACTCAGAATATGCAGCAGAGGCGTTTTTGCATTTAACCACCCCACTGTTGGGCAAACTTCTAAAGCCTTAATTGGACAACAACTAACAAAGAGGTAAGAGACAGGGAATGCAGCTATTACTTGAGCAGTGTGGAATCAAGTAACTAGTAGTATGGCAATGCAGGTCAAGCTCTGCATCTCTTCACCGCTGTGCTTTAGCCTCACCGCTACACGTGCTGCATGAGCACGGAGTATATGCATCAGCCTCTTACGCATAGCGACAGAAGAACATTTACGGCTATCACCACTGCTTGCAGTGGCAATAAAGGTTTGCCCACCACAGATGTCTAACCCATGACCTCGGGGCCAAGTTCGTGAAAAGCAACTGCCTTACCTGGTGAGTTCACGGCTCACCGAGAGAGAGGAGAGAGAACAAAAAACGGCTTTATGAAGTTTGCATACTGTATAAGGAATCACCAGGAGACATCAAGTAACCCCCATTACAGCCCGGGTTCACAGCAACAAGAACCACTTGTGCAAGCTGGTGAGAAAAGCTGAATCTGAGATCTGATCAACATGAAACAAAACTGTACAGTCGCCACCGACAGGCAAAACTAAGCATGTTACCACCCATGTAGTTAGAAACAGTGTCTATAACCAATTACCTGATAATACCACATAACCTACTGGGTCAGCTGCTACTGGGGACAAGGCCTCAGCCAGAGGGGGAAGGGCAACTACTCCGACCTACTTTATCACTGACTGGCAAAGGAAGCAAGCAAAAAGGAGTTGCCATCAGCTGCTAAGTGCATCACCAAGGCCACATTCGAAACATAAAGCGCCAATCAACCACGGGTCTAAAATTCTGACGCGTTTGGCTCTAACTGTCGTTCTGCTCCAGTACTGCTTTCGGGATAATTGATAATACTAACAAAACAATATTTCCAAAGCACCTTAAGAGAACTAAATGCCAATCTAGGCACTTTAAATATGCTGCTAAGAAAGATGTCAATTGTGTAGCAATAACATGCGCAGTGTCAGCATGAAAATGCACACAAAGGGCTCTGCCTTAACATGTAAGCATGTGACTTCTATCACTATCCTACCGGGAGGCCACTGAGCACTGCCTAAAGCCTAAAAGGTCACGTTATACAAACAACACTCGGGTATCAGTGGGCAATTTCTCCAACTCTCTGGCCGTTCACTTTCGTCAATGCACCACCTAAACATAGTCCGCTCGGATCACACATACTACGCGAGCCCTGGCTTCGGCAGGGCCTGGAAACCTAGCCCGTGGCCACATGGAAAGGGGGTGAGGTAAAATTTAAATAGATAAAAGTAATTCATTTGTATAGCCCCCAAGAGAGCGTAATCCCTTAGGAGAAATATCAAGAGAGTGTTAATTGGTCAGTATACAGCATCTCAACTCTACTGTGGCCTATCATCATTTTGACAACTGCTGGTGTTCACCAATTAGACCTCTTTGAAAGCACAACCAAGGAGCCTGCTAAAAATTCCTCATGCAGGTGACTTGCGCCTGTACCCGAAGCGAAAAGAACATTCCTATCACAAGCTCTTGCTTATCAAGAAGTGGCATTTTATAAATGGACCAGATCAGGCAGAATACATGCTGAGAACATAACTTGGTCAGCCCATGACCATAAGGTACTCAGTTCACTGTGGCCCAGGATCTAAACGGGAGAAATGGCAATGACTAGCAATGCTGGAATCAGAATGAGGGGATGTGGGGGGGAAAGAAAAGCTGTGTGACTTCATAGACCATTTTCAAACGATACAGCACAATAGTACAGTTTAACCCCATGTGCTAATTTATTGGAGGACTGCACCAAGCCAATACACTTCCACCATAACCATCCAATACCCAATCAAACGAGTAAAGAAAAATTGGTTTGAAAAAAGCCACAAAACGATTGGCACCAGATCTGCTGTAGAACCACACAGCATGGACTTGCTGCCAATACTTCTTAGCTGGAACAAATCCGACTATGTGGTTCCCGAGTTTTAAAATGATGACCATTATATGACAAAACAGGCTAAGCTGTTAGTCTGTTGTAAATAAGTCCAAAACGAAAGAGCGACTGCAAGCCTAGCATGAAATGGGCCTAAGCAACAAAAACGTGGCATGAATTCTAAGATCAGCCACTTCGCGGTGAGCTCCAATCTTTAAAACTTGAATATTACCTAGAGTAAGAAGCAAGGCTTCTCGTGAATTCGTGCACAGCTACCGCGGCTTACGCCACGAACAGGAACTTCCAAACGCAATGCTACTACAAGCCAGGAAGTCAACCATTAAATCTGCTACCCTTCAACTGAGCCTAGTTCAGCAGATTTCAGCATACGACATTCGTACGTCGGGGCCACATATCTAAAGGGATGGAAGGAAGAGGAGGGAGGGGAGGAGAGAGGGAGGGGCGGGGCAGCAATCGTACAGCAACTGAGAAGGCACTAGACGTGCTACCAGCAACAATCGCTGCCAGCAATTTGTGAATGCTCAGAAAGGAACCTGTTCAGTTATCAAGAGTGAACAGGTGAACCGAAGCTGGGTGAAATGCACTTCTTATCTAATGCACTTCTTGATCATCAAGCTTACACCTCTGATTACACAATGTTCAAAAACCTGCGGAAGAGCACCTGAGTGATGCAAAAATACTTTGACAAATAAAAACTGTCTCACAAGCACAGAAGCAGCTATTCATCAAGCCTAAGCTGATACAAGGTGCACCTCACAGCAAAGCATGAGGCCACCCCCCTACATCCTGCTCTTAGTACCCAGGCTATAGTGGTCATGACCAAGTAAGCTGAAGAAGGCCTTTCACCTAGATTACAAACCTACCGGGAGGTGGCCAACCGAAGCATCTAATTTCTACAGTGACCTTGCACACTGCTCATACCGATTCCTCCAGTCAAAAGAAAATCAGCACCAAATCAATACTTCTGACAAGTAGCCAGCCAACCATTTCGGCACTTACCTTCCACACAAGGGGGGTATCAATGATTAATAATCTCTCAGGGCTATTAACAGTGACCGAAAAAAGTCAAGAGGCATGAGTTATTGCTTCTAGGCCGACATATAAATCAAAGTATCCAGTTGGTCTTTTAAGAGGGTGGCCCATGAGCTGTCCCACTATTTGGGAATGCCAATTGGCACACCCAGGAGCAACCCTGAGATGAAGGGCTCTCCCCTTCCAAAAATGTACACTGCCCGGGACGAATTTCTTTCAGTTCAAGAAATGTGAGGATTGAGGTAGCACAGGCAGGCCGAAAAAACACAATAATACTGATAATAATACTAGTAGGTAGTACATTTGGCACCTCAAAAGAACTTAATTCTCAACCCAGGCACTTTACAACTAGCTGCAAGAGAATAAATGGACAGAGTTACTGACATGCTAAAGCAAACATAAGGACACTCATGGCCACCGGCTAGTAAGACCTGTGGCTAGGAACATGCCCTGAATCACTCATCGGTATAGAAGCAAACCATATCTGAACAAATCCAATAATCAATACAAAAAAGAACGAATTTCGCTGGGGCACAAGGAAAAGCTGATCGGAACAAATGTGACTTCGGCTGAGAC
Source organism: Cristatella mucedo (assembly GCA_009760855.2). NCBI lineage: Eukaryota > Metazoa > Bryozoa > Phylactolaemata > Cristatellidae > Cristatella > Cristatella mucedo. The sequence goes on along the minus strand of WPIO01000097.1, from coordinate 116,973 downwards.
TAGAGCATATGAGCTGAAGGTTCGATCGCCATATGATTTTAATTTTCGGCAAGAGATGGCGTGATGAGTGGATATGGGATAAAAGTTTAAATGGGCTAGCCGTTAATGACAACCAAGGTATTGTGCTTGAACGAGCATACAAAAGCACACAATACTACACTCGGGGCAAGAAGTTAGTAAGACCCCTGGTTTGTAACATGGGCTACTAGTAATGCAAAGGTGAGCACAGAGCACTCACAAACCAAAGACAAAAAGCAGCATCTTGGGCAGGTGGGTGCTTGGCCTCATAACTCCCAGCTGGCTGCTGCTGCTGCTCAGCAACAAATGCCCAGCTACGACACATAAGTCTAGGTCAGCCGACAGCACAGCCCACTCTTCCACGGTCAGTGCTCTGTCGGGCAGTGGGCAGGGCACCGGAAGCAGCAGCACTTCCAAGGACACCTGGGTGGGCGGGCCTTCGTCGAGGCTAGGAAGTGGCCAACTTAGCTGGGCTATGCTGGGCTGGGGGGGGGGGGGGGGGGGCTACTTGAGCATATCGAGGTGTAACCGAGCAAGGCTTAGGTGGCAGCTGCTGCGTTCAGATGCAGCAGCAGACACCTGTCATCCTTGAGTGCATGAGGGGAGAGCAGTGTCTGGCAACCAGCCAGTCTCGGTTGTTTCCACACAGCACAAGCCAGGCTGAGCAATCGAAGCCAAACTCCGAAGGTCACATGCAGCAGCCCACTTGCCATGTTAGCTCCTGCACAAAATGCTGACTAAAGCTGACCTTGGCAGCAGGCCCTCCACGTGCGACAAACAATAACACTGTTTCTTTCAAGCTGGCTACACATAAAAAACTACCAACGTTCAGAGACTATGCAGAACAGCTCCAGTTACATACAGAACAGCTGAGCAACTAGGCTAGCCCACTGGCCAAAGAGATATAAATCTCCTTCGAGGCACTTTACACATGCTGTAAAGGAAGTATGTCAATTGACACTGTGTCAGCCTGCACACCAAAGACACTTCAAAGACCAGCAAATGCTGCAAGAAAATGTTGCAAGGAACAGGTGCGTTGTTAGCTTCTGTTTAAATTTCGTGAAGTCAAAGGATGCCGTGACGTCAGTCTGGAGTTAGTTCCAGGCTTTTGGCATACAAACTAAAGGCACATTTGTCGAAAGGATTTGAGGTTAGGCACAGCTAGTGCTTCGTTTTTTCGTCGTGTGGACCACAGCCAGCATTACAAAATATTGTTAAAATGCATTACATTATTTAAAATGTTTTTCATCCAAGTGAGATGTTGCCTTCTCCATGACCAATATCCATATCATCGCCCCAAATATTGATCCAGAATGTTCCCGCCGGCCCGTCCTCAGCAAGCTGGCATTGATCCTGAATGTTACCCTCATCATCATTTTCTTCCTCGTCACTTCTTTCCTCCTTATCCTTCTTCTTCTCCTCTTCTTGCTGCCACAGTTTCTCCTTGACGTTTTCGTATTCGATGGAATCAGTGGCCTCCGAAAGGACTTTATACGAGCGACCATGCGCTTCATGGAAAGAACTCGCTAGAGCTGAGCAGGGTTAAACGCGATAGTGACTTGCTTCTCACGTCCACATTTGCCAGCAATACAGCAGTAATTTTACCTTTTTAAATAAAATAAAAACTTCAAAAATGTCCTGGAAATCTGGGCGTATTTTGGGGACTTCTTAAAACGCTTCGTTTAAAATAAATTAAAAATCTTGGAGCAACGAAGAACAGCTAAGCCACTTGAGTCAGAGGTGCAGGTAGAATAATGCCTAGTCTGATTTGGAAGTAGTTTGCAAAGGTAGGCTGGAGCAATAGAATGAATGTACATCTAAGATTGACAAACCCATGATGTCAATACGTGCTTGATGGGTAGCCATTGGGTAGCCTTGCGGTCGGCGAGAAGCAGAGTAATGTGGCAATTTCGAAGTTCGTGACAGACAAGCCTAGCTTCAGGGTTTGGTAACAGCTGTAAGCACACTGGGCTCAAACCCTGTCGCATAGGTAAAGTGACTCGATAAAGACAAGTTCTCTTATGGTGCTAGGTATATGAATTAGATACACAGATTATACAGTGGCAGAGCCATGGGGACATTTGCCTTCCTGCCCCCTTACAGAAAGACAGCGACCTGTGCCGACCCCAATCCTACTCCCACCGACCATGTGCAACGGCAAAACGTCTTAATTCCACTCAATGAGCAACCTTTGAGTTTGTATCGAATAAATACTATGTTTTCGTGCTATAATTTTTCATTAATTTCGAGTCAAGCCCCACCTAGATGATAATCTTGCTGGTTTTGCCCCTAAATACAAATTTTGCAGGTCTTGCCTCCACATAAAAATTCTGGGTCTGCTGCTGGATAAACATAAACACTCAGCTTTGAAAAAATCCTCAGTGCGATCACTAGTATACTAAACTTATGTTCACACGTGAAAATATGCATTGACAGCCAAAACACACACGTGCTGTAGGAACGTATTCGTTTGGCGGAACATCATTCTACAACGATTCTTCATGACCTCACTTGTCCGGTCGGCACAAAGGCTACAAGCTTCCGGTTTATCTCATCTGATTCAACACATTCCACGGAACACAGCCTTAGTTTTACTGATAAGGTCGGCTGCTGGTGCGGGCCGAGCACTCTGTCTCAGCCACCTATCAATATCGCTCCACAGTCGTTCTATGGCGTTCCAATAAGGCATCTGGTTGGACTGATGCTTCAAAACCACACACGGATTTGTCAAAAACGTACTTCACTGACCTGGTAGTGTGATGGGGTCGTAACCGTGCTGCCCAAGTAATAACCCCGAAACAGAGTATTGGAGCTTTGAAATCCAACTTGCTTGAACACCAATATCTTATGTAAATACTTTGAAATCTGGCTCCCTGCTCAACCATACAACCTTGTACAATCAGGTGGGTACATGGCAGCTCACAGTCTTTTTCAAGTGACTTGGCAACCTAACTGCACCTAATGAATATGCAGCATCGGCAGGAAATATATTCGGGCCTCCAGCCGAACTGGTCGAACAAGGAGCCTCGGTCGCAAACTTACAGGGATACATGGTCGCAAGGTCAGACACACCAGTTTGCCGACAGCAAGGTCGACTGTTGCTAAGTACGAAGCTTAGAATGACCACACGAAAATGTAAAATATTAGGGAGATGGCATACTGAGATGATAATGGTAAACGGCCGAAATCCAATACTAGCCTAGCAGGGCGATTAGACACACACACAGATGCCCACACCCACCCAGAAATTAACCAAAAAGCCAAGTGAACCAAGTAAAATGAAGGATGCAGATCAGAAAAGAAAGAGGAGAGAAAGGTCGCCGGGTGAGAAAACTGCACTACGGTCCCATCAAGACACTGCACAAAAGTTCCCCATCAACTGCAGCTGCTGTTGGCTGAGTTGAGCAAACTCGGAGTAGGTCGAACGGAGCAGACAGATTATGCCTTATCTTTGCCCAATAAGTCTCAATACCCACAAAATTAAGGTACATCAAAATAGTTCGAGCTTGGCAACTGAAATGGCCAAGTTACCGGATAACAATTTTTCAGTGCATTCACTTGTGCGCAGGTGGGGAGTTATTTTTGCACTTCCCAGCCGTACCAATCCGTGTGAAGATGCTCCTAAGGTGCTTATCTGCAAGGGAAAAAGGGAAAGACAAAGGAGCTAATAAATAGTGAAATTAATTGTGAAAAGCCAAATAATAATGAAATAGTGAATAACTAAATAGTGAAATGCCAAATCGTCACATATCACAAGATGGATCTTAGCAACATGAAGGTGGCACATAACCTTGGTTTAAGCCTGAGTGATCGGTCAGGTATAGTCTGCCGAAGTATTTTCAGGGTGATAGCATGGACGTCTTACCATGCTCTGGCCGCCCTCGCTCGTCGACAAAAAAGGGATGAAAAGGCTGCTAAAACTGGCTGTGTCGAAGGAAAGCACCGCTTCGAGCTCCAAGAGGCGATTACAGCTGGTGCAAAACTCTGCAGCTAGGCTTCTGTCGTGAGCTTCGCAGTTGCCACATCACACAACTTCTCGCCGACCTGCACTCACTACCAGTCAAGCAACGGACCGACTTCAAGGTTTTGTCGATCACTTTTAGGTCACTTCATTCTTTGGCTCCAGCCAATCTCTGATGTACTCCCCCACCAGACCAAGCATCGTACCACCTGCTTTTCGGAATCCAACAGTTTACTAATACCTCGTATAAATCTCAAATCCTTTGGAGACCGTGCAGTTCGTATGCTCCCAAAGCCTGGAACTCCCTCCCGACTTGCGTCAGAACATCCCCTGACTTGACCACATTTAAAAAGAACTTAAAAACACCTATTTAGGACAGCATTTAGTGGGTCCCTGTGATTCGTCCTTGATGTGCTTATGCGTGCCGACGCTGTGCCACTGCTGCCACTAACACATTTGCATGCTGACCCTGTGCAGGTGAACCGTAACCATGTTATTCATGCTGTTCATTTATCAAGCATGATATTACTCACCATTCAATTGTATATCCCTTTGCAGCAAATGTAAAGCCCCTAGAAAGAGATTGCGTTCTCTGAGGGCGCTTTATCAAGTGAATTATTATTATCTGTAGGATAGGTTGGAGTGCTCACTTAAAGCGGAGAACAGTATCTCTTCCCCCCTCGAGCAGCTATTTGGTCGGCTTAAGCAACTGTGGGACTGTATTACTCCAGATGTTTGCCGGAAGCTGACTTGAGTTAATGCTTAGGCGAATACGGGAAGTTATAAAGAACAGAGGTGGTCCGACCTCCTTTTGATGTGATTACACAAGAATGGCATTCCGGCCATCAACCCCACCCCACCTGCAAAAAAAACAGCAGTTCCCAAGAGCACAAATTTTGGATTGGTTGCCTAATCCCCCTGCAAATGCTACCGCTTTCTGCTAAGTAAACTCCTTAATTCCATTGCTAAACCATCAGGGCCCAGTAACATAACGATAACACTACGCTTGCATAGCGCCCTCAGAGAACGGAATCTAATTTTAGGCACTTTACATGTGCTGCAGTGAGCAAGATCGAGTGGTTAATGGTAACAAGCTCAATGTCAACAAGCATAACAAGGTTGGAGGTGACATGCACAGGATCAGCATGCAAATATGGTTAGAGGCAGCTATGCCGAGTATCAGCACGTATAAGCACACAAAGGTCGAATCACAGGGACCCACTAAATGCTTTCATAAATAGATGCCTTTTAAGTTTGGACAAGTCGGATGTCGAGACGCAGGTTAGAGGTGATATGCATAGGGTCAGTATTCGAATATGGTTAGTGACAGCATGCACCGTGTTAGCATGGATAAGCACACAGAGGACTAATCATATGGACTCACTAGATGCTGTAACAAATAGATGGCCTTTGGGAGTATACGAACTAAAGGCACGGTCTCTAAAGGATTTGAAGGTTCGTACGAGGTATAGCTAACCAATTTGGGACAGAAAAGCTGGTGGTACCACGCCTATCCTGGTAGAAGAATAGTTCTAATATATAGGCTGGAGCTAGAGAATGAAGAGACCAAAAAGTGAGTGGCAGAACCTTGAATTAAATGCGCTGTTTGATTTGGGAGTCAGCACAGGTCGGCTAGAAGTGGTGTGATGTGGCAACTGAGATGCTCACGACAGACAAGCCTAGCTGCCGAGTTTTGTACCAGCTGAATGTGCCTGATTGCTCAGTCCTGTAGACCAGCAAGTAGTGAGTTACAGAAGTCGAAAGGGGATGTTAGGAATGTGGTAAACAAATTAGATGCAGCATCCCTGTCTAAGCAAGCCCAAATTTTGGCAATGTTATGTAGCTGAGGGTAGGCAGACTTGACTGAGAAGCAGATGTGGATGCCTAATGAAAGGTCATCTTGGAACAGGTCACTCAGATTTCGTGCAGACTTAACAGGAGATTTGCTGGCAGAGCCCATGTCTGAATTACACGTGGTTTGCCTAGTACTATTAAGTTAGTTTTATCACCATTCAATTTGAGAAAGTTTGCTGCCATCCATGTGCTGATTTAATCTATACATGCAGCAAGAGAATTGAGAGCATTCGACTAGCTGGAGGGCTGGGGGATCAAAGGTAAGGTACAATTGAGTGTCATCTGCATAGAAATGAAACCCTAGGTTGTGCCTAGCAATCACATCGTGGAGAGAGAGACAGACAGTCAGAGAAAGAGAGGGAGAGAGACTCTCCAAATGAGATAAGACCTCAACCATTTCAAACCATTTAAACCATTACCAGTGATGCCCAGGTGAGACGAGAGGCTCATGAGAGAAAGACTTTGTGATCGATAGCATCAAAAGCTGCTGAAAGATCGAGCAAGACGCAGAAAGACTTTACCAGAGTCTGCATCTGTAAGAAAGTCGTTATACACCCAAAGCAATGCTGAATGAGGAATTATGGCTCTAAAACCAGACGGGAACTTACTAGCTAGGTGCGAAGTTTCAATATATGAGTTCAGCTGGTCTGCCACGACTCGTTCCAGTGTCTTTGATAGGAACAGTAGAAGGGAGACTGGGCAGGAGTTGCTCTCTTAGTCTAGTATTGCTTTCTTGAGTAGTGGCCTGACTACAGCCTTTTGGAAGGTGCTGAGACACGACCTAAGGTTAAAGGCATATTTATCATTTTAGTTATGCATGGCAGCAGATCTTGCATCGTAGAAACAGGACGGTGGGAATACGGTCTAGTTGTCTTCTTTGATTGGGATATGAGCTTCAGATTGAGGTCACTAGTGGCATACATGTATGAAGACATTGAGGTGCTGAACGGTGTTGAGGGACAAAAATCTAGAGAGGATGCTGGCACCCTAGGAATGGACTCTCTGATCTTGTCTGTTTTGTTGATCCTCATAAGGACTACTAAGTAAGGAGCTAACCTGGGAGTGTATAAGGTGGTGGTCGACCGTAGACATCAGCATTTTTGGATTGTGTATCTGGGATTCAACAACATTTTGGCAACCAGGCATTGAATTCTTAAAACAGGTCGCACAGCTTAAGCAATCAGCAACCCCTACTGCTATGATGCACCCTCAACGAACAATAAAGGAAGCAGCAGCAGGAACTGGTGAGCAAATACGAGCACGGAAGCCTTTTTATACAAGCCAGCTGCACTGTAGACAGGGCTCAATCAAAGCTGCTGTATTTCTCATCAAACTTCACCGGCAACTACTACTCGTGAGTAAACTTCCATAAACAACAGAAGAAGCTTGTTCTATTCATTTCTGCGGATTTCATAATTTTCAGCATAAAAAATGAGCAACACCGCTTGCACTAGTTCACTCACTCTACATGCTACAACTGCATCGTGCATGCAACAGCAAGCAGCTTCTCACTCGAGGGCTGCCTGCTGGAGTCCACTACCATTCTATTGTTGCCTTCTGCCACAGAAGCCGGCCCGAGGCAGAGGTCAGACCTACATGCTGATGCATCTGCTTGACCCTCCAAGCATCGAACAAAGGCATAAACCCACTATCGTGCTCCTGAATAACAACGCTGCCAGCCCGGCAGGCCGCCTGGGAGCTTTCAAAGCACTACCCAATACTACCGTCCAATGAGAAAGCCAACGATCTAAGGTGGCTGCTTTTCACGACCTTGCCGTGGGTTCACATCCTTCGGCGGCTGATTCTTTATTGCCATTGCAAGCGGCAGGTTGATGGCCTTCAAGGCTCTTCTACCGTTATACCAAAGAGGCTGTTAAATCAGCTAGTATTTTATTTTAAGCACTTTAAGTGCGCCTAAAAGCAAGCCAACTAGGGTTGCCGACGCATACTCATGTGCGACTGGAATAGTAGCCTAAAAAACTAACAATCGAATAGCTACTAATCAGGACGAAAGAAACTAGTTTTAAAATTTAGGTCGAAGTCTACCGTCTCAGGAGATAAAGCTCAATTTGTAAACTGTACTCCAGTTAGGAAGTCACAAGCACATAATGAGGGACATGGTAGTGATTGCCTTCAAATGCCACCGCTAGGTCTTGAGCCAGATACCGTATTCTACTTCAGTCGTGTGTTCTGAAACTAAAACTGTAACCCATTTTACAGATTGTACCGAATCGCTAAGGGCTCCTCATGTCGTTGAGCTCAATGAGGTAACGGGGAGCAGTTTAAGCAAACCTCCATGCAGCACCGAGCCAGCCTTTCACAAACCTCCGGGGTTCCAACTACGATGAAGTACATATCGGGCTGTGAACGAGCTAACTCGTTAATGCTCTGAGCTAGCCTGGGGCTATCAAAAGCTGGGCTGGCATATCAGCCACTGTGATGAGATAAAAAAAAAGCCGTTCGACCTGAGACTGCTGGCTGGGGAGGCACCTGGGCAGCCAGCAAGAAGGATAAGGCAGTCCATTCGGCTTCAGATCAGGGCAGCCGGGTCCCCTTTAGATCGGATCTGTTACAGAAAGCTGGGCATGATAGGAAAGATAGACTTTGCGAGCTGCCGGCACAGGAGACTTCCTGTCTTATAACTACTAAGCTGCCAGTGAGCAATATGAAAAGCAACGCCACCCTCACAGACAATTACAGCTACTTCCCAATCAGACCAGGCATCGGACCACCTGCTCTTCTGACTCAAGTCGTTTAGCAGAGCCTCTGATCAACCTCAAGCCCTTTGACGACCATGCTTTTAGTTCATACGCTCCCAAAGCCATAATCCCGACTGACGTCACATCACTTGACATGGCATTTAAAAAGAAGCTTAAAACATACCTGCTTATTACAGATCTTATTACAGCATTAAGTGGGTTCTTGTGATTTGTTCTTATACATGCTAAAACTGTGCCTGCTGCTACTAGCCCTATTTAAAAGTTGACCCTGCATATACCACACCTTACAGTGTCATGCTTGATGACATTGCGAATACTACCAACAACATTTGATCATCCTTACTTTACTGCATCTGTGAAGTGCCCAGAAAGAGATTCAGTTCTCTTAGGGCGACATACGAATGTATTACTGTTGCACACGCTGCCACAGTGCAAGATATCACAAACCATATTAACCTTGTTAACTTACAGTACAAGGGCACTAAACAAATGCTTAACATTATTATTATTCTTATTAGCTAGAATAGACACACTGCTATTACTGCATCTGCTAGCTAGCTAGCTACGGCATTTGCTGGCAAAGCCGGCATGAGCAGTCGCCAGTGGCATCGACGTTGCAAGGCTCAGCCGCCTTCGGCTTCTAGAGTTAGATGACAGCGGCTCCGCTAACCAGCATCTTCAGGCATGCACCGACAGCTGGCTCTGCAAACGCAGACAGACAGTCGATAGCATCCTCACCCCTCCTCCCACCCCCTGCCAGAACAGAACCATCTACTAGGCAAAGTGGCCCCACCCACACATTACAGCTGGTTTCGGTTTAACGTGTCTTGCAGAAAGCCCTAACACAAGCTCATCGCCAGCCCACACAGCCACCGAGCCTGCACCATTCGAAAACTTGTCTAGCACGCATCAGCCAGCTAGGCAGCATCACTGCCATGGAATCGGCATCACTATCAGGGAGGCAGCACCAAGGTCGGACGAAAGCCACCAGGATTCAGCACACGGCTTCTGACTTCTCACGGCACGGATGCCAAGAATGTTGGACGCAGGCAACACGGGTGCCGAAGGGACGGGGAGGCTATTGTTGCGCCATGTATCAAGGACACAGTTCAACAAACGGAAGCAGAACCGACGAGAAGGCGAAAAGGCAACAGCTCTGCAGGCAATGCTTGCCACAGACCCGGAAGGCAGTGGCATTTCGGCAGCAGTTTTACAAACGAAGCAGGACTTCACAAAGGAGCACAAGCAAAAGCTCCGCAGGTGCTGGGAGCAAGACGGTACTGGGCATGCTCGAGCAGAGCCCGGACGCCGGGAACCGACGAATTAATGATAAGAGGAATGAGCACGTCGACTTACAGTGTCACTGTTTAGTTTCATGTCTTATTTCGCCGGCTGCTACAACTGCTCTTGTCGGTCCAGAGTGATCCTGCAACAAGAGGTGGTTGCGTAAAGGAAAAGAAATTTGGAACCCACCCAACCCCCCACCCAGCAAACGCAAGCAGGGGCGGGTCACCAGACCGAGCTGGGGTATGGGCAGGCAATTAGGTCAAATACCATATATGGCAGCTTCGCAGTAGGCGCGGCCACGGAAGATAACATGCCCATCATGGCCATGGCTAGCTGAATAGCTGGGCTAACCGTTGCATACGCGTGCGCGCGCCGACCGAGCAGCTCAAAGAGCAACTATCCGAGCACCGATATTAGTAGGCTGAGCGTATAAAGTCGTGAGCCAAGCGACGACTGCGGCGACGGACAAACGCAGTTGAAATGCGCCTACGAAGACTGAGCCAATATCGCAGCAGCAGTAAATTGGGCACGCGCCGCGCACGCCTACGGAAATTGATCGCTGGGATATGAAACCAAATGCGAAATACCGATAATGGATTGCGACGACGTTCTTCGCAAAGAGGACCAGCAGCGAGGGAAGAGCAGCGGGACAAGCCGTTGCCTGGCTTGTGGCTAAGAAAGAGCTTAGAAAAGACAACTAGCGTGCGCGGCACTCAGCATAAATTCTTACTCAGAAAATGACACGGGAGACAAAATGTCCACAGAAGAGCCGCTAGCACAGTGCGGCTTACACACGTGATGAAAATGGCTGCCACCATATGCAGAATAAAGCTCACCCGGCTCGGCTTAGCGACAGATGTATTTGAGAGTAGGCGTTTGTATCCAATCCCGCAAACTCTTTCGTCGAAAACCAAACTCGGTCCTGTTTAACAATCTAGACCGGTTGCGACTATCGGCGGTGAAGAGCTTCCCTACCGCACCGCAAAGCCGTTTCCGCATAAAACTGGCGCAGATAAGCGCAGGCCAGCCGACCAACGGGATGTGACCAGATCACACGGCCAGTCTGGTGGAGGTATATTATTGCGCGGTACCGGCGTCAGGTTCGACCACGCCAGTTTCCAAGGAAAACCATATGAAGGCGGATTACATTAAAATTTTCAAAAAAGATATCGTGCGAAGACAGCGGTGTCCCACTGAAGGGGTTCAGTAGCGGCTGGGAGAGTAAATCGACCTTCATCCCGATCTCCCTAGCAACCGTCCCCGCCTTCTGGGCGTCGACCGACGGCGCGTCCCGCGGATTTTGAGGTAGCACTAACCTTAAAATGCACTTGGAATACATCGGCCGCGTATGATCGGCTATTACCTACCGTGCATACACAACTCGAGGTGAACTTGGGTGTTCCTCTGTTCCGAGTTGGCTCCCCGCGGTCGTCCCAAGCCTAGCTCGCGGTTTCCCTCCTCTCAGGGCAGCATTCAGCGATTAATCGCCGAGGCTGAACTAGGCTCATGCGTTGGTAGAAATTACTATAACCAGAATACTCGGCAGAGCTCAGCGGCTACCACAGCTGCACCGGGGCAAGGTCGAGCTCTGCCCTGGCCCAATAATTGTGCTTGCGGACAGTCAGCATTTGGGGGCGTTCCCGCCGTCGCCTAGCATCGGGCTCAACTCAAAGTTCTGCCATCGGCTTGTTTGGAGATCCCCTGCGCCTAGCTGCTTGGGTTGTGCATATTATGCGCTTAAATTCTCTGCGGTAAAAAGAAAATAAGAGGTTACAAGTGTGCAACTTTCGTTGCTTTTCGACCCGCAACACCGATTGTTTTCGCAGCGGTTGCTTACTGAATTTGCGTTCGGTTGCAGCATACTTCTACAGTAGTCACTAGACTATGTAGGTAAAGGGAACCGTTGTCGCTGGTTTTCTAAACCTGTTTAAGGGCTCTAGACTACGCCTCTCAACCTGTCGGTAACAGTATACTGCAGCCGAATCACCGATGCTGATGGAACTAGCGCTCCGGAACTAGCGCTTCGGAACTCGGCAAGCATAAATCGCACAAGCAGCTTCCAATTCACACAGGAAGGAAGGGGATAGTTGAAAATATTATCAATTGATATCTCCGACACATGAATAAACAATCCAAACAATTACTTGAGAACTTCTGTTTTCTGTAATGCACTGCCGCCAACTATAGTATAAGCGAACACCACCGGCAAATTTACCACTCTAAAATGGTAACTTATCAAATGTGGAACTTAAGATTAAAATATACGTAGTTCATAATACAATCCATGGGGTCTGCGTTTCATGGTCATAACTATGACTGCTGTGGGGATACGCGTTTATAATTTGAAACCCCATAAGGCGCTTTGGTAAAAACTTCACTATTTCCAGGCGCTTTCAATAGAACTCCGAGACCGAATTCCACTTGTACAGTGCCTGAATAGCGATTATGTTCTCTTAAGGTGCTATGCAAATGAATTATATATATATATATATATATATATTATATATGATATATATGATATGATATTATGATATGTTTTGATATTATATTGTGATATATGACATGTGATATATATATATATATATATGCTATTATATATATATATATTATATATATGCCTCGAGAGGTCAATCAAACTGATATCTCGGTCGACAGCAGGGAATGCTACTGGCGTGTGAGTACCGGCTGAGCCTACAACACTTACCAACGATGATGACTGATCACCACATCGCAGTCGGCGCATTATAAGTGTCGCTGCTAACGATCAGTACAGATCAGATCGATATTGTGTCTTTAGCTTGCTCTCAGGCACTGCCATGGCGTCACGAACCCACTTGTTTTCTACCGAGGTGCACTCTGTTATTATTATTATCATCAAAGATATTCACAAAAGGGGGTAAACTAATCAGGCTGCAACATTCCTGATATGCAGAGACAAGAAAGAATTCCTAGAACCAACGACGATCGTAGCACCAGTAAAGGCATGGTCGCTAGACAGCATTTAGTGGGTCCCTGTGATTCGTCTTTCATGTACTTATGTGTGCTTACACTGTGCATGCTGCCACTAACCACATTTGCATGCTGACCCTGTGCATGTCACCCCTAACCATGTTATTCGTTTTGTTTGTTTATCAAGCATGATTTTACTCACCGTTCAATTGCATTTCCATTTGCAGCAAATGTAAAGCGCCTAGAGAGATTAAATTCTCTGAGGGCGCTTTATCAAGTGCATTAGTGTTATTATTATTATTACTAACCTCAGAATCCAAAAGAAGCGCTTGTGCATACCTCTTTTTTAAACCAAGTTGGAGAGAGTTCTTACTGTGTTTGCTCTACTTGTTTGCATCGCCGACCTCTTGTTAGCGCCAGTTATTCCTCTGTGGATATCAGATGGGGATGGAGTACTGCCACAAAGTTTGCCAGTAACCATCTTTGCATGCTCAGCCTGTGCGTTTCACCTCTAACCATGTTATGCTTGTTGTCATTGAGCATGCTACTCTAACCATTCGATCGTGCTTCCTTTGCAGCAGATGTGAAGTGCCTTGAAAGAGACTGAGTTCCCTGAGGGTGCTATAAAAACTATTATTATTGGTATTTTCATTATTCGTGTCTGCATTTAGCTCGAAACAATTTGAGTCAAGCTCCACATTCACTGTTGACAAGACGAACGATCAGCCAGGCACCATACAATGTAGGGAATGTCAGTTCAAAGTGTACAGAGACTTTCTAGGATTCTAGATGCAGGAATAAGTTCGTCCTGTTACTTTAAGGCTCATACAATCCACTGCAGCAGTCAAGTGTGAGCCGGTGCTCGCATTTTTTCGGCTAACTGCTCGATGACCGACCACTCACAGGTTCTCAGCTAACCCCTCAGCAGTGAGTGAGACCGAGCGTGTACCCCTGCCTTTTTCATCTGACCTTAAAAGAGAGAAACTGCTTAGTCAAGGGAAGCTAACGAGGCAATCATGGAGGAAGATTAGGTGCTTAGTCAGGAGGACAGAAACTAAGATAAAAGTGATAAAAGTGGAGCTCTTGTGAGCCAGGAGAGGACAATAGCATCGACGTAAGCATAAGTTCCTGGCAACAAATTCCCCAATTTAAAACCTGAGCAATTGATGAACTTATCGCATCAGTCTTCAGACACCTGAGTGTAGAGCAAGCTGATTGTTAGAAGCAGTTATAAGGTCCTTAATAGGCCCGCACAAATATAGCTTTTAGACCTATGTTAAATTGTAAGGATTACAATTCTGATTTTAAAAAGAGACAATTAATTTTTTAATTTGTATTCTGCATAATGGCAAGCCAGTAAAGCAATTCAAAGAAATGCTCATTACAACTCACACTTTATTTGAAGGAGCTTAACTTTAAAATTGCAGCCGAATCAAGACCACTGGCGACAGAAGATTCTGCTCTGAAGGTCCTAGACTGTAGAACTCACCTCCACAATTCTTATGCAACAGTACCTAGTATCCTGCTGCCAACTATGGCACATAATTTCTAGCCATCCTGGGCAGCAAACTCTTTGCTAGTAACTACTCTCCTGATTCAGCTATGCTTCTTACTTTCTCTTTGTAGCTTGAGATGAAGTCTGTTGGCTACCAAATGTGTACCAAAAGTAGCTTAGGCTGTGAGTGTGCTACAGAAAACTCTCGTGCGTACCATCCACTTAGTCTTGATGGCTTTGTGGAGTTACAGACTTATACGTTACATAAATACTAGCAGTTGGGTGCCAGTTCATTGGCTAGAATCCCATGGCTGGGCTGCAGTGATCTCTCATGCTTAGGACTAGCCACATGGCTCACACTGCCAGCAATTGGGTTGGCCTTCCTAATCATGGCTATTCTGCGGATCTGAAAATGGGCTTAGCAAGCAGTCTTAAGGAAGAACTTTTCGAAAGTTAAGCAGTTCGAATGTGATATCGGGTACTCTCAGAAGGTCAACGAATCAACGAATTTTCCATTCTGATGTCCGAAGTGACAGCTAGAGCTTGCCAAGTGGTTTGTTCAAAGATCTGTTCAGTGGTGTCATGTACAAGAGTTCGTAAGAGACAGAACACAGACCCTAGGAGGATGCGACACAACAGTGGTCAGCTGGCTGATTGTTGATCAGGAAAGTACCATCTTACTTTTTCGGCCTCAATTACCAAAGACATGCCAAAAACTATTGAATGCTATAGCACAATAATGCATCAAAATCACCAGTCAGCAGTAGAAAGAAAGCCGGCAGCATCACAAACTACAAAATATGACCTGAAGTATGGATTAGTGAGATGCTTATGCCACATTTCGATATAAAGTTGCTGCCGTATGCAGTGGTATGGGGCTGCATCGGTCTCTACCGGAGAACTGATATGATCATGAGTTAATAATTACCAAGCAGCCATGCATCTGTACAGATTAGCCTGTGGCAAGTCCTATTAAAGTAAAACTCTACTTCATTGAGCCTACAAAAGACATATCGACACTCACGATGACAGAATAAATGTTGTTCAGGATGTATCCTCTTTAGGTTTTCTATCCTCAAGGGCTCCTAGAGAATTCATCTGGTGCTAGAGAGTTCCTTGCTTCAAAGGCCTCTGGGTACTGTAGTCCTCAAAACCGAATGGGAAACCTCAGATCAAATGCCTCTAATTGCAGCTTCAATGTTGAGTTGAGATTCAGAGGCCTTTTGTTGAAGATTAGGTAACTCAGGCCCATATACGAGCGCCCACAGTAGGGTCCCTCCTTAGTAATCCATGGACCTGAGGTGCAGGTGCACGAATCGTAAGTCTCTGCCGCTTGCTTTTCCTGTTGGCCGCTGCTCGTTCTTATTCTGCTACTCTACAGTCTACTTATCTGCACAACAGACACACAGCTGTCGTCTAGGGCAGAGGGTTCGATCAGGCTGCTGGCCTGGCCGAGGTGAGGAGTACTGCAGTTAGTCGGGCCGAAACTTCTCCGTTTGTAGCCTCGGTCTGCAGCTGATGGCTGGATGACTTCAGGAGGGAGGTAGCTGTAATTGCCAATAATAGTTGCTGGTTGTCATTCTACACGTAGTGCTACAGTACATGAGCATTATACAAACTATAAATGTTATTACTTTTTACAGAGTTGTGGATTATAAGAAACGGTTAGGGGCTCAAAACCGTCAGAGAAGGGCTGAAAAGGCCAAAAAGCAAGCAAAAGAACAAGGCTCTCTCTCTCCTAAAATACCCAAAGAAGCAAAATTCGTCTACTGAATTGCCAGACAAGTCACGAATTATATTGCAGGGGAAAATGTCTGGATGAGCAAGGTGTGGTTTTATGGTTTATTGCTGGTTAATGGTTTTGTTGTTTATGGGTTGTACGGTATTATGGTTTAATGAGTTGATG
Source organism: Cristatella mucedo (assembly GCA_009760855.2). Taxonomy (NCBI): domain Eukaryota; kingdom Metazoa; phylum Bryozoa; class Phylactolaemata; family Cristatellidae; genus Cristatella; species Cristatella mucedo. Next base: position 100,783 of record WPIO01000097.1, on the reverse strand, counting down.
TTTTATAAGGGTGTGTCACCACCTGGAGAGGAGGAGGCAGTGGGAAAAAGGATGGAGGGGAGAACGGCTGTGTGATGTATCGCTGCTAGCATTGACGGAATAAACCAGTGTTGAAGCCTCCCTCGAAGTCTGCATTTCGTCGTTTATGTACCGGCATATGCTTGGTGTTAGAGCGTCAGCTTACATAAAGTAATGTGAATAAACTTCAGTAGTGCTTCGGAAAGAAGACAAAAATCAGACAGAGATAAGTGGCAATCAAGACAATACAGTTCAAGTCTTGCAACAAGTTGAACCGGAGTAGGATTACAGCGACCCTGCTACATGGCCCTCTGATAGTATTGGAAACATCATGGTCATCTATAAGGTGCCGATGGTATTTTCTTCTTGTCTATGCTTATTTTGAATGCATTCGGTGAAATTGTTTGCACTGCCTAGCACTGTCAATTTGCAAGAAACTTTGTCTAGCTGCGGCATGTGGATATTGTGAGCCCATTGAGTTGTCTGTCTAGAGGGTCTACCGGTCTTGGCACTTGAACCCGGTCACCAGCTCCGCTGCCGAATGGCTGAGTGGTGCATCATCTGCTGCACTAGATTCTCGTGACTTTGAGTGGGCGTGATACGCTGGTTAGCTACCTAAGCGAGCCCGGTAGACCCTCGGTTCCCGTAAGCCTACCTTGTCTATCCAGGGATCATCATCTGGCTGAAGCCGGTTGCCGCAGAACGAATGACCAGATGTTGACTTACTTCATGTCCCTGTGTATGTTTGTATTGTATATATATATATATATATATATATATATATACATACATATATATATATATATATATATATATATATATATATATATATATATATATATATATATATATATATATATATATATATAGGCACACATTTATAAATATACTAATGCATTAAACAATGGCCTTTGAACGAACTCAGATAAGGATAAGCAGGGCTTCCAGATTCGAGGCATGTCGCTTATTAAAATCTATTATCGAATAGATCAAATCAAAGGAGTGAGTTCTGTCTCTCACTCTTAGATGTCTTAGATGTGTAGAGATGCTTGAAATTTGCCCAGCAAGAAACTTGCTCGGAGAGCAAAGAAAAATTAGTTCCACAGCCTAGGAGCCCGGAATATCCCTTGCTGAGGCAGTGCAGGTAAGTATGTTGGGCTAACGGTACTAGTAGGTCTGAGCTATCTTTGTCGGCTTCATGCCTTTGGGAGGTCGGAAATGTCTTATTCGGCCTGGCCTTGCCTGCCATTAGGGTTATTGAACCATTTCTTGAATTGCTACTGGCCATTCTCGCCTCCTGACATAGAGCGCTCTAACGTACGTTCTTGTTCGTTGCAGAATTCTTCCGAAAACCGAAGTTCTTGCGAACATCGTATACGGAAACGATACAGCTAAGACCTGTTTAAAGTTATTCTGATTGTTTTTTGACCGTAGCGCGTAAGAAATTACGTGCCTACGGACATCTAAACGCTTATCGCTTCGGGCTGCTGGGTCTCCCACGCCGGCGGCTGCATTAGCTACGCCGGCGGCTAGTAACCTACTTGTTAGTTATGGTCGTCAGCAGCTGCTATCGCTTCGTCATCGTATATCAAATGCATTCCTAGATATTAATGTTGTTGCTAAGATTCATGAACTATGCATTAACAAAAGGAAAGCACCCCGTAGCCGCCGCGGTGGCTGGACCCGCCAGCTTAGACGCTGCTCGTTTGGTATTCCTAGCATTGTCTCGAACCGCTTAGCACGCTCCCCCGCATGCGTCACTTTAAATCTCTCAAACTTAGTGGTCATCAGGCCTGTTGTAACCCAATCGGCCAGACTTAACGCTTGCCTTTGGAATCCTCGCTCAATGTGCAATAAACCTCTAGTAATAAACGACCTTATTTCTGAAAATGGTATCGACCTGCTCGCCCTAACTGAAACTTGGCTGAAATCGATAAACTGCCCGACAATTAAAGACGCTACTCCATCTGGTTTCACGTTCTTTCACACCCCTAGATCAATCAAAACTGGAGGTGGAGTTGCTATGATCGTGCTCTCGAAATTCAACTTCAAGCCATTTGCGGTACCCTCGAAGCAGTCTTTTGAATCAATTGTCCTGGTCTCACCCGAAAACAAGCTACCGATAGTGGCAGTAGTCTATCGCCCACCAGGTACCAAATCCTCCTTTATCTCAGAATTCTCCGATCTCATTTCGATTCTGTGTTCAAGAAATCGATCCTTCCTCGTTATGGGTGATTTCAACGTTCACTTTGATAACTTATCTGACGCTTTCAGCACCGAATTTCGTACATTGACAGACTCATTATCTCTTGTGACTCATTTGCATGGCCCTACCCACATCAAGGGTCACACACTCGACCAAATTTTCTCATATAACTGCACTTTGTCATCACCAGTTATCACCAAATCCTGCTTATCTGACCACATGCAGATCTCATTCAATCTACAGTGTGTGCCCACATTCTCCTCTAAAATAACCTGTGAATCGCGAAACCTCAAGACCCTTGACATCGATGCTGTCCGTGCGAGCATATCTGCTTCACCTTTGCTGCTCAGTCCTCCCTCCGATCTGTCATCACTGGTAGATTGCTACAACACGACACTAGCTGACACGCTCGACGAGTTTGCACCTTTGACATAGCGCACTGTGCGCCCCCGCCCAGACGGCCTATGGTTTACCACAGACATTAAACTAGCCAAGTCTACTAAACGAAAGCTTGAAAAGGCATACAAAAGATCCGGACTAACTGCCCATCGACAGGCATATGAAGACTACTGTAGGTCATACCAATCGATCCTAGCAAAGGCTAAGTCTAGCTTCTATAGAAACATTGTTGAATCACAGATGCACAATCCAAAAATGCTGATGTCGACAATAAACCATCTCCTCAACCGTTCCCAGGTTAGCTCCTTACCTGATGATCCTTGTGATGATCTAGCCGATCGCTTCTCTCGATTCTTTGTGCAGAAGATAGACAAAATCAGGGAATCCATCCCTGCGATGACAACCTTCCCACTAGAATGCTGTTCCTCGGTTCCTGGCTGCGCCTCAATGTCTGCATTTAAACAGGTCACTAGTGATGTAGTCCTAAAGCTCGTATCTCAATCAAAGAAGACAACAAGTCCACTGGACCCTATTCCCACTGTCCTGCTCCTACGTTGCATTGATCTGCTGCTGCCATGCATAACCAACATCATTAATATGTCATTAGCCTCAGGTCAGGTCCCAGCACCTTTCAAAAAAGCTGTAGTCAGGCCACTTCTCAAGAAAGCTACACTAGACCAAGAGAACTTAAGCAACTACCGCCCAGTCTCCCTTCTACCATTCCTATCAAAGACACTGGAACGGGTCGTGGCAGACCAGCTGAACTCGTATATCGAAACCTCACACCTTGCTAGTAAGTTCCAGTCTGGCTTTAGAGCTAATCACTCCACAGAGTCAGCATTGCTTCGGGTATACAACGACCTACTTAGGAATGCAGACATGGGTAGAGTGTCTCTTCTTGTTTTGCTCGATCTTTCGGCAGCTTTTGATACCATCGATCACAAAGTACTTCTAGAGCGCCTCTCATCTCGCCTGGGCATCACTGGCACTGCTCTGCAGTGGTTCAGGTCCTATCTCAGTGGGAGACTCCAGAGTGTTGACGTGAATGGACAAAGATCATCTGAAGTACCTCTAAAATATGGAGTACCTCAGGGCTCTGTGCTAGGTCCGGTCCTTTTCACCGTTTATACTCTCCCTCTCGCTGATGTGATTGCCAAGCACAATCTAGGCTTTCACTTCTATGCGGATGACACTCAGTTGTACCTTTGCTTTGATCCCTCCCAGCCTTCGAGCACCTCAAATTCTCTCAACTCACTTGCTGCATGCATTGATGACATCCGATCATGGATGGCAGCAAATTTTCTAAAACTAAACGATGATAAAACTAACTTACTAGTTATGGGCAAACCTAGTGTTATTCAGAAATTGGAAAGGCTGACTTTCAAAATTGGCTCTGCCAGCATATTCCCAGTTGAATCAGCTCGAAATCTAGGTGTCATATTCCAAAGCGACCTCTCGTTAGACGACCACATCAGCTCCACAGTCAAATCAGCCTATTTTTAGCTTCATAACATTGCTAAAATTAGGGCTTGTTTAGATAAGGATACCACGTCCAAGTTGGTCCATGCATTCGAGACATCTCGTCTCGACTTCTGCAACTCACTGCTTGCTGGCCTACCAGCATGTGCGATCAGGCGATTGCAGCTGGTGCAAAACTCTGCAGCTAGGCTTGTCTGTCGTGAGCGTCGCAGTTGCCACATTACTCCACTTCTCGCCGACCTGCACTGGTTACAAGTCAAGCAACGGATTGACTTCAAGGTTTTGTCGCTCACTTTTAGGTCTCTTCATTCTATGGCTCCAGCCTATCTTTCAGATATACTACCCCATCAGGCAAAGCATCGTACCACTCGCTTTTCGGAATCCAACAGTCTAGAAATACCTCGTACAAACCTTAAATCCTTTGGAGACCGTGCATTTAGCTCGTATGCTCCCACAGCCTGGAACTCCTTCCCGACCTGCATCAGAACATCCGCTGACCTGACCACATTTAAAAGAAACTTAAAAACATACCTATTTAGGACAGCATTTAGTGGGTCCTTGTGATTCGTCCTCGATGTGCTTATGCGTGCTGACACTGTTCATGCTGCCACTAACCACATTTGCATGCTGACCCAGTGCATGTAACCCCTAACCATGTTATTCATTTTGTTTGTTTTTCAAGCATGATTTTACTTACTATTCTATTGCGTATCACTTTGCAGCAAATGTAAAGCGCCTAGAAAGAGATTAAGTTCTCTGAGGGCGCTTTATCAAGTGCAATATTATTATTATTATTATTAACATTTGAGCTCGGTATGCAGAAGCAATGGCCACTGCCACCTCCTGCCCACTGACCATGAGACTAGCTGACCTATTTGCAAGAGTTGCAGGGCCTGTGGATTTAATTTGGCAGTCTGTCAAGAAGCCAGTTGCAAGCATTCTCGCCTGACAGTCTGTAGCTGCTCCGTAGTAGGGCGAACTACGCTATCTCTTATCTGCATAGCACTGTTGCTTAGCAGCAGAACTGAAGGCCCATAGCCCTAGCCGACGTCTGTAAAGCAGCCTGAAAGTTGTGCTCGCTGTCGAAGTTAGCAGCAAGATGTCCATGTTCAGAGAACACTGTACTACAACCTTCGGTGTAGTACAGTGTTCTCTGAACCTAATACAACAATCCATGACTCGTAGGCGTGAGGTTTATCCTGCTGTTCCTGGTTGATGTCGCCAAATTCTATAGACATGTGTAAAGTGTATAGAGAGTGTAAACGGTGTAATGTAGTAATGATAAAACTAATAATACATGTGTTTAGCACCTTAGGAGAACTTAATCTCTTTTTAGGCTCCACAGCTAATGTAAAGGAAGCATGATCATGTGGTTTGTGGTAACATGCACAATGTCAACAAGCGTACTATGATTAGAGGTTACACGCAGATTTTCAACATACAAATACGGTTAAAGGTATAACATGCATAGTGTCAGCATGCATAAGCGCACAAAGGGCAAATCACAAGGACCTGCGACATTCTTCGAGAAACATGTGCGTTTTTGGCTTATTTTTAAATGTCGTCGCATCAGGTGATGTCGTCACCTCAGTCGGGAGTGGGTTCCAGGCTTTAGGAGTATACGAACTTAAGGAACAAATGATTTGGGTTGGTTCGAGGCAGAGCTGAGCGGTTTGAGACAGAAGAGCGGGTGTTACGATGCCTAGGCTGGTTTTGGAGTAGTTCTGATGGGTTGGCTGAAGCCAGAAAATGAAAGGACCTACAAATGAGTGACAGAACGTTGAAGTCGATACACAACTTGATTAGGATCCTGTTTAGGTTGGCAAGAAGCAGTGCAATGTGGCAACTTCGCTCATGACGATAAGCCTAGCTGCAGAATTTTGCATCAACTCTTAAGCATGTGATTGCACAGGCCGGTAGACCAGCAAGCAGTGAGTTGCAGAAGTTGAAACGACATACTTACCTGGCACAGGGGCTACCGCGATCATGACAGCGGTGCCTCCAGGACGAGGCCTGACCATTGCACATCGGTTGGGCTGCCTCCTGCAATTGCCCCAAATAAGGGCAACTAGGGTGCATAATTTATGCCTGTGGGGGTCTGGGTTCGCGCTAACCCCTGTATATTGTGCTTATGTGTGATGACACTGTGCATGCTGCCACTAACCACATTTGCATGCTGACCCTGTGCATATCACCCCTAACCACGTTGTTCATGTTGTTTATCAAGCATGCTATTACTCACGATTCAATCGTGTTTCCCTTTGCAGCAAATGTAAAGCGCCTAGGAAGAGATTGAGTTCTCTGAGGGCGCTTTATCAAGTGCATTATTATTATTATTATTATTATTATTATCACTGCACTTCTAGTGCCAAAGGGACCGCATCAGGTATATGCCTGTGACTTTACAAAAGACTCACACAGCAGAGGATTTTCTCAGCTCTTTTCAAAAGGAGGCTTCCAAATGGGGAGCCGATTTGCCACATGCGGTTGATGTATTCTATATCAAGAGGTTATTATTCTGTCTTTTCTGTAAGCTATTCAGCAAGAAGGTTAGCATCTTGTCTATGCAAGAAAGTTGCTGTAAAGATTGGAAAAATCTATCTGCAATTTTGTCCTGACATGAGAAAGGTCCATCGCATCTAGAAAGTTACCAAGCTTGGAGGCAATCGGAGTTGCAGCTAGTAAAAGGTAAGACAACATATGAGACAATTCAACTGAAGATTAAGCAACAAGAAGATTATTGGAAACGGGTCTTGGAGTGCTTCATTGCATTAGCAAGGGTACTTGGAACTCACAATTTAGTATTCTGTGGATCAAACGAACAGCTCTTTGCACCTTCATGGAAACTTTCTAAAATTAGTTCAGTTTCTGGCCCTCTTTGATTCTCTGATGGTGGATAACCTTCGGAGGCTTACTGACAAAGATACTTGCAGAACGTACATTATCTAGGCAAAGACAGACTGAGTCAATTACTAAAACCCGTAGCTTCTACAATAAAGCATCAGACTATAGAAGCAGCCAAGTCAGCAAAATACTATTCAGCTATCCTTGACGGTACCCCACATGTCAGCCACACTGAACAGATGGCTGTGATTGCTTGTTTTGTTCACCTAGGTGAAACAGAAGCGATAATCAGTGAAAATTTTCTTTGGCTCATCACGTTACAAGAGACCATAGGCACATTCATGACTGAAGTTCTATTTGAAAAGCTCAAAGATATGGAATTTGATGTTGAAACTATTAGTTAGAGGACAATCGTATAACTGTGGACATTAAAGGTAAGGAAAATGGAGTGCATAAGAGGATACTTAGCATAAATCCACATGGCTTCTACGTACCTTGCAATGCCCACTCCCTGAATCAAGTTGTAAATGATGCAGCAAAAAGTGGCATGGAGGCTGTGAATTTCTTTCCTTTGGTAGAGCAAATATCCATTTTTCTCTCAACATCTACTCGGCTTTAGGGAGTCCTCAAAAGTCACATCACTGATGCCAGTGATCCTAAGGTAAAACTACTCAGTGAATAAAGATGGGAAAGTAGAATTGATGCTTTGAAACCGCTGAGATACAGCCTTAAAAAGTCAACGATGCTCTGATTGAGATATATGAATATACGAGTCAGAAAGGGTTGGCTAGAGCTATGTCAGATCTGGAGCAAAAACACTGGCCAATAGCATACAATTTTCATTTATAATATTGCTTCTTATCTGGTAAAGCAGATTTGCTTGAGGTCAATGTCACCAGCAAAGTTCTACAGCAGACATCAACTGACTTGAGACCGGGAGTTTAACACCTGGAAAACACCGAAAGTACTCAAATGGCTAAATAGTTGGAGATTGAACCCACTTTTGTAGCAAATTGACAATTGAAAAAGAGAAGACTGTTTGATTATGAAGTACAGGAGGAGGCTGTTCAGGTTTCCAAGGAATGCTATAAAGTCAACTTTTATTACGGTGTTCTAGATGCAGTAGCAGAATCTATAACAAAAATGTTTTATCAGATTCAGCAACACAGCACATTGTGTGGATTCATGTATGATATCTTCAAGATTTACGACATTCCCACAAAGGATATCCAGAGTGAGTGCAAGTCTCTGGATGAATCTCTTACTCATGGCGATAGCAAAGATTTAGATGGAGAGGAACTTTGTAGTGCGCTGTAAGCCATTGCCAGGAGGCTCCTCCAGGCTATGAATCCCTAAGTGGTCTTGCAGTTTTAATTGCAAGATAAATTTATATAAATTTTACCCAATTTTTCAGTAGCACTTGGAATTTTATTGACCTTGCCAATTTCAGTGGCCAACGGTGAAAGAAGTTGTTCATAACTAAAACTAATAAAAAAAAGTATCTTCACTCAATAATGTGCCAATAAGGACTGGTTGGCTAGGCAACCATTTCTATTAAATCAGATTTAACACTTTCTCTCGACATTAAAGAAATGGTCGGAGAGTTTGCCAAGAACAAAACAAGGGAAGCAAAGTCTTGAACATTAGTTTTCATCAGGTCAAATCTTGAACATTAGTTTTCATCATGTATTGCTGCATCCACACGTTATTCACGTAGTTGTGTGAGTCTTTATGATAATAAATACATTTAACCTTTCAAATTTGGTTTATTCCAGCATGGGCAGGCGGGGATGGCGTGAGTGCGAAGGGGGCGACAGATCTCGCCTGGTGCACCAAGATGCCTTGCACCGGCTTCCTGCTTCCCAATGACGCCAGGCATCGTGCCACCCATCTCTTCTGACTCAAGTCGTATAGCTGTGCCTCTAACCAACCTCAAAACCTAGAACTCACTCCCAACTGGCGTCTTAACATTTCCTGTTTTGATGTTATTTTAAAAGAAGCTAAAACTTATCTGTTCTTTACAGCATTTGGTGGGTCCAAGCAAACTTTTGCATATCTATGCATGCAGGTGATAACACAGTGTATATTATCAGTAACCAGTTGACATGCTTCCGTGCCACATTTGTTTGGTGCCTAGAAAGAGGTTTAGTTGTATGGAGTGCTAAGCAAATATCTTATAAAATAATAATAATGATGATAATAATAATTATTGTAATTATGTATTATAATTATGATTATTATTATAATTATTATTACTTCTGTTACACGTACTATACAAGGGTCACCAATGCTGTGCTTTAGTAGCTTTGAATGGCACAGCAGACGTTGGTCAAGAGGCTCCCTCAGTTGCTTTAGGGTGTGCTGGAATGGCTTAATAATAATAATATTAATAACAATAATAATAATAAGACATTGTCATAGCATCATCAGAAAACTAAATCTCTCTCTCTCTCTCTCTCTCTCTCTCTCTCTCTCTCTCTCTGGGCACTTTATGTATGTTGTAAAGGAATCCTGTCAATGCTGTAAAATGCTCAGCATCAGCATGCATAAGCACACTAAGGACAGCTCGAAGGCCAGAGTGAGAGAATGAAGGGACCTATAAGTGAGTGACAAAACCTTAAAGTCTTTACAAAGGAGGCGTGATAGAGAACAAGTACAGGTCGCCGAGAAGTAACTTTTGACCTGCTCTACTTAACAGACTTGTCCTATCAGTTTCCTGTGCCTGCATCTCAGCAAAAAAAAAAGCTGCTGTCTCTTCCATTCACAGAAAGAGTATGGCTGATGGAACTTTGCGCCTGAAGGTACTCAAGAATCGATTCAACCTACGATACCATCCCCCTATTCTCGTGCCAGAGACACGGCTTACCAGGCTTTAGGGGCTATTCACCGCTCTTTTGGTAGAGCCATCCTTTGCTGCTGCTGCTGCTGTGACTGTCTTACTGACTACCTATTCTGCTATCTGGCTAAAGTTATGGGTTTCCTTCTAACTCACTAAAGTCGTGCATTTACTTATGTGCTTGGTTTGTGCATTACCACTGAGTGAGGTGTCTAGCTTAGACTCACCCACAGGTAAATCCTCCACAGCAGGTGCAGCCTGTAAGGCTTCAGCAGGACCGCCTAGAGCTTTACAGATATATTTGAAGTAGTTTAAATTGCACCCAAACGCTACTCACAGCACCGACCATGCTAGGATACCAGCCGTCCTTGAGCAGACCAGGTAACAGATCAGGCCGGCGCCTAGAGTGGTTACACTAATGTGGAAGCAGGATACTGTGAGATAAAGCCACGTAGCTGCTGACCATCAGCTAGGAACGCCAGATGCAGAATATTACATTTCACCTCTCCGTGGCTGGCCTAACGTGTCCGTGGAGCTGTTACATCAGCTTTTGAACTGGGCACTTACAGTAGGCTAATCTAGCAGGGGCACTGGGCTGCCTAGTAAATGCCAGTCGAGCAGGCAGGCCAATTACAAAGCCGGTCGGCAGACAGTAAATGCAAAGATCCTGCTGCCACAGTCTTTCCATGCGGCTGCCTTGGCACAGCAGCTAACAAAAGCCTTCGGAGTTTTAGGTCCAGCAGATGAACTACTAAAAAAGAAAAAAGGCGATAGGTCAGTATGGTACCGGAAGCTGCAGTGACGTAGTGAACAGCGCTTGACCCTATGCCATCACAGACTCAGATCGACTAAAAATGGCAGCAGCACAAATCTGCCATTCGGCTTTCGGGCTTAACTGTTACTGTTGAAATCTACTGCCAGGCTGAACCTTGACAGCAATGCGGATTGGTATGCCACAGCTCTCTTATAATTTGCTATGCACAGAAGTGCTTTAGGTGAAAACCCATGTATGGTGAGATGCTATGGTGAGATACCCATGATGTGGGCATGTGACAACTGAGGCCGAGCACTGTGGGCAGGCAGCTCGAGCATCGAGTTAGTACATAGCTGTTCGTACACAGGGATGCATGTGCAGGGGGAAAGGGGGAGCTCGTGTCCTTCATAGTCACCATTGGGCAATTAAGAGATTCGGGCTTGAGGAAGAGCCATAAGCAGTGATTGCCGGCTAGATGCAAATTAGCCCCTGCCACAGAGAGCGTAAACATATGTTGGTAGTCGGTTGTTTTTGGCTCAGACGCTTAACGTACATCTTGGTGGTTGCCACTGGATAAAAAAAGAGAGACCGTCCAATCGGCCCCTACGAGGCAGGGGACATTTGTTCCCCCTCCACATCGGGCAGAGACCTGAGTGGGGCCCCTGTATTCCTACACCCCTCAACCGTCACCGATAATGAAATAATGTCTTAATTCCAATCGATGAGTAACCACCGAGTTCGTGTCGAATAAACACAATATTTTTTCATTTATTTCGGGTCTAGGCTCGTCTATATACAAATCGTGTAGGTGCTACATGTGTTGCCCTCTTGAAAATCTATGAAAATCCTGGCTCCTCCACTGAAAGTCAAGTACTTCCTAGGCTCAGTCTCTAGCTAAACCAGTAAAGGTGGCTGATGCCTAATCATTGTCGAAAGTCAATACTATTTTATGAGAAGTCACCGATTGTGCCCATACATTCTCATCGAGCTTAGAACGTTTTTTACGGCTTGTCATTGGGGTGACCGCGGGCCATACATTGCTAGCTCCTCAACTGTCAGAACTAACGGCAGGCTGTGGGCTTGAGTGATCGGTTTTGCTGTTGAATTCGTCATTTCGACCACTTGGGGCTCACATCATTTTCATATCATCACATGATTTGTTGGGGTCTCGAAAGCTCTCGTTGAGCTTTCGTGCTTTTTCCTTTGCTTCAATAGCTATGGAAAAATAACCCATTAGTTCTAGAGCCCTCACTTTGCTGCATGACATCCTTCGGGTGTCATGTCGACACTTGGCTTGCTTTGGAACAGAGCATACTGATGTTGACAGCTGGTCACTAGTCACTAGTAGTTCTAGCTCTCTTTGCTCTTGTCATCATTTACTTCAGGTGGTAATCCACAACCAGAAGTTGAGCTTCTGCTTGCAGATATGAATTTGGTCGGGCTATGGCAGCCACTTGCAGATAGGAAAGTAGCAAAGGAGAACCATTAGTAGATGCTGCTTCAATCAGTTTACCAGAGGGACAAGTGAATCAAAAAGTCTGCAACAAGCACCCTTACCAGATCTCTGTTGATCAATGCCACACTTGATAATGTGGTTCCCTAGTGTGGTTGACTTGTTGACATGTGCATGGGGATCCATTCCGTCTGGGTCTTAATCTAGGGGTTAGGCGCACTTCACGGCCTATGCTTTTGACTACCGAAGCAGACTGTGTCTAATGTTACTTTTCTGAGCCGGCCGGTAGGTCGATAGTATCTGATGCTCCATTAGCTTCTAGACCTGGTTGGCATATAGCTGCTTCTACTAGCACATATGTATCGCTCTCTCGTACTAAGCCTTTTGCACAAAAAACAGCAAAGGTAATACATAGTTGCCACATGTCAGAGCAACATGATAGATACTGGTATGCATCATGCTGATGATAGCGGAACACAAAAGCAATCACAATTGCCCATCCGAAATAAGTTCACATGCATTTGTAATAACCTCAAGCTGCCATTGCTGCTGCCTTTAACAGCTAAAGCAAAAAACAATTAGTGCATACGATACCCGTAGCAGATGACCTTGCTGCACAGTTACTCAACCGAATGCATCTTATCATGTTCTGATTTAAGCAGTGCATAGAAAATCAAGTCCGTGCGCCCCTTATGATCAGTTTGATAGTCTGTGAGGTATGATAGACAACATCCAGCAGATTTTGTAGATTATCATTCTTCCAATCGTCAGACACTCAAAATGCTGTGAAAATTGTGTTCTTGGGGAATCAGAACAGGTACTTAATTACTCACTTTTACGACACACCGATTCACCAACCATAGTACAGTCGTAACTGCCAATAGTTTGATGACATTCATGTGTGCAACTATTTCAATATATCCTTCACCCTGTTCAATCATCACTGATATTATCGCTGAAGTAGTAATACAGATAATAATAATAAAAAATGTATGGCATCCTAGGATAAAAACTCGTTCAAGTTTTTTTAATAGGCTAGCAGTCAACAAACCGAGCTTCATCAACGAAAAGGGCCAAGAGGAATGGCCGAGGTAATAATAATAATAATAATAATAATGCACTTGATAAAGCGCCCTCAGTCTCTCTCTCTCTCTCTCTCTCTCTCTCTCTCTCTCTCTCTCTCTCTCTCTCTCTCTCTCTCTCTCTCTCTCGGCGCTTTACATTTGCAGATATGCAAACAGACTTCTCGGTTATAACAACGTATCCGTGTTTGGATGGGCCACCAAATAAAAGCCGCGAAGCCTCTCCAGCAGGTTGTGAATACGGCTTCAAGAATAGACTGTGCGCCCTCACCCAGACGGCCTATGGTTTACCACATACATTAAACTAGCCAGGTTAACTAAGCGCAAGCTTGAAAAAACGTATACAAGATCAGGACTGACTGTCCATCGACAGGCATATCAAGACTACTGTAGGTCGTACCAATCGATCCTAGCAAAGGCTAAGTCTAGCTTCTATAAAAACATTGCTGAATCACAGATCGACAATCCAAAAATGCTGATGTTGACGATCAACCATCTCCTCAACTGGTCCCAGATTAGCTCCTTACCTGGTGATTTTTGTTATGATATATTATATAATATTATATTATATCTAGCTGATTGCTTCTCTCGATTCTTTGTGCAGAAGATAGACAAGATCAGGGAGTCCATCCCTGCGATGACAACATTACCACTTGAATGCTGTTCCCCGATTCCTGGCTGCACCTCAATTTCTACATTTTAGCAGGTCACTAGTGATCTCGTCCTGAAGTTCATATCCCAGTCAAAGAAGACAACAAGTCCTCTGGACCCTATTCCCACTGTGCTGCTCTTATGTTACATTGATCTTCTGTTGCCATGCATAACTAACGTCATTAGCATCGGGTCATGTCCCAGCACCTTTCAAAAAAGCTGTTGTCAGGCCACTTCTCAAGAAAGCGACACTAGACCAAGAGAACTTGAGCAACTACCGCCCAGTCTCCCTTCTACCATTCCTATAAAAAACATTGGAACGGGTCGTCGTGGACCAGCTGAACTCATATTATGAAACTTCAAACCATGCTAGTAAGTTCCAGTCTGGCTTTAGAGCTAATCACTCCACAGAGTCAACATTCCTTCGGGTGTACAACGACCTACTAAGGAATGCAGACATAGGTAAAGTATCTCTGCTTGTTTTGCTTGATCTTTCGGCAGCTTTTGATACTATTGATCACAAAGTTCTTCTAGAGCGCCTCTCATCTTGCGTGGGCATCACCGGCACTGCTCTGCAATGGTTCAGATCGTATCTCAGTGGGAGACTACAGAGTATTGAAGTGAATGGACAAAGATTATCCGAGGTACCTCTGAAATATTGGGTACCTCAGGGCTCCGGGATAGGTCCGATTCTTTTAACGGTTTATACTCTTCCTCTCACTGATGTGATTGCCAAGCACAATCTAGGCTTTCACTTCTATGCAGATGACAATCAGTTGTACCTTTGCTTTGATCCCTCCCAGCCTTCGAGTATTAATGCCATCTGCACATGGATGGCAGCAAATTTTCTAAAACTAAACGCTGATAAAACTAACTTACTAGTTATGGGCAAACCCAGTGTAATTCAGAAATTGGAACGGCTGATGCTCAAAATTGGCTCTGCCGGTATCTCCTGTTGAATCAGCTCAAAATCTAGGTGTCATGTTCTAAAGTGACCTCTCGTTAGACGACCACATCAGCTCCACAGTCAAGTCTGCCTACTTTAAGATACATAACATTGCTAAAATTCGGGCTTGTTTAGATAAGGATACCACGTCTAAGTTGGTCGATGCATTTGTGACATTCCGTCTCGACTTCTGCAACTCACTGCTTGCTGGCCTACCGGCATGTGCAATCAGGCAATTACAACCGGTGCAGAACTCTGCAGCTAGGCTTGTCTGTCGTGAGCTTCGCTGTTGCCTCATCACACCACTTCTCGCCGACCTGCACTGGCTACCAGTCAAGCAACGGATCGACTTCAAGGTTTTGTCGCTCACTTTCAAATCACTTCATTCTTTGGCTCCAGCCTATCTCTCAGATCTACTCCCCAATCAGGCCAAGCATCGTACAACCCGCTTTTCAGAATCCAACAGTTTACCAATACTTCGTACAAACCTCAAATCCTTTGGAGACCGTGCATCCAGTTCGTATGCTCCCAAAGCCTGGAACTCCGTCCCGACTTGCGTCAGAACATCTCTGACTTGACCACATTTAGAAAGAACTTAAAAACACACCTATTTAGGACAGCATTTAGCAGGTCCCTGTGATTCCCCCTTTGATATGCTTGTGCGTGCTGACACTGTGCATGCTGTCACTAACCACATTTGCATGCTGACCCTGTGCATGTCACCTTTAACCATGTTATTCATGTTGTTTATCAAGTATGATATTACTCACAATTCAATCGTGTTTCCCTTTGCAGCAAATGTAAAGCACCTAGAAAGAGATTGAGTTCTCTGAGGGCACTTTATCAAGTGCATTATTATTAATATTATTGTTAATTCGTCCCAGCTGATCCCAAAGGTTCGGCGGTGTCTTCTTTGCTGAAGGAGCTATGGTGACTTCTGGTCAATCAACAGGGACAGAGAACAATTCTTACTCTGACCCACAAGGCCCACTGCCGTGGCTTCTTCATATCCTGCTGAG
The DNA here is from genome assembly GCA_009760855.2 of Cristatella mucedo. Taxonomy (NCBI): domain Eukaryota; kingdom Metazoa; phylum Bryozoa; class Phylactolaemata; family Cristatellidae; genus Cristatella; species Cristatella mucedo. The sequence goes on along the minus strand of WPIO01000097.1, from coordinate 85,096 downwards.
ATGGTTCCTCTATGGACAGCTAGAGCAGCTATTAGAGCAGCTATAGTATGTCGTTCTGATTAAAATCCCACTGATTGGTAATTGATCATAAGTGGTGTGCCAGATCGATTGCTAGACTCAACTAACTTAATTTTCTTCTAGATCTCTTGACTCTAACGACCAATGCCTGTTATATAATCATTAAGATAATAAAATAATAATAATAAGAATAATCGGGAACTAAATTTCTATCTAGTTGCTATACAACTCGCTGCAGTAGAATCAACAACCAAGGGTTACTTAAATTCACGGTATCATGCTTAAGCAACCATACAAAAACAAATCATGCTTAGGCCAGGATAAAGTAAGCAAGAAAACACTCTGAGCTTGTGCTAGTAACATCCACTGAATCATGTACTGGTAAGCACAAAAAAGCACACTGAAACAAAAAAGACAAGTTCACTAGTTCACTGGGGCTGGCCTGAATTGACCGGAAAAGCTAGCCTGAAGAGATGCATCGATAGTGTGACTTCAATGATGCAAGGTCATTGCAGGTAGTGACAGTAGCACGAAGCCAAGACTCAAAGGCGGTACAAGCTCCAGACTCAAAGTGCATACGAGCTGAAGGCTCGGTCACCAAAAGATTTTAATTTAGAGTGGGGGACTGTGAGATGACTAGATGTGATGACAATACTGAGGGTGTGAGAGCAGAGGAACAAAGAGCAAGAAGGAGTGGGCTGGCTTGTGCAGGCAAGTTAATTAAAAAATATGTAAGCCGCACAAAGAATCTTAATAATATAATAATAATAATAATATATTTTTATATCACTCTCAAAGAACTGAATCTCTTTTTAGGCACTTTACATATGCTGTATAACTTGCAATCCCAAATGATTGGTAACATTCGAAAGAAGCAGGCACGGTGCAAGCAGGCAAATGCACACAAAGGACGAATAACAAAGACTCATTAAATGCTGTAATAAACAGGTGTGTGTTTAACTTTCTTTTTAAATGTCGTCGTATCAAGGGACTTTGTGACCTGCGTCAGTACTGAGTTCCAGGCTTTAGGAGCATAGGAACTAAAGGAACGGTCTCCAACGGTTTTGAGATTCGTACGAGGTATAGCTAAACGAATCGAGTCAGAACAGTGGCTTAAACGGTTATTCACCTGGTGGGGAGTAGTTTGGATGAATACGCTAGAGCCAGAGAATAGTGGGACCTAAAAGTAAGTGACAGAGCCTTAAAGTTGATATGCTGCTTGACTGGTAGCCAGTGCAGGTCGGCAAGAAGTGGTGAGATGTGGCAACTGCTCAGCTCACGACAGACAAGCCTAGCTGCAGAGTTTTGCACCAACTATAGGCACCTGATCGCACACACCAGTAGACCAGCAAGCATCTTGAAGTCGATTCAAAACATGATATGGAGCAATCGTAGCTCAGACATAAGCGATGTGATGTGGCAGCTACACCGTGCTGTTGGTATCAGACTAGATGAGCGGACGAGTTTCAGATCAGTTGCAGATGATTATTTAAACCAGTGGAGTCCTGAATTAAGAAAATTGCAGTAATCCAGACGCGATTTCACGAATGCATAATTGAAAGGTATGCTTTCGGCAAGATGCTCATCATTATAGTCATAGACAGTGAGCTTAGCACAAGATTGCTGCAAGTCGTAATGCAAAGGGCTCCAAAGAAATGATAACCAATTTGCAATTTCCTGCATATACCTCACACTTTGGACACTTAGTGTTGCAAGATGCTTATCGTGGATCAGGATAAGTCTTTCACACATAATGCAGTAACATTAATGGGTACTACACATACAGGTCACGTGACCAACCAGATTGAATAACGAAGGAGCAATTTGAGAGCAGCCGGCTGGCTTGCAGTTTAGTCTGCAGCAATTCGTTTTGATATATTTATAAAGAGAGTCCAAGATCTATTGATGTAGTTCAAATCTAAAGCACCTAGAAAAAGATTAAATTCTCTAAGGGCACCATATCAAGTGTAGAATAATAATAATTATTATTATTATAGGTAGGAGTAATAGTAGTATAGTGCTCACTATGTTATCTTTTATTAAAGCCCATTCAGCAGCAGATCGAACAAATTTGGACAGCTATGCAGCACTACAGTAAAGTAAAAAATGTAAAGTTGGCTGCAGTAAATCCTTGTGGCTATCATCTCGCTTGCTAGAAGTGGGCAAGAATAGATTTCCTTCAGCATGACTCGAACCTATGACCCTTGTCGTAAAGTACGAGCACCTTACCCATGTGCATAGGCCCGGGAGACCACTAGAACAAGTAATGTATGACAAGGGTTATTCCTTGTGACAGACAGCGCTCATGGGTGCATTTGTGAACCTCCGGGGTGATGGCATCAACTTATAGACGCCCAGTTTAGCGGCCTTAGTTGCTGCCCACTGGCTCCTGCTAGCAGTCATTTGCGATCACGAGCCGGTCTCTGCAAGATACTTTGTTCCAGACAGGTAAAATAAGAGCATGTGTGTGAAAAATTATTTAAACAATTCTTCACTCAGTCATGCAGTTTCTGTCGTCGTAGTGGCTCATTTTTGCTGGTTTCACTCTGGACTGACACGATAGAACAGGTGCATTCCAGCTATCTTAGCTCAGTATTTAGTACACTTGTCTCATTCAGACCATTTACTGTTATTAACTGTTCGCGAGTGTCTTGACATGATGAAGATAACTGAGGGCTTACAGCATGCCCAGTCATGATGGTGGCGAAGCAAGTGGTGCAACATGAGCACATCGATAGAAGGACAGTTGTGAGCCTTGACGAGTGGATTATCAGAGCAGGTACTGAATTGCCTGTTCACGGTTCCGCAGACTGTGCATTTGCTACCATCGTAGTTGTCATACACACATCTGACGGGTCCGGTGGGTTTCACTAGCTAACTTGTAAAATGAAAACACAAATCAGCTAAAGACACATCTGTTCTGCTCAGCTTTCTGTTTGCTTTAGTAAACTCGTCATTTTTGCTAGCACTTTGCTTTGTGTGCGTACTTGTGCAGGATTCAGTGCATGCTATTATTAGCCATAGGTTTTACTAACCAGCGGCCATGAGTGTCATGTTTGCGTTAGCATACTTGCCTAATCGCTATGGTTGCACGTTTATGATGCTTAGTGCCGTGCAAGTCACTAGCCCCTTGCTTATTAATCCTCTTGCAGCGAATTTTAAAGCACCTGAATGGAGATTAAGTTCTCTTGAGATGCTGTACAACAATCTAATATTAATATTACTTTTAGTACTGTCATTAATTTGGAATGAACAGATCTATTAGGAATTCCAAAGAATGTGTATAGTTGCATAGACTTAAAAAGAGGCATAGGCAACTGCCAACAAAGAGTGCGTTAAGCATCATTTGCCTAGATCATCCCTTCCGGACTCTCTTGTAGCATGATGCTAACAACTAGTATGAATTAGAAGAAACTTGATATGGCTGATATGGCTCCTATGATTGACTAGATTTATCCAGACACCTAAAAATGGGGCATCATAACCAAATCAAGATAGGCATACTTTTCAATTTATTGATGATGATTGTTATTAAGTTACTCTAGTTAGAAAGACAATTTGTGGTTATATATAAGTTGGGCATAGTAGTCTCAATCAGCTCATTTGGCTGCACTAAATTTAGCGAATGGATCATAAAACTGCAAATTATAAATTACTGAGCTTTATATTGTGGCCGCATAGCAAGCACATCTGCCTTGTACATATTATCATCCTTAAATCTAGTAACACACGATAGTAGAACACGATAGTAGAATGAAATACACTGTAGGTCCGGCATTGATCGGGAATAATTGGGACTGTCGAATATTATAGCAACTCGCGATGTACTTGCTCACCTGCCACCACGAGGATGTTGCTAGGCTCGGCAACAGAGATTTGGCCAGTCGGTGCTTTTACGCTTGCACGATCTAGTCCTACTATCTATATTTGCATGTACTACCTCCTGGAGATAGTATATCATGCAGGTCATAGACCGAGCTCGACATGAACAATTTCGTCCATTGAAAAAGATTATCTAGTTAAGCAGAGCGATTAGATTTGAAAACTAATGAAAAGAAACTGTATTAACTTAGTAGATTACTCCACAGAAGTCGAGAGTGCCAAAGGCACCCATGTGCCCAGAAGGATAGCGGTTATATCAAAATCTATTTAATATTATGAGGTCCGACTTCAAATGATACCCCAATTAGGTGACCAGGAGTCTTAGATGAGGGCAGGGCTCGATCATATCCTCCTTTACCCATCGTAGGCACATTGTAGGCAGGTTCTGCTTCAGCAGCTCCTAAACTAGGTGTATGAGACGCCCCCCCCCCCTAGGCAGAGAGCACGAACATCTATGGATACTAAAGCTGATTTAACTATTGGCCGCAGGTGAGGCATACGTTAGCAGCCTGACCCTGGCTTCGCTGTGCTGTACCAATGACTTAACTATGGGCCGCCAGCAAGGTGAGGCATTCGTGCTAATTACAGGAGCAGCAGCAGGCACACACAACAGTCTTCATTTCCGAGCATCAGTCTGCCGGTCGGTTTGTACATAACGAAGCATCAGCTCCTGCAAGCTGCTCTCAAGTCAGCCTGAAGCCACCTGCCGTACCACGTAAAATCTACATGCAATTCTTTGTGCTTTCGCAAATAGGTGATTTGGCTCGCGCTGCTTGAGGGATTTCGAGCACCGTGTTTATTTTACCGAGTTAGGTCTACACATGTTGCCCGGGTTGCGTTGCTACTCGAACTGGCTAGGGTCTCGCGGATGTAACATTTGGCGTCGGAAGTTTGGGATAACTGCCGGGGACCCTTAGCCGTTGTATTCTCCTGGTCTCATTTACTTTGCTTGTGACTATTGCTGACAGAGATTGAATCTGAATTACTATTATTATTAAAATAATATTCCTGAATAACTTAGACTAGTCATACTAATAGTTACTTCATAATCAAAAGGTTAGCTAGCATCAAAGCATAGGTGCTTAATAGGAAGTCTTCTAAGCTCTATGCTTTGAGCAAGGCGGCAGCTGAGCTTTACATATAAGAATAATAATAAACTTGATAAAGCACCCTCAGAGAACTCAATCTCTATCTAGGCGCTTCAATTTGCTGCAAAGGAAACACGATCGAATGTTTACTGATAGCATGCTCGATAAACAACAAGGATAGCATGGTTAGGGATGACATGCACAGGGTCAGCATGCAAGTTTGGTTAGTGGCAGCACGCAACCGTTTCAGGACACATAAGCACATAAAGGAGGAGTCACATGGACCCATTAAGTGCTGTCATAAATAGGTGCGTTTTCAATTTCTTTTTATATGTGTTCAAGTCAGGAGATGTCGTGACGCAAGTCAGAAGTGAGTTCCAGGCTTTGGGAGCATACGAACTAAATGCATGGTCTCCAAAAGATTTTAGGTTTGTACGAGGTGTAGGTAAACAGTTAAATTCCGAAAAGCAGGTGGTACGATGCTGAGCCTGGTGGGGGAGTAGATGTGTTAGATAGGCTGGAGCCAAAGAATGAAAGAACCGAAAAGTGAGTGACAAAACCTTGAAGTAGCTGCGTTGCTTGACTAGTAGCCAGTGTAAGTGGACAAAAAGTGGTGAGATGTGGCAACTGTGCCACTCACGACAGACAAGCCTAGCTGCAGAGTTTTGCACCAGCTGTAAGCGCCTGATTGCACAGGCCTGTAGGCCAGCAAGCAGTGAGTTACAGAAGTCAAGACGGGATGTCACATATGCATGAACAAACTTAGATGTGGTATCACTGTCTGAACAAGTCCACATTTTAGCATTGTTATGTATCTTGTTATGCATCAGAGCCGATTTTGAGCGTTAGCTTTTCCAATTTTTAAATCACACTGGGTTTGCCCATAACTAGTAAGTTGGTTTTATATCCAGTGCCAGGCCGTTTGTGGTGCTTGGCGTCGTTCGAGAGCTGCTGTACGCCTGAGACTGGTGAGAGTGGAAGTAGGGAGATCCACATTGCTGTCGTTATCCTTCGCCGTCGGCTAACCATGGTGCATTGGTGGTTTGCAGACAAGTCGCTAGCGGTGAATCGTGGCTAAGTCTTCATCGGTATTGTCGCTGTGCTTGAGGTGTAAGGACAATAGTGCAGGGGCTGAACACCTATCCAGCAACTATGATGGGAATGTCACAGCCCTAGCCCTACTAGATCTATCAGCGCCTTCGACCTACGACACTATTGATCTCGATACCCTACTTGAACGATTGAGGACAACGATCGGTCTGGCAGAACAGGCACAGGCATGATTCGAACCGTACATGTCCGATCGTGTTCAATCCGTGACGAGCGAGGGTCAGGTCTTATCCACCAGACCAGTCACCTGTGAAGTCCAACGAGGGTCCGTCCTCGGTCCATAGGCATTCTCTGTTTAAGCTCAACTTCTTGTAAAAGTAATTTGGGCCAAAAGAATCGGTTATCACTTTTGTGCTGGCGATGATACTTAGCTTTATTTGACATTCAAACCGTCGGAAGCTGCTGCAGCTACAGATAATCTGAATGCTTGCAGACATTCAATCCAGGATGTCGGCAAAGTTCTTTAAATTTAGTGACGATAAAGCCAAGCTGCTACTCATAGGACACCTCAAGCCTGTGGCTGGACTAGAAGACTTCGCTCTTCTAACGGGCGATGCTGTTGTGCGACCGTTACCATCTGCTCGGAATTTAGGTCTCGTCTTCAACAGCTGGCAACATTTTTAAGGCTTCGTTAAGAAGACTGCTTCTACAGATAGCCATCACGCTGACCCTTATCTAGCATTAGGAACTGGCTCCCAAGGTGGCTTGCAAAAACTTAACTTGCTCTCTTGTTCTGTCTCGGCTAGATGATTAAATTCCATTGTGGCTGGGCTATCAAAAAAAGCCATAAGGCCACTGCACCTGATGAGGAAAATGGCTGCAAGGCTAGTTTGCAAATCAAAGAAGCTTGATGTGTCTCTCTTGCTGAAGTAGCTTCAATGGCTTCCGGTTGATCATGAGAGAGAGAGAGAGAGAGAGAGAGAGAGAGAGAGAGAGAGAGAGAGAGAGAGAGAGAGAGAGAGAGAGAGAGAGAGAGAGAGAGAGAGAGAGAGAGAGAGAGAGAGAGAGAGAGAGAGAGAGACTGCCCTCCTGACTAAGCAATGCTTCTCACTTTCTCTTTGCTGCGTCAGATGAAGAATGTTGGCTACCTAGTTCGCACCGAAAGCCACTTAGGTTTTTAGTGTGCAATGCAAAACTCTCCCGTGTAACACCCACATAGTCTTTGTGGAGTTTCAAAAAGAGATACATCCGGACAAGTTCACATTCATTCGAGCTGAGCTCACAGCTGATAGCAGCACTTCAGTTCTGTAGGGACAAAAAGAGTCTTGCTGCAGGCAGAGTAAAAATCAGTAATTCGCACAGCAAAAGTCATTGCAATCATGAAATGGTAAGACTCCCTAAGTTGTTGAGCCAAATTCTTACGTCTGACATGTGTGAGCTACTCTTCGCCTCCATAGCCTAAGACCAAGTGTTCCTAGAGTCAATCTGCTATGTAAGACACCCTTCCTATCATACTAGATCAACGATTCTACGCTGACTGATTTTGCGAACAAAGACCTGAGGTCAAATGATGACCTCTGCTGCTGCCTCAAATCGTGTGCAATAGGTGAGCTCTGCGCCAGGCCCCTCTCCCGCTCTCTCCCTCAGGCTATTCTTTCTGTCAGTCTGTCTGCTGTCTATATGCACGCCCCTCCCTATTTCCTTCCATTTCAGCAAGGTCCGAGGGCAGAAATCCTGTGCTTCTTTCAGTAGCTCGTCAAGGCAATCCGTCAATGGCACTGATGACGAGTCGAGCGTGCCTTGTCAATCTTTGAACAAAACAAAAGGCACGGTGCTTAACTTAATGGTTTTATTAAAACACGGTGGACTGAAAAGTAAGCAAAAATTGAATAACTGCAAAAATCAAGAGGTGTAAACACTCATCTTCACATATCTATTATGCAGCATCAAGCAGCTAGCGAAGTTACCCCGAGCAAGCTGCCCCTAGAGCCAAACAACGCATCAATACTTGCATGCTGGTGTGCTGACAGAGCAGCAAAGACAGTGTACAACCCAACCGAGCAGCGATCAGTCGTGCTTGCACGACTACTACGGCTCATCGCGACTGCCGACCAACACTAGAAGCAGCACGAGGAAGCAGTAGCACAGTCGCATTGCCATCGATAAGTGAAAGGAGATGCAGAAAGAAGCCATAGTAACTCCGAATGTGCTGCCGGCAGGTTCGTCAAACTGCAGCCTGCCGGGCGAGGACGAGCCGTGACGGGCGCAACTCGAACGGTAGGAAAAGAATAGCGCGAGGTCCGATTCGATCAGTACACAAGAAGAAAAAACCGGCTTAGCACAGCCACTGTTAAATCACGAACACCGGTGTCCAAAAGTGCAGCTGCAGCCGCTTTAAGCTGGCGAGCAGGAACGACTTAAGTCGGCAGCACCACGGCCGCCAGATCGACCTTTTAACGTGCAGCTGCACATAGAGGAGGGCCAACAGCACAAAGACCTTCGACCACTGCCGCAGCACTTCTCGCAGAGCCTGGAAAACCCTTGCCCTTGCAACTGCTACAGCAGTGGAAGCCGGCAGCAAACATAGCCGGTTACCAGCTAGGTGGTGAGTTGGCCAAGGTAGGTCCAACCGTGAGAGTGCCCCACTCGAGTCGGCCACGTGACGACGACAAGCAAACGCCGGCGATCTGGCCAGACTAAACGATGAGTAAATAGACGTGGCAGCCACTTCGGCAGCAGCAGCAGCAGGTCCGAGATCACCCGGGTGCGATGCCGACCGAATTGGCGGGTCGACGTCTTTCTACTGTGTTCGGCTAATGGCCTTCTGAAGCTTGACGTGCTCTGCATATTTGATAGTGATTGGGTAGCTCGAGTAGTGGTCAATCATGTCGGCGATCGAGCCGAATGGCTGGCTGAACTGGCCAAGTACGTATTGGCCGTCGGCAAATGTGATTTTCAGATGGATGACGCTGGGCGAGGGCACCCTGTGCACGAAACGAGAGGTAGCCATACAGGCTAGCTAGCACTGCCGATCTGGGCCGGACTCGACTTCCACAAAAGAAGGTAGCACACATTGCTCCAAGTCAGTAACGGTCCCTCGTGCGCTAGCAGTTGACTGGAACTTGTGGCACACACGAATGACGGTCGTGACAAATCGAGCGACCGGAAGTTCAGTGCCAATCAACCCCCACCCCAAGTGCTGGGCAGCATGTCAACAATGAGCAACAAAATAAGACAGTGGGCAAGACACAAGTATGTTTTCAGGCACATGCAAGACTTGTTCAGTTCAGTTTCACACAAGAATTCAAAATTCAAGTTCAGGCAAAAGCGGTGTGGTGTTGGTGTGGCAGCTATACCGTTGACGACAGACCAGATGAGCACCTGATTTTAGCACCAGTTTCAGATGATTAAGGACACTGTCGGAAATCCTGTAAAAAGGATATATATATATATATATATACTAGTTAAAAATCTCTTTCTCGATATTTAATATATATATATATATATATATATATTAAATATCGAGAAAGAGATTTTTAACTAGTATATATACATTAGCCGGTGGTGCCCGAACCTGCCGAGGTCGAGCATGCTACCCCGACATATCGGTTCAGGAACAGGGACCACATGGCTTCCGAACCGGTAATGGCGTCGGTGACGCAGTGCCGCCTCAAAGCCGTCCTCTCCTAGCCGTCCTTCAAAGCCATCCCCTCTGAGCATCGGATGCCAAGTTCGGCCAGGCAAGCATCATTGTCTCCACCAGCTGCCGAGAGCCCCGACCACGAAGGGCCTTACCGTAAGCTCGAAATCTAGGTGTCATGTTCCAAAGTGACCTCTCGTTAGACGACCATATCAGCTCCACAATCAAGTCTGCCTACTTTAAGATACATACAATTGCTAAAATTCGGACTTATTTAGATAATTTTAGCACGTCCAAGTTGGTCCATGCATTTGTGACATCCCGTCTCGAATTCTGCAACTCACTGCTTACTGGCCTACCGACATGTGCGACAAGGCGATTGAAGCTAGTGCAAAACTCCGCAGCTAGGCTTGTCTGTCGTGATCTTCAAAGTTGCCACATCACACCACTTCTCGCCGACCTGCACTCGCTACCAGTCAAGCAACGGATCGACTTCAAGGCTTTGTCGCTCACTTTTAGGTCACTTCATTCTTTGGCTCCAGCCTATCTCTCAGATCTACTCCCCCACCAGGTCAAGCTTCGTACCACCCACTTTTCGGAATCCAACAGTTTACCAATACCTCGTACAAACCTCAAATCCTTTGGAGACCGTGCATTTAGTTCGTATGCTCCCAAAGCCTGGAACTCCCTCCCGACTTGCGTCAGAACATCCCCGGACTAGAGCATATTTAAAAAGAACTTAAAACACCTATTTAGGACAGCATTTAGTGGGTCCCTGTGATTTGTCCTTCACGTGCTTATGCTTGCTGACACTGTGCATGCTGCCACTAACCACATTTGCATGCTAACACTGTGCATGTCACCCTTAACCATGTTATTCATGTCATTTGTTTATCAAGCATGATATTACTCACCATCCAATTGCATTTGCCTTTGCAGCAGATGTAAAGTGCCTAGAAAGAGATTAAGTTCTCTGAGGGCGCTTTATCAAGTGCATTCTTATTATTATTATTAGTATTAATATTACCACTGCTGACCGGTAGCCAGCGGTCAGAGAAGACAAGCAATGGCTGCATATTTATCGGTTTGTTTCGGGCCGCCACAATCAGAGCATCCTCGCTTCTGTCGAATGGCACCGTCACATCCACAATTACTAAATCAGTGCCGTTGTCAGTGACCAGGTCCGGCTTATATACATTAATGTGTGTGTGTGTGTGTGTGTGTGTGTGTGTGTGTGTGTGTGTGTGTGTGCTGGCCCGAATCACTTCGAGGAGCGACTGACAATTTACAGGCCAAATCTTGTTTCACCAGAGCATATGATTTGCAGGAGTTAAAAATATTTGCAACAAATCGGACATGCTACCAATCTACTTATCGTACCACGTGAAAAATATGCACAGTGACTGCTTTTATAGTAGCTGGGGACTTTCTGGCTACCGACAGTCACCATTCTCGACAGATATTATTTTCTAGTACCTTCGGAGCACTGCAAAGTAAAATTTAATAGATGCATCTAATATTCGACTCTATAAAAATTTATCTCACCAATCTCAATGGGCATTGTTCAGCAATCATCGCGAGTTTGAAGCATGCTAATTTGAGCATTCACAGCCATAAGTTTGAGAGTTCAAAGATATGCTAAAACTCAATTACGTGGTGGAAAGGAAAAATCGAACAGCCTTACCCGGTAAAGAAGGAATTACAAACTTCTCGTACGTGTCCTAGGTTTTAACTATCTCAGTTTAATAAATGCATGCACTACATTAAAGTACCGGCACATAATTTTTAGGGATTATATTATAACCCATGCAGGTCATCGTGGTTTTGGAATCTCAAGCGTTCAAAAACTTCTAAAGCCGTGTTGCAGTGCTCTACGGCTCTTTATCACCAGGAGACACAGTGAACCGATTTCTTGCTCCAACCGCACTACCGATTTCTTGCATATTCTCAAACCAGATCTGGCCAGTCTATGTGCAAGCTCAAACGAAGAAGTCTCAAACCTCAAAACATCCCCAAACTAGCGCCCGACACAGTTGTTAAGATGCATTTTTCTAGAGAGGTATATCTGACATATAAAAAAATCTTACTTCACAGTCTTCTGATTCTGCTGCCAAAAATTATCCTTCAAAAACCGCAACAGTTTTTCTGCACCCATGTGAAACTGCCAAACAAGTTAATTGTGCATGTTTTCAGCACCCAGTAGTCCAACCAAGGTGGCAGCACTCACAATCTGGTACATTTACTGCTTCATCATATTAATCTTATCATAGTAGTATTTTAGGCTGTGACTTTTCAAAACTCAACAAAGTCTCAGATTTGTGCTAATTCCCATGATGCATAGATTTTTCAGGCGAGCACTGTATTTAGACACACACACACATGCACATACAAACTATCCAGGTGCTTTAATACACCGCAAGGTTCGAGCCCAAGAACTTTGTCGCAAGCTAACTACCTAGGTACTAGCCATTTCTCCCTGAGTCAAACCAGGTCGGCTGCCAGTGGCTAATCTTGCATTGCAAGCTAATACGAGGACTAGCCGTAACAGCTGAGCAGTTTCATTCTTTTGCTTAAAGAATGATGGGTACAGCTCGTTTGGCTCTGCAGGTCCTGGATTGTAGAGCTCACTTCCACGTCCACGGTTCTTAAGCAACATTACATCATCCTTGTCACGGTCCTGTGCTGCTATTTCCATGCTTCTCACATCCTCGATGGCCCTTCTGACTCAGCTATGCCTGTCACATTGTCTTTGCTGTGTCCGATGGAGTCTGTGGGCTACCATAAACCAACCGAAAGCCACTCAGGTTTCGAGTGCGCTACATGTGTCTCTCCTTCGTAACAACTACTTAGTGCTTGTGCCTCTGTGGAGATTAGATGTAGATACTTTACATTACATTACACAATGAAACCTAGCCTGATTTGTCCAGTGCTTAGTAGGCAGGTCCTTCAAGTCAAGTGTACACTGATGTCAGGTCAAGAGCTGGCAGGTAGTAGTTAGTCGGGTGTAACTACGAGTCAGCTGCTTACTTTGCTATTGTCCTGCTGCCTTACATTTTTTGTCCTGCTTCTGTTCCAGTGCTTGTCTGGCTCAATCAGACAGGCAGCAGTCGTCACGGGTAGCTGATTCTACCGGGCGTCGGCCCACTGAGGGGAGCACTGTAGCTACACTTATCTAGGGTCACATGCATGTACGCACCCAGTGAAAGCCCTATTTGGATGCTATTCGAGCTCAAAGGAGCCTGATAACGGCCCAGAGTAGACGTCCTTAGCAACAGAAATGAAGGGGATGGCACCATGTGGAGACATGTAGGCATGGCATTCCAACCGAGACGGTAAAAATCCCAAATTTCAGGGCATAACTCGTAATTTATAATAATCTACCCAACTGCACGAGGAAGGGCTCCTTAGGCCAACTGCCACCGCCTAAGCAGCCAGAACAAGACATCGAGCCGATCGTCTTCTGAAGACGGCTGCACTGCACGATAGGAATAATAATAATAATAATGGTACATTTGTTATAGCACCCTCAGAGAACTCAATCTCTTTCTAGGCACTTTACATTTGCTGCAAAGGAAGCATGATCGAATGGTTAGTGTTGCCATGCTTAATGACAAAAAAGTTATGGAGACACGGTTACAGGAGACATGCACAGTGTCAGCATGCAATTATGGTTAGTGTCAGGATATGTTGCACGGAAGTGAGTTCCATGCTTTGGGAACACACGAACCAAAGGCCAGCTTGACCGAGCTACCGAAATCACTGAAAAGCCACAATAGTTACCAAAACTAGCAGGCAACAAGCAGCGCTGCGCCGACTAGCAGAGGGTAACATTTCCAATCGATGGCAAAAAAGGGCTGAGTAAGCAGCATAAAGCTTAAAGGCTGGTATAGGCCAAACGCCATGCCCACTGGACACGAGAGATTGGCACTCGATTTATAGGACAGAAGAGAGTAAATTTGAACTATTTGGTAACAACAGAACTTGTTTCAAGTAAGCCGAATAAAAGGTGAGGAGCTTAGATATGACTGCCAGCTGCAACCTGTGAAGAACGTCGGTGGCATGACCATGACTCTTTTTTTTTAGGCATTGGAGCACTGAAATTTATTGCATTCCTGGGATGAGGGAGACGAATTTTCATACTGCCGTGCTGCAAACATTAACACTCCTTGGTTTTGATGGCTGTTAGGCGACAAATGTATTCATCATTATGATAATGAGCCGGTTGTCTGACGACCACATTGATGGTATGCATTAGCACTTATGGCCCTGATTGCAAGTGGGCCGAAACTGCTATTTAGTTCTGCTCCTGACGACCGGCTCAGCACCATCTGGCCTCCAGCCAGTGGCAGGTCGCTACCCATTGGCTTGTCTTTAGCCCATTGAGTGTGTCATTTCAGCTAGTCAGACCATGCATGTTGAAATCAGGCTATCTATATACGGTAGTAAGCTTCAACTCCTTCAAAAATGAAAGACAAAAAAAAGCCAAGTCCTATTGTTCATCTGCTGATGCTTCCACGTGCTATTCATTAGCTAAAGCTGGCTGCAGTCAACAGCCTCAATTACATAGCGACAAGAACAGCCCTAACGGCTATCACTACTACTGGCAGTGGCTAATAAAGAATTGCCTGTTTACAAACACTAGAAGCCACGATGGAACCTTACCACTAGGTCTCCGTCCAGTAACACCTTGCTAGTAAGTTCCAGTCTGGCTTTAGAGCTAATCACTCCACAGAGTCAGCATTGCTTCGGGTATACAACGACCTACTTAGGAATGCAGACATGGGTAGAGTGTCTCTTCTTGTTTTGCTCGATCTTTCGGCAGCTTTTGATACCATCGATCACAAAGTACTTCTAGAGCGCCTCTCATCTCGCCTGGGCATCACTGGCACTGCTCTGCAGTGGTTCAGGTCCTATCTCAGTGGGAGACTCCAGAGTGTTGACGTGAATGGACAAAGATCATCTGAAGTACCTCTAAAATATGGAGTACCTCAGGGCTCTGTGCTAGGTCCGGTCCTTTTCACCGTTTATACTCTCCCTCTCGCTGATGTGATTGCCAAGCACAATCTAGGCTTTCACTTCTATGCGGATGACACTCAGTTGTACCTTTGCTTTGATCCCTCCCAGCCTTCGAGCACCTCAAATTCTCTCAACTCACTTGCTGCATGCATTGATGACATCCGATCATGGATGGCAGCAAATTTTCTAAAACTAAACGATGATAAAACTAACTTACTAGTTATGGGCAAACCTAGTGTTATTCAGAAACTGGAAAGGCTGACTTTCAAAATTGGCTCTGCCAGCATATTCCCAGTTGAATCAGCTCGAAATCTAGGTGTCATATTCCAAAGCGACCTCTCGTTAGACGACCACATCAGCTCCACAGTCAAATCAGCCTATTTTTAGCTTCATAACATTGCTAAAATTAGGGCTTGTTTAGATAAGGATACCACGTCCAAGTTGGTCCATGCATTCGTGACATCTCGTCTCGACTTCTGCAACTCACTGCTTACTGGCCTACCAGCATGTGCGATCAGGCGATTGCAGCTGGTGCAAAAACTCTGCAGCTAGGCTTGTCTGTCGTGAGCGTCGCAGTTGCCACATTACTCCACTTCTCGCCGACCTGCACTGGTTACCAGTCAAGCAACGGATTGACTTCAAGGTTTTGTCGCTCACTTTTAGGTCTCTTCATTCTATGGCTCCAGCCTATCTTTCAGATATACTACCCCATCAGGCAAAGCATCGTACCACTCGCTTTTCGGAATCCAACAGTCTAGAAATACCTCGTACAAACCTTAAATCCTTTGGAGACCGTGCATTTAGCTCGTATGCTCCCACAGCCTGGAACTCCCTCCCGACCTGCATCAGAACATCCCCTGACCTGACCACATTTAAAAGAAACTTAAAAACATACCTATTTAGGACAGCATTTAGTGGGTCCTTGTGATTCGTCCTCGATGTGCTTATGCGTGCTGACACTGTTCATGCTGCCACTAACCACATTTGCATGCTGACCCAGTGCATGTAACCCCTAACCATGTTATTCATTTTGTTTGTTTTTCAAGCATGATTTTACTTACTATTCTATTGCGTATCACTTTGCAGCAAATGTAAAGCGCCTAGAAAGAGATTAAGTTCTCTGAGGGCGCTTTATCAAGTGCATTATTATTATTATTATTATTATTATTATTATATGTGTTACTTGACAGCTTTTTACCTAGGGTACTTTCCTGCACAACAATACTGCAGATTCATGCTTTCTATGCTGTCACCAGTTTAGCTTACTCATCATTCCTCTCTGAAAGCTAATTCTAGGCATCTAACTTTTTGTATACAGACTGTTTCCCTTGCATGTTTCACTAGGTGATTCACTGTCAGAAAAGCTTACGTGAGCTTCTCCACCAAATGCTTGTCAGTGGCTTCCAATGCAGCATCTCTCCACTTCAGACACAAGCTATCCCCTAAGCAATCTCAGCATATTAATCTTATCATTTTTCAGAGCTATTGCACACAGTTAACAGCCCCCTATAATTGGGATATCCATGCTGCTGCTTTTCAGATCTGATCTCACGTGGTACACGAAGTCTATCCTATATCATCCACCAGCTTCGGTATAGTAATGAAATTTGGATACAACAGAGCACGGCCTGCTGACACTGCGACCCCTGCCTACCAATCCAGACATCAAGCACACTGCACGGCATGTCAGCTGCTTTGCCGGAAGCCCAATCTCCTAGTTTGCTGCTTCAGGGTCTCATTTAATGACAGCGCCACAGACTTGCGCCACATTTATGGAGAGATAAAGAAGCAGGCAGCCACAAACTGCGGGCCATAATAATAATAATAATAATAATAATAATAATAATAATAATAATAATAATGCCCTTGATCAAACGCCCTCAGAGAACTTAATTTCTTTCTAGGCACTTTGCATCTGCTGCAAAGGGAAATGCAATTGAACGGTGAGTAAAATCATGCTTGATAAACAAAGTGAATAACATGGTTAGGGGTGACATGCACAGGGTCAGCATGCAAATGTGGTTAGTGGCAGCATGCACAGTGTCAGCACGCATAAGCACATCAAGGACGAATCACAGGGACCCACTAAATGCTGTCCTAAATAGGTGTTTTTAAATTATGCAGGCAGGCCGGCTGCATGATTTGCATTTCTGATGACCAGTTCAGTCTAATCATTGCCAAGTTAAAAGTCATTTGGCTGACATCTGCAGCCGATAGTCTGCAAGTCAGGACATGATGCATACTGAAATCATGACGAACGATTAATTACTCTTACAAATGATGAAGGCATAGGCCAGGCAGTGCAATGGAAACCCAGCAGAAATATTAGCAACCACCCACCCCCCAGAGGCACGCTGCATCGATCATTGGAAAGTCGTGGGCTAGACGAAAGTAGGAGCCGCGCATGCATGCAAGGGGCACGACGAGAGAGGTGTCGGAGAGGGGACCAGACGGCAGCAACACAAGTCGTTTCGTAGCAGGCATCGCGTGCTGTTAACTTCTTGTGATTTCTCTTTGATTTGTAGAGCATGCAAAGCAGTGTCTGCTGTTTACACGCACATTCTGAACTTGACATACGTATGAAGCGCTTCAGCTTGCTTACGTTGACATGCCCACGAATGGTCGTCATGCTCCAGGCAAATTAACGTATGTGGAATCCAGCCGGACGGGTTCTCTAGGGCATGAATGCTCAGAAGACACCACTTTTGCACGGCAAGAATTGGACATTCCACGGAAGGTTGGAAACAATGGCAGAACTACAACTGCAGACCGGTTCACCGAAACCGAAGACCGATCTGCTTGATCAGCTAAGGCTCATGCACGCCCTGCTACTGTCGGCTTCAAAAAAGCACCAATGCTGCATAGGCTGAGCCTAGCAGGCAGGACGACATCGCAAGGAATGCCATGGAAGCAGTGAGCCGAGCTACTGTGCCCTCGAACCTGCCTTAGCTCTCGAGCTGTGACCACCACCTGTCGCTGGACTATATAAGGGAATGTTTCTGAAACGACTGCTAACAAGATTTAGAGAGGGTCATTGGTAGGTGGGTGGGCAGCTGGGTTGGGGGTCAGACAGCAGCCTTCCTTGACTGAACCGGCTTAGGCTGGCAGGCAGGCAGTTGAACGCATCGGTGTGTGCCTATAGTGAGTGACATACCTGAGCGACAGTGAGTAGTCCTGATTGTTCTCATTGTTCGTGCTGCTCATTCGGACCAGGAAACTGCCTACGGGCTCGTGCAATAGCAGGTCCTCTGCCTGCTGCCGGGATATGTTGCCGTGAAACCACCTGCAAAATGACACAAACGACCTGCAAATGAGAGACATCCCTTACAACGTCCCTGTAGGCTTCCCCTGAATGCTGCTGCGTCTTCAGCTGTAGCTTCAGCTCGGAGGCTTCAGTTAAAGCGCCTGGAAAGAGATTAAGTCATCTGAAGGTGCTATGCAACTGTATTAATATTACTATTATTATTTCCACTAGAACTGCTGACCTCCCGGGAATGGTTTACATTTTCGTTACCGATTCACACTGAAAATAAATCCAAGGACTAGGTTTCAGACCTTGGCCAGGGGGAACGTGAACGGAAGTGTTGCTGGTGCTTGTGAGTAGCAAGACGCCCGACACACCTCCTTAGGGCTAGGCCAAGATAGCTAGATTGGGTCACCTTGGCACCTTGCAAAAATGCCAAACACAAGAGCACCACGACTGGGCCTCTGCATCTCTTACACTGGTACCAAGCTACTGCACCAGGTCAATATATTACAAATAAATACATTTAGAATGAGCTGGTGATACACGATAGCAGGTCTGACTGACACCAGGGTCTACCTCATTAAGCCTGCACTCCGTGGCAATTGCTAGAGAGCCAGCATGCAGCATAGGCCCCACTCCCCACCTAACCACAGCACCGGCAGAATAGCCACAACTTTTCGTCCTATTTAGAGACCTCTTACAATATAAATATTTTACGAGCTTAGACATCGATTTCAAAAAGGAAGCCGCATAGGAAAATCAGGCCTACCCCCAAATACCAACCAAAAACTAGAAGTGCATCATCGATGCAGTACGGCTGCACTATAATGCTGCTCAATAATGTGCTTTTTTTCGGGTAAGCATATCAAGTCCTTGGTGTCAGCTCATCCAGGATTTGAGCATTTTCCCAGCAGGTAATGTAATATATCTCGGTAAAGCCGCCACAACAACTAAATGGGTGTTATCTGGAGAGTATCAAGAGTGCACTTAAAGCCTAGTGGCTTTCGCAGGGCATAACATGGGGTAATTCGTAGTACACTGTGCAGGCTCTGGCCAATTTGAGTTCCCACAACTTGATGCTCGAGTTCACCGGATACAGCACAGCCATGGAATACTAACTAATCTGCCTTGAACGCTCCGGACTTGGGTGCTCAGCTTTAAGCCCTCGACTTTTACACCTTTTTTTAAAAGCCGCTGAGGAGCCAGTCGATGAACAGCCTTAACTCGCCAATCCCGAGTCATATTGCAGAAGACACTACCTTTATTTTTGTGGAAACACTACATTTTGGTGGGGGGCAGCTAGGGAGGAGCATATCAGGCACGAAGCGTCAGTCTCTCTCTCTCTCTCTCTCTCTCTCTCTCTCTCTCTCTCTCTCTCTCTCTCTCTCTCTCTCTCTCTCTCTCTCTCTCTCTCTCTCTGTCTCTGTCTGTCTCTCTGTCTCTCTCTCTCTCTCTCTCTCTACCAAGACGAGGAGGTGGTGGAGAGGTGCCGTTGCTGTAAGATCTCCAAGGTAGCTAAAAAGACATTTTTTACCACACCCCAATGGTGGTGCCCTTAAAGCACTCCAGTTAGAGTTGGTTTCTCGGCAGGGATCACGAAGATCTACGAAATTGACAGAGTAAATAGGACTGACCTCGTGCTCTGGGTCTTAACCTAGGAGGTAGGTGGTTCCTCTTCACGACCCAAGTTGTATGCCCAAGTCCTGCAGTGGGTGATTCTTTATTTCCTGCAGCACCTCAATGTCTACATTCAAGCAGGTCACCACTGCTCAAGAAAGAAACACTGGATCAAGAAAATGAGCAACTACCGTCCACATTCCTCCAAGCCATCGAGCATATCGAATTCTCTCAACTCCCTTGCTGCATGTATTGAGGACATCCGCATATGAATGGCAGCAAATTTTCTAAAGTTAAATGATGATAAAACCAACTTACTAGTTATAGGCAAACCAAGTGTGATTCAGAAATCGAAAAGGCGAACGTTAAAAATCGGCTCTGCCAGCATATCTCCTGCTGAATTTGTACGAAATCTAGGTGTCATGTTCCAAAGTGACCTTTCGTTAGACGACCACATCAGGTCTACAATCAAGTCTGCCTACTTTCAGCTACATAATATTGCTAAAATTCGGGCTTGTTCAGACAGGGATGCCACATCTAAGTTGGTCCATGCATTTGTGACATCCCGTCTTGACTTCTGTAACTCACTGCTTGCTGGCATACAGGCCTGTGCAATCAGGCGCTTACAGCTGGTGCAAAACTCTGCACCTAGGCTTGTCTGTCGTGAGTGGCACAGTTGCCACATCTCACCACTTCTCGTCCACGTGCACTGGCTACTAGTCAAGCAACGCAGCTACTTCAAGGTTTTGTCGCTCACTTTTCGGTTCCTTCATTCTTTGGCTCCAGCCTACCTAACACATCTACTTCCCCATCAGGCTCAGCATCGTACCACCTGCTTTCCGGAATTTAACCTACACCTCGTGCAAACCTAAAATCCTTTGGAGACCATGCATTTAGTTCGTATGCTCCCAAAGCCTGGAACTTACTTCCGACTTTCGTCACGACATCCCTTGACTTGAACACATTTAAAAAGAAATTGAAAACACACCTATTTATGACAGCATTTAGTTGGTCCCTGTGATTCGTCCTTTATGTGCTTATGTGTGCTGACACTGTGCATGCAGCCACTAACCACATTTGCATGCTGACCCTGTGCATGTCACCCCTAACGATGTTGATCATGTTGTTTATGAAGCATGATATTACACACGATTCAATCGTGTTTCCCTGTCCAGCAAATGTAAAGTGCCTAGAAAGAGATTGAGTTCTATGAGGGAGCTTTATCAAGTGCATTGTTGTTATTATTATTATCATTATTGCAGTCGAACCAGGGAAGGAAGACTTGCCGCAAAGGCTGCTTGTACAATGCAATATGTATGCATTCCAAAGAAAAAAGTAGGACACTGCCATACCAACATAAAGCTGTGCACTGGCGGTGCAGTAGCTGCTGCTGAGGAAGCAGCCTCACAAGCATTGTGCCGTCGGCAAAGTACTGCCACATTTGCTTACCTCTGCTGCTTCAGTGGCAGCATTGGGCGTTTCTTTTCTGCAGTCGCTGCTAGCATTGGCTGGCTCACGGTGGGGCTCTTGTCAATTTGGCTGATGACAGCATCTGCACAGGAAAACCAAAAGATTCTACCACAGGCAGCTACAGCTGGAGGAAGCAGCCACCTGCTTCCTTTCCACGACACGAGTCAAACGTATCAGGGCAGATCGACCATTAAATAATCCATTTGTAGAGTGCCCTAAGAGAACTTAATCTCTGTTCAGGCGCTTCACATATGCCACGGGGCTCAAGCCCACGACCTCGGCCAGATCATGGTCAGGGCAAGAGCCTGAACCATTATGCCAAACCAAACTATCGATTGGGACAGACATCCACTAACTTTCGTTCTCCTGCATGCAATGTGCACAAGGGAGCTCTCTCTCTCGACCTGTCAGCTGCCTCTTGGAGAGAATCAGGCAGCTGTTCCAGCCTAGGTGGCTGCTGGCCGAGGCAAGCGGCATGTAGGCTGGGGCAATCGAACAAGCGAGAAAAGCCAAGCTGCTAGTTTGACACTGTCTCTTCCACTGGCTGCACAACTCCCAACAGGCTTCCATAGTGGAGGGGGAGGTTGAGCAGAGGGGCAGTCACACATGAAGTGACTGGCCAGCCTCGAGCACCGCATCCAAGCCCACCTAGGAATGGCAAGCAGCCGAACAGAC
Organism: Cristatella mucedo; assembly: GCA_009760855.2. Taxonomy (NCBI): domain Eukaryota; kingdom Metazoa; phylum Bryozoa; class Phylactolaemata; family Cristatellidae; genus Cristatella; species Cristatella mucedo. The sequence goes on along the minus strand of WPIO01000097.1, from coordinate 63,393 downwards.
CTGGGCAATCAGGTCTGTCTAAGATGCAGCACGCCATTCTTTGCGCCCGGGTCATCTGATCTGCATCACATGGAATTTCAAAAGATTGCGAAAAGAAGCTTTACTTGGCAAGTGTGATGACTGCCATCCGGATGTTGTCAGAACTGCACTACTACCTCGGCAGTGCATACAACTCTTGGCAGCTTACTCTGCCATATCCACCTCACTAAGGGGCAGGGCACACTAGCTATCTCTCCCTAGCTATGTATCTCTCTCCCTCCCTCATTCCCTCTCTTTTCTCTCTCCCTCTCCCTTCTCTCTCCCTCTCTCTATCTCTATCACTATCTATCTCTGTCTGTCTGTCTATGTATCTCTCTCTCTGTCTATGTATCTATCTCTGTATCTCTCTGTCTATGTATCTATCTCACTGTGTCTGTCTGTCCGGCTGTCGATCTACTTATCTGCCTAGCTCTTTCATTAAATGTGGCCCTCGCTTCACCCCAAGAGCTGCATTAAGAGCCTCAGCAGGTATCTCCTTCGGATGGTGGCCTAGATAGGAGCAGCCAACACCCATACTGCAGCCAAGATTCCAGGAGCAGAGCCGAGGCTCAAGTCATAGCTGTCCGCAGTCTCTGCAGCAGCAGTCTGGCCACCGAGGAGCTCGGGAGTGCACCTAGTGTCTACGGTTGAGTCTACGTCGAGGTCGGTACCCACAGGAAATCGCACCACCACTCGCTGGTGCATTCGATATGCTAAATCTACAAGGCTGCATGTAATGAGACTTTTTCTCATAAACATGCAGATTGTGCAGACTCGACAGGTCTCAAAGTGACACGGTTTTTAAAGCACATAACAACAAAGAAGCATCAGGGTCCCCGGAAAGTGGGCCAACTAAACCGTATTAGATCACTGAACAAATGAAGCTATCTCAAGCACATACCGAAATCTATTTCGTCACCTTCCGGTACCAGGCAGCTCTCCCAACATCAACCGGCTGCTTCCGACCCAAAACTAAAGCCTCGGGTGCAGTTAAAGTGCCTCTAGCTGCGACTCATCCCTCATAAATCCATAGTGGGTCTTTGTGATTTGTCATTAGTGTGCATATTCCTGCTTACTATGTATGTCTGCTGTTTTCGGATGTTGTCACCAAACATTTGGCAATGCTTTATTTGCAGCATCTCTAAAGTGCCTAGAGTGAGATTCAGTTATCTGAGGGCTCTATATAAATGTATTATTATTATTATCATCATAATCCAAGATCACGGCATCCATACCAGCTAGAAAGGATATCATGCTATAAACTGGCAGCCAATGGCTAACAAACTAGCCTCAGCATGAATCAAAAGGCCATACTCAGCAACGATCATAAACCAGGGACACTTCACGAATGAGGAGGGGGTAGAACAGCGCATGCTTCCTGGTGAGTACTTCCTAGTGGGCAGGCTAGCCCTTCCTTTCTACGGGTCCCACACTGTTAATGCTGTCTTCTCGCCCCTGGACCTTATCTATAGGGGCTATGGGGCTCACTCTTCACGGCCAAAGTCACGGGTTGGAGTGCTGCAGTGGCCGGCCCACGGCAAGTGCTGGTGATAAATGTAATTCACGTGTGTACTCTAATCTCTCCTAATCAGGCTCTTCACGTATGGCACAGGGCTCGGGCTCACGACGTCGGCCACCAAATACATTTCCCTTGACCTCGGTCGGGGCGAGCACCTAAACCACTGGGCCAAACCAGCATGGCAGAGCCCTTTAGGCCCTTCTGAAGGTTTTAATAAATGGGGCCGCTAAATTAGCTAACCCTTTTTTTACACCAACCACCCAGCCGAAGACATGCCCCCCCCCCCCCGACTCAAAAACCGGCAAGCAGCCAGCAGGCATGAGGGCGCACGGCCACCCCATCAGCACGGAGCACAGCAGCAGTGGCACTGCCAGCAACCCTCATAAGCGAACGTACTATGGCCGGCATGCGCCAGCAGCGCCGCCTTGCTGGACTGAGAAAGCACAGCCGGACTGAGAAAGCACAGCTGTCACTGTGGTGGTAACCTCCGACAAGGGCACAGGGGTCACCGTATGGCCTCGGCCACCGAGCTGACGACCGTGACCGGTATGCAGCAGCAGCAGCAGCAGCAGCATCAGCAGCAGCAGCACTGCCTCCACACAAGCCATACCTGAGGTCTTCCCACTGCTCGCCGCTGCTGACTTTGAGGCTGCGGGCACCGGCGCCACCGACAGCGGCGTTCCTACTCGTGCTATCGAGTCATCCTTGCTGTTCGCGGCATGTCTCCTTGTGCCCGCTGCGGAGTCGGTCTTTTTGTCTACTGCAGGCAGCAGTGCTACCGTGGGTGTGCCCATCGATTTGCTGGCTAGCACCTCGTTTAGCGCCTTCACAATGCTGTCATGGCTGCCCACAGCCGGAGCCGCGACCGGCTTGGTGGTGCCGAATCCACCGCTGGCTGCAGCAGCCTTCGGTGCTGCACTGGCGGTAGTGACTTTGGACTGGGGCAGCTGCAGCTGAGATGGCCGGCTGCTCGGAGCCGCTGCGTCCCTGTCGGCGACAGACCGCAATAGCAACGGACTGGGAGGCACGGGTCCAGCACTGCCAGCGCTGCCACCGTTGCTGCTGGGCACGGTTGGCAGCGGCCGAGCCAGAGGTATGTTGTGCTTTCGGCTACTTGTAGCGCCGAAAGCAGCGGCTGCTGCCGGCGGCTGCCTAGGGGGTGCGCTGCCACTTCCGCTTCCGCTACCACCGCAGCCACTGCCGCTGTCCTGTTCGCTGCCCTTCGCAGTGCGAAGCGGCGGACCGCTGGAAGGTGACTGCATCTTGGATGAGCAGCTAAAAGCTGCGGCTATGCTGAGAACGCTCTTCTGGGCCATAGGACTGCTTCTGTCGATGCCGGCAGGCGCGTCGGGTGCAGGTTCACAAGTCCGTCGAGCGCTTGCGCCCGCTCCGCCCTGGCGCTCTGGATCCGTCGAGGCGGCTGCCACTTGACAGAGCTCGGCTCCTTCCGACGCAGCAAGCATCTCCTCCACCTTGCGCAAGTCCCACGGATCGTCGTACATTCCGCCAAGTGGGTCGTCGCCCATTGGCGGCGGTGGCATCGCCGCCCCAGGCGACAGCGGTGGCAGTGCCTGAAGAGGGGACACGCCGGGCGGCCGGTGGTTGACGTAGGTGCCAGGCTCGCTCTTGTTCCATTCGCGGGGCACGGCCAGCTGCGTCCTGCACTCGGCAGCTTTCACGCAGGCAGCCGGGCTAACAACGGTCGCCTTCACTTCGTCCGGCCCACCGCTCTCGGCTACTATGTATCCCGTGTTGGCAAAGGCCAGTGGCTGCCCGAAGACGTGGCATGTGTCCGAATATATTGGCAACTTGCCGCTGTCCATCTTCGATGCTTCCAGAACGCTTGCAGACGGACCACTTACGCCGCCGTCGAGGCCTGGTCGGAGAACGAGCAGGTGGTGCAGCAAGGCGCCACCGCCGGTGGAGGAGCCAGCAGGCCCCGCCACCGCCGCAGCTGTTGCAGGCTGCCTCTGGTCCTGCTCCGAGCTGGACTGCGTGCGCGACGGCGGCGCACGGTCTTTCATCATCTGGTACAGCTTCGACTCGAGAACACCCGTGTCCCACGGACAATCGTAGTCGTCATTGTCGCGATCGCCACCAGCGCCGCTTCTGCCTGTGCCGTCTCGCGGGAGCCACTGCAGACCTTGGCTCGGACCCATGATGCCGGGCGAGCCTTCGGTGCAAGAGACAAAGCTGTTGCACCCATCCTCGGACCACTGCCGGTCCAGCTGGGCTGCCACGTGTGCGCTGGCAGTATCAGACACTGCTCTGTCACTAACGTCTGTACAATGGCCGGCCACGGCCGAGTAGAATACGACTTCCGAGCCTACGGAAAAAACGTGAAGGCAGCAGGCTTGTACAGCAACGCACGCTGCTTGGCACAGTTTGTCGTCGCAGAGTAAAAGTTGTCAAAACATAACAGAATGGGAACCAATGTAATATGCCGACTCACTCGAACTTGTAGCAGTAGCGCAAAATAGCAGCATGCACCGACATGTGCAAAGGTGCCTGCGTGGTCGCTCAATGCACGGCCGTTAACTCTGCTTGTCGGAAGGGAGTGACAGTGCTTGCTGCACTCGCGGCAGGTGCTGTGGGCGATAAAGGAAAGTAAGCGGCTTTCGGTACGCATTCGATAGCCAACAGACTTCCTCTCACACAACAAAGAGAAAGTGGGAAGCATAGCAGAGTCAGGAGAGCAGTTGAGGTAGTGAGTAGCATGGAAGTAGCAGCTCAGGACCACTAAAAAGGATGAGCTGTAGTCGGCAGCAGGAAAGCAGTTGTCTTTGTGTAAGAATTGTGGAAGCAAGTTCCACAGTCTAGGACCTGCAGAGCTAAAGCTTCTGTTGCCAACGGTCTTTAAGCAGAAGGATGGACGGCTAATTTATTGTCTGCACAGGACCTGAGGGCGCGAAGAGGCTGACACTGGTGCAGCAGTTCAGCTAGGTACAAAGGAGCCAAGCCGTGGAGGCCTCATGAGCCCGTGTAAAAACTTTGCTCTGTATCCATTGATCAACCGGCAGCCTTGCTAGCTCTTTTAGCAAAGGTCAAACCTCTGGGATTTGCAAACTAGCCTAGCAGCCATATTCATAGCCAGCTGCATTGGCTTAAGGTTTCGGTAGCCCAGCCAAAAGGGAATTTCAATAATCTAGCCGAGACAGAACTAAGGAGCTAGTTAAATCTTTTACAAGCTACCGTGGAAGCCAGTTCCCAATCTTAAATACCGATCAGACGTGATAGGTAGCTGTGAAAACAGCCTTTTTAACGAAGTTGTCAAAATTTAGGCAGCTGTCGAAGATGACATTCAAATTCCGAGCAGATGGTAATAGTCGCACAACAGCATAACCTATTTGAGGAGCAAAGCCTTCTAGTCCAGCCACATGCTTGTGATGTCCTATGATCAGCAGTTCAGTTTTATCGTCGTTAAGTTTAAGGAAATTTCCGGACATCCAGGATCGAATGCCTGCAAGGCAAGCCTTCAGTTTATTAGTCATGCTGCAGCGGATTCCGACGGTCTAAATGACAAATACAGCTGAGCATCGCCAGCCTAACAGTGATTACCTACTCCATGGGCCTGAATAACTTTTCCGGCAGTTAAGTGTAAATGGAGAACAGCAAAGGACCAAGGAGAGACCCTTGAGGGAATCAAAAGGTGACTGGTCTGGTAGATGAGACCTGACCCACACACGACACGAATTGAACACGATCGGACTAGTAATATTTAAACCATGCCAGTGCTTCGTCTACCAGAACGATCGTTGTTTTCAACCGTTTACGTAGGACTTCGTAATCAATGGAGCCAAAGGCAGCTGATAGATCTAGCAGCACTAGGACTAGGGCAGTGACATTCCCATCTCGTTCCTGCATAAGATTTCATTGGTGACATGGAAAAAAGCAGTTTTTCATTTTGTTCAAAGTAGCTAGCTGCTGCTCAGCAACAATTTTCCCAAGAATCTTTGACAAAAAGAAAAAGGGAAACTGTCGATAGTTTGCAAAGACCTCTGTATCTAATCCAGCCTTTTCAAGTATCAATAACTATGGCCGATTTGAAGCACTTGGATACAACCCCTTTTTCCAGAAAAGCATTTCAAGTCTCGGTTATGGCTGGGCTAAGCTGATCTGCCAGTGAAGGCCACGGAGATGATGGTATATGGTCTTCAGGAGACGAACTCTTTTTACTAGACCTTATTAAGGTAGCCACATCGCATGCAGGAGCCCCTGAAAATCTTTTAAGAAAGCTCAAGTTTCGATTCAGCACTTGCTTTAGTCGGAGGGGCATTACGGAGGCATGAATGTGAACGTGCACAATTTTTTCATTAAAGCCTGAAAACTTTTCGGCAGAGCCGTTAATGTCTGGCAAGTGAGACCTCTCAGCATTGGCCAGCAAATTGCTTACCGTCTTCTAAATCTGTTTTGGGTCTGACTGGCAGGACTTCACTTTCTAAGTGAAAAACAAAGCCCTGGCTTTGTTAAGCTTCCGGGTGTAAACTCAAAGGAAGCCTTTGAAATGGACTAGATCTGCATCCAACCCTGATTTCTTAAAACGACGTTCAAGCCTGCGCTTAACACGGCACATATTTTGTAGTTTTTCCATAAATTTAAATGAATCTCCACGACTCTGTACACGGACAGAATTTATGGGAGTATGCTTGTCAAGAGCACTCATAAGTGTCATGTTTACTGCATCAGTGAGGGTATCAAGGCTGTCGGTCGAGTCTGGGTGCACATCAAGAAGACCTGCCTCACATGTAGATTTCAAAAATTTGTCTTGTCAATGTTTTTTAAGTTAAGTCGCTGGAAAAAATCGACATTGCCCTGTACGTACAATGAACCAGGAACAGTAAGTAAGACCAAACAATGATCCGAGAGGGTCAGCAGGCACACAACAAGGTTAGTGGGGCAGACATACTTAGTGATAACGAGATCTAGGATATGGCCACCCCGAGTGGTATGATTATGTGTTGGAGCAAACCAAAATTCTCCACGCAGTCAAATGAGCGGACCTGGCTGCTGCTAGGGTTGTAAACGTGAATATTGAAGTCTCCTGCAATCAGTAATGGCATGTCACATACAAATATTTTAGTGAGGAGCTGCAAGAACTCCTCCATAAACAAGTTTAGACACCAAGAAGGAGGTCGGTATATCACAACAGTGAGAGGCACTGCCCTTGATGAGGAGTTGACTGCAACAGTTTCCAACGATCGCCCATTCGAAAAATCACATGTCTCATAGCCAACGAGATCAACAATGGCAGCCCCACCACCAACCTTGTCAGATAGCATGGACTGAAAGAACAACTCTCAACTACACAGCTATCCGGGTAGGATGGTTTCATCATATACAGCTACAACAGCAGGGCGTCATTCACGTTTCGGCCAGCAGAAATGCATCTAGCTTCTCCTGGACAGCCTAATCTCGGATAAGTGACCCCTTGGTTTTAGCGAGCAGACATTTAGCAGACATGTAGCTTTGCCCACCCCCAACCACTCGTGAACTCATCCTGCAGGGCAAGAGCTGATGCACCATGTAGCTGGCGGTCACTGTGCAAACACGAGAAAGCAGCCGGCAAACACGGTGCGAGTTTAAGCAAGCAGGCGAGCACGTGGTGGGCGCCAAGCAGTTTTTCTCGGTCATATTTTGATGATGCCAGCCAGCAAAACAGCCAGCAAAACAGGACTTGCTACGCCAAACAGCCACAGCATGCACACCTTTCTTGGAATGGCCCGCATTCTGCAAGCATCGACGCCTAGCCTGCATGCATAACTGTAAACCAAATACCCATACTTTTCGTGGTTATACACAAACACTGTAAACCAAATACCCATACTTTTCGTGGTTATACACAAACAGATTAAGCTGCTTCCGCAGCTTGTTCACAAACGGGCTTCTTTTTTCAGTCAGTCAGTTCAAAGCAAATTCTTTTATCAACCACGTATCATGACTTCCTGTAGCTTTTCTTACTACATGCCTACATGCATGGCCCTTTGTGTAAGCTCTTTTAAGAATGCATCGAGAGGTTTCTATTAATCACAGCTGCTGCGCTATCAGGGGCACAGACATTCCCCCCTGAACGCCCCCCCCCCGACATTTCCCCCCACTGGGGTAGGACATTCCCCTGCCCTGGTATATAGTTTACGTTTTAGGGTTTAGTGTTTATGGTGTTTAGAATTTAGTGTTTTTGGGGTTTAGTCTTTAGCTTTCAGGCTTTTGAGTTTAGATTTTAGGGTTTAGGGCGGGCTGTGCCTCCGCCGATTAAATCCACCTTGCTCGTATCCCGCGCTCTAATTAGTGCGTATTAGAGCATAACTAGATCTCTTGAGGTCGAGTTATACTCAGTAGATCCATGAGGCTTAGTGCTCACTTGCAGGAACGTGCCGCATGCCATAGCGTGCTCCCGCTTTGACGGGCACGAACACGTGCCTGACGGCGTCGAGCGGGACCTAACTTCCGCGGGACCAAATTGTATAGCTTGCTCTATTAGAGACCATCCTTCCATTCCTCTAATTATACTGAGTTGATTTTATTTCAATAGAGCATGCACTTCATTTAATCATGTATATATATATATATGTGTGTGTGTGTGTGTGTGTGTGTGTGTGTGTGTGTGTGTGTGTGTGTGTGTGTGTGTGTGTGTGTGCGCGCATTCTTAGTTATACATTCATCAACATAGGGGGAAATGTCCTACCCCAGAGGGGAATGACGGGGGGGGGGAATGTCCTAGGGTCCATCGGGGGGGGGGATGTCGCCCCCCCCCCGACGTCCAGGGGGGGAAATGTTCTACAACCGTGCTACCCATTGACTTCAAGTGTTATGGTCAACGATAGCTGAGTTAATTTGACCCGACGATCGATACTGTACTGTCAGTTTTTCTAGAGAAAGTAGCCAAAGTGATTTGAACATATGCAAATTGACACACATCCTGCATTGAACCGAGTTACTTTTAACAATTAATGCACTATACATAAATGCCTACATCGGCTACTATACTATACTCTCACTTTCGGAGGGCCTCATGGCTTTTAAGAGCTCACATTTCGGGTGCCACACTACAGAGCAAACGCAGTGGATATTGTACACACACCCTTCGAAGCTAAGCTGCCAAAACAGAACTCGTGTCTGGCAAATGCTAGTTCCCGTGCTAAGGCTAACTAAATTATGTCAACGATGACATAACTGAACATCTTAAAGGTAACGCTAAACTAACAGAGATATCGCGGTCCTTGTGCTTTCAGTCCGTTGTGCAGTGGCAATATGAAAATCCAGTGTTCGGCTGGCAATCTGGGCAAGCTTTTGACTACCATCAGAGTGAAGGTCGATGGTCGTATTTGGAAGGTGCTCTAGTTTCTCTAGCTAAGGCAACTAGGCTGGCCTTTAAAAGTCCAAGAGATTAAGCAACATGCCAGATTTGGTGACCACCATCCGATGGCATCAGGCCAAGCTGCAGACACAAGCCAAAATGCTCACTCTGACCCACACTACTTGCCATGGTTTAACTACTTCGGACTGGCTGAGCTTCCATTAGAATATCCAACTCACGGCATCTCCGAGTGGCCCTTGAACAACTACAGCACTTTCTTCTTTCCAGCTACCATTCACATTAATTCACACTATATTAATTCACTGTTTATTAGCCACATTTATTTGCTGCTTAACTTTGCCACTACCTTCCTATATTTACTATGGCTGTCACTCTTAATTTTTTGCAGCGAGTAACTACATATGCCCCATACTATAGAATGTAAGGAAATGGGATCTTAGCCGGTCTATTCCCAGACGGGTTAAGCGATGGTTCCGTGATGTAAGCGAGCGACTGCAGCGGCAGCTTATAATAAAGGCAAGACCGAAGCCGGTCGAAACCAAGGAGATCGATTACAGTCTGATGCACATCGGAAGACTTTCGACCCTTATTTTCTGCATAGAAAGGACGCGCTAGGCCTTACACTGCTGCCGTTAACATATGTGGTCGATGGGAAGTGATCGCGCTTACCTTCAAAAGGAACGCTGTATTCACCATCACTGTCGATCTGGCCACGACCATGTATTACGTCCTCCGGATCGCAGTATTCCGAGAACACTGAAGTCTACAATAAACTTCGACTACCGATGTAACTGTGTGGATTGTGGAAAGCACAATGCAGGCAGATCGTGCACGCCAGATCACAAAGCCTAAGCTGGTCCCGCTGGAGAGCGAAGACACTAAGTTGAAAGCCTAAAGAGAGAGCGCGAAACGCAATTCGGCGGGTATGGCAAATTCCTCAAGTGCCTCCGAAAGCACGCGCTCACAAGTGCGTGCATGCCACGCTAGCGTGCGTGCGGGCACACCCAAGCACACTTACATCGTCTGCGTCGCTTGGACGATAAGCACCAGTTGAGTCAGCACGATAGATCTCCGGCGGTCTGTAATCGACTGACGGTGGTGGTGGCGCATATTTCTTCCCGCCGAAACCCGTAAACAAGTTCAGAAGCCGGGACATAGCTCAGGTACCGCACACCCGCGGCAGCGCACCGCAACTAAGCACAGCACACACAGCGAGTTCACTTTACACAGCTAATAGGGGGTGTTGTGTGGGATGCGAAAGGTTGGGGCCCCGCCTATCATCTTTCGCCTCCCGTCAGTTGCTGCTTTGCGGCTCATTAACCGGTAAGCCCGAACGGTGCACTGAAGGAGAAGTTTTTTCTTGTTTAAATTTTAGACTAAGAGTTCAGACACGCGGTCACGCGCGTTCGGCACATTGCCGCGCTCTGTGCGACGGCGTCGCACGCTCCCGTATTGCGGCGTTATGCTACGAGTCCTATCCTTGTATCGCGAGGTTTTCCTGGCCTGCAGGCTCTGCCGGTTGGGCTTGATCTGCTCAATTTCATCTTTGTCCTGTGCTTTTTCTTATCTGGAGTCGATGGTCCCTATGCGCTGGGCGGCGGCTCCGCGCGGTAGCGCACCGCGTTCGTAATGCGTGGTCCGGCTGTAGCTGAAGCCCTCCCGTGCCAGCGGTGGCGGTGGGCGCAGTGTGTCGACCGAGAATGGCGCTCACTGCAGCCTACCGATTTATACCGCTGTGAGCCGGCGATCGCGGCAGTCGGCGCCTTGCTAGTTAATAAAGCGTCTGTGTGTGTGTGGTTAAACGCTAGTTAAATGTTCGAGCAAAAGTAAATGTCTGCCTGGATATTAAACAAAAACTGTATTCTCTCGAATCCCTGGCTGGACGCAAGCGCTTTACACTCCCTTGTTATTCGGAGCGCATGGGTGGCGGCATAATACTACGGTGGCGTAGGTGGCAAAAGTTTTCCGGCTTGAACGAGCCCCAACTCAGCGAATTACCGAAATACTACCCCTGCCGGTCCGGCTTCTTCAATCGTGTCGTCGGACTGCAGCAGATAGTACAGAGGAGGAAGGAAGAAAGCATCCTTAAAAAAACTGTTGTTCTCGTCGACTGATTAACATCGAATTCGGTTATCGGCATCCTGTGGTGCAGTTTTTGTACCGGGAGAGGCAGCAACATCAATCCGTGTTATGTCTCTCAAGACTCGTCTCGCTACCAACAGCACAGTTTGCTGGACACATTGCGCAGATGCAGTGGACCCATGGGCCATGCCAGCAGGTTTTATGTGCAATCTTGTTTTGTTCGTGCTGGGATCCAAAGTTTTGGTGACGAGCTCATGGCAGCTTCGTGTGCTAATTCGCTCCAGCTCGTCTCCTTGCATGTAATGTATCGTCTATAACTCCATGAAGCCACAAAGGTAATGTAGGCGTTACACAGGAGAGCGTTCTATAGCGAACTCATAGCATATGCGGTTTTTGGTATGCTCTTGGTAGCCAAAAGACCATCTCATGCTACAACGAGAAAGTGAGAAGCATGGCTGAGTTAGGAGGGCAGTTGAGATGGTTAATAGCATGGAAGTAGCAGCTCAGAATGGCTGGAAACGATGTGCTATAGTTGGCAACAGTGGAGTAGATGTCTTTGCATAAGAATTGTGAATTGTGCTCCACAGTCTAGGACCTGCAGCTCACAAGCTTCTGCTACCAACGGTCTATTGTCCATTGAGGACCTCTGGGCACGAGGAGGCTGAAATGTATGCAGCAGTTCAGCTAGATGTTAAGTAGCTAGCCAGTAGTGGACCTTGTGGGTCAGCGTAAGAACTTTATACTGCATCTGTTGATCAACCGGAAGCCATCCAAGCTCCCTCAGCAAAGAGACACGCCGGTCAAACCTCGGGGATTTATTAACCATCCTTGCAGCCACATTCATCACCAGCTGCAGTGGCCTAGTGGCTTTTTTTGGTTGTATCGCCTGCCAAGCAGCTGCCCGGCTCTGTCGAATTCAATCCTGCTTCACTGTGTGACTACATACGAGCTGCGGTACCTTTCTGGGGGGTGGGGTGGGCTGGGCTGGGCGCTTGTGAGTACTACTTGCTAAAAGGAAATGCAAAGTACATAGAGGAGAGCTCATCGAACCGATGCAGATTGACTATGTGCATGGTTGTTTGCATACTCCTCTGCTGCCGTGCAGCACACGGTTGGCTGTTAGCCGGGCCTGTGCTCTCTCCGAGGAGGCATCCTGTCATTTTAAGTCAGCCTGCACCGATAGCGCCGATCCCTGGGGCCATGCTCTGGGAGTCTTGCATCTTTGGTAAAGTGCACGGTTTGCTGTCACACTTGTGAGCAGCAGTCAGCTGTCACAATCGTTCTCGGGCGTTTGCATGGCGGTTGCCACACCCTTGCTTAGTGTTAGCTCGCTGGGGTGAGTGCTCCTCACGGGGTAGGGGGCAGGGTCGGGGCCAAGGGGGTCATCTGTGCCTGGAAAGAGATTTCATTCTCTTGGGGCACGTAATACATTTTTTCATTGAAAGGGATTTCTTTCTCTTGGTGCACTTAATAAATGTTTTCATTGTTATTGTCTATCTCAGTTTTTGTATACTGTGCAGTGATGCCGATAGCTTGCAGTAGAAGATTGCCTGCAGTTCGATGTGTCGTCTGAGCAAAAGCTGTCTGGCTGGAAGGGAATATGACCACCTGAGGCCGTACTAGCAGAGATAGGCTGCAGCTTGGCCACGCCCGTACGAGGAGCCGAGCTGTCCAGGCTCGTTATCTAGACAGCTAGCCTTCAGACTCCTTCCTATTGTCAAAGAGTCAGGAGACCGAGCACCGGTGGTGGCAGCGTGTATCTCCGTCTGTAATTCAACAAAGACTATGTGGGTGTTACGAAGGAGAGTTTGTATAGCGCACTCACAGCCTAAGCGGCTTTCAGTACGCATTCGGTAGCCAACAGACTTCATCTCATACAACAAAGAGAAATTGGGAAGCATAGCAGAGTCAGGAGATCAGTTGAGGTAGTGAGTAGCATGGAAGTAGCAGCTCAGGGCGGCTGGAAATGATGAGCCATGGTTGGCAGCAGGAGAGTTGCTTCAGAATCATGGAAGCGAGTTTCACAGTCTAGGACCTGTAGATCTAAAACTTCTGTTGCCAACGGTCTTTAAATAGAGGAATGGAACAGCTAATTTATCGTCCATACAGGACCCGAGGTCACGAGGAGGCTGAAACTGGTGCAGCAGTTCAGCTAGGTATGGAGGAGCCAAGCCGTGGCAGGCCTTGTGGGTCAGCATAAGAACTTTGCTCTGTATCCTTTGGTCTACCCGCAGCCATACTAGCTCTTTTAGCAAAGGAGACATGATGTCAAACCTCTGGGACTTGAAAACTAGCCTTGCAGCCATATTCATAGCTATTTGTAGTGGCCTAGTTGCTTTTTTGGTAGCCCCGCCAAAAGGAAATTACAATAATCAAGCCGAGGCAGAACTAATAAGCTAGCTCAATATTTTGCAAATCACCGTGGAAGACAGCTCCTAGCAGTTACCCCCCCCCCCCCTTGGTTTCCAGCAACAGGCAGGCCATTCCAGCTGGGCGTGCAAAAGCGTCTTTTGCATTGGCCAAGCCAAATCGAACCGAACGTCGAAGTGCATGGAGCCGGCAAGCAGAAGCTGCTGCAGCAACCGACACCGCCGGCCGCTCAAGCTCGAGGCAGCAGCTGCCAGTTCGTTGGCTGCTGCCACCTGCCGATCAGCCGAAAGTTGAGCTAAGAGCAGTCTTTGTGAAGAAGCTCGCCGGATTTCGGCTGCCTGCTGCGTGGCTTGTCGTAGCTCTGGCCTGGAAAGAAAGTCCTCATTATCGTACGGTGGCTTTTCTTAGTTAAACTCTCGCCCGTTATTGTAAGCTGCTGCGCTCTTAAATACCTCGAGGAGATGGATTAGCAAATCTGATGGCAGACCGGATTACGATAGGTGACCAGCCTGTGACGCATTCTGTGGTTCAGTACACTTGCTCTGAAAGTGATTGGGCGTGTATGGTGAGCAGCATTGGGGCGATGATTTATAGAACGTGCTTTCTTATTTGTAAATGTGCAATGATTGAGCGTCGAGATCTTTTTCGGATACCTCAATTTGCTTGCAGCAATACAGGAAAATCAGCTGGATTCATATGTATATATATGTATCTCCGTCAGTAACTCCACAAAGTCATAAAGACCATGTGGGTGTTACGCAGAAGAGTTTTGTATAGCGCACTCACAGCCTAAGCGGCTTTCGGTACGCATTCGGTAGCCAACAGACTTCGTCTCACGCAACAAACAGAAAGTGGCAAGCATAGCAGAGTTAGGAGAGCAGTTGAGGTAGTGAATAGCATAGAAGTAGCAGTTCAGGACCGCTGAAAAAGATGTGCCATAGTCGGCAGTTGGAGAGTAGATGTCGTTGCGTAAGAATTGTGGAAGCGAGTTCCACAGTCTAGGACCTGCAGAGCTAAAGCTTCTGTCGCCAACTGTCTTTAAGCAGAGGAATGGGACAGCTAATTTGTTGTCCACACAGGACCTGAGGGCGCGAACAGGCTGAAACTGATGCAGCAGTTCAGCTAGGTACGAAGGAGCCAAGCCGGGGCGGGCCTTGTGGGTCAGCGTAAGAACTTTGCTCTGTATCCTTTGCTCAACCGGCAACCATCCCAGCTCTTTCAGCAAAGGTGACACGTGCTCAAACCGCTGGGACTTGAAGACCAGCCTTGCAGCCATATTCATAATCCGCTGTAGTGGCATAATAGCTTTCTTTGGTAGCCCATGATTAGTAGTCCCCATAGTTGCAATTTCGCAGTAATTCTCTGAAGCTCAACTGTTTTTTTCATGCATGCACTGCATTCGAGTTTACTGCTGTATTTCACATTCGATGGTGCCAGAATTTTCCGAACAGGTTGTTGTCGTCGAGGCACTTGTCAATTAGTTTCACACGAAAAACATACAGACCCTAGAGAAAATGTTAGCAAATATGCCCAGTTGTTGCTGAAAGTGAGTTCCATACCTTCATTTGGTAATAGTCCAAGAGAAACATCGTTGTGGGGTAGAGAACGTCAAGGGCTCACTGGACGTGAAAGACGTGATATTCTACATAATTGACTCTACACGAACGGAAAAATTTAGAAAATGAGTTTTTGTTTTACATACTATATCCACCCGAAAGCCTTTTTGTAGTCAGTATCTTTAACCTTCAAAAGAAAGAATAGATAATAAGGACCGAGTGACGGTATCACAAGGATCGAAAGTGTGAGCTAGTTTGTAGCCTTTCGAATCGCTTTATTTCTTCATAATGTTCTATTATTGGCATGTTTCTTTCCTTGCGATTGAGTCTGTGCTTGAAACAGTTTTTAACGGTTGGAATAGACTGCACATTTAGCCCCTTTACCTTCCAAGTGCCGAGCACGTGTTTTTGGTCTTGTATCAAAAGCATGTTATAAACTGAAACTCATTCGAGCATATTTAGCTACCGTTTTGAACCAGGGTGCTGTTTGTTTATCGGCTAGGGGCACATAGTTGCCAGCCCTATGACAGGTGCATGTAATAGATCTTTTAAGCTGACTGGTTCGTTCTTCAGATCAAACGAATCCAGCCATTTCTCACTCGATTTATATTCGTTGAATGGTTCATATCCTGAAGATGGCTTATGACATCTAGCCCTCTTTGTACTTGTCCTCTCTTGAATGTAAGTTATCAGTATTCAAATGGTCAGATGGCATGGTGTCTTTGTGATCAACTTGGAATTTGGTACCATAAATCCTTATTTGCAGTCGGCAGCATGATGTGCATTGTAAGCTAGATTGGCTATTTATGACATTATAGCAATATAGTAACAAATTTTCCTTTAAGGCTTTTCAGTGCTCTATAAATCCGTTTGGCTGTTCTCCAATGTAATTTTTTACTGCTTATTTTAACAGTTTGCGGCCATTTCGGGTATCGGCATAATAACTCTATAACCCTGGGAGAGCACGGTAGAGTTTGACTTACTGTATTGCCTGACATAGCCAGACCACTGGAGTATTATGTATGCTCGTCGGTAGGTCCACAGAGACCGAATGGCCGGAATCGGTTGCTGCTATGCTGGAGAGTTTTCCTGGAGAGCATTCGCAGCTTAAGCAGTTTCCGGTGTGCAATCGGTTGCTAGCAGCATTCATCGTAATCCAAAAAAGAGAAAGTGATAAGCGCTACAATTTACAAAACCGTTCGAGGAAGTGAATAGCCCACGAGCAGCAGCGAAGGACAGCTCGTAAGGAAGTGCCGAGATCGGCTGAGAGAGACCGGACCCAATCGTTTCACGGGCACTTCGGAGGTGTTTGCTGATTGTCTCATTAGATACCTTGTTGGTGGTCAGAGCTATTATTTGGTTGTTCGTCCACTACTCGATCACGTGTCACTGTATGCCTTTGAGCTTTTGTGGGTGGAGGCAGGTGCAATGGTGAAGTTGACCAATCTAGCATCCAACTTGTAAGACCGTCTAGAAGCGTTTAGGCATTTTTGACAGCTGTACTAAAACAAAGTTACCAGTCTAACCAGGAGACAGCCGGAAGCTAGTAAAATTTTTAGCCAGCCACCATGCTATGTATGAATTAACCTGGAGAAAGAATGAAGGTGCTGACAGGCTGTATGTGCTGACAGGCAAGGTGTCTTATATGTGACTGGCCAAGCGAGCAGTATTCTCTTTGACTGGCCATTCAGTCTTCAATTGGCTGGGTGTGCAAATAGTCTTCTTTGTTAGCACTGTCAAAGAGTGTGCGGTCATCAAAGGTGTCGCCCAGAGTCCCATGCTTACCGGTAGATGACAGCTATGCTGCTTTGCCAACATTGGAGAGGCAAGAGTGCCTGATTCTGGTTACATGCATAGCGTTGATGTGAGTAGTTCAACTCTTTTACCATTTTGCATAGGAATTTTGGCTATATCCATGATCTAATTCAAAGAAGAAATTCTTAAAGGAAAATGGAGAAGGGCTATCAGGCTGCAGTCGCTCATCAGGTGACCTAGAAAGTAGTATGGTCCATCTGCCTTCCCTGTGATTGGCCAGCCCCTCGCAAGGTCAAGGTTCAGCCTGCTATCCAATGTCGGCAAGAGTTTCCAACTGCTACTGCTGACTTAGGTTAGATAAGATTAAAGCTGCTTGCCATAGGCAAGAATTGAAAGAATTGGAAGAATTGAAAAAATATGGAAGAATTGCTAACGATCTGCCGAGATACGTCCACAAGAGGCAAGGCGTAGGCTATTTTCTAACTTCTGCAAGGGACACGTCATAATAATAATAATACATTTGATATAGAACCCTCAGAGAACTATATCTCTTTCTATGTACTTCACATTTGCTGCAAAGGAAGCATGATCGAATGGTTAGTGGTAGCATGCTCAATAAACAACAAGAATAACATAGTTAGGGGTGACACACACAGGGTTAGCATGTAAGTATGATTAGTAGGAGCATACACTGTCATAAGCACATAGAGGACGAATCACAGGACCCAATAAACACTGTGATAAATAGATGTGTGTTTAGTTTCTTTTTAAATGTAGTCAGGTCAGGGAATGTCGTGAAGCAAGTCGGAGTGAGTTCCAGGCTTTGGGAGCATATGAACTAAAGGCACGGTCGCCAAAGAATTTGAGGTTTGTACGAGTATAGGTAAACAGTTAGATTCCGAAAAGCAAGTGGTACGATGTTTAGCCTGGTGGGGAGTAGATCTGATAGTAGGCTGGAGCCAAAGAATGAAAGGAGTTTAAAGTGACTGACAAAACCTCTAAGTCGATGCATTGTGGGCTGGGAGCCAGTGCAGATCGGCGAGAAGTGTTGTGCTATGGCAACTTCGATGCTCACGACAGACAAGCCTAGCTACAGAGTTTTGCACCAGCTGCAAGCACCTGAGGACACAGACCGGTAGGCCAGCAAGCAGTGAGTTACAGAAGTCAAGATGTAATGTCACAAAGGCATGAACCAATTTAGATAGGGTATCCTTGTCTAAACAAGCATGTGATGCACTTTTTAGACAAGAATAATAAGAATACGAATAAGATAAATGAATTGTGCCCCGAGAGAGCTAGATCTCGTTCAAGGCGCTTTACATGAGGCTGAATTGTCACCCAACATGGACTGGAGTCGGTTGGACTGTTCTCGAATTAAAGCGCCACCTCATGCCGCAGAACCATAGTTGTGCAGAATCTCTTCAGAAGGAGCTAGAATCAGTGGTGTCATATGCTGCTATCAAACCGAGGATGGCTAAGGGAGTGGCATTCCCATCATCGTTATGACTGCCGATATCGACTACTGAGTAAGGCTGTTTCCATGGAGTGACTCCCAGCTGTTCACCAAGCCAAGACAAGTATGCACAGTCATGTGCATTAGTGGATGCTGACTAACACTCATATGCACTCACTATGGAACTCCAGACTCGGGTCGTACATTATAAGTGTCCATTACTACCAGAAGATGCAGTGAAGTCCATTATTAAGAGCAATAGAGCCACTAGCTGCAGTTTAATTGTTAGACTATTGACTCCCGAAGCCAAGTTTCAACGTAGGCTGACTTGCCACCAACTGGAGTTGGGCATTGTTCTATTCTTCATCCTTCCTTCCAGAGACTCTAGGTTTGATATAAGACAGGTTTCACATAATGCTTGCATATTGCTTGTATCGAGACCGAAAATTTCAATTTCCCTTTAGATGGATTTGTTCAGTTATACATTGGATTGTCGGTAGTTTTTATGCTCACATTTCGAGTGTGTTTTAGCAAACTGGTGGTGGTTAACTGTTTTGTTCCAAAACCACGTGCTTCCGGTGCCCAAACAGCATTCACGTGGTCTTGTGGTGCTCTGCGAGCTATTCATTAAGTCATCTCTCTATGACAGTCCATGTTTTCATTATTTGCTGTCAGCCCAACGAGCTGTTTTGCTGGCAACAATGTTTGGGGTAATATTTGATGTAAAAAAAAGAAGAAATGAACGAGGACATTAATTTGCTAGGACAGTTGACCCTCGTTTATCGTGGCTAATCCGTTCCAGACTCTACTGCGATAGGTGAATTTCCACGAAGTAGGATTTTTTATTTATAAATCGAATATTTTCGTAGTTATGCATATAAGGTCTGTTTGTGACCCTCTAAATACGGTTTTTAACGTTATTTGAGCCCTCGGGACATGAAATAACACCCCTTTAGTCACCATTACACTCGTATTATCATATATATTAGACGAAATAAGACATTAAACGTTACTAACATCGTATTGTTATTATTGTAAATTTGATTGCACACACAATTCTTACGTACAAACACCAAGCAATGAAAATAGTGTGTTTGGTGAAGATTAAGATAATGAGATGTACAACACCGCAAAGAAGAGCAAGGTTACTGCTTCTCTGAAGGCCCAACTTCAGTAGGAGAGTCTTCCGGTGGTGCAGTATCTTCAACAGGTGCGTCGTCGTCTTCTTACGCGTTCCATACGTGCACTAATTTTAATTGTAATACATGGATGTTTAATCGACTCACTCAGACAAATGAATGCACGCTGTATCATTTTCCCTATATCGATCAACTTTTTAATGAATATACACGTATTTCAAAAAACCGCGATAGAGTGAAGCTGCAAAAGTCGAAGCACGAAGTATCGAGAGACGACTGTACTTCAGGGTCAATTTAGCTGTCTTAATATGAAACCTGCTTTGGCTACTACACCGTGATCAGGTTAGGAATTTGAAAGCCTTTTATGTGCCCGGGCATTTTTCTCCACCGTTGCTGAATCCAAATTTTAGAATTTGTTCATGCTGCCCTTGGAACAGTTTTTGGTAAAGTATGACTGTAGATGACAGCCATGCTGCTTCGCCAACAATAGAGAGGCAAGAGTGCCTGATTCTGGCTGCACGAAACCGGCTTTAGTTGGTTGTTTGCCAAATTTGCCAAGCCCATTGTGCATCGGTTGTTGGCCTTCGTACGGCCTCTGCACGTTTACATTTGCTGTCCAGCATTACACTTTTGTGTGTGACCCGACTGTGGCCCAGTAGATCACCACCCTGTTGGCCAAGTATGCTTGTCTGTTCACGGTGCAGATCGGCATTGGCTATTCATTTTTCAATTGGCCGGTTTTGCTGTCTTTGCAGGCCGAACATTCAGGGCTGACAGAGTCAGTATTGTCCGACTGTGTATGCTCAACTGTCCAGGCTCTCTACTCTCTGCGTGATCAGCCCAACGGCCCATCATGAATCCTGAAGCAGCTCAACGAACCACGAGGATTCGGAAGCTCAGCTATTCGGACATGCTCAATATGTGCCTGTTACTGGACGTTAACGACTGCTGGAAGGAAATGATTGGACACATTCGTGACAGAAATGGCCAGCCTCGCTATGCCTTTATTCATGTTGGGTACGGTACAACACTCATTGGGTCTGCCAGCTCACCTATTTAGCAGCTAATGAGGCAAGCCGACCGGCTGATCTGATTTATAAAAAAAAAAAGAAAAAGGTAGCTGATGAGACAGCCTCATTTATTCAGTTGCAGAAGAGCCTTGGCAGCTATTGCTGCTGCTTTGTTTGCAAGAAAGTAGTGCTTGCTGCAGGGCTTGTACTCACGACCTGGGTCGTGAAAATTGAGCACCTCACCCGTGGATTTAGACCGTGGATGTTATGCTCATGGATTAGGACAAGGGGGATGAGAGCAGCATAAATGCTTCTTGTACTGGCAGGCTATTCTTTAAGTGCGCTTTACTTGAATACATACAGCAACTCCATGTAGCTGTGATTATATTTCAAGGCAATTCTCCCACTACACTGGTTGCTGATACCTTAATCTGAACCTGATTGGATCCTGTGCATTTACCTTGGTAAAGCCAGTGCAATTTAATTTTTCATTATCCAAAACATATGCATTCGCATAAGAGTTCTCTTACCCGGAGGCAATTTGCAGCCAGGCTAGCTTGTCAATAAGTTTTCCAATGTTTTGTTTTTCCTTGCATCTCTTTAATGAAACAAATTAATTTCAAAATTCTTTGTCTTTACTCGGAATCACAATTTGATGATCTTCGTGTTATTTTTACCGAGAGTCAGTAACCTTACTTACTCGGCCATGAGCCTCAGACCTGCATCAGAGTGACCTGTTGCCTACAGGTCTCCCTGCTTTGCATGTACTAAATTGCTAATATACCTACCTGCCAGATTTCTGATGCCGAGTACATATCAACCGCCCTGGCTTAGCAAATAGCTTTTCAAGTTATCTCCCCTTGCATATATTACTATTTCTCTCACTGATAACCGACAGCACTGGCACCACGAGGTTGACGTGTGAGCTTCAGCGCCGAGCCTCGAGGCAGCTTTGGCCGAGCAGCCGCTCGGCGCCGCATTTCCGCGACCAGCTTTGCACCGAAGCTGTTTTAACTGGTTGCAGCATCATTGCGAGAGTGTGTGTGTGTGTGTGTGTGTGTGTGTGTGTGTGTGTGTGTGTGTGTGTGTGTGTGTGTGTGTGTGTGTGTGTGTGTGTGTGTGTGCGGTACGCACGCGTGCAGTGCAGCCCCACCCGAGCCCAGCTTGTTTTTAGCTGGACGTTCTTACGATACTACGTTACTGGGACGTTACAATACTGGACGTTCTTACGGTAGTTACTCTGCTTGCTGCTTCAAACCCCACTGCTTTACCCGAGCTGCTCTTTTTGGCTGAACGTTCTTGCTACTTGGTTTGCCGGTTCAGCCCTCCCCCTTAACCGTTATCCGAGTTGCTGCTGCTTGCGTTTAGTGGCGATTTCAATGGCAGAGCCGTGCAGAGGTACATGGCAGAAAGCAGGGGAGCAGAACAATCTATGTCGAACCTTCGGGGCGGCGCAGGCCGCGGCAGCGCACGGCCGGCAGGCGTACGGTCGGCTGCAGCTAGTGGCACGAATTGGAATAAGAACGCGTACACCTAGTTGACCCGCATACCTTTCGTCGAGGCACGATTGCTTCTCGGTGGTGGCCGATTGCAGTGCCTGACAGTGGGCCGAGTGCACCTACGGTCCTCGGAGAAGTGAGGTCCCCAAAATAAGAGACTTGTTGGCACGTTCTTTCATCCACAAGTGTTACCAACCTGGTGGTCATCGCCGGACACTCCCCTCTGGCTCCTCTCCCTCGATTGGCACAGAGCACCAGCTGTAGATGGCCTACATGAGCTATCAAACGGCCAAAGATCTTACCAATTGCTTATTGCAACTCTCAGCCCAATAGGGTCGCTGGGGCTTTGCAGGCCGGTGGCTGGGGCTGTCAGCTGAGGCAGCCATCTTGAAGAATGCAAAAACGTGCTTGCTGGTATCATTCGGTGAGCAGGCAACACTGTCAAAGTGCAAAGACCCCCCCCCCAGCTGCTTTTGGGCATGACACCTGGAGCACAAGGGCAGTCGTGTGACAAGACAGTAGTTTTCAAGTGGAGTAGCTAGGTCTGCGCTTGCGATGTCTGTCGCCGGCTTTCTGCCATCAAAGTGCTCAAATGATTCATAATGGAAATTACAAGGACTGTTGATTGGTGACTTGTGTCGCTGCAATCCTGCTGTTACTCAGCTACCGAGTACATGGACAATATCACTCTATTAGTATTATTGTAAACAAATGTATACTGGCATGCATAAATGGAGTTTATGCTTTAGACCAAACCGGATTGAATTAGGGAACGTTATGCTGAAGGCTTAATTAATAAAAGAAACCACTTTTGTTGGGAGATCGCCGTGACAGACCTGCCGTGGGGATGTAAAACGATGCACAACTTTCGATATCTTTATTAGCCTCATCTCGGGTTACTAGACTAATATTGTAGTGAGCTACCTTTAGGCAAAGTCGGTGGCAGTCCGAACGCATGATGTTCCCCAATTAGTTCATTTAATTCAGGATAGACTTGTGTGCGAATGGAAATTTGGAAACGTCACATGACTCTTTTGTAACGACTGCTTTTTAACATTTCAACAATTCTGTCCAAGAGTCTACTGACCGACTTCACCAGATGAAATTACCCTTGGCCACAGACAGTCATGCATACTTCAAGTTGTTGAACTGGTCGATATTTCACTCAAACAGGCAGCAAGCTGCCATTCTGCGTAGAGCTTCCCTCGGATTTTCTCCCGAGTAGATCTGAGCCATCCTCCAACCTCCTATTCCCTGGTGATCCTATGCTGGCTGAGACCATAGCCTGCTTTGATAGGAAGTGTGTTGTGCCTTCTCTCATTCACCTCTCACCATACATGCAATGACGAGTATAACTTCGATCCGGTGACGGCCCTGCACATAAAGAGAGCAACGTTGATCCTGACGATCGACCCTCTTTTCTCAGGCTATTCTTACGGCCAGCCACCATTTTCATCCTATGCTGACTCCCGTAATTTCACACTTTATTTGACTGGTGTTGTATGTTCCTGATGGGCATACAAAACTTCTTCTTTTTTTGTGCCTGTGCCCAGCTGCACTTGTAATTTCTCTCCACTCAAAGCTACTGCTGAGTGCAGGCTCAGTGACTGGCACACACGTCTCGATTGAATTCCAACCAAAACACTTAGCCTTGTACAGACCACAGAGAACCCTGGCATGGCAGGATGGTGTGTGGTGCAATGAAATATAAAGCACCTAGAAAGAGATTCAGTTCTCTTAAAGTGCTGCACAAACTTCTCTTTGCTATTGCGTAGCAATATTATTACTAATAAGCAGGCTACTCAATCGCTTTAAGGAGCTCCGTGAGATGGTACAAAGCTCGGCAGGTAAGCTTGTCTGTCGAGAATGCTGTAAATGCCTCCACGAACCACTTCTCTTTGACCTGAACTAGCTCTGAATCAAGCAATGCATCGACCTATGACTCGTGACGTCTGCCTTTTCTACACGCCACCTCTTGCACCCTTCTGGGTTTTCTTGCACAGTCTGTGCATTGTGCTCATTAGCACGGTTCTTTTGTGTCATCGTCGAAGTTCCAATTTGACGACGTTTCGCCCATCACACCGCCTATGCAACTAAAGAGCAAGCTAATCCATTTGTGGTTGCTCTGTGAATGGGATGATTGTAGGCAATGGCTGCTGCTGCTGCTGCTGCTGCCCATCGAAGATGCTGCTGCTGCTGCTGCTGCTGCTGCTGCTGCTGCCCATCGAAGATGCTGCTGCTGCTGCTGCTGCTGCTGCTGCTGCTGCTGCCCATCGAAGATGCTGCTGCTGAGCGTGGCTAGTTCCTACCCTCCTCCCCCCCTGATCGGCGCTGGAATGCCTGGTCATGGCCGACCTGACAATCAATCAGCTTGGAGGCTGATGTTAGCCGCAAGCTCCTGGAGCCGACCCTACTAGCAGCTGTGCAGGCCTGTGGACTCCACTCTGGTTCAGGCCGATATGATTGTCTGGTGATTGCCTGCATGTATCTGACATTGGCAGGACTGTTCTAGTTGGCATGCAGCATTCCAGAGATGCCTGTTCCCTGAATCTTGCAGCCAATTAGTAATAGGCAGTAGGCTGCTGCCCTAGCTCTAAGCCGGGTGCAGCTGGCTGGCTGGGCAGTGCACTGATGTGAGAGGCTCAGTATTTTAACTGCGCTTCCCTGACAACTATCAGCTCTATTCGTGCCTCCATTTTTATATTTATGCACGTGCAATGACATTGATTAGTGATAATGCTGCTGCTTGTTCCTCTTCACTCGGCTAGTGCAGGCTTTTGTTTTTGAGTTGTGATTCTGATGCCATTCTTTATGCTGAGGTCCTAGTTAGCTGCTGCTGCTGCTGCCTCGGCTGCTGTGTTGCATGCATCACGGCTAAATGTCAAGTGCCTCTCAATGTAGCCAGTAGGTCATGAAGCGACATGATGTTCTGCTTTGAGAATCCTTAGAAGCAGCTCATCGGACCGAGTTTAAATTAAAACTTGTAGGCAGTGGTCATTTGGTGAGCAAACAATCAAACAAAAATAACCTGTTCCAATCACTTGAAGAGCTGTCTATGAGGGTCTTGCCACCATGGGCACAAGCATGCTGCAGTATGTCGTGAATCTGGTTGCCGTGCTATATCTGACCCTCCATAGCCTAAGCAAATGCCTAAAACGGCATCTCAGATTTTTCTTGAATGCTCCGAATCCTTTTAGCATGCGAGTGACCTTAGAAATGTTGCTGTTGCATTAGCTCTGGAGCTAACCAGCAAATAAAAAAAAACCTTTAGAAACACCATTGAAAAACAGCTTGTCAGAAAAAGAACCCTATATTTAAATAAGACGTTGGGGTGGGCGTTTTTTCAAAAGCCTTCCATCAACTTTGATACAGCTTTTGACCTTATGACTCCACTCAAAAGGTTGCCTAACTTGGCTAACTGTCAGAGAGAAGGTTGCTTTAAATTTGGTAATTTGCCAGTAGTTCAGGCTTCTGGTTAGCTCATCATTCGCTGAGCTGTGAATTTCGATCTCGGTGTACCTTGCTACCACTGGCTACCCATCCTTCGACACATTGTGGTTTGATTGAGCCTGCACCAGTCCCTCTGGGCCTACTTAAGCACTGTGTGCATTAGTGAATAGTCATTGGACGAGCCCCATAGCTTAGGGAACCTTTGCACGAAAGGCAATGCACTGACCGATACTGCAACTCAATCATGTCTCTCCCCCTTCCAGGTGGTGCAGCGAGCATCTAATAGCCAGAGATCGGGCCTTGTCTTATGTACAGGTACTTCTGCCGTCTGCATGGCTCTGCTTTTGCTGGAAAGTGTAACTTTCCAGATGCTGGGAAGCTCATAAGTTCTACCTGCCGCACTGGTTTGACTCAGTTTAAGGTGCTCGCCTTTAATCATCGAGGTCAAGGTAAATGTATTTGATGACCAAGGCCGTGGACTCGAGCCTGATGGCATATGTGAAGCGCCTGAGCAGAGATTTAAGTTAGTTCTCTTAGGATGCTATACAAATTAATTATACATTTATATATTACCTGCTGTCGCAGCCAATATTCTGCCGACGGTTCAATTTTGAAAGAGGGGCATACGAAGGCACTGGTAGCTTAGGAGCAGAGAAAGTTGTCTTCTATAGGGTACGATCTTAACTATGATAATAGCACTCAATGCTCTAATAAAGTCGATGTGCAGACTCTGCTTGCTTCAACACTTCGTGTAATTATGGCTGCTGCCTTTTGCAGATGGTTACTTTCCTCGATCATTACGTGACTGTGCTGCATGCATCTGTTTGTGTTGGGAGCGTGCCTGGCAGTCAGGTCTGCAAGTCGAGTATGGCAGTGCATCCCACGATCCTAGGAGGAGAGCAGCGAAATAGTGCAGCCTTCCCACGCGTGGCACACTGGAAGGCTGACAGCTAGCCGATGACTGCTCTTTTTGCTGGCAGAATTTTCGAGAGACAAAGAAGTCCCTCTAAGAGCCTTCTGGACGACTGGATGACGTCTAATGCAACCATCGGAGACCTGCTGGATGTGCTAAGCGCTGCGCGTCTGCAGCAGGCGGTAGAGCACGTCATCGTGAGCATCCTCAAGGAGGATGTGATGCCGCTGGCTCCACGTGCACAACACCCATACGTTGTGAATGGTGGTGCAGGACCAGGTGGGGTCTGCCGTATGCGAGTCTGATGCTGCTAATGCTGCCACCGAAAGTTTAAGGCCGAGTGCTGCGCTGCTCGTTGCTAGTGTGGCCCATTGTCGTTGCTAGTGTGGCCCATTGTCGAAGCAGAATGGGTGTCGGCTGCTGCCGGGTTTTTGCTGCACTGCTGCACTCAGTGGAGCTGGATTCATCCCATCTCATGAGGCCAGTGGCGGCTGGCAGTCGCTAAGGCCATGCTGTGAATTGGATGGCAGACGATCTGTATTGCCTCGTGCTCAAAAAAAGAGTTACAGCTGGCAGCTGCCTTCGGCGATCGTGCCGTTAGTTCATATACTCCCTAAGCCTGGAACACACTGCCGACTGACGTCACGACATATCCTGACATGCCAACATTTGAAAAGATACTTATAAGACACCTGTTTATGATCTCATTTAGTGGGTCCTTGTGATTTGTACTTTGTGTGATTATGCATGCTGAAACTGGGCCTGCTGCTACTAGCCGTGTCTCCGTGTTGACCTTGTTCGTGTCACATCTAACAGTGTCATACGTGATGACATTGCAAATGTTCCCACTAAGCATTCGGTCATGGTTTCTTAACAGCATCTGTAAAGTGCCTAGAAAGAGATTCAGTCCTCCGATGGTGCTATACAAATGTATTATTGATTATCATTATTATTGTTCTGCTGCTCACTTGGGCTGCTAACGTCATTATTGCCTGGCCTACTTAGCCATGTGCATCAATGCTACCGAGTAACTGTTTCGTTGATAAATTTGTAACACCCACTTAGTCTTATTGGCTTTGTAAGTTACCGTCAGAGATGTATTACATTGTAGTATGGTGTTTTCCTTGAGTACTGTGAAGTCGGGGAAAAAATTAAGACAGGAAATCCCGATATGATTAGCTATTGGCTTAGAGTTTGTGTAGAGCAAATGAACAGGCTGCTCTCACTTGTCCGATGGTCACGTGAATGACCTCTCTTAACCTACAGAATAAGCCCACCTCAGCAGCCGGCATCAGCTTACTTCCGGTGGGTATATGTACGTCTACACATACGATACTGGTACAAACACTTTGCCTTTCCTCGGAGTCCACACGGGTATAAAACATTGCAGAGTTTTACAAACCCAAGGCAAAAAATACGACCTCAAGGTAAGATGAATATGAGGAAGCAATAAACGTAGCAAACTTTGCGTGCTGCCACCTATGTTAGCCTCCTAGGTGTGAAAAACTAGTATTTTGGGCAGTTTCTATTAGGTTTGGATACTGTTATGGTTTTCCAAGGGTAGCACTATTAATAATATTAGCCGATTTAACAGCCCTATTTGTATTGTGGCACAAGAGCCTTAATGGCTATCACCACCACTTGCAGTTGCTAATAAAGGATCGCCCACTGCCGATTCGAACCCACGACCTCGGTCATGAAGAGCAAACGCCTTACCTCCTGGGCGATCTCGCCCAACTGACAGACCACTGCAAAGTAAGAATTGTTGGATGTCCCTAGTACCCCTCTTGAAAAACTCATATGAACCACTGTACCAGTCACTTCTTCAGGAATGATCAAGGTTTGAAACATCCGGTTTTGTGCATGCGCAGACGTACATTTTCTTTTGAAAAAAATCCTTACTGATTGAAGCATGAAAGTCCGTCCATCACACTGCAAGATGGTGCAGCATTGCATTGTCTTCCATGACCAGTACTTCCGGACCCAGAGCTAGAGACCCAGTGCAGGTATGTTTCAATAATGAGATTTTTTTAAAACATTGTGCTACTTCGTCGAGTTTTAGTGATTGAAGATTCTATCAACTTTTTTTTCTTGCAAACATTTCCTTCTCAACTCGAAATCCTCTTCCTCTCCTCTACCGCTCACTCCCGTCGAGGTTATTCAGTGGCGGACCATTAAGATTTACCATCATCATCATCATGTCATCTTCGACGATGAGAACTCTTGCATCGTCTTCACGTTGTCCGTCTCTTGTACTTAAGGTGAATTTACCTATTGTTTTTATTTTCGTGGCCATGCGTACTTCCATTGTGCATGCTCGACCAGTACCTCTTTTTACCGTACCATGCCACCTGGCTGCTTCAACTCGGCAACGGAACACTTCCTTTAGCTCCCGGAAAAAGCAACACAACGACCATCGAGCTTCCTAGACAACGATGCTTGCATGCTTCCATCGTTGACCTTATCAATTGGACGTTCCCTGGCCTCTCCACTTCCTGATCAACGTTGGCTTTCAGGAAGATTGAAGATACTCTGGCCGACAAATACGGCGGTCGATGCAATCAACAAAGAATGGACCAAACGCATACCCGGCATGGCTTCGGTGAATCGTAGTGGAGATGCAATAGTTGATGCTGAAAACGAGATTGGTTGGTGAGCCATGATGGCACACTAGGTAAGGCGGTTGCTTTCACGACCTCGGTCCCGAGGTCATGGGTTCGAATCCTGCGGTGGACGATCATTTATCGCTACTGCAAGCGGTGGTGATAGCCGCAAAGGCTCTTCTGTTGCTATACAAAAAGAGGCTGTTAAATCAGCTAGGATTTTTGTATTTATTTTATTTATTGGCATCCCTTCGGAGTATATTAGCTCACTCACCCCCTCCGGGCTCCTGCCTTACGAGTACTAGCTCAAATCTGGCATACCCATTACGTTATTGCTCAATCTAAACCCCTGGAAGGGGCTCGGCGACAGCACAAGGCTCATAATCTACAATGTGCATCTCGGTCATTTTTTGGAAGTCTAGTATTGGCAGCCAATCGATGGCAGCATTGTCTTTATTCCGTGTATAGCTCTCTCGCCTAATGACCGTGACCTACCATTCGAATGGTGAAGGCAACAATTTCCCAAATGCATATCTTTCGCCATGGCAATCCACAAATCACTGGGTCAGGTGCTCTAACTCGTTGGAGTCTTTCTTGGCGAGGATGTTTTCGCTGATGGGCAACTCGACGTGGCTGCTTCACGGGTCAGTCATCCGGATAACATTTGCTTCGATTTCAAATGCTATCCAGATTTTACGACGACAAATAAAATAGTGTACCAAGAATTAATAGGTGTGTGAATATATGTACAGTATTGTATTTCTACTATGACGCAGCAAAGTGTCCATCGACTTACTCGTAGCTGTGGAAGCTTGTAAAATTGCCTTAGAAGTCTTGGCCAACATCTGGGGTGCCAAAACTCATGGCGATATCCATGTCATCAAATGTTTTTATTTAGATTATGAGAAGCTAGTTCAAATTAGTACATGAAGAATTCTTTAGTTCTTTGTTATCAGAAAACGCTGTGTGGTTTTTTCTATCTCGTCGTCGATTTCTTGCATGGTTTTAAACCGTGTCAGGCCTACGGTTGCTCATGCTTAAATAGTATGGTTTAAACCCGTGATGATTGCTGAGAAAATGTCCTATACGCTTATTAGGATAAACGTTCAGAGAGAGAGAGAGAGAGAGAGAGAGAGAGAGAGAGAGAGAGAGAATGCTAAGAGCATCCGGTGAATCTTAATTTTCGGTGGGCAGCCTGAATAACAGAATATCTTCGAAAATTGCACGTGTCGAAAGCCAGAACTGGCCCCAATTACTGAAAATCAGTCATTTAAAATGGTTAATACGTATTAAGAAAGTCAAGGTGGCAGATTAAGTTACACATATTTCTAGCTCATGAAATCCTATTTTGGGGAAATTTTGTCGGCCAGCTGTTCATAAAATATGGAAGTATATGAGGTTATACACTGCACACATACGTTTTTTGCCAGTACTGTGTGTGTGTATAAATATATATGTATATGTGTGTATTTGTATTTTGTTTCTTAACATGCTGTAGCATAGTGGCTCCTGAACTAATGCCCTATAGCCACAAACTGTATATTATGACATGTCTGATTTACTATTTGTTATAATTTAGGAACTGCTAATAATCTCTAGAATTGTCATAATCTTACCGATTTAGTATGCCAACTGTTCAATAGCTCAGGAACTTTACAGTGCTTCTATCTTGCGGTCTGGAGCTCCCAACAGAATGGTTACTAGCTTTAATAATAATTATTATTATGTTATTTGGACATTTTGTTTGCATGCTAAGACAAATTAATCTCTTTCGAGACATTTTATAAATGCTGAAAACGAAGCATATTTATTGATTAGTGATAACATGCACTGTGTCAGCATGCATCATCGTGCAAAGGAATTCACTTGGACTTAGAAAATGCTATGCTGAACAGGTGGATTTTCAGCTACTTTTTAAATTTCGTCAAATCAGAGGGTGTCGTAGCATCAGTTGGTAATGAGTTCTTGGCTGTGGGAGTATGTGAACTAAAGACATGGTCTGTAAACAGAGGCGAAGCCAGGGTGTGGCAGCTGCCACCCTCTGGCCTGGTAGGTGGGAGCCTAGCGTGACACCTGGCCGGCGGCCAGCAGCCTTACATGGCCAGGCTGCAAGACACCCGGGAGCGCTGGGGGGGGGGATGCCCTAGACGCCGCCCCTTCAAAGGGAGGCTCCGCCCCCAGACCCCTGTGCCACCCCTGCGCTCCAATCCTGGCTTTGTCTTTAAAGGATTCGAGGCACAGCTACACGACTTGAGTCAGAGGAACTGGTGGTTCGGTGCTTAGGTTTGTGATTAGGAAGTAGCTCGGATAGGTAGGCTAGAGAATGAGAAGGACATAAGAGTGAGTGACAAACCGTGAGCCTAGGTAAGGCAGTTGCTTTCACAACCTCGGGACCGAGGTCGTAGGTTCGATTCCTGCGGTGGGTGGTCTTTTATCGCCACTGCAAGCGGTGGTGGTAGCCGTAAAGGCTGTTCTGTCGCTAGACAAAAAGAGGCTATTTAATCAGCTTGTATTTATTTATTTAAACTGTAAGCACCTGATTTCACAGGCAGGAAGACCTTCGAGTAGTAAGTTACGAAAGTGGAGACGAAATGTCCCAAATGAATGGACCAGCTTGGATGTGATATCCCTGTCTAAGTTAGTCTAAGATCCCTGTCTAAGCAGGCCTGGATTTTTTGCAATGGGACGTAGCTGAAAGTAGGCAGACTTGACTGTGGAGCTGCGTTGGTCGTCTAGTGAAAGGTCGTTTTAGAACAGGACACCCAGATTTCGTTCAGATGCTACAAGAGATATGCTGACGAAGCCCATTATGAGGGATAGGTTTTCCCATTTCTGAGCAACGTTTGCTTTGCCGGTAAGTAGTAGGTGGATTTATCATCCTATATTTGAGCAAGTTTGTTGCCATCCAAGTGCAAATGTCAGCAATACATTATGCAGCAAGGAATGTGACAAGAGTGCTGGCTAGAAGGGATCAAAGCACAGGTACAGCTGTGTGTCATCTGCAAAAGCCTGGAACTCCCTCCCGACCTGTATCAGAACATCCACTGACCTGACCACTTGAAAACACCTATTTAGGACAGCATTTAGTGGGTCCCTGTGATTCGTCCTTGATGTGCTTATGCGTGCTGACACTGTGCATGCTGCCACTAACCACATTTGCATGCTGACCCTGTGCATGTCACCCCTAACCATGTTTTTCATTTTGTTTGTTTATCAAGCATGATTTTACTCACCGTTCAATTGCATTTCTCTTTGCAGCAAATGTAAAGCGCCTAGAGAGAGATTAAGTTCTCTGAGGGTGCTTTATCAAGTGCATTATTATTATTATTATTATTATAAGGAATACCAGCCTTGAGTGTGCTTGGCTATTACATCGGCAAGAGGGAAATCTTAGATGTATTATAGTCAGCCAGTCAAGCTGACTGGTGAGCTTCTCGTGCTTTATAAAAGTCCTTGCGTCTGTACACCGCCGAAAGGCTGCCATACAGCGGTCCCGTGCTAGACCCTCTGTTTATTCCGGAGAGTGGCTAATATTAGTAGCTACACTTCGGAACAAGAGAGAAGCTGTCGGCTTTTTTGCCAAGGTTTTCAGGCGCATTTTATCTAAAATTCGGACTTGTTTAGATGGGGATGCCACATCTAAGTTATTACATACATTTGTGACATCCCGTCTTGACTTCTGTAACTTACTGCTTACTGGTCTACCAGCCTGTGCAATCAGGTGCTTCCAGCTGATGCAAAACTCTGCAGCTAGGCTAGTCTGTTGGGAGGGTCGAAGTTGCCACATCACACCACTTCTCACCGACTTGCACTAGCTGCCAGTCAAGCAACTCATTGACTTCAAGGTTTTGTCACTCACTTTTAGGTCCGTTCATATTTTTTTTTGCTCCAGCCTACCTATCAGATCTACTGCCCCACCAGGCTATCGTAGCTAAGCATCGTACTACTGGCTTTTCGGAATCTAACTGTTTACCTATACCTTGTACAAACTTCAAATCTTTTGGAGACCGTGCCTTTAGTTCGTATGCTCACAAAGCCTGGAACTCATTCCCTACTTGCCTCACGACATCTCTTGACTTAACTACATTTAAAAAGAAACTAAACAAGCATCTATTTATCACAGCATTTAGTGGGTTCCTGTGATTCGACCTTTATGTGCTTACTCGTGCTGACACTGTGCATGCTGCCATTAACTACTCGTGCATGCTGACCCTGTGCGTGTCACCCCTAACCATGTTATTCTTGTTGTTTATAGAGCATGCTACCACTAACCATTCGATTGTGTTTCCTTTTCAGCAAATGTAAAGCGCCTAGAAAGAGATCGAGTTCTCTGAGGGTGCTTTATCAAACGTGTTGTTATTACTATCATTATTGCACTGTTTACGGCCTGCATGGCAAACGCATTTTTTGCCAGGTTTTGCCTTTAAGCCAAAATAAATACCAGCTGATTTAGCAGCTTCTTTTTGTATAGCGACAGAAAAGCCTTTACGGCTATCACCACCGCTTGCAGTGGCGATAAAGGATCGCCCACCACAATATTCGAACCCACGAACTCGGGGCCGAGGTCGTGAAAAGCAACCACCTTACCTAGTGAGCCATCACGGCTCACCAAAGAAGATGATTGCTAAGCGTATTGCTCCCTGAGGATCTGCTCGTGCAGGCTTATATGTCGCGAGTTTCTGATAGTGTTGTGGAGTGATTTTGGACTTGTTTACTTGCAGAACAATTACTTTGCTTATGTGCCTTGTCTCGGGTCCATGTTTGTTATATTCTCTTTTATTCTTTTTTTTGCCCTTGTTTAAATCACGTTTACACTTATTGCTAGGCGTGAGCAGTCACCGTCAGGAAGAAGATTCGATCAAGAGGCCTCCACCTGCCGCACCCACTGAAGACTTCAGTTTTCCGTCATCAGGTACTGTTTGATAAGCATAAGTATTATTTCTTTTTCATTCTGAGCAATATCACTAGCAGTGCTTGGGAAAACACACTGTTATTTAAAATTGAGAGTATAGTGCTTGCATGTGGTAGGTGAAGACAAATTAATAAATAATGGTTACCTGATTTAACAGCCTCATTTATATGGCAGCAGCAAAGCCTGAGCACCACCCCAGTGCAGTGGGCATTACAGGATCGCCCACTGCAGGACTCGAACCCAATCGTAATCTCCTAGTCCACTAAGTCCTAATACCCTCCTCCGGCCACATTGATTCCAATGTAGGCGTCTCTGTGAGTTCTGATTATGCAGGGTTTTGTGTCATCTGCAGAGATGTACAGGTGTTCTGGGGAATTCTACCAAGCAGTGAAATGCCATTAGCCCGCACGGCATCATGCAGAGCACTTGAAAGAAGCAGTGTGAGTCCAGGAACACTGCAGCAAGAGCTCGGAGCACGGATTAGGAAATCTGAGAAGCGGATGAAATAATGAGGCCGGAGCCACCGACAGATGGCCGCAGCATGCCCTCATAAGTCTCTTGAAAATCATGCAAGACATCTGTCTCAAGAATTGCTTCTGGTTTATAGTTATCGTGCTTGATTGTGCTATCGTGCTTGTCCGGTTGTCCATCGGCTAGTCGTGTATGCCGAGTTGCCTAATTCTTGCCATTTGTGGCATGCACTGCAATCGGTTTCTGCTTGGAAACCAGTGCTCGGCTTGCTTGGCCGTTTGATGGTATGCCATAGTGTTCAAAAAATCACAGTGTGAGTGAATGCCAAGTCACTGTGCTCCTACTGTTTGCATTGTAGGTCAAGGCAGCTCATTGCAGTACTGGCAGTTGCAGAATATGTGCAGTGGCTTCGACGAGACTCCAGTGAACTGCGGCGGTCGCCTGCTTGGGCGTGGAGGCTTTGGCAGCGTGTTCCTGGGTAAGGTAAACAGGGGCTTGTGCTGAATCGGTCGTAGCAGACGCTGCAGAAGCAGCAGCCTTTTCGTCATGCATGCAACCTTATCCGTTGGTGCAGCATATCTCTAGTAGTCAATTTCCGCTGACACAGTGCTCCGTGCTATGGCTGAGACCTTTCCCGTCAGTACATCGATGCGCTCTGTACATAGCATCGCTTGAGGAGGGCTCAGTGGCCTTCGGACGCCAGCCGATCGGGGCAATTTCAAGGGTGGGGAAGGGGGAAAGGGCACCATCACAGCTGTGGCCACCACCAGCAGCAACAATGGCGGCGGCCCAGCTCTGACACGTTGAGCCTGCAGTGCAGTCCTGAACGTTCTTACCTTATTGACGTTATCAATGCAGGCATTGCTAGCGATGGCAAAAAGTATGCCGTCAAGAAGCTGAACAGTGGCGAGGCGAGCGTAAACCAGGCGGCACTGCAATTTGAACGCGAGCTGCAGGTCCTCACCACCTGCACTCACCCCAATTTGCTGGTGCTGATCGATTTCGTGCGCGGAGTCTCAGCCAACAGCCACTGCATCGTGTACGAGTTCATGGAGAATGGCTCGCTTGAGGACAGGCTTGCACGAAAGGTCGGTATTCTCGCCATCGGGGCAAAAGTGCTTGTGTACGCCACTGTGCGCTGCTGCTGCTGCAGTTCACAGTTAGCATTGTTCTACTCAGCGCCATCATCACTACCTTCCACCCACCCACCCCGACATGCTTCGGTGACCTCATCAGAACTAGGCTGTCAAGGCCGACGTTGTAAAACAAAAGCCTAGTTAACAGCCTCATTTGCATAGCAGCAGAAGAGCCTTAACGGCTATCGCTTGCAGTGGACAGCAAAGGATCGTCCTCTTCAGGGCTCGAGCTCACGACACACTGGGTCTTCAAGCGGGAGCACCTTACCTCCTGGGCAAAGATCCAGATGCGATTTAGACGTGTATCATTCAATAAAAGTCGCTGTAGCAAATCTCGTGGTATTGCTCACTCGGGTTTTCTTCTTGGGTTCGTAGATGTCTATGCGTTTTTAGCTACTACTTCACCCACTCCTACAAAGAAGACACAATGCAACTGTATGCGGAATGCGCCAACACACCGTCAATGGCATATATTACTTAACACCATAAACTTTTCCGATATACCGTTCTTGCATTCTTACTTCCTTTTCTTTTTCTCTTGCCATACTCGTCAAGAGTGGTGACTAGCAGCAGACTCACTTCCTGTTGGCTTGTCGGCTTTATCTGGGAATCCTGTCTTATCCAGCCTCCGAAACTAGAGCATGTCGTTGTGGCTGCAACTAAGCCGCCAATCAATTTTCCTGGCAACGGCAATGTAATGGCCTTAACTAGGAGGAAATTCAGCATCGGTAGCGGAGAAATTCCATAGTGTGAACTCAGCTTTATACAACTGAACCTCGGGTAATCGCGATATATCGTATTTTACTCTTTCTAAGATTGGGAATGTCAGCTCAGTTGATGATGGATTTTTGTAAATTCTCACCTTATCTTGTGAATTTTCGTGCGTATAGTG
Organism: Cristatella mucedo; assembly: GCA_009760855.2. Taxonomy (NCBI): domain Eukaryota; kingdom Metazoa; phylum Bryozoa; class Phylactolaemata; family Cristatellidae; genus Cristatella; species Cristatella mucedo. The sequence goes on along the minus strand of WPIO01000097.1, from coordinate 27,300 downwards.
ATCGCAAATAGTGCTTCATTCCGGACAGGTGTCCTTCGCTTCAGAAAGTTTCAGCTGTGTAGATTTTCCAGTTAACGTGAGACTGCACCTAATTCTATATGTGCATTAGCCAACAGTATACTTCTTTGGGTTCAAAAATCTATGCCTGCAGCCTGCATACATTTAGAGCTCGTAAGATTATGCATGAGATAGTAATGCCACCCCTTGCATAGCTATGCAAAAGTAACACGTAGCTGTGTCATAGCAAAGTTAAATGGTTTAACAATGAATAAAAATTACTCCGTGTAACCGACTTTTCTCCTTGGGTAGTAAATGCTATTTTCCAATTCCTTGGACCTCGGAGGTATAGAAAATGGCTTGTATACCCTATAAACTTTAATTATGTGACCTGGACAGTGATTTACTTGAAATTTACCCATCTCTAATAAGAAAACTGATAAATTAATGTCTTGAATTAAAATTAACGTGTGCTTACTTTGAAGTCATACAAAAATGACCACTCAAAGGAATTCAGAAATGGATAGGTTTTCTAGGTTTGTCGTTATACTGCAAATTGCTTTCTTAAAAAGCCACCAAAGATAGTCCCGCTTCATGTTTTTGGTACACTGTCCTTGGTAACAACGTTCAAGATTTAGTATGTCGTGCTGAAAGCGCTCGCCTTGCTCCTGAGTAAGCTCACCTGCTCTCTCTCTCTCTCTCTCTCTCTGTGAGTTCATCTAGATGAACATCAAGGATGTGGCCTTTGAGGAACATTCAGCACCCCATTTTGCCATAGCTTTTTACGAGAGCCTGAACCACCTACTCATTGTTTTCAGCCATATGATTGCCTAGAAAGCTGCGAACCACTGCAACGAATCTGTTTCAATGTGATTTCTGTATCTTGTTGAGCTTCTTGGAAAATTCGTCTCACTCTATCTCTGATCTTCTTAATCAATGGTCTGATGAAGATACCAGCTTTGGCCGATCCCTCCAACAGCTGTGGAAAAGACATGCTGGAGGTACTTGAAAGCTGTGGACTCATTATTTAGAGCGGTGATAAGTTGCTTGAGGAATGTCAACTTGATGTTGCAGTGGTGGCACCAGCATCTTCTGGGGGTCTACCAGCGGCCTCCACTTGATGTTGTTCTTCCCTACTGAGCAATCGATCCACTGTGGCCAGCTCCTTTTGTGATAGTATACCTTAGTGTCCCGGCTTTCTCTTAGGCAACGAAAACAGGGAAAGTTAGTATAACTGCCTTGAATGCTCATCAGGAACGACACCATTTTGATAATAATGATAGTATATCAAATGTCGAGCATTTTATCATTGAGCATGCGTCCACTAAATATACGATTATTGTCCTTTATAAGGAAAATTTGAAATGCCTACAAAAGAATTTCGTTAGCTTAGGCGCCTTACAACTGTATTATTCGTAATGCTATCATCTGATGGTCTAGCTGTACTACAACTTAATAAATTACTAGCCAGCATGTTTCTCACGTGAGTTTCTTGAAATTTTTAATGATGATCAGTAAGACCCCGCTTGACAGCTTGCTGTCACGAGTTTTTGGAATCCAATCACTAATATGCATATCCGGTGGTTAAAGCTACCGATATTAGAGATGCAGCTGGCGCTTTGCAGAGCCTTTGGATTACAAATGTGGCTAAGACCTTGGATAGCTGTGCTCCTAAGCCCACTTTAATTGCTTATTCTCTACGAATTTTTTTCGATTAAATTTAGGAGAACGCAATGCAGCTGCTGGAAGTGCTGAACGACTCGGAAGAGACGGTTAATTTTTTATAAGGCAACCGTGTACCTCGATATGACCTGTTGTCTTACATATAAGGTTCTCGTTGCCTGCCTCAAATTTCCCTCAGTACATCCATTGCAAAGATAACGTAGACTATTCTTCTCAACAAACTAGGTTGGGCCTTGTTAATGGGCTAATTTACACTAATTGCTTTTTTATAGTGCATTTTTTATAGTGCCCTCAGAGAACTCAATTTCTTTCAAGGCGCTTTACATTTGCTGCAAAGGAAGCATGATCGAATGGTTAGTGGTAGTATGCTCAGTGGCAACAAGCATAACATGGTTAGAGGTGACATGCACATGGTCAGCATGCAAATATGGTTAGTGGCAGTGTGTGAAGTGTCGGCATAAGCACACAAAGGACAAATCACTTGGGCCCAATAAATGCTGTGATAAATAGATGCCTTTTTAGTTTCTTTTTAATTGTAGTCAAGTCAGATGCCGTGAGGCAAGTCAGAAGTGGGTTCCAGGCTTTGGGAACATATGAGCTAAAGGCAAAGACTCTAAAGGATTTGAGGTTCGTAGGAGGTATTGGTAAACGATTAGATTCCAAAAAGCCGTTGGTACTATGCTTAGCCTGGTGGAGCGAGTAGATCTGATAGATAAGCTGAAGCCAAAGAATGAAGGGACCTAAAATTGATGACAAAACCTTGATGCCGATGAGTTTCTTGACTGGTAGCCAGTGCAGGTCGGCGAGAAGTGGTGTGATGTGGCAACTGCACCGCTCACGACAGACAAACCTTGCTACAGAGTTTTGCACCGGCTGTAAGCGCTTGAATACACAGGCCGGTAGACCAGCAGGCTATGAGTTACAGGAGTCGAGATGGAATGTCAAAAATTCGTAGACCGATTTAGATGTGGTATCTCTGCCTAAACAAGCCCGAAGTTTAGCAATATTATGTAGCTGAAAGTAGGCAGACTTGAATGTGTTGCTGACGTGGTCGTCTAATGAAAGGTCACTTTGGAACAGTACACCTAGATTTTGTGCAGATTCAACAGCAGATAGGCTGGCACAGCCGACCTCCCAGCTGGTTATGCTTCAAGGCACTAAACAGCATGTTAATACTGGTGTAGTCCTCTTTGATGTGCAGAGAGTGAGCCACGGGCATGGCAAGCTTGATCTAACTTTAGAGACACAAAATTGCTATGTAGTTAGAGCTGTGCATTTAAACTGCCAGCGAAAGGGACCAGTACCCTTGAACGAACCGTGTTGCTGCAAGACCATTATAACGTGTCAGCACCGTGCCTAGAAAAGCTGGCATCACGGGGCGATGCCTGGGAGAGTGAGCATGTCAGCAAGATGCCTAGGATGGGACTCGGAATGGCCTAGTTTGGCCCAGGGGCAAGATGCTCTCCTCTCACCGCTAAGGTCATGGGGTCGAGCTGTGAGGCAAATGTAAAGCAAGTGGCTACAGATTAAATTCTCTTAGGGCACTATGCAAATGAATTTTATTTATTTAGATCGAGGAAGCCACTGTCCATGAACAGCAAGTGGGTCAGATATGTGCCTTGAATGGCAAGAGGGATGGCAGGATGATAATAATAATAATAATAATAATACATTTGATATAGCACCCTCAGAGAACTCAAATCTCTTTCTAGGCACTTTACATTTGCTGTAGAGGAAGGAGTATGCCTAAATAGGTTCACACTGGGAGTGCCCTTGGCCCTGGCTATTTAATGTCCATCGAAGCTACTTCGTGCCCAGATGGCTTCAGCCGAATCTAAAACTGGCAGGGTGCTGGACACCCATCCATCTATCGGCAACCGAAAGATAGCCGGGTGCTTGGCAAGCAGCTGCTATATATTTATATTTATATAGGGCTAGATATTTAATACTCGAAAGTAGCTTCGTGTAGTTTGACAGGCTGGTCCTGCTTTGTGCATGCTGTTGCTTGTGATATTCTCAATAATTAATGTACCTGCCGCTAACTCACTGGCTTCATTCATCAGGACGGCACTGCATCTCTGCCCGCATGGCTACGACTGAAGATTGCTATGGGTACTGCTGCAGGAATTGCATACCTTCATGCCTTTCGAAATCCATCCCCGATCGTGCATCGAGATATCAAGAGGTATTCCATGCACGCGGTTCAGCATCTGTACCCACCTGTGTGTGCATGGGATCATGCCAGCAGATCTTAGCATCTGGCTTCATTGATGCCGGCTTGCCACTTGGATACTATATTTTGTGGTCTCCTGATAGCTTAAAGTTCTTGCTTTTCATAGCATTACATGGCAGGCTGTGTCATTGCAAAGCTTTCTGTCCCACAATAATTGCCCTTATCTTTCGTGACAGGACAATTACATCAACCGGTGACCTCATGTGATTGTTTTTGTGCCAATATAAAGCCCTCTCCTAAAAAGGTTAACTAGAGAACCTCGAAAGCTCTCGAATCTGACTTCTGCAACCGCTCTGTGGTCTTTTCACCTGTTGTATCTTTTCATCGTTAACGGTATGCCTTGGAGAGAATCCATTGAATGATTAGTCGGTGCAGTGTGCTTGAGCTTTTCGGCTTGATGAGCCTACCAAATGTTTGATTAGCCAGCTTAATGCAGTGCTTCCAAATCTAATACATAGCATTCTCAGTTGCTCATGCTGCAGTCATTTTACAAACATGTTCAGAGTAGAGTGCATGGTCCTTTGCAGTGAATGTAAAGCGCCTAGAAAGAGATTGAGTTCTCTGGGGCGTGCTTAATCAAGTGCATTACTATTATTATTATGGTCAATTAGGTATTATAAAATAATGCTTTTATTCTTGTGTCCATGTTGGCTGCCATGTCTGTTGCACAAGGTTCAACTAGGAAGGAAAGACCTTTACCTCTTAAACGAGGGGAAGTGCCTGATTCATCTGTGGATCAGCATTTATTAATAGTTTAATCTTACATTTACAACTTGTGTGCTTGAAAACATGTGCTTGCACAGACACACACGCCCACACACACGCACGCGCGCACACACACACACACTCACACACAAACACACACACACAAACACACACACACAAACACACACACGCACGAAGGCACACACACATTCATGCATGCACACTTGCTTTGTATATCATCTAATAATTTGGCGTTGGCAGCATTGGGTGAAGCATCATTTGTGTTAGGTGGATGAGTTTATTTTGGTGAGGTTATGCATGCAAAAGTTAGTGTGGGTGCATGAAAAGTTGCCTTATCGAAGAACAAAGAGCAAAGAAGTAATGGAGTTAGTAACTGTAACCGGTCTTTTATTTGGTACCGTAAGAGAACTAAAATCTCTATACAGGCACTTCTACTCACCGCAAGAGAAGTAATAGCCAAATATGTATCAAATCTATAAATAGCTCAGTGATTAATAATGAAAGGCGAGGTATCCTCTTTAGGCTAGCACACAAAAGCACACAAGTATTATGCAAAGACAAGCATGCAGAAACATACAAAAGACTCTCGGCCTCTGGTTATTAGGACCCCTGGTCAGCAACACTAATTCAATCATGTACACGTAATCAAATACTCGGGATAAAAGACAGGTCCAATGTGGCTCTATAAACAAGTAGGTTGCTGCTGCCCTTTGTCAAGTCGTGTGTAGTTTCATAACCCACGACCATACAAAAAAAATTCACTCGAAAAGAGAAAAGGTTGAGTGGAGCAGGACTAACTTGAGACACAACAGGCAGTAACATTACTTTATTAGTTACTCTTGTTTGCCAGCTGTACGTGTAGCTTACTAGTAGGGCACTCATCCCCATCCTGCTGTATCCTGAGTTTAATCCTTGGCATCTCCATTGTTTATTTTAGCCTTGCTTCGTATGCCCTACTGCACTAGCTGTAATAAATCAAGCTAGCAGTCGACGCATGCAGCAAAAATGGATGCCATACGACCTTATAATAATAATTAATAATGTCTCTTTTATAAAGCCCTGAAAGAACCAAGTTGCTACCCAGGTGCTTTACAATGTGCTGCAAAAGAAGCAATAACAAAGGGTTAATGACAAGCAAGGCACCATGCTTAGACTAGGATGATTGATCACACGAGTATCAAGCTTTGACCAGCATGCAAAAGTGCATAAGAAGGCACTTAAGTGCCACTGAGTAGGATTCCTGGGTTAGTAGTATTCCTGGTTAGTAAAATGCACTGAATCTGCACATGCAAGAAAAGCACTCGGAAAAAAGATGACGTCGCTGGAGTGCTGGGAAAGCTGAGTGAAACAGGTGAAACATCCTGAGCTGAGTCCCAAAAATAATATCAAGTCGGTGAAGGTGATGACAAAAGCTGGAAGCAATACCCAGACTGTCGGTACATACGAACTCAAGGCTCGATTGCCAGATTTTATTTTGATGTGAGGAACAGTTTCTCGACTGGTAGTCGAGAAACGGCTGGTTCACCTGAGCAGATTAGAGGAGCACAGAGGTCAAGGAGGTCAAGGTAGGCTGGTGCAACCTGTTAGCCAGAGAGAGGATCTTGAAGTCGATTCGATGCATGGTAGGGAGTCAATGAAGCTCAGGCAGAAGTGGTCTCGGATGTGGCAACTATGCTGCTAGCCGCAGACCAGACGGGCTAGTGAGTTTTGCACCAGGTGCTGACAATTAAAGTTACAGGCCCCGAGTCCCGAACGAACCGAAATGCAAAAATACAGACCTTTACGTCTCTTTTCTTTCGCATAGCAAGGATGGGCAAACCCTGGGAAGGATTCTTTAATCTGGGGTGAAGTTTGAGGACTTCTGAGGCATGGCTTTCGATGTCTGTGTTATAGCATAAGTTATGGAACAGCAAAGCTAGCAAAGCAGTCGAACGTGTTAAGATCAGGTAAAGCTCCGGCATTCCATGTCTTCGGTGAAAGCTTGCAGTTGATCGTGCTGAGCGATCACAATTAACAATTTTGTAACAGACTTGTCTGCAATGGCATTGTTAGATAGCTCTGAATGCCAGCAGAGCTGTGAGCTGTCCAAGTGACTGCACCTACTTTTAATGGGACAAGCAGCCTGATAAGCTCGTGAAGAGCAGTCCCTCTAGTCACCTCACACCTAACCAGAGGCCAAGCCTCTGCTAGCCATGCCATTGATGTTTTAATAGTGACATCAGAAGCTTTCATTTATCACAGCATTTAGTGGGTCCCTGTGATTCGGCCGTTATGTGCTTATGCGTGCTGACACTGCATGCAGCCACTAACCCCACTTGCATGCTGACCCTGTGCATGTCACCCTTAACCATGTTATTTTTGTTGTTTATTGAGCATGCTACCACTAAACCATTCAATTGCATTTCCCTTTGCAGAAAATTTAAAGCGCCTAGAAAGAGATTGAGTTCTCTGAGGGCGCTTTATCAAGTTTGTTATTATTATTATTATTATTATTCATGCTGCCTGTCTGTGTACATCTTTGCCCTTACTGATGCATTTTCGGCTGTGCTTGCTCAAGTGATAGCAGTCAGCGTATGTAAAAGGGCGTAGAAAGAAAATAAGTTCTCTGAGAGTGCTATGCAAATGTATTAGTATCATTATTATTATTATTAGTAGTATCATTATTATTATACAAATGTATTAGTATCATCAAGCTTACTGCCTTGTTGGCTAGCATGGACTGCAAGTCTACGTCAGGCGCTAACTGCTTTTCATGTAGAGGTATATCTGCCTGGTCTGGCCCAGTGGTTAAGGTGCTCGCCTGACTAAGGTCAAGATGAATTTATCTGATGACTCGGGTGTTGGGCTCGAGCCTCGTGGCATTTGTGAAGCGCCTGATAGAGATTATGTTATCTTATGGCGCTACATAAAGGAATTATATATTTTTGGTCGCGTGAGTCACTACAGTAAGGAAGCCTTTTTTTCACGCGCAGTCATATATGAAGAACACCTGAAGTATACGTCACGTGTACCCATGCAATGTATAAGTACGTTAATATGATGCGCTGTACGTCAGTGCAATATAATGTCTGTCAGTGTACAATTAGCCTGTGACATAAATGGATATCGACTTGAAATAGGTGGATACTGACTGGTCATCGTCCTGGCATACCATACTGTTAAATGCTATCCAATGTGATATGAGTAGTTGAGGTGGTTTTCTGATGTGCTCTCTTGAATATCTTGATTTGCTGCCACTTGCGACCTCTGCCTGGATAGATGGCTCTTTGTGACTTTAAATGGCCTATGGCTTTGTATTTCGATGCCTTGTCGCCTCAAAGCATTTTTTGTTTCTGTGTGTATCTGAAGTATGCAGTCTTCTCTGTTTGCATCTATTGATGAGAGCCAGTCTGTCTGCAGATGCTAACGAAACCGTATGCTGAGTGCAGGCCTTAAGTTTTCAAATAAAGTGTTTCTACAGAACCTGACTTTCAGAAAATGATTCTTAAACATGGATAGCCGCAATTGTTGTAAAGCCTACAAACTAACCTGCTAGACCCTCAAAATTCCAGTGCATCAACGTCTTCATACACTAGCTGATAGTAGCTGATCGGAATTCTGAGTTCAAGTTCTATCATACGTTGGTTTCGGCCTGCTTTCCACAAACCGTGGCCGGGAGCAGACTGACTAAAGCTGGTCGATATGGTGCACGTGGAAGGCTGCTGCCCGAATCGACTACGACTTAACTAGACTAGGCGTCCGACTTGCCGGTGTGTGTGAAGCCCATGAGTGAGACTGCTTTCTTCGTGCTGAAAGGGGCGATTGACATCCGAATGATCTGCCAAATTTGAATAGTGACTCGAACCTGGCGAACTTGGCGTTTTGCCCTTGAGAAGTTGATGCGAGGGTGGTGGACAGATACAACTCAAGCAGGCAATAACAAGTAGCTGGAAGCTTAGGCATGCTACTTCGGCTAGTAACTGGTGGTCGGTGCCAGCTCCTGGGATCGACGCCAAGGAAGACGACATCATTGCAGAAACTTGCAAGCTAGCTAGCTAGCTCTACTGAACCAGAGAAGTAGGCGAGGACTCTCGATAACGTATTCTGCATTCGTCGCTTCTAAAAATTATGGGAAGTAACCTCTAACCTGCTTTTGCATTTTGGCTGCTTGCAAGCCCAGCTGCAGCTGCCCAGCAGCTTAAGCTCGAAGACGATTCCAGTGGTTCTAGTTGGTTCCAGTGGTGCGGCCTCCAGTGAGCAAACCCTGGTGCTCCAGAGCGACTAGCCGTGCTTAGTCTACAGCATTTAGCAGGTATGTTGCTCTCGATGGCATCCAACTTGTCAGTATTTTCGGGTCAAGGTAGCAGCTTTTCCTGGGCAGTGCTAGGGGGGCTACCTTGTCTTCTTACTTCAGTTGGCATGTGCAAGTTCTCGCCTGTGCAGATGATAGCGCAATGTGGATGGAACTTAATTCACACTGCTACTAAGAAGCTGGTGACTTGGCAGTGTGTGGATTCAGTCAATTTTGAATGCTAAAAAGTTCGGCCTTAATTGTGGGGGGCAGGCTTCCACTGTGTACACATTGTGCTGTTCTGAATCTAGCTTGCCAGTAGCAAGTGCACGCTTGACTTGTGTAACTATGTGCAGCTGGTCGAGGCTTTCGGTCTGTCCAATAAAGTTATGATGCGTTTGATTCAACTGCTTTATTGATATAAAGGCAGAAGAGCCTTAGCAGCCATCACCTTGCTTGCAGTGAGAAATACAGAATTTCTGCTGCAGGATTCGAACCCACGACCTGTATATCTATTCAATGCACCCCCACTCTTCATGCCAGTAGGAATCTTCTACCGTTGGCTAGTGTTGTTTGTCTTCAGGTCTTCGAGCTGTGGTAGCTCCTGAAGGAGGCTTCGTAAGACTTAGCTGCCGTCACAGCCCGCGCCGACCTTGAGATTTGCTGCCTTGTGAACTAAAAAGATGTGAATGCGGTACTTTTAGTGCAAACATCTTGCTGGATACTCAGTACGTGGCTAAAGTTGGTGATTTTGGGCTTGCCAAGCTGTTTCCTGAAGATGCAACTAATGTGATGACCGGAACTGTTATTGGCACTACATGCTACATGCCGCCTGAGAGTCTGCAATTCATGGTCACTCCCAAATGGGATGTCTACTCCTACGGTGTGGTAGGTCACAGGCCTAGCTCAGCCGGCACCTTCTGTAGCAAACTTACAAGCATGCTTGTGTTGGTCTGTTTTTTTAGTAAGTTTGCAGTCACACGGCCAGTTGAACTCAGCCACATTGAATACTCTCTATAATTATGCAGTAGTATGCACCATGGTATGGGTATCTCACCTGCTGCAATAGCACTGTTTCACTATCAACGTGGGGCCTTGGCAACCTCAGGGGACTTTTGGGCAAAGATTCATTAAATGTTATCGGGACGGATCAAATGCTATCCCTAAGAAAAATGCTAAGCCAATAGCTTTTGCTTTCCTTAATTGCCCATTAGCAGTTGCTCCGACCACGTGTGGCCTATAGAACTAGCTTCAAATCTCATTCCTACTTCTCAGTTTCTGCCCCATCTAGACTGGCTGCTTTCATTGATTGCTGGTTTAACTGGAATATAATTAGACGGTTATTTTTTCTTACCTGTCCATGCACAACCCCTATTAATAGTAATAATAATAATAATGCATGTGATATAGTGCCCTCGGAGAACTCAATCTCTTTCTAGGCACTTTACATTTACTGCAAAGGAATCATATTCGAAGGGTTAGGGGTAGCATACTCATGGTTATGGGTGACATGCACAGGGTCAGCATGCAAGTATGGTTAGTAGCAGCATGCACAGTGTCAAAACGCATAAGCACATAAAGGACAAATTAAAGGGGCCCACTAAATGCTGTGATAAATAGGTGCGTTTTTAGTTTCTTTTTAAATATTCTCAAGTCAGATGTCGTGACACAGGTCGGGAGTGAGTTCCAGGCTTTGGTAGCATACGAACTAAAGGCATGGTTTTCAAAGGATTTGAATGAAAGGACCTAAAAGTGCGTGACAAAGCCTTGAAGTCGATCCGTTGCTTGACTGGTAGCCAGTGCAGGTCGGCGAGAAGTGTTGTGGTGTGGCAACTGCGAAGCTCACGACAGACAAGCCTAGCTGCAGAGTTTTGCACCAGCTGTAAGTGGCTGAGTGCACATGCTGATAGACCAGCAAGCAGTGAGTTGCAGAAGTTAAGACAGGGTGTCGTAAATGCATGGACCAATTTAGATGCAGTATTCATGTCTAAACAAGCCCAAATTTTAGCAACGTTATGTAGCTGAAAGTGGGCAGACTTGACTGTGGACCTGACGTGGTCGTCTAACGAAAGGTTACTTTGGAACATGATACCTAGATTTCGTGCAGATTCAACAGGACGTATGCTGGCAGAGCTGATTGTGAGTGTTTACCTTTTCAATTTCTGAATCACACTTGGTTTGCCCATAACTAGTAGGTTGGTTTTATAATCATTTAATTTAAGAAAATGTGCTGCCATCCATGTGCAGATACCATCAATACATGCAGCAAGATAGTTGTTGAAAGAATTCATTGTGCTAGAGGGCTGGGGAGATCAAAGCAAAGGTACAACTGAGTGCCATCTTCATAGAAGTGAAAGCCTAGAGTGTATCTGGCAATGACATCGGTAAGTGGGAGAGTATAAGCTGTGAAAAGAACGGGGCCAAGCCCAGATCTTCAAGGTACCCCATATTTCAGAGGTTCCTCAAAGGTACCTCTGATGATCTTCGTCCATTCACATCAATACTCTGGAGTCTCCCACTGAGATAGGACCTAAACCATTGCAATGCAGTCAGTGATGCCTTGGCGAGATGAGAGGCGCTCAAGAAGGACTTGGTGATCGATAGTATCAAAAGCTGCCGAAAGACCGAGCAAAACAGGCAGAGATACTCTACCTAAGTCTGCATTCATAAGTAGGTCGTTATACATCCGAAGCGATGCTGACTCTGTGAGAGTGATTAGCTCTAAAACCATACTTTAACTCACGAGCAAGGTTAGAAGTTTCAATATATGAGTTCAGCTGGCCTGCCACGACTCGTTTCAGTGTCTTTGGTAGGAACGGTAGAAGGGAGACTGGGCTTGTTGCTCAAGTTCCCTTGATCTAGTGTTGCTTTCTTGAGTAGTGGCCTGACTGCAGCCTTTTTTAGAGTTACTGGGACATGACCTGAGGCTAATGACACATTTATGATGTTAGTTATGCATGCTAGCAGCAGACCAATGCAACGTAGAAGCAGGACAGTGGGCACAGGGTCCAGATAACTAGTTCTCTTCTTTGATTGGGATATGAACTTCAGGACGAGGTCACTAGTGACCTCATTGAATGTAGACATTGAGGTGCTGCATTGAATTGAGGGACAGGATTCCAGGGGGGATGCTGCCATCTTAGGGATGGACTCAGATCTTGTCTATCTTCTTAACAAAGAAGCTTGAGAAGCGATCAGCTAGATCATCGCAGGGATCACTTGGTAAGGAGCTAGCCTGGGACCGGTTAAGGAGATGGTTGATCGTCGACATCAGCGTTTAGAGTATTCATAGCGACTCTTACCGAAAGCTTACCGAACATTCTGTTGTTTAGTCTTAGTACATGGCCACATAAACGTATGAACGATGGAGCTTTTGAGTGTAAGCATTCAAGAGTCAAAAGAGGCCAGCCTGTTTTGTAAGATAGCTTATGTATTTGGCCTCAGCAGAGGCCTCCATGCTTTTGATTTTAAGATTCCAAAATTTCACACTACTGGCTCATCTCGCCCATCCATCGTTTTATTTAGTGTTAGATCTTCTCGTTACTTCTGCTCGATGAACAGCTGGTCTCGTACAGCGGTACTGAACCTGCTTCGGCTTGCATTTGCTCCATCCCACCTGTCTCGGTTAGCGCTGCAGCAGCATCACTGCTTAGTCGAGCTTTTCATTGCGGCTCTGCTCAAGCCAGCTCAGATCGAGAAATCTGCCACTCCTGGCTGCACTCGAAAGCTGTTGTGAAAAACTACCTAGTCATGAGATCTGCTGATTGCACAGCCTCATTTCTATAGTAGCAGACGAGCCTTAGCAGCAGCTGTAAGCACGCTAGCCGCTGGCAATGAAGAGTGCCCTGCTCCCCACCCCAGCTTGCCGACTCGAATCCGTGACCTAGCTGCTGCCAAGTCTGGCTTCACTGCTTCGAGCAAAGCTGCCTGCGAGCAGCCTAGATGCCATGGTCTGCTGCTCGTTGGAATAGCTCTGCACTTTTGCTGTCGCCGCTCAGCTGTCTCAGCCGTGAGCTCACGTGAGCTGCAAATGCCAATGCCGAACCCGCTGCAAATGCCTGCACTGCAGATATTGCCCGCCGTGTATGTACATGCCCGCTATGCTCCGAAAGTCTGAAACGCGCCTTCTGTGATTACTTGCATCCGCCAAGTCTCAGATGAAGACTCGCCAAGCCTGCTGTGCTTTCCCTGCTTCACCTGCCCGGTGGACTTTTTTTGTTCCTGTGTGTTTTGCACTCTTACGTGTGCATTGCTAGCCGGTGGTCCTACTAGCCGGCGGCCCCGAGTGTCTGCTTGCGTGTGTGTGTTTTGCATGCTCGTTACGAGTGATACCGTGCATGTCACTAAGCCTTTTCTTATTGCTTTTCCTATGCATGTTGTAAAGCACCTGAATAAGAGATTTATTTCTCTTACGGCACTTCCCTTGTGCCGATATATAAATGACCTATAATCATTGTCATCGTCATCATTGCCTCGAGATCGTTGCAGTCTCAGGGTGGTAACCCAAGCTCTGATACAAATGAATGGTCTTGTTATGCCACTATTCTGCCAGAGCCGATTTCTCTCTTGCTAACGTGGATGAGTTTAGCTAGTGGATGTCATCTCCTCAATATGACCGGTCAATGTGAGCACACTGCCCGAAGGTCAGCAGCATAATAATAAGACATTTAATAGCCCCCCAAGAGAATTAAATTTCATATGGAAGAAAAATGCGTCCTCACCAAGGACCGATTTGGCCGACCTGTGCTGTAACATCCTACTGCCCTCTGACTCTTTGATCGCTCTCATTGCATAACTTTGCCTATGACCTCTGTTTGCTTTATTTCCTCCGCCGGCCGAGCTGAACGTCACTGGCTCTGAGTGCACACTGCATCGAGCGAACTGTTGCGATAAGCCTCTTAGCTCTTTTAACTACTGCAGTCAATTAACCCTCTTGGTTTTGTATAGTTAAAGGTATGCTGCATTCCCTTGTGTTTTTTGCAGCAGGCCCAGAGGTGCCACTCACACATTGGACTCGGGGTGTGCTAACAAGCAAGCGCCGATCGCAGTTTGCGCCTCCCTGCTCGAAGCGTTTGCTGATCGTGTCTCTCGATGTATACCGTGACGGGGGGGGGGGGGGGTACTCAAGCCTTCCCCATTCCGGTCAGGCATCTAAATGCACAGTGCACATCGTCAAAAGCTCAAGTGCTGCTGCATGCTGTAAGGCATGCAGCGCTCGGCATCCAGAATAAACGCCATCAGTGAAATTTTTTTAGCAGTAATGGCTGAAGAAGGGTCAAGGAAGAAGTGGCTTAAAACCTAGGGCTTAAAACCTTGGCTTTAAATGAGCACTTCGTGCAAAGAAGAAGTAACGGCATGTAGCATGTTATGCCCTGTATTCAAAGTGTGGGAGTGTGCATGTGCACACTCGTGCATCGGCTTGTAGATGCACGCGGGTGCAAGCGACCCAACGTGCCGAAGGGTGGCGCTTAGCGGTCGGTTTTCTGGCCTGCTGTGGCAGACTGGCGTGCCTCGAGGCAGAGCTGCAGCTTGCCACCTGACGTTCTGCTTTCTCCTTGCTTGCTAGGTTCTGCTAGAAATTCTCACAGGACTGCCGGCAATGGATAGCAACCGTGAGGAGAGGTCACTGGTACATTTCCCCCCCAGCGCTCGTTGTCGCCACTGCTATGTGCTAGCGTCAGCTAGCCGCGAGATTCTGCTAGCCGCACATCGATTGAGTCGTTGATGGGTAGCAGTTTGCTTGCAGTACCGCCACGTTCTGGAGAACACGGATGATGACGATATTATGCCACTGGCAGACAACACCGCAATGTGGCAGGCAGACTTAGCCAATAGCGTCTTCAAAATCTCCCTGGATTGCATGTCTTCGGATTATCACAGTCGGCCGGACATGGCAGCGGTGAGAGAAGCCTGCTCCTCCTGGTTGCAATTAGTAGCCGCGAGCAGTGCGTGGCTGCATTCTCCCCGGTGCGCCCAGTGCTCAGTCTCTCTCCGAATGCCGTGCCTAGTTGTGACAGTGTGCAGAGCCCAAAAGCCTGCTGCTGGCTCACACTCAGGTCGGAGAAGCCTGTTTCGGATCCAACTGTGAACCTGATTTCTCTCGATTGCCAGTTGAGCAACTTAAGCCTTCACAGCGGTTTCTCCTTCTTCTTTTTTCTTTCTTTCTTTTCCGTGCATCCATGCGTGGATACGACGTTCACAGCCTCGTCTTTCCTCTCCACATTTATAACTGCGACCCGGTGTGATTCTTCACGGTTTAGTTAGACACAGGTGTGGCTGCGTATTCTGCGACCTCTTCTCCTGCCTCTACCACTTCCAGTACAGCTTTGCGGCCAGCCATCGTATCCTGCGTGCCGTGCCGCTTACTCCTGCCTCTCCCCACTTTTTGCTAAGTACATTGTCTATGACTGATCTGTGATACGCTCTGCTCAAACGTATTTGCGTGGTCTAAAATGAGCCCTTTATCTGTGAAGTCATTGTCATCACTGCACCGTAAATTACAGGCAATGCCTATATGTTAGGATCGCCATGGATGACTTGTTTTTCGATTAGCCGAATATTGGCTATACTGCCACGTTTGGTTGTTTATTTACAAGCCCTTATTTCCAAGAGCTGTCGGTGTAAATGTATCCATTTACTTTTACTGTTTGCTGTTTGCACTGTGAGACAGTATTCGTTGTGCCGCTCTCAGCAAGATTTGGCAAGTTGGTAGCGGCTGTGGTGGGTTTTGTGATTGCTTTGATACAGCCATCGAGAAGGGCTCCAGCTCTGGCTCTCACTCGATCTGCCTCGTCTGACCTTCCATTCGCTCGCTGGTAGCTTGCCCACTTAGCTGTAACTGCCAAGGGCGACATGCCTCCTTGCTCAATCAAAGCATTGTAAGCAGTCAAAGCAAGCCGACTGGTGTACACACTTTGCTTGAACCCGAGTGATTGCTGGGCTGCGACCGCACAGAAAGTAGGGTGCAGTTGGATGATTTTTTATTGCCAACTGGAAGCGGTGTTGATAGCCGGCCGATAAAGCTCTTCTGCGCTATACAAATGAAGCTGCTAAATCAGCTAAGATTGCCAAAGGTGATACTATGCTACTTGTGCGAGCAGTCAGGTTAACGAAGTGGTTATTGTACATAGCTAGGCGAAGAAGACACACAGCTAAGAAGGTAGTTCCAATAAGCAGTCCAAAGGGCTTCGAACGGCTGCACATTAACTTCCGGCAGAATTTCCATTTTCTATCGCATTTCGAGCTCACTGAGCAATTTTTGGGGCGATCGGTAGATGGCAGGTGAAGGGGAAAGGTTTGAGTGAAGGTTGCTGCTTGAGCTTGTATTCTGTTTTATTTCCATAGGAAAGCAGATTTGGTTGATTGAAATCTTTATCTTGGCGCCTGTCTGAGATAGCCCTAGCATGTTGAAGGGCCATAGAAAAGATAGATTATTTTTGTCGAAAGGAGAAACATGCAGAAGACAACAGGGCTTGCTGCTTGCATGTCACGACCGAGGTTGTAAGTTCGAATCCTGCTGCAAACACTAGTTCTGTGTCACCTGCTGTAAGAGGGAGAAATAGTGAATATAATAATAATAATAGGTTCTGTATATAATACCCTAAGAAAAACAATTGTCTATACAAAATAATTTAAAGGCCAATGTAAGAGAATTGATGGCCAATTGTTAGTGACATGCAGGATATCGAGCGTTCACAAGCATCGAGAAGCATGCAAAAGCAAACAAGCATCGTGCTCAGGCCAGCATGTTAAAGCACACACACACACACACACACACACACACACACACACACACACACACACACACACACACAAGACACCAAGGAAGACCGATTAGTAGGACTAGTAGGGCTAGTAAACTCGTGACCGAGATGGCAGAGTCCCGTGCTGTAGCCACTTGTTTTTTTTTATCTAGGTCCCTTTAGTTCCGTTTTCAATTGAATAATATATATATATATATATATATATATATATATATATATATATATATATATATATATATATATATATATATATATATATATATATATATATATATATATATATATATATGCTGCTGGCACATCTGAGCATCCTGCATTAAAGCCGAGCATTTGCTTTAGCATGCAGCTATCGCTGGCAAGCTATTCTCAGGCCCATGCCCTTTGAGCAGCGGCTGGATTGACAGCACGACAGCACTGGACATGCTGTATCAAACACTGTATAGATGGTTAGTGATGCGGTTAGTGCACATAAGTAATGCAGTCACCTGACTGAAAAAAAAGTATGCATAGAATAGATGACGAGCTTGCAAAAAAAATTTGCTGGTGATTGATTCTTTTTTGTGCTATGCCTGCGGTCGAAATCTGGGATTGCTATTCCCGATATGCTCTTATTGTCACGCCAGGAAACGGTAGCACTCAATGGCTTCCTCCCGAAAGCTTGCAAAACCGGTAGCTATCAGAGGAATGCCTACGGTGTCATGGTTTTGCACACTGCTTTCTTCGAGCTCGTAATTCAGTCTGAGCTTCGTTTGTGAAGCACCGTTCGTTCTCCTTTTGTTTACTGAAATGTTTGCCTCGTGAGTTACTCACCCCAGTCGGTGCATGTGCAGCAGCTTTGGTTCGCCCGTTGGTGTATAAGTCCACAGACGTGTGTGCGCGTGGCTGCTGTTATGTTATGTGTTTTAGCAGTACGAGCCCACACTCACTTCCTCTTGTTTTTGATTCTACCAGCATCTCTGCAAAAATTCATGACCGACCAGTGCAAAAACGTGTCGTAGTACAAGTTAATAAATGGTGCATGTAACGTTCCACTGCAGTGGGAAGGGCAGGTTGATTGCGGTTTACTTTCAGTAGGTTCAGTAGTAGCGCAGTAGCGGAATCATGCTGTGGACAAGCAGCCTGAATCGTGTGCTGAATCGAGCTGCTGAATGCTGCCACCGTATCAATACTCCTTGTGCTTAATTGTCAGTCGTGAACCCAGTCCACGACTCCATCGAGGCAGTTGACCCATGCCCTTTCCATCAGTATCTGGATCTGATCAATTCTTGTGCACCCTCCCCCATCCAGCCATGCTTCGGTTGGCCAGCCTGTGTGCAGGGTTAACCGAGAAAGGGGATCTTCAAAAATACTAAGTGACCGAACCAACGGTCAGCATGTCTCATCTCGTGCCAGTGCTTGCCTTTGGCACGACTAGGACATGCTCTTCCTTAGACAGCAGAGGGCGTCGAGTCTGATTCCTGGGCTTCTGCTCTGCATAGATTGCCTTGAGGCAAACGCATCGACTGGTCGTGACTGGGCGAGCTAATGTCCAAGTACGTCAAAGAAAGGACGTTACACTCGGCTTTCACGCCGGATGTTATGCTCGGGAATCAATGATGGCACAAACCGCTCGGCAAACCTTGCCTGAGGGCCTTTCAGGGTAACCTTTTAAGTTTAGCTTGTGTTCGTATTTTGAGTGGAACCTAAACGAGTTCGACAATTGCTTGCTGGATTCTCTGTTAAGATGCTCGTGGTGCATTTTAAGGCTTGTGTAGCTGTCATGTCATTGGCCTACGTGCGATATTGAAATGGCACCAGACATATGCACAGGCCTAGCAATGCAATACAAATTTACAAGCTTAATTTTGAGTAACTTGTCGTTTTCCCTCTCAAGATTATGAAGATATACATTAATAATATAGTATATAACGATATGTACTATATTATAGAATAATATATGATAATATTGTATATCATAATATATATAGTATTCATATATTATTATCATGTATTATATAGGGTATATCTTCATAACCCATTGGACCCAGCGGTTCATTATCGATCTGTACAGCTTTTTTCTAGCCACTTTAGTTTAAAGAAAAGAAATAGTCTCGTCTGACTCGAGCCATCTTCTCTGCATTGCCTTCATAACTTGTATGATATCTGCCGAGGACTCAACATATAAAATTGAGGTTTCATTGCCTATGAGCTCCTGAAGTCGGACATACAAGATTCACCTTATTGTATAATAATACTAATAGTGTCGTTTGTAAAGCACTCAAAGATTAGCAATCCTCTATCCAGGTGCCCTAGAACTCTTGGCAAGGAAAACGACCCACAGTGGTAACCAATGTTTAATCATATCTCCAAGTTATCTTAGATATATCGTGTATATAATTTATTTGTTAGTGCATTAAAAGAACTTAATCTCTATCCAGGCACTTCGCATATGCCGAAGGGTTCGAGCCCACGACCTTGATCGTTGAAGGCGAACACCTTACCCCTGGGCTAAATCATGGCAGCGACTTAGACAAGCCTGCAAAAGCACACGAGTATCATACTTTGACTAGTATGCAAAAGCACACAAGAAGACACTCGTGGCCACTGGTTAGTAGCTAGTCGTTGGTTCGGCCAGGTCTTTCATATCTCGACCCTTCGCTTCTAAGACACATACCCTTCGGACCGTAGGGAGGTCAAGATGGTGATCGACCAGCCTATAACCCCGGTTCTGTCCGTCGACGGAGCAGCCTACCCCCCCCCCCCCCCCCTGCTTGCACGGACTGCGGTTCGGCCGACCACGAGTATGCCAGGTGCACCACCCACCACTGCTGGCTGGCAATGTACCTGGCATTGGGCCACCTCAGCTCGGCCTGCACCGTTCCCTAGCACTTCGAGATGTGTGGTCTGTCGAGCCACTTTGCACATGACTGCTCCGCCCCGGCTTATGCCGAGCAGTCCGTCGAGCCCTACTCGTGGCCGGCTTCTGCTGCCTCCACAATCCCTTTGGCCCAACGCCTCGTCGAGGCCGCGCAGCGCCGCCCCCCCCCCCCCCCCCCCCCCCCGCCGAGGGAGACGCCACCGCCGGTCGCTTCACCCTGTGCCGAGCCTCTGCCGAGCCTGCAGTCTCTACATGCAGTTTGACTATCCGTTCTCTGCTGGCTGGTCGTGCAACCCAGCAGCCCAGCCGGTGCCCGTTGCTGCGATGATGTCGGCACCTCCCACTCTCCCCCCCCCCCCAGTGCTCGCTCCCCTCCCCCTCGGCTCCAGCCCACAGCACTGGCTGTGCAGCCAGCTCGAGGAGAGGAGCCGGGGCCAGCCGGGGGGGGGGGGCGGCTCCTCGCCGGGTCCCCTGGTTGTGAGCCCCTTGTCGTCCCATTTGCCCCCCCCCAGGTCGCCTGCCCTCCGCCCCAACCCCCTATCCCTCTTCAGCTCCGGCTTCCCGGTGCTCACCCCCCCCCCCAACGAACCTGCAGGCTCCCAATCGCAGGGCCAAAAGCTGAGCCGCTAAGAAGCTGGCCGCTGCCAAACTCCCAGCAGCAGCCTCGAGAGAGCGGGAGAGGAGGGAAGAAGTCTTGATCATGCTTCCCCCTTCCAGCCCAGCTCAGTTGGGGGCAACCCCCCAACCACCCTTCTCCGACTAGACTGCTGGCCCTGCACTCACAGGTCCTATGCCCCGTCTTCTCCACCATCCCCCTCTTGGCACCCACCTCTGACGACACCACAACTCCTCACTGCAGATCTGCTGTCCATGCATCTGCTCGTCCTCGTCGGCTCTCGCCATTCACCTCCGAAGCGCACACGGCACCTCCTCAATAGGGGACCAGCCCCATCTGGCTGATCTTTCACCACCCTCGCCGATCGCCGATCCCTACGAAAGAGAGCGCTGGACACAAACCCTCCCCATGTTCCCGGCTCTCTGACTCCACCCACCACCCTCCTTTCCTGACCTCTTCCTCCCCGGCCACTCCTGGCGGTCTCCTCAGCTCTGCCAGCCACAAGACGCTGCCACCCCCTCCAGCATCAAGGACCGACCCCGCCCTGCCGAAAGCCAAGCCCCAGGCCGAGCCACTGGATGCAGTCAGCCTGGCAAAACGGCTGCGTCGCCACCCTCCTCACTGCCGCTCGCCGACTCTCCTCATCGCTGACACCGCCGAACCCAGGACGCTCTGCAACCAGCCTGAAACTCTTGAGCGGACTGGGAGCCGAGGTGGACTTCGAGAGCAAAGTAGAGAAAAGAGGGATTGGGCTGAAGAGTGGTGCTAGCGAGTGAAGTACCCTTTTAGCCAAAGAGATGATGGATCAATCATAAAATCTTGTGCGATCAAGAATTGCTTCGATTCACACAAGCAGTTGTTTTATTCCTGCATGTCGTGCATTTTATCTTCAAGCACCACCTTCAAGTGCCGAGCAGATGCTGTGGGTTCTCTGTTTCTACTAGGTGGTTTGGTTTTGCACTACCTTTGGGTTTTAGTCCAGTGATAAGGTGGTTGCAGCTCTCGACACAGCTCTTGTTTGCTCGATTCGTATAACAGTCAATGTGTTTATTGACAGCTGTGAGTGAGGCAGGTGGTGCTGCTCTAAGGTTCCTCTGTATCAACACAACAGAATCTGTTAAATCAGCTAATCTTTAATTTATTTTTGAAGTGTGTATGGTGTTTTATAAACGGTACGATTACAGTCATATAGCACAAGATTGTGGGTCTATTTTTCTGATTCCTGCTCATAATGAGTGCAAATAATAGCCCAGTGTTAACGAAGCCCCTCTAAGTACTTAGTAATGTCGCATTATGGTGTGAGCATGCTGCTTCATGTTTGACAAGAGTCTCCTGTACTACTTTACTGTGGGCTTTCGTGCTTACTTGCTTTAGTTTGCAGTTCTTATTTTGGTATACATAGTTCGCCGTGGTTGTTGCTTGCAGGTGCATCGCTTGCTGGAAGGTCTCAGCCACTGACCACTCATCGGATGCAGCGACGCACACGACCTACCGATGTAGCATAGAAAATCCTTCCGAGTTTGTAACAGATTGACTTTGTGAACTTGCATGCTCACGCACAAAGTGCTACAAGTGCCCAGCCTTTCTCAGTAGCTTATGTAGGATGAGGCATAGAAGTACCACTCGTGTTACCTGTCGGTCCCGCAAGGCGGTGCATGATCCTAACTGAATTCTAGCTTTGTATGCTCATAGGCCATGCTCGCATTTTTATCTGAGTTATATACTTGGGAGGGTTGGGTTTGTACTGGTTGTTCTAACGAAGTCAGAACACATGAGCCATTTCAGCATTGTATTTCAATATTTTAAGACTTTCTAGAGTCTGTGCCTATTTGTAGCTGTGCTCTGTCGTTCTCCTTGACAGTAGACGATGGCAACAGATCGACAAAGTGTCGATTTAGGCGAACGCCTGCTTACCCACCGATTGTCGGTCTATTCGGCAAGCATGTGCTTTTGCGTTCACTCGTCATGACGGCCTTTGCATAACTTATGCAAAGTAAAACACAGCTCATCCCATAGCCGGTGAACAGAGTGCACCACCAGGCACGATAAATTGTTATTCAACGTTTAGTAACACACTGTCTGTTAACCAGGCCGATGCTTGTGTTGCACGGCATCGTATCGATCGCCAATCCATTGGCAACTTGTTCTGTAAGCTGTGTGAGCTCCACGCACTCTCCATATCAAACCATCGCCTATGCAAAGAGTTCTTCTGTACATGCTCAAGCATGTTCTCGTGCAGGTATATGAAATTAGAATAGACGTGACTATTCTGCAAGCCTTTTGTCCACCACACGTGTGCTAGCACACCGGCACATTGGTCCTTAGCCGTTACAGCATGCTGGCTTATTATTTGCCACCAGACGCCATGCCCTAGTGATGATGAGTAGGTGATGGACTGCTCTGCAAGTTCGATCTTGTATTTTGCTTTGAAGGTTTAGTTTGCTGCCCGCGATCTTTTTTAATTACTCTCGAGAAAAGCATGAAAATGTTTAGGCGTACGAACGTTTGATGCACGAGCTCACTTTCGAATTTTTGATAGTCTGCTTGTGACCGAGTAATTGTCAGTTCGGCAATGCTTCACGTCTGGTTATGATGGTCACGAGATTTCTATGATGACATATAGATAAAATATGCACATGCTTTCCAGCCGTCCGGCTCGGCTACGCAACAAAGAGAAAGTGGAAAGCATAGCAGAGTCAGGAGAGCAGTTGAGATAGTGAGTAGCATGGAAGTAGCAGCTCAGGACCGCTGAAAACGATGAGCCATACTCGGCAGTAGGAGAGTAGTTGTCGTTGCGTAAGAATTGTGGAAGCGAGTTCCAGTCTAGGACCTGCAGAGCTAAAGTTTCTGTCGCCAACGGCCTTTAAGTGGAGGAATGGAACAGCTAATTAATTGTCCACACAGGACCTAAGGGTGCGAAGAGGCTGAAACTGGTGCAGCAGTTCAATTAGGTATGAAGGAGTCAAGCCGGGCGGGCCTTGTGGGTCGGCATGAGAATTTTGCTCCGTATCCGTTGCTTAACCGGCATCAATCCTAGCTCTTTTATCAAAGGAGACACGTGCTCAAACCTCTGGGACTTGAAAACTAGCCTTGCAGCCATATTCATAGTCAGCTGCAGTGGCCTAGTTGCTTTCTTTGGTAGCCAAGCCAAACGGGAATTGTGGTGAAACACTCGACTTAATCATGTGTGCATTCACAAATGGGCGCTTTCAGTGGTTTGTAGGACTTCATTGATACAAGAATAAGATCTTCATTAAATACTTATAAATAAATACATTAAATACTTAAATACTGTAGCCGGAATTGTGCCTCACGTTATAATGTCAACCTGCTCCCAGTAATGTCAGATTCATGGCCTGAACCTCGTTACAGAACTGATTAGCATTAAAACACATAAATATAGCTTTAAGATTTAAAACGGATACTGGATATGTCGCAAGCAGCAGAGGTCAAGTGGTGCACGATTCCAGGCAAGAGGCGTTGGCTAAATTCTCACCGACCTCTATGCCCGTCACGTTTTTCAGTCTTGCTGACCTCGTAGTGTAGCAGAGGTCAAGTGGTGCACGATTCCAGGCAAGAGGCGTTGGCTAAGTTCTCACCGACCTCTACGCCCGTCACGTTTTTCAGTCTTGCTGACCCCGTAGTGTAGCAGAGGTCAAGTGGTGCACGATTCCAGGCAAGAGGCGTTGGCTAAATTCTCACCGACCTCTACGCCCGTCACGTTTTTCAGTCTTGCTGACCCCGTTGTGTAGTGCTAACGCCGTGTCATATCGATTTGCTTTGCAGATCTTTTGCCACGTAGCAAGTGGGAAACGCTAAAATTTACCCATTTCGACCTACAAGATGTGGGCTTACGCGACTCCCAAGACTGTCCAAGTGGGAGCCAGACAAACTGCGGATTAGACTGCAGTGCACGAGGGTCGGAGAAATTACGAACAATAGGAAAAGTCGCCGCCAGGTTTTTTGCTGCTAAAAAGGCTCGATCGTAAATGTAGATGATTTGCTTAAAAGTCGTGATCGGATGTCGATAGCGATGTTGCATCTCTTAGCCTCGATCACATAGCTCAACTAACAGATAATCTGGTGCGAAATCGAATGGTCACGCAACCTTGCCGGACAAGCTACGTTTCTGCGAATAATATATATTGAATCATTTGGAGTCCTATAACTCAAGAGATGTAGCTTGGTACAAGTGCCATGCGAATGCCAATATCGAACCAGGCCACATGATTAAAAGCATTGAATTACTTTTACCCTACTATTCATTTCATAAACGGACACGGTTGTCGGACTTCATGATTAAGTAGTTGGTGGGAGTCCAGGGGCACTTTCCAGAAAAACCGGAGAGTTACTAGCATCGCCGACCGAGAGCTTGACCTTGAGCAGGAAATCGACACCAGCCATCCCAGCGCCACCATTTATAGTAGATTTCACTGGATGGAAACTCAGCACAGTTGAAAATCAGTTATAGGTTAAGCATCGGGATAGCTCCGCAGGCAGTATCTTGCGAATCGGCTATTCTCTTCCAGTATCAAGCTCTTGGTCTAGTCTGTCCTATTGCTGGCTACCGCCAGCGAAACGAGAAACTCAGTACTCCGTAAAACGTAAAACTTTCGAGAAACTTGCTTCGTAAAATGATCGAACGCAAGTATTTTAATAAATAGTAAGCGTATAAACATCAGGAGCAGATATAAATGCAGACCGCTGAAACTGATGACAATAGGTCTTTCAAGGAGTACCTCAAGAACATTGGTCTACTGCATATACCCGCGATTCTGACTAGTTAAGTCGTAGGTTCACAGTGGCAATTGCAGCCACTCGAATGCCACTCGAAGACAAGGTATGATAGCGATGCCCTGAATCGCTCACGTCGAGTGTCTCAGAGATGCCTGCCACGCGATGCGAGTCCTACACGACCGCCGATGCACCGCCTTACTCACGACCGCACCGAACTCGCCAGCTCGCACCCTGCCGCGTGCGCCGAGATTAGAGGTCAGCGTTTCCATAGAGGCGGCTGATGATAGGAATGTCCCCTTTTACGACGTCGTGAAAATTTTTCCCCAACCTCGGTTTCACCTTCGGTTGGAAAAAAATTACCCGATATCGTAAAAGGAAACATTCTATCATCACTAAATTTAATTTTTTTATATATATTTGTATATGGATATATATTGTATGAAGTGTAAAAAGTCAACTGATACATTACATGAAGAGTATGTTGAAGTAGATAGCACAAAAGGAATGAGAGGAATGATAAAGAGAATTTGTACAATCTGTAGTAAAAAGAAATCAAAGTGTGTTAGATTAAGAAGTAGTGTTGCTGTTCCAGTTTCTGTCGGTGAAGGATCTTTATCACAAGGAAGAAGGATTGGGAGAAGTGTCGGTGAAGGATCTTTATCTCAAGGAAGAAGGATTGGTAGAGGTGTAAGTGAACAACAAATAATTGGTGAGATTAAGAGTGCAATAGACAAACTGAAAAAAAAGTAAAATCATCAGCTTTGACAGATATAGAAATAAATAATTATGTAAAAGAATTAGATATAAAAAACTTTAGAGGTGTCTTTGCAAGAGATGAAATAACGAAACCTTTAGAGAATGAATGTCTTATTTGTAATACTGGAAAGTCAGACTTTGCAATATATCACTGGGTTGCATTAAAGAAAGAAGGTTCTAAGTGTTTTTACTTTGATTCTTTTGGAGCACCACCAATGCCAGAGGTAATAAGTTACTTCGGTGATGTACCATCTTTTCAAACATTTCAATTGCAAAAGTTCAATCAGAAAGATTGTGGAAGAAGGTGTCTAATATTCCTAAAACTAATGGAATTGACTGATTTTGGAACAACGATGGAATTATTGATTTGATTTAAACAAATTATTTATCTTTTATAGAAATGGAAATCCAAAATAAGAATTTCGTAGTTCTTGAAAACGCTTCAGTCATAATTCCAAAAGGAAAACCAGCTCGAGTTCACATTGAAGAGAGGATTTCAAAAGATTCTAAGCAATATTACAACATGTGGTTATACATTACCAAAGACATAATGCCATCTATTAAAGACATTGCAGAAAGGTTTAGTAAGAAACTTGATTTCAAAGGATATGACTTAAGTAAAAGGTCTACAATTGGAGTTCGAATTGATTTTGGTATTAAGCCAAGCATATTCTTCGATCAAAAAAATAGACAGTTGAAGTTCAGTTCTATTGCTGATGTAGTTAATAAATTTGGAAATGACTTTTCTATTGCTGGTGTTCTCGATGGAAGTTATGTTACTAAAGAATCTTACAACTCTGAAGAAAGACTTAATATTAGATTAAAGCTTGATCAAGTTAAAGTCTATGATTCTGTAAAACGCGGAAAGTTTGATCCTGCTGATTATTAGATTATTAAAAAATAAAAACAAAAATAAAAATTAGTTAGGTTAGTTAATTTTTTATATCTTTTTTCTACTGATATCTAACATCCTATCAACAATGCCTCGGGCATAATTTTTTATCTTATTCAAACTTGATGGATTGTTTACTTTATCTTTTAAGAAATCGGTTGCGAATGAATCGTTTAACATTCCACCAATACCTAAACCCAATTTTGCCTTTGCTGCCATGATAGCAGCCACTGTTTTAGCATCTTCCCTAACATAAGCAGGCTGCTTAGGATCAAGAGCAATACGGGCAGCACTTTCAGCAAGAACAAGATCTGACAGATTCCGTATTTCTGTTCTTCTTGGTTCTGGCATTCCACCAGTCTCTGTATATGTATGGTCGTGGATAAGTGCACGATTATCAAGATCATTAACGCCTTGGTAGCCCTGTTCCATTCTTTGAGTGAATTTAGTTCCCGGATCCGCATAACTATATCTATTAGTATTATTAAAACTTCCGTCTGGAACAAATTCTGATTTTACTCCTCCTGGCAACTTTAAGTGAAATTCTCTTCCTCCAGATATCTTATTTATTATATCTACAATACCCGAACCATGCTTTCTATTTGGCTTTAACTGTTTAAGACTCAAATTCAACTGCATTCCTACTCCTTTAGCCTTATACTTTTCTATTCTTCTTTTTTGAGTATCCGTTAAAAGAATAGATTTAGTACCACTTAAATCAGCATGTTTTAATCTTATAGAAATTGGTTCCTTAGATTTATGAATAAGAT